>JAPEUS010000005.1:1200000-1800000 GCA_027946355.1 Collariella sp. IMI 366227 | reverse complement strand
CAGGGTGATTCAAGAGATGGGTTTGTAGCGGACGAGGGTGATGGATACTATCTTGAATCGTTTGGCGCAGGGCCTGGTAGGCATGGGAGTTTGAGCCAGGAGCAGCAGATGGAGCTGATGGATGTGCTGGAGGCGGAGGGTATGGAGGATATTGATTGCTTTTTGAACTTGGGTGGGGGTGGTAGTGGGTTTCAGTCGCAGGGACAAGTTGGGAATAGTGGTGGTGGTGGTGGTGGTGGTGGAAGAGTGGTTACTTGGGGTTAGAGTCGCCGAGTGATGCCGTTGAAAGTTAAGACGTTTAGGAAAGGGATGGAAAGGAATTGGATCTGTTTCTGTGCGGGTTGGGTGGAGTTGTAGGCGTGGTAGTGTTGTGCTTATGGGAGGGGTTTTTTGTCATGGAGGTAAAAATGGGATCGCTGGAGTTGGCGGTGGTTGGTTGGGATGGTGCTCGTGTCTACATTGGTTACGTACATAGGGTACGATATTCGTACCATCCTGTTTGGTCTTGATAGATAGTATATCTAGGCTCTTGGAGACCTGAGAAATGGTGATGACGCTGGTCAAAACCAATGGAGGTTACATCCATTACCCTGAGACCCAGTTAAAAATTTGGAGAATTAGAATTTCTCATGGTTGTGATTTCATGCCTCTGTCTCTAGATCAGGAAACAAACAGTGCTCTGAAAAGTTCACAATATGGGAGGCATACACATCAACTGCACTCAACCAAGCTGGCTGGTCCCTTCTCGCTTTGCTACCCATACAAATAGCTAGATACAGCGTTCTCTGACACTAAACGAACCACTCGCTCACTCACACAGTGACAAAACATGCCGCTTCACGGGCAATGAGTGCATCACAACCCCCCATTCCACACAGACAACAACCCAGCACACCCTTTTCCCCAGGCCATAATCTCTTACAAACAACACCCACAGCCTCCCCCCTCCAAGCCTCACCAGTTGAACCTCCTACCCCTCTACAACGATCTCACGAGGGAGAACCACCCGAAGGAGACCTAGCACAGACAGACCCAACTGAGGGACTGCCAGCAGAAGGGGAACCACCACTACCGGGCGTGACACTAGCAGCACCCTTCCTCCCAGCGGGTTTCTTCCTTCTCTTCCTCACCCCTTCCGCACCAACAGACTCACTGTCACCCGCTGCAGAAGGTGCTTCAAGAACCCACCGGGTGATGGCGCTTGCGCGTTCGGTTGAGATGGGGTAGTCTCGCGCTTCGTCGAAAGATGTTTGCGATGCAGGGGTTGAGGAGGAGGGATTGGCTGGGCGGCGGAGGTTGGGAGTTGTGTCTGCGGAAGTGGATGTGACTGTCGTGGTGGTAGGGGATGTGTTAGTGGTCAAGGGTGCGGTAGTGGGTGCGGCTGCGGTTGTAGTTGGTGTTGAGAGGGTTGGTCCCAGCGCGGTGGTGGTTGTGGTCGCGGCGGATGCTGAGGGCGGGTTGATACTTTTAGCGGTGCCATTAACAGCCACGGCGGTGTTGCTGGCCCCATTGCCATTAACGATAGACACCGACACCCCGCCACCAGCAACCGAGCCATCCTCACTCGCACCCTGAGCAGCTCCAATCCGCTCATCCCTCGTGATTCGCGCTTCCAGCGTGGCCGCGGCATTGTCCAGCCTGTAGTCGTGCGCTGCGCGCAGTTGACGGGCACGCACGGCCAGACGGAATGATGACTCGTCCGTGACGCGCTCGTTTGTGAGGGCGTCGATGACGGCTTGCTTGGCAATGCGATCCTTGCGGTGTTTTTCCACATCGGCTGCTGTTTCTCCGGCAGACGCAGCGGTGGGTGGCTCTGGATTATCAGTCCCCTGAGTGAGCGCAGGAAGGGCCTTAGGCTGCTTCAGCAGCGGTAAAGACACCGGAACGGGAGTGGAACCGTGCCCCGTAGATTGAAACAACGGGAGGGGTGCCGGGGCGCAGAGATCCTCCCATGACCCAGCAAGCTGGATCCAGTTCCCGCTGGAGCGCAAGACCTCGATCCAGTCGGCGCGGGCCGGGCATCTGCTAGACTGGAAGACAGGGTAACCGTCGGCGAGACGCGCGAGACGAGCAACCATGTACGCATGCCGGAGGAGTTCCTTGGCGGATGTTTGGATGAGGGAGTGGCAGAGCAGAAGAGCGTGAAGCGCGTCGGTCAGGAGGGGATGGCAGGTGAGCGTCTCGGTGGTGGTTTGTACCGGGCTAGGGGATGGTGGTCCCTTAGACATAGGGATGAGGTCCGTGCTTGGGTACGGGGGAGACCGGGGGAAGAAGTGAAGAGGTCTGACAGAGCGAAGATGCGATGAGCTGCTGGCGGATCTTCACGGTTGGTCGAGGGAGACCGTGGCACTGACGAGTAGCTGTGTAACCGCGGCGCCCTCGCGCCGTTAATCGCAGAGTTTACCTTGCGGGTGAAGTCCTCGGCTATTTCGATGGGCAGATCCGGGGTGTATTCAAAGTGGGAGAGGAAGGCGGTGTAGTCACGCAAAGCCCGCTTCGCGTTGTGTCGTACAAGCTTCCTTGCCTCGGCCATTTTTCTTTGTGCTTCCTTCTCGGCAGACGACAGTTCTGGCTGAGGCTGTTTCTCCATGCCAGGCTCGTCCGGAGGGGTTCCAGAGTGCCCGTTTGTTGTGCGTGAAGGCCGGGACACGGATTCCTGCACGGGCGGCAAGAGGGCAGCAGAAACGTGGCCGCACGCGATCGCTAGGTAGACGCTTGCCCGTTGAAACAGCAACTGCATCTCCAAGCTGCTCGGCTGCTCCTCCTCTTTCAAAATAACATCCTCCTGCCTACGGACGGACCCATGCAGCTGCAGTTCCTGGGACACCTTCGGCACTGCGTGAGCGGGCCTGTACAGACGGTGGAGTTTAAGAGCGTCGGTCAAATCGTCCACAGCCCCATGGTAGTCCTGCTTGAGCACGCGGACCATAGCTCGTGTTCTCAAAGGCTCCGGATCGGTTGGCCGGTCGTCGATGATCTCGCTCAGGGGTATGAGACTGGTGGACTCGGCCAGCTGGCGGCTCGGTATTTTCTCGTGAAAGAAGTGCACGTACTTGGCGTCGGGGCTCTGTGGGTTGCGCTGGAGAACAAGGGAGGCCACCTCCTCGAGCGACGATGCGCCCTGCATGGTGGCGACGCTCGTGGCGATCTCGTCCAGCTGGTATGCGCGAGTGAGCTTTTGGGTCGCCTGCTCCCGCATCCTGTGTTTCCGTTCCGGGCTCAGCTTCGCCTGTGGTGGAGGGCGCGGCCCAAATCCAAAGCCTAATGCATGGGCATGGTGAGAGCCAGGGAGGTTGCGCTGGCCGATCGAGGTCACACCGCTGGCGGCGCGGACGGCGAGGTTGGTAGCCTCATCGACATGGCGGCGGATCTTGACGAGGTCGAAGAAGACGGCGGGATCGATGGGCCGCGGCCTCGGGGTGTTGTAATTCGCATTCGCAATGGTCTCGAGAATCTCGGGGGGCAGCTGGAGCCATGGGCCGTGGAAGGACGAGATGTACCGCCAATGCCTAGATGTGTCAGTCAGGGTCAAAGAGAAGTCAGGAGTGGGGTTTAGATAATGAAGAGGCATACGCAAGGCGAAGCAGTTCTCTGATGTGTCAAGTGGGGAGGACACAAGAGATACTCGTGGTGAGGAGGGATGTGAGGGAGCTGGGAGCGCACTTATTCCTGCAGATTACAAGCACCTGTTGCGAGGGCGGTGGCGGGGCAGCCTTTGTCTTTGCAGGCTTCTTGATGGTGGCCGGGGGAAGCGAGGGTGAGGGCGAGGGTGCCGAAGCCAAGGATGGCTCGTGGCCGTTGGCAAGCCCGCGGTCCTCGGCCGTCCCGGGGGTCTTCTTGCTGGGCATTTCGGAGCTCGACGTCGGCCGGAGTGGGTGGTGATTGGTGGACCGTTGCGGCGCGGCGAGGAGCAAGGGCCCGAATTTTGGATGGATGCCGGGACCCGTCGGTCGAGTCAGCGTCCGGGTCGGCACGTCAATTCGACCAGGGCATTGGACAAAGAGAGCGTCTCGAATTGGGATCAATTGGCGCACCGAGCCGATTCAAACAGCTTCCACGACGTCTGCGACTCTGCGCGACCTGAAGCTCGGTTTGTCTTGGACGGGGCATCCGCTCGAAACGTCACGTGCGGGGTCGCTGCCACCTGAGGGGGGGCGCGCTGCGTGGGAAGTTATTCGTGTCATTTTGTAAGCGATGAACCGCAAGATTGTGGTTTCTTGTTTCTCTAAACATTCCTCGGACTCCGAGCGAAGTCAGGAGCAAGTGGGAGGAAGGCGTGAAGCGGCGGCAGGCAGCAATCATAGTATAACCCTAACCCTATCTCAACAACCGGCGACCCTGATTCTTGGCTCCAATGGCTTGGCATCCCTTCTCTCGCACCTCACCCACCAACCCTTGATCTCCTTCCACCAAGACGACATCGTTGTTCAATGATGTCTTTTTCTTGTTTTTCTTTGCAGAGAAATGTCATCAATCTGAGCAGATTTTCCGGAAGCAGGAACAATATGAGGGGGCTATTTTTGGCAATGGCCTGCAGCCAACATGACCGCATTGATTGGCTGCCTCGAGGACACTTTGGCGCTTCTAAGACCAATTGCCGGCAGCATACGCGCCCTCTTAGCGCCCGCTGTGTGCCATCACCGACATGCCTAGGGAGGACGAAGACTTGCTGGGTTGAGGCAGCTGGCCGGGAAGGTTCAAGATGAACTCTGTTCCCTCTTCAACCTCGATCCCACACTTCATGTCGCCATCTCAGTAATTTGGGCCTAAAAGATTGACCATTTTGTCAGGGAAACGAACGTCCTTGTATCGAGTTGTCTGGGCAGTGATTTCTTCTTGCCAGCATGTTCTCAAGCCTAGGGTTTTCGAGGCCCAGGTGGTTGCCACGCCTCGCCGGTCTCCTGGGTGAGTTCCCCGGCCCTCCTCATCAAGCACATCACTGACATCCTGAAGCCGTCACGACACAACTCCAACATGCTCGGGCAGAGACAGCTCTCTCCACACTTTTCGTCCCAGACACCAACACCCTCATCTCCTTCAACATACCCCCAGACTCCAATGACATCAACTTCTTCATCTCCACCCCAGACTGGTACCAATACACCGCCATCGGCTTCGGCTCCTCCATGGCCGACGCCCTCATGCTAGTCATGTACCCATCCGCCGACAGGCAAAGCGTTACCATCAGCCCCCGGCTGAGCACGTAAGCCCTCCTCCCCACCCTCCATCCTCCCCAACAAACTAACCCCCACCACAGCGGCAACACCGAACCCACCCACAACCCCTCCATCCGCCTCACCATCCAACCCACCACCACCCTCACACCCACCTCAGACATGCTCATCAACGCGACCTGCCACTCCTGTCTCTCCCTTCCCAACCGGACCCCGCTCATCCCCTCCTCCTCCACCCCCTCCTCTTCGCCATCGGCCCCCTAACCCTCAACTCCAACAACCCCGACGCCCGCATCCGCCGGCACGTCGCCTACAGCTCCTTTACGCTTGACCTCACAAAGGCTGTCGGATCAGGCGGTATCGGTGCGGGCGTGTCGGGCGAGGATCCCGCTAAGGCGGGTGTTGTAGTGTTGGAAGGGGATGGGGTGGTGAAGAGGGATGGCGGGATAAGGCTGCTACGGCGCATGGGGTGTTGTACGCGATTGTGGCGTTGGCGGTGGCGCCGTTGGATGGGTTGGTGGCCGGGGTGGTGGGGATGAGAGGTGGGGGAGGGGTGGGTGCAGGGGTTGTGACGGGGTATTTGTTGTTGGTGCTGGGGCGATGGTGCCCGGGGTGCTGGTTAGTGGGGAGCATGTTGTGGTATGTCGTGTGCCCCTTTCTGTCCGTTTGGGGGGTGGGTTGAGAAAGGGGAGGATGCTAACGGTGGTTACAGACGCAAAATTTCCGGACTCCGCACCAGGTCATCGGTTTGCTGACCATCATCCTCATGACCATCATTTTCGTCTGGGGCATTGCCTTGTCGTGGGTCAAGCGGGCGGCCAGGAAGCGCGGAGAGGAGCCCCCTGAGAAGGCTCGGCTGTTTGGAGCCATCCACAAGTGGGCGTGCAGGGTAGTCTGGGCGCTTTTGATAGTCAGTGTTGCGCTGTAAGTTGGCGGACCTTGAAGTGTGTTGTAGACACGACACTGACATTTGGTGATAGGGGCCTGAAGCAGTCCGAGCAGCGACTGGTGATGATTCTCGCTTTTTTGGCTCTGGCGTTGGGGGTGTTTATTGTGCTTGTGCCGATCTACTTCTGTCTCTGGAGGTGCTCGAAGAAGAGGAAAGTGAAGGAGGAGGGACATGAGTTGACGATGTATGACCATGAGTACCGCTGAGGGGTGATTGGGGGTGATTAGCCCCGCGCTGGAGGTTTGAATTTGGAGTTCTTGTTCCCTGTCTGCACTCTGCGCCTGTCATTTTTATTTTTCTCTTATAGTTGCCTTTTCCTTCTGGGTTCTCTTTGGATATGTTTGGCGCTGGATTATTCAGCGGCTGGGATGATTTGTATGGATACCAGGCGTCTACTTTGGACTTCAATATGGACATGATTGCGGAAATTGCAAGACAGTAACTATCCCTTCTGCTACAAAAGCAGCCAATCATCCCTTTCCGTTTTGATTGCGTGAGCCGGCCACAGCCAGCAGTGCGGGGCCAATCCGCCGCCCGAGAGAGTACCAACCTTAGTAGTGGACCTGGTCTCCCTTTGAATTCCTCGACCTGTGTCCTTCCCCCAATACCGTCCTGACCATTCCATTTTGAGTTTCGACTATGATCACTCTCGAGGTTAAGCTGCCACACTTCCTTGGAGCACGCGATGCGGGCGAGGACGGGATAAGTACGCTCGTCTTCATGTTCCGGTACAACCGTGTGCGATTCGAGATCGCGGCAGTTAACTAGACTCAAAACATTTTAACTTTGCAAAAGTTGCATCTCAGATGCAGGGCAGGCGAGGAAGAGCACTAGAGGAAGAGATGATGACACTCAGAGTTATCTGATAGGGCGGCGATGATGGGCAAATAAGCCCACCAAGCCAACAAAAAAGGATGAGCTTGCAACGACTCAGAAAGCCAATGTAGGAACCACCAGGTCGCAACATCTGTCCTCTAACCCTAACCCTCAAGCCTTAATATTTACTACCCCTTTCTTCCCCGGCCCTATACCAGTCACTTCACTTCACTTCACTTACTTGCAACTAAAACCGGAACTATTCTGTTTCTGAAGAACAATAACAATGCATCAATTTATATACTCTTGAATCGAATCAAAGAAAACTCATCATCACCAACCACCAGAAAAAGCTATGTACAAAAGCTGGTCGTCGGATGCAGATCCCTCATCATCACCATCATCTATCACACTCATTCACATTACTGCTCTTTTTGTTGCCGAGGAGACTCTTGTGCACCCGCTGCTGGGTGTGTCAAGAGCCAGAGTCCCTGACACTCCGGATCATCCGCCGGACGAACTTAGAGGCACTGAGAGTACCACTCGTTGGTCTTGACGCACTTCCAGGGAGCCTCGCACTCAGTCGGGCCAGTGTAGCCGTTTCCGCCACATTGGCTCCCTATTGAACGTATTAGTGATGCTGTTTTTCGGTGTTTTGCGATGTTGTGATGGTAATGAAGAAGGTGTTGGGGGATTATGGGTCCCGGACAGAAAGGTGGAGCAAAACTTACAGTGACCAGCCTTGGGGCCACCAGTGGAAGCGGTGGTGGTAGCAGCGGCGGAGGAGGTGGAGGTGGAGGAAGAAACGGGCTTAGAAGTCGACGAGGGGACGACAGCGGAGCTGACGGCGGAGGAGGAGACGGGGGGGTTGGTGCCGCCGCCGGGGAGGCCAGAGACGGTGGAGCCGATGGGGCCGAACTTGATGTTGGAGAAGACGACGTTGCTGTTGGGGACCTGGGCCTCGACCTCATCGGGAACGCCCGAGGTGGTGGGGCAGGCACCACGCTCGGCGCCGGGAACGCCGGCCTTGTCGACGGGGTAGGTGCTGTCGAGCCAGAGCATGTTGGCGGCGTGGTCGTCCCACACGGACATGACGAGGACCATGTCGCCGGCGAGGGCCTTGCCCATCTGGGCCATGCCGCCCTTCTTGTTGAAGTCACCGACGTCGCCGAAGGCGAGCTTCTGGGCGTCGCAGAAGGACTGGGTGATGGAGTTGCCGGGAACGCCAGCGATGGTGGACTCGGAGTTGGGGATGACCTTGCCGTTCTGGGCGTAGAAGCGCTTGATCTCGGAGAGGACGCCGGCGGCGTCGGTGTGGAACTGGGTGACGACGGTGACCTTCTTGGTGGTGTCGATGGTCATGCCCGGGCCGTAGAAGGTCTTGTTGCCCTGGCGGTACGAGTTGAAGTCGCAGCCATCGGGGTCGCAGACGCCGCCGTAGCGGTCGGTGCTGTAGGTGCCGCCGCACTTCTCGCCCTCGCACTGAGTCTGGCCGATGCTCGTGCACGGGTGGGGGGTGAAGGCAGTGGCCATGTTGTTGGCCTCCCAGATATCCATCTCAGAGCAGCAGCTGCCATAGTTGCCAACACCGGAGTTGATATCGTTGGTGGAGCTCTTCCAGCCCTCGACGTTGGCGATGCCGTTGATGAACTTGAGATCGCGGGGGCACTGAGCGTCGCAGTAACCGGTACCGTACTTGGCACCAGCCTTGTTGCCAGAGTAACGGGAGAGACCGCCATCCATGTCCATGGACACGAAGTAGAGGGCGCCGTTGAGGCCGCAGCCGAGGTTGGAGACATCGACGTCGAAGGTGAACTCGTTGCCGAGGAGCTTGAAGGCCTGGTACTTGGTCTCGTTCTCCATGAGGTAGGTACGCGAGCCGATGTTGGTCGAGTAAGGGCCCTTAGTGACGAACTTGAGGTTCAGGGAGCTGCCGCTGGTGGTGATGCCATAGGTGCCGGTGTAGTCGGCGCCGTCAACGCAGCACTTGGAGGCGCAGTCGGTGCCGGTGGAGCAGATGGAGGTGTCCCACTTGTTGCCCGAGTAGCAGTTGGTGGCGCTCGAGGTCTGGTGAGTCCAGCGCCAGTTGGCGTCGACGACGACGGAGCCGGCGACGTTGGAGCAGCTGCCGCCCGAGGCGCACTTAGACCAGCTCAGGGAGGGGTGGGTCTCGGTGGTGAGGGTGCAGGCCTGCTGGGCAGTCGCAGAAGCCACCAGGGCGGCGAGAGCAGCGAACTTGGCGTACATTGTGTGAAGACTGAAGAAGGATATGTCGAAGAAGGAATGACTAGTCTGTGAAGAGACAGTTGTGTGAATGTGATGATGAGGATGAGGAATCAGAACGGTGTTGGACGGTCGGGAAGCTCGAGTTATATACACGACCTCTTTCTTCAGATTCGCAGCTCCCTCCCTCCCCATCGTCAACTCCATGCCTAGGCCAGCCCCGTCATCACGGCTCGGCGGGAACGCCGTTCAGCCTGCGCTCGACCTGGCCGCCGCGACCAAGGGAGAAGTCAAGCGCATCGTGGAGACGGCTCACGGCCCGTCGACGCTCACGCCTGACTGTGCCGGCTCACCCACCGTCTCACGGCGGATGGGGAATAGCGCCATCTCGGTGTTGCGAGCGCCGCAGGACCAGCTGAGAGGGGGTGGCGGCAACGATGGCAGCCTCTTTCGGGACTGTCCAGGGCGAGGGCCGAAAGGGCCATGTCAGTTTTGTTTGTGGAGGCGCCGGCATGGGGTGGTGCTGTGGAGGCTCGACGGGGAACATGTGGGCGGCGACACGCCCAAACGGTCGATAGCGCCAGGAGCTCCGGACAGCAAGGTCACATCGCCAGTCTCATGGCGGAGGCTGGTCCTGGGTAGAGACGGAGGCGCGCTGGAGGGCGTACAGCCGAGAGATGGGAAAGGATTAAGGTTGCCGGAGATGGACAGGGGCAACTGCCGCTCATTGGAGGGGATCAGGGGGGCCGCGGAGGCCATCCGCCGAGTGCGACTTGGGTGTGTGTCGCGCGGAGGAGCACAATGGCCCGGTGACCTCGTGTGTTGCGGATCCAGGACCACGCCGTCGACGGTGGGCGCAGATGCGCTCCGAAGTGCCGACCACGATTCTCCATCTCGCCGCCTCGACGCGCCAGCCACGCGCCGCCATCACCACAGGCACAACCGCATCCGAGCAAGCGGTTTCTGGGGAGCCGCACGCCGCCCAAGCGGCCAGGTTTCCCCACAACCTGAAACGGTCTGGTTCCCCCGCATCCCGAGCCAGATGGGTGTGTCCCCGGATTCCCGGTTGGTGGGCGGCTGCCGTCACCAGAGGCCGAGAACCAGCACCAGGAGAGGGTCGTCACTGGGAAAACGTGGAGAACAGGCAGATCGGCAGATCAGGGTCGCACAACCGAGAGATCCCACGTCTGTCGCCGTCATCTGCCGCCCGGTCTTGCAGCATTGACGTCGTCGTTGGTTCTGTTGGTGCTGGGTTGTTTGAGGTTTTGAAACCAGCCCGCCCATCACCCGAGCGACTGGGACGCGTGGGTGTTTTTCCAATTTGCCGACACTGGGGATGTCATGCTGCGGCATGTGTCAGGGCGGTGATGAGGAAGGAGGGAGGAGTCGTGCGACAGTGGCCGGGAGCCGCAAGATCAGATTCCGGTTCGCCCGATTAGGTTTAGACTTGCCCCACATCAGATGAGAGTGGAGCCTGCCCCAACTGCTCGCCCGCACCAGAACGTCGGCTGCGGCTCCCTCCACTCTTTTAGTCTCTTTCACAACACCCATCATGCGGGGGAATCACAGGGGAAACCGCTCTTCTCCAAGAAGCCAAGCCGGGAGGAATTCACAACGGTTGCTTGGTTCTTTGATGATGTGCATGTGGCACAGGGGAAGCTGACATGTTTTCAGTTGTCGAGAGAGGCCAACAGAGAGGCCAAGAGAGAGAAGCGGTTGATGAACCTTCATCGAGTTTTCACAGGATGAAGAGTGCAAAGTAAACAGATCCACGACAGCGCTTCGATCAACTTCATCGACTGCGGTCGAGACCTCGGCGGTTGATGAACTGTGGAGAGCACTCCTAACTTAACGCCCGTTTAAGGGGTTGAAACATTTCAACCGCCTTTTGGTCTCCTTGATTTTGTTCAAGTTTCCGGAGCATGGGGCCAAAAGTCAATTATCGCTCGAGGCACTGTGGCTTGGTTAGCACAGTCTGCCAAGGAAGCGTCAAACAGTATTTCTTCTTTCAAGACAAACGCCATTCAGAAGGAGAGCTCCTGAATTTTCAAAAGCGGCGCCGCTAAGCTTTGGTGAGCAGTCAGCTGAAGAGCCAGGTGTTTAAGGAGTATGCATCTGTACACGGCTACTGTGTGCCAAATCTGAAGAACTGGCGTCGATGATTGACTTTTGGCCCCATGCTCCATATCCAGCCGCCAGTCTACAAACAACCAACCTCCACTACTTTACTGTCGGCCCGACATGCATTTTACCCGCCGACGCCCGCCAGCGCTGCCTGATCCACTCGATCCTGCTCACCTGAGACATCAGGAATCCAGGATATGGATCGAGATCCATTGCGGACGCAGGCTACGTTCGTCGACCGACAATTTGCTCCCTCTCAGCTGCCCTGAGCTGCCCAGGCTTGGCCAGCAGTACGGTGGGTCAGGTGGGTTCGCCTCCGGATCACCAGCCCGCGAGTAGACGACCATGTCTTCATATTCCGCCGCTCCGAGGCGCTACGGGACGTACAGCCGAGAACCGCCACAGATATTGACATGGGACGGAATGCCTCCCGCGGCAATGCAATCCTGATCAGACCTGTATGGCCTCTTGTCTCTGTCCACAAAACAAGGCCAGAAATAATAACAACGTTGCCTTAGACGAGAACATCAAGCAGGGTTCGAGGCATTACCGCCCAACAGCCCTCCATTCTATCTCGGTACGCCAACCAACACTGTCCCAAGATGACGGCGCCGACGGCCAGTCGGAGAATAAGTTTCTAGTGCCATGCATGACGATGGCGTTGGAACGCCGCTACTATTCTCGGAACCAGCGGTTCACGAACATCCAAGCCCGTAAACACCAAGAACGGGAGGTGACCATGTCCCGTCACCCCTTCTGGAAGGCCGAAGAAGACTCTTCGAATCTTAGTACTCTCCACCTCAACTCCGGGGACCGTCATACCCAAACCACGATCCCCAACTCCTCAACTTACCACTCTCACCCCCCAACTACCCCAAGAAACCCATGAACCCAAACCCCAACACGCCACAAATTTAAGAGTCAGCACCGTCAGCGTATTTCCGCATCCGCACCCCCCTTCCATCTCGGTCTTGTTCCAAGTATCCCGGGCCCCTAGTCTTCCCGCGGATTTAGTATCCCCGAGCTTCTCGATTGGGGGTGGTCTCGCGCGAGTAAATATGGGGGAAGGTCGTCCCGAGCCAAGATTTTTCTATGTAAGGCTGTCCCTAGCCTCCGGCGTGCATCATGAATGATTCAGTGGAGAAACAATGACACGACGCCTACGCCCGTTGGGGGCTGATTGGGGTGGGTTTAACTGGATGCCTCCCACAGTGGGGTGGGAGGTTTGGTGTTTGGGGTGGTGTGGGGTGGTGCAATGAGGTTTTGTGCTGGTCCTAGGGCTGGGTGAAGGAAGGGACCAGGTGGAGGTGCTGACGGACGGTCGCGGCTGGAGATCAAGGGTTGAGAGGTGTTTCGGAGGTTTGTATTGTTCCTCCTCAGGCGGTGGTCGTCTCTGGAGAGCCGTGGACAGATGTCAAACGAGGAACTCATCCAGTAACACAGGGATACCTTCATGTAATTATTGGTTTTGGAGCCAATGTGCCCGAAACTTATTATGAAGCAGTTCTTGCCGTCTTTCAGCTTCCTTGCTCTAAAATTACAATATAATTTCCCAAACCTGAAGCCCCCGAGGTGAGCATCCCTTGCTCTGCTTCTCATTCCTTCTGCTCCCCAACTGTAAAGCCCTAGTTAGTTATCATGATATTTGAACAGCATCTACAGTCTTCTTCAGGCAGCCAGGCTACATATGACAACACTTTGAGACCAAATCGCCACCCTACTTACACCTCAACCCACAGAGACTCAGACAATCTGAGTCAACCCACTCATAATCACACCGCTATCTGTTGCACAAATTTAACAATGTGCCCCAAGCTGACTTTCTTGCTTCCATGCTGCAAGAGACATTTCCGCCGCGATAAGTTCAAGCATTCCCACAGACCGAGTCCCGAGTGCAAACTTCCACCTGAGGAGGTGTGGTCATGCAGTAGTCAGACGGATAAACAAGGAACAGGGTGATAAAAAGTGCTGTTTAACTTAGGTAGTCTGGGGAGTTTGCATCCGCCAAACGCCCGACACCCTCGACATACTTGGCCCCAATCCTTTTATCCCTGGCCACTGTAGAACCAAATGTACGAAAAAGCACTCATTACATGTGGTTTTCTGTTGTCCAACGCATTTATAATGACTGCAAGAAAAGATTGCAAAATGTAGAAGACTTGATTTCGCAAGGAAATAAAAAAATTGAGAACGTGACAATTTACAAAGATGACTTGATTTCCCAGGTGCGCATAAAGATGATGCACTACATCGAGAAGGCTTTAAGTTCTGAGGTACGTGCATGGAAACTTGCACTTGACTCACTGGATGAAGGGAAAGAAGAACCTTGGAGCCTCTGAGGGTTGGAGAAATCAATTGAATCTATAACTTTATGTAAACCCGGAATATTTCTGTTGCAGCGCCAGAAGGGAGCTCTTCATATTAATCGCTGCAAGAACGTAGACAATGATAAGGGTTGGAATTTTATCAACAATTTTCCTGCAATCGGTACACGCGAGACGACAGGAAACAGCTTTATCTCATGGATCATGAGTAATTATCGGGAGCAACGTAGAAGAAAATATAAAAAAACCAATGGGGACAGACAGATCGGACGAAGATGTCATGCGCAAGTTAAGTTCTTGATGTTCTTTAAATATGCTAATTGTGTTCGACTTGAGTCGGTTCTAGATGAATGTATCAGCATGAACTCCTTACCTTCAATGTTTAATTCTCAACCAATTACTAACAACCCAACGCTTCTTTGTTTTTTCCCGCTTGATATTTATCCGTTGGCGGGGTAGGAAACAAAGGGCTTTGCATCAGCTTTGTTTAGCTGCCATTTAACATTTTCGAAGATTTTGGTGTCAAACCGCAGGGTGCATCAAGCCACCGCTGAGTTGGTGCATATCTATCCCTCACTTTGATCTGCGTATCCTAGCCAGGAGGACAGTTTTTTTCCCTCAATCAACAAAATCAACAACACATGAACAACTCTTTGAGTTCCATCCTGGTGGTGATACTTGGTGCTGAATCTATTGCTTCATTCCCCGCGTAGTGGTTCAACATTTGGCACATCTCCATGTTGGAAGGGAATTGAAGTTTGTCATCGGTTGATATTGTCCAAACCTCAAGGTGACCATAGTCATTCTCCGTCATATGGTTAGATGACACTTGAGGGTTCTTGAGAGCCACTATTCAATGCTTGGTTATATCTCGGTTGCCGCAACAGTGAGACCATCTACTTCACCTTATATTCCATGCTTTTAAGCTTACCATTGACAACGAATTAAAACCCACTCTTTAGCCTACAGCTACCAATTGAACATCAACATACCGATTCAAAACCTCAATTCTGCAAGGCTCCAGCGGGTACATTTCCAGCATTGATAACAATACCGTATTTGTCAATTTGCAATGTGCCCTATATCATACTTTCTGACGCCATGTTGTAGAAGACAAATGACACCCCGCCGAACTCTTTGACGACGAACTCGGCCTTAGGTCGCCTACCTCTAGAGGTCTGCCCGAAAGCAAATGTAAAAATATCGACTTCTAGAGATTCAGGTTTTTTTATCTGGGTATGAATGGCAAGGGTGCCAGTATCGTGTTCCTGGAACCTTGTCTAAGATTTTCGGTCCGAATCCTTTCATCCCTCAGCTTTGCGAAGTCTGCCACGGGGGCGACGAAAACGTCATCGAACGTGCCAAGGGAAACATCACATACGTTATAGAGGATTGAAGGGGGATGTCTGCCCCTAGTCAGACACTTGAAACAGCAAGCAGACAAAGAGAATAAACAACTTAATTGAGAACCTTATAACTATAGTTGAGCGATAAAAACCGAGGTAGATGTATTGACGCACGCATTTTTAGGCCTCATTTTCAGCAGACCCTCCGATGTGACGAGGTCGGCGTCATGGACCGCTATAAAACTTTGGTATAGCTATCGACACTTCCTCGGTACCCTGGCCATTTGGCGAGACGCGCCACCTTAGGAGAAAATGTTGGTTGTATGGGAGGTCAATTGTATCAAGCTTTCGAAATACAATGGGAGGCTGCAAAAATAGAAAGTCAGTGTCGCAGGAAGCCAGGATTCAATAATTCCTTGAAATTCTCAGAGATATGGCTAGAAAAGAGCGTAAGGGGGGATATTTGGAATCGTTTTCGCGATGTTAGTATGCCGAGCAGTTAATGCTACTCGGTAAGTGTTGGAATATCTACGCCAGAGTCCAGTCCGGGCAGGACGACGCAACAGGGGGGGGGGTTTATTACCGGGGAAGTAGTCACGTGGCCTAGGGCCTCGGGGACGGCTGCTTCAGCTGCAATGTCCGCACCCCCTCATTCTTCCCCTCTTGAAGAAAGATAATATGATCCACCTGAACCACCAAGCTTGCACGTCCCTCTCAAGAGAAGAGGGTATTTGCTCTGTGTTTCCAATGTATCGCGATACCTGGTATTTCCTACAGTAAGAGCTCGGATACAGTTACACTTACAGACAACGGCCCCAAGATATTGCTGAGAGATTCGTCCATGTTAGGGTAGGTATTTTCATGATAGATACCGTATTACAGAGAGTCTTGGATCCCAATGCATGGTGGGCATGATGTTGCATTCCCACATGGCAGGCCAAAATCCCAGGAGAGGGGAAAACACGAACTCTCCAGTTCTTTTCAAGGAACGGGAATAAAGATTCACATGAACCGCCGTACACACGCACTACAGGATATGATACACCACACCATCCAATGGCATCCAGCCAGACACTCCATAGCCCCCCTCAACGCCATAAACCCTCTCCTTGATGTCCCCCTCCTTTTCCCCCACCCCGTTCTTCTTCCAGAGTCCCAACCGTAAATATCCTCAATTTCTATTACCAAAGAAATCCGCCGTCAACCTCCTCTTCCTAGGCGTGCGATACCCGCCATCCGTCGACTGCCGCTTGTTGCTGCTGCCATGCTCATGCCCGTTCCCCTAGAACGGGCGGACGTCATTGGCGTGCAGCATCTTGGTCCAGCGGGGCAGCTTGCGGTCGCGTTCGTAAATAAAACCGCAGTTGTTGCAGAGGCACTATTACGGCACGTTAGTTGGTCGTTCTCCACCCACGAGAGAATGGATATGGGAGGTGTTGGCAAGACTTACCCTCGGCCCAAAAGGCCCATCCCTCACTGCCCACACGCTTGTCCCCCAAACCCTACAATGCGAGCACCGCCAGTTCATCCTCTCCGCCTCCGTCAACGTCCCACCACCACCATACCCCTCTCCACCACCTCCACCCCCACCAGTCGCTGCAGGCGTCCCCTCCCCAGGCGTCCCCGCCCTCCCCACGGGCGACAGACTCCTAAACCTCTTCTTCTTTTACTCCTCTCGCCCCTCCCCATCCTCTCCTCCTCCTGCTCAATCAACCCACTAAACGCAAACCCGACCGGCACACCCCCCGCCATGCCCGTATTACTACTAAACCGCGCCGTCTCGCGCCTCAACCGTCTAATCTGCCTCTCCCTGTCCCCCTCGCGCTTCTCAATCTCCTCCTTACTCAAAATCTCCATCTTGGGCTCCCACTCATCAGCGAGATGCTCCGGATCGTGCCGCCAGCCGGCGCCTTCGCCGCCAACAGTGGCGAGCGCATCGTTGGGGAACTCGGCCCCGCCGCCGCCCGTCACGCTGCCGCCCGAGGAGACGGCCCACCCCGCGACGAGACCGCCCGCTTCGCAGGCTTCTTTCTTGAGTTTGAGGACCGCTTCGTAGATGGCGTGCGTCATGGCCGGGATCCACTCGCCGTGCAGGCCGAGATCGGCGCAGGTTTGCTTTGCGAATTGCTCGGCGGTGCCGGGCGGGTGGAGGAGAGACCACTCGAATTTGTCGGTGTAGACTTGCGAGGAGAGGTTGATGTTCAGGTTGATGATGCAGCGGTAGGTGTCGTCGGGGCTGAAGTCGTCCGTGTCTGTGGGGATGGGGGTGGCGGCGGCAGAAACTTCGCCCTGGGATGTTTGGACCACAGCCGTGGTGCCGGGTGCGGCGGGCTGTTTGGAGGGTGTGGAGGGGATGTTGTTGCCGCCCATCGGGGTATCGGGTCTGCTAAAGGATGGTGCGGTGGTAAGCGCGGGGGTGGGCGCGTCCTTGGGCGGCTCTGCCGCATTGCCGCGGGTGATGTGGGAGTGGAAGAGGGGATGAAGGGCGACGCCAGCGTACTCCTCCAGCTGTGTCCGGATTTGCTTGCTGATCTCAGAGATGGCCGTTGTGCGGTTCGGGATGTCGAGGTCCTGGACTAGCTGTGTCGCAAACATGTCTGTGGTAACCAAACTCTCGTGCAAGTTCCAGAGGAAGGTGTCGCGCAGACGGTATGGTACTGTAGGTTCTTGCGGCTTATAGAATGGGTGGCTCAGGTCGACCGGGCCAGGTGCTGGCAGGGACGGGGCTGGCGTGAAGGCGGGGATGTCGAGGTCGATGCGGATCGGGATGAGGGTGAGCGGCAGACACGCCTGGACAAAGTTCTGGGCATCAGCCCTGTTAGGGCGCACCTTTCCCATCCAGTCGCGGTAGATGCCCTGCATCTCGACGGGTGTCAATGTCTCCTTCCCGACCTTGTCGCTAGGGTCGAGCTTGGCGGCGCTGTCGTCGCGGCGCAGATTGCGCAGGCCACCGCGGCGACGGTTATCTTCATCATCGTCATCGTAGTCGTCGTAGCCGTCCTCGGCGTAGTTGATGATGGTGGTGCCGCGCTTGGTTGTGCGAGCGAGCGGGTTCGCAGGGACGGCGCCCGGGAGGACAGGCTGGAGGAGGGCATTGTTGTATGTGCGCAATCTGGGCGCGTAGGACGAGAAGACGGCCTGCTGTGAGTCAGAGCGCGCCGCCATTGTGGAATTGGACGCGCAAGCGGTGATGGCAGTTGCTGAGGTCGAGTTAAACGGGTTTCTGCGAAGGCAACGTCGAAGGGAGCCGCGGGGCTGTGGTCGGCGACTAATGGAAACTACAGGCGCAAACAATTCAATGAGAACCCAATTTGCTCAAATGTTGGGAGGGGTCTCGAGTCGAGAGCTGTCAATGATGGACAAGGAAAACGGCAAATGTGGGTGTTGGAAGTTGTTGCGGCGACAGCAATTGGGTCAGTTCCTCCCTCGACCTGAATCGGGAAGCATCAAAACGCGACGCATCTCGCTGTGGGCCTAGTGCGGAAACAGCTTAGTGGCTTACAGGGATGGACTTGAGTGGCCCATGCACTCCGCAGTCAGGACTCAACTTCATGCGTTCGACTCACACAGCAGACAGGACTTCGCACAGCTGCCCAAAGCGAGGCTGGGGACAAACATGACTTTGATGTTGTTTCTGGTGTTCTGCCATCTAATAAGCCTCCCGTCGGGTTTTTAGCATGATGCCTTGGCCAAATTGGTCGAGAGAGCCGTGAAATCATAGCACCGTCTTAGACCCAGACCCCCGTTGGGCAATGGTCAAAGGAAACTCACCGAGCCCTTCATGAATCACCTTCATGCTTCTCACTCCTCCATCTCTTTTACCTCCATCTCCCACCACAATTAAAGCTCAACATCAACCTACAACGGTACATAATCACTCCTTCCTCTCTCCTGGGGCGTATCCAGTATTCCCGTCCCCTTCACCCTCCCGCTCTCCCACAACCCCCTCGACACAAACACCATATCCACCCTGTCACAACTACTCCCCCACTCCTTCGTCCTTGAATAATACGTATACTTCCTCTCAGCACCATACATCGCTCTGAACACGTCCACCGCATCCAGAGACTTCCCGTCCCCTTTCTTCTCCCCAATCATCATCCAACCCTCCTTCTTCTCCCTACCACCACCACCAACACCACCCTCTTGGCCACCCACACCACCCAGGCTTCCATCCCCGCCATCCTCCACTTGCATTTCCCCTCAACCCCAGCCCTAATACAATTACCCCTCCCAAAACCCCCATTAAACTCCCTAGTCGCACAATGTTCCCAGGCCATCTCCTCAAATTTGGATGTCCATCCCACGGACCTCGCGCAACATTCAAATCGCATGCGACCAGCACACCAAAACCTTGGGCTTGGAGGCGCAGGCATTCGTTGCGGAGGAGGGTTTGGAATTTGCGTTTGTGGTTGTGCCGGGTGGTGTTGGTGGGAAGGCCGGTGAGGGGAGAGAGGTAGGGGTGGGGGTGCCGTTGGGGGCGTAGATGTTTAAAGAGCGAGGGGTTTAGTGTGTTTGGGGGTGTTAGAGTTGGAAGTTGGGGGTGGGGTAGGTGTTGGGGTGGGTGTGTCAGGTGTGCCGGGAATGGTGGTGTTGGTTGTGGTGGTGGTGGTGGTCCGGTTTGTAGTTGTCATGGAGACGGAGAAGGTAAGGATTGGTCTGGGAGTGGTACTGCCGGCCACGGGGCTGGGGAGGGTGCCGGGAGCGCTGCTGATGCTCAAAGTGCTGCCGCCGCCCTCTCAACTCAACAACCCCCACCCTCCCCTCCACATCCCACTCCACCTCCCTCACCCCGCCCACCCACTCCCTCGCAAAGTGTGGGAAGATCCAAAACGGAAACCAGTTCCCGTTAGGGATCTGATCAGAACGGTGGCTAGATATGTCCCACGCCACACAAAGTCCGTCCTCAACACAATCCCAACCCCATACAACCTCCCCAAACCCCTCACATTAAACCTATCCTCGGCAGTACCGCATGCAGCGTATACATCCTGCTATCCATCGACACAACATCGCTCTCATTAAGCGGCGTGTTGATTGACTTCAGCAGAGCAGCTACGGCTTTGGTATCCCCGCTTCGGATTTTGAGTTCCTGGAGGAAGAGAACTTTGGGTAAGTTATGCCGGTGGAAGAAGGTGCGGAGGTTGTCGGGGTTGTTGGAGGGTGGGGATTTGGTTGGGAGGGGTCAGAGGGGTTGAAGAAAATTGTGGATTAAGGTGGCAGGTAGGGAATGATGCCGTTGATGTTCCAGGAGAAGAGGCGGAAAGTTATGGGCGGTCTCATGAAGTCAGTGACGGTTGGTCGGGTTGAGTCCGAGCGAGGATGTGACAGTGTGGGCGCGGACAGGGGAAGCGCGAGTTCCTCCGCTTTATTGGAGGCGGGCTGATGTCTCGTTTCATTCCGTTGTTATGGTATGGGCAGTAGGATGTGTTTTTTTATGAGCATACAAGGGTTCTTGACTGAGTGTGAGTGCGAGGTTCTGTTTAAGCTCTTTGGAAGTTCGTTGGCTGGAAGTGAGTGAGTCTAGGGATGTGACGTCATATTCGATGAGACAGGGGATGGACGGAATGTGTTGATGTGCTCAAGATTACTATCTGCTACATACTATCATAAAGACGAAAATAAGTGTCGGTCTCAGGCCCATTTGACCTGAGTGATAAACCCAGAAACAGATATGGTAACTTCCGTACGTTCTGGCCCGCCCCCCGCGAGTTCCTCCGTAAGATGTGCTCCGTTCTGCACTGTCCCAAACAAATCCCAGAATACAATGATCTAGCTCAAATCCAAATCATTCATGTCAAAGCGCCCCTACTTCCATCCCACCCTCCCCATCAAACCTGCGTCACCTTCTCGCCCGTTGGAAACGCAATCTCATACTGCAGCACCAATTTGACGCTCCTCCCAGCATTCAACATAACCTGCCAATCTACCTCACCCGCCTTCTTCAACACCGCGCTCGCCTTCCCCCAATCCGCCTCATCCTTGCCCTCCTTACCTGGATTCCCCGTAGCAACCGTCTTCCCGCTCAACAACCCGTACGGGTACAACACATCCACTTTCAACCGCTCATCCTCCGACACAGGCACCTGATCCAGCACGGTAATTGCCACCGGCTTGCCGGCGCTCGCGCGCGTGTTGACTAGAGTGATGCTGCGCGTGTACAGCGAGTTATCCCCCTTGGTGAACATGCCGGTGGTGCTGCGCGTGACGTCAGGCTTGGGGTAGGCGACGCGGATCGCCGGGTCGACGCCGAGCGGGATGTTGAACGAGTCGCCGGCGCTGCAGCGCGGGAGGGTGGAGCGGCCGAGGAAGGTGCCGTCGAGGGTGAGCCCCGTGGGGCCGCGGAGGAGGGTGAGCTTGCTGGTGTTGCGCAGGCGCGCGCGCAGGTACGCGGCGGGCTTGTACTTGGCAACGACTGTGCGCGCGAAGATGACGTTGGTGAAGGAGACGCGGGCGACGCGCTGCTTGGAGGCGGTGAAAGCGGGCTTGAGGGTTCTGATGTGTGGGAGGTCGTAGGTGGCGGTGAGGCCGGTTTCTTCGAAGGAGGAGTCCTGGAAGGTGACTTCCGGGGCGGGCTCGAGCATGGTTTGCGCGTCGAAATCGGCCGTCACGTCGCCCTCGGCGTAGCGCGCCTGCTGGGACAGCTGCTGCATCTGCTGGTGCATCTGATCCATCTGCTGGGGGGTAGGCATCGCCTTTGGCGCACCAAAGAGACCGCTGTTGGTGTTGGAGAATCCCGTGTACTCCTCGGAGGTGGAGGCGCTGCCAAACCCGAAGCCGCGCGTTTGGTTCGCGCCAGGTGGAGGGGCGCCAAACGCATTAGATACGGGCTGTTGCGCAGGTGCACCAAACAAACTGGCTTGCTGGGGCTGCTGAGCCACGACCTGGTTATTCATCGTGTGGTTGTTCCCAAACAGCCCACCCCCCTGGGGAGCCATGCTCTTCGCAGCGAACGGCTTGGCCTTCCGTTGCAACCCCTCCGACTGGGCGTTCCCGAACAGGCCTGCGCGTGTCTTTTGCTGGGAGGCGGCATTTTGGCTGGCCATGAAAATCTGCTTCTCGTTGCGTTCCTCGCGGCTGTGAACAACGTCGAGCCCGTCCCAGGGCCCGCCCTTGCCGACGATCTTCAGACGCCACGGGACGAGGTTGGGGGTGGAGTCTTGCAGGCCAGAGAAGTTGGCCTGCGAGGTGCTGAGGATGACCTTTGTGTTGGACCACGTCTCCGAGGTCAGGTTGGTCAGGCGCGCATCGAAGCACAGCATGGCAGTGCTGTTGGTGGAGGACAGCGCCAGGTCGTAGCTCGGCCCCCAGAAGGCGGACGAGGTGACATACGAGAGGGTCAGTTCGCAGGTCGTGGTGGTTTCTTCGTGTTCGGGCTCTTTCTCGGAAACAATGTGCACGTCGGCGGCGCTGGCGATGGAGCTGCGGCGCGACGACCCTGGGGTAAAGCCCCCGGCGGCATCCAGGCTGATGCGCACCGTGTAGCAGGACTTGGGCCAGAATTGCTCTCGCTCCTTGCGGATGCGGGCCTTCTCCTTCTGCTTCTCTTCGTCGCGGCGGCGCTGCTTCTCCCGCAACTTCTCCTTGGCCCTCCTAGCCTTCGCCTTCTCCTTCTCCTTCCTCTGCGCCTCCTTGACTTGCAGCTTGATAAGACGGTGCTGCTCGCGTCTCCACTTGGTGATCTGCTTCTCCAGATCGCGATCGAGCGCGACGCCGTCCATGTGGTCCTTGAAGACCTTCTCGCGCTCTTTGCGGTACGTCTCAACGCTGGCCTCGATCTCGACGCTCCGCTTCTTCTGCAGGGCCTTGCCGTAGTCGTCCAGGATGTGTAAGCGGGTCTCGGCGCTGGCAATGATCTCCTTGGCGCTCTTCTGCTTGTCGCCCAGGGCGACCAGCTGTTCGCGCACTTCCTCGAGGGCGCCGTCAACCTTGTCCTCGTCATCGTCGTCCGAGTCGGACTCATCGTCGTCGTCGTCCGAGTCGGACTCAGGGTAGATCTCCTGGAAGATGTCCCGGTTGGGCAGCAGCTCGACTGTGATGTCAGTGATGATGGCTGTGCCGGTGCCCTCAACTTTAATGGAGTGCTGGTCAACAGTTGGGGTCACGCCGATGACTGTGATTTCGTTGGGGCCAGGCTGTAGCTGTGTTAGCATCCACTTGGGGACAGGGGTGGCTAGGGTATTTTACCTTGAGGACAACATCCTTGAGATCACGGACAACCTGGGCGCGCGTCGGGAATAAGGTGACAGAGCGGGTGGGCAGGTTCCGTACGTGGAACTCTTGGGTGTGAGGGGCGTCCATTGTCCTTGCAATGGTTTCCTTTGCGGGTCTGACCTGGGTTTGAAGATGTTGATCAGGCAGAGGATGTGTGTTGGATGCAGAGGGACGGAGTGATAGGAAATTGTCAGAGAGAAGGGGAGGAAGAGTAAGTGGGTATACTTATACCCGGCAGTCTTTAAAGCGAGAGGGCAGAGCCAGTCTTGAAGTGAAGTCAAACCATTACCAGGCAGCCAAAGGCAGGAATTGTGCTGGAAGGAGCTTGGTCTGCTGTGAAGTTCATCCGCGCGGACATCCTGGAAGAGAGAAATGCACTAATTACAGTGGGCCGGTCACTTGCTGGCTCCATTGCATCTGACGCACAGACCATGTATCTCGTTTCTGCCACTCTCGATCACAGTGCGGCTGTTTCCGACTTCATTACAAAGCCTCTAGAAGGGAGGGCCGACGACGACCACAAGGACCATTGCCTTACTCTTTGCTTCTGATTTTCTCCAATGTGCTGTGGTTACAGTGTCGACATATCCCCAAGTTCTTTACCACGATGGCCTTTGCGGAGATCAAACACAGAAATGACGTCAAAAAGATGAAGTGTGAAAGATTTGAAGATTGCTGACATTTTTCAGCAAATTACACATTAAATTCTGCTCCTACTCTATCTGTATCCTCTTGATATCGATATCATCAATAAACATGATGTTTTGTATCTTCTTCCCCACCGCACCCCTGAATCCCATGGCCAGCGTGACGTACGACCCCCTGGCCGGGAACTGGTACACTTGCTGCGTCCACTTGCCCACGGGCTGGTTGGGCGGGTTCCAGGTGACGACCGAGCTCGCGAGCCACCCGGACTCGACATAGTCGAAGAAATCGAGCCGGAAAAACATGTTGGTTTCGGCCTGGTTGTTGTTTGACTGCCACCACCACGACAGCTCATAGTCGACGCCCGGGTACAGCTTGATGCCGCGCTGGATGTACTCGACCTCGACGTGCTCCTGCGCAAGGTAGTGGAACTTGAGTGACTGGCCGCCCGAGTGCGACATCTCCTTCGAGATGCCGATCAAGGCGTTGGTGGCCTTGGGCGCGCTGTGGTTGGGGCCGAGCTCCCAGCCCAGGGCGGGCGACTCGAATCCGGGGTTAGCCACGACGGCCTCGGGGGTGGCGGTCGCCGTCGCAGCAGGGTCGACGCAGGTGCTGGTGAAGGTGCACACCATGGCGCTCGACAGGCATGAGTAGGCGGAGCGCGCCGAGAAGGTCTTGGCATCCCGGTCCGCGAAGCAGTGCGTGGCTTCGGGCATGACGGTGCCCTGCTGCTTGAGCTGCTCCTGGCAGATGCTGGCGTCTTGCGCCCCGTACGGGTACGGGAGGTCGAGCATGGACAAGCTGGTGCAGTATGCCGGGATCTGTAGCATGCACCGCTCGGGGTAGTAGGTAGATTTCGGCTCGCAGACGGGTGGCAGGGTGATGATCGACGAGGTTGTCGTCGTGGGGGGCGGGACCTCGGTGGTTGAAGACTCAATGGTCGAGAACTCGGATGAGATGGATGTTGAGGTGGATGTGGGCAGCACCTCACTAGTCGAGGTTGAGGTCGCACTCGCAGGCGGGTGGCATGGGCCACGGCGACGGACGTTCCGGGCGTCGACGCCGGCGACAAGGCAGAGCGCCGCAAGAGCGACAGCCCGCAGGCTCAGAGCAGAGGACACCATGTTGAGCAGAGCAAAGACCGAGGAAGTTTCGCTGGCCGAGCTTCATCGTGGTGCTTCTTGGGAGGGGGCCGGCATTAAATACGCAGCCTTTGCACGTCTACCCAGGGGTTGCCGATGACCCCATCCCTGAGCCCGGAACTGGACCACTGCAGGGTCAGCCATGTTGTTGATGGTTCCGGTCAGTCGGTATCGCGCAACCTCCGCCCAAATATTGCAAACTATTTGTTGTAGCGGGTCTTGAAGAACCCAGGGGTTCCCAAAGCGGATGGCTCAGCCGGCAAAACGCTCAGCTGAAAGTCTGGGAGATGAACTCGCCCATATTCCTCAACCCTTCGTCGAGCCATTCTCAGGCATCGAGGACTTCAGATTGACTCTCAACCAGCACTGTTAGTCAAGAACCAAAATTTCCATCACTGGTTGCTTCGTCGCAGCGTTGCCCCGAACTGGCCTCCCTGGTTTCGGTACTTGGCAGGGCTTGATGTTGACGACGAAGTTCTAGACTAATGCTAAGTCTTCGAATCTTGACGAATCGGATGAACCGAAACGTTCAGGGTCTTACCCCACAGATCTGCTGCCACATGCCACCTTAGGCCGCCAGCTGGCAGCCCGACTTCACTCTTCACTCACCCACACTTCAAACACACTTCCTCAGATCACCACATTCCCCGTCTTCGCCACTCAACCCATACTCTTTGATCCCAGAACCGGATGAAACCTTCTCCATACATCATGGACCCTCAATCTCGCCCACCAGCCAATACCTCTTCTTCCTACGACCCCCTCCCGCCACCCTCCGGCTCTGGTCCGCACCCACTCCGAGCAGGCACCTCCTCACAATCCCTTCCGTACCGTCCTCGTCCAAACGACCCTGATCGTGACGACCGGCATGGTGACGCCAGTTACTCCCATCCCCCCTCTTCACAACCTCCTATCTCGTCATACCCAACCCTAGCCCCAGCCCCAGCCCCAACCCCAACCCACCTCCCCTCCAGACTACCTTCACAACTACAACCACCGCACCCTCCTCCTTTCCTCCTCTACCTCAGGCTCCCGTCCAACCTATGACCCATACCCCTCCAATTCCCATGTCCGAGCACCACGCCTCTCATCCCCAACCCTATAATCCCTTCCCAGCCCAACAATTCACCGTCTACCCAGCACAGCAACTTTCCACCAGCTCCTACCCTGCCCCAGAACCCGCTCCTCTCACAACAACTACCACCGCTGTCAACACCAAACAGCCATCAATGAGCCTCAGCGCTTCCCTCGACGTGACAAAGCTGGCTCTGAAGGAGCACATCGCTTTCTTGCGGCAGCAGGCAATGGTCAACGGTGTCATAGGCTCGGGATCATCTCAGTCTGGTAATGGGATAGTAAATGGCAGTGGCAAGCCTGTGGGATATCAGGCTGGGGAGATGGAGCAGAGAGTGGGGTTGCAAAGGGGTTGTGTTGGAGGGGTTGACGAGGTTGAGGGGGATGTTGAGCGTGGTTAGGAGGGCGGAGGGGGAGAGGTGGAGGCGGTGGGGTGTTGGGACGCTGATGTGAGTACCCTATTTCGATTTGGTTTTTGGAAGGGAGGGGAGGGGTGGGGGTGGGGTGGTGTAGTTGGTGGTTTGAGCGGGGAGAGGTCTGAAGTTCGGTGAGATCCTGAGTGATGATTGTGGGTAAGAAGGGGATGTGAGAATATGGCTCTTTAGCAGGGAGATTTGATGGTCGTGATGTATGCGTGGGGGGCAGTTTGCGGCAGATTTCTCGACTTTTGAAGAGGCCAAGTCTAAGGAG
This sequence comes from Collariella sp. IMI 366227, assembly GCA_027946355.1. Taxonomy (NCBI): domain Eukaryota; kingdom Fungi; phylum Ascomycota; class Sordariomycetes; order Sordariales; family Chaetomiaceae; genus Collariella; species Collariella sp. IMI 366227. The sequence goes on along the minus strand of JAPEUS010000005.1, from coordinate 1,773,279 downwards.
AAGAGAGGCAAGCTTCCATACTAACACCACCAGCGCCTCCTTCATTCCCCTCGTCAAGAAGCTTTTCGGGCGCCCCAAGGACGAGGACAACTCTTCCAACAGGACCGAGTATGCCTTTAAGAAAAGCAGATCTCTTGTCTCACGTATCCTGGCGTCAACTCACAGGCCAGGCCTGGGAACCATTGCATTCGTTGTGTTTGCCTCGCTGTATATCTTCCAGAATGAGGTCTCGCTACGGGTGGGAAGGACTGTTTTGAAACGGCTGAGGCGGCTTGAGTCTAAGATTGAGGAGGGCGGCGAGGAAATAACTGAAGGTGATGTGGTGATGTTGCAGGGGTGGCGGTGGAGGGTGCTAGCTTGGAGTGAGTGATGACAACTGATTTGACCTAGATTGAATAAAAGTACATCTTGACCAGCGGGCAACTACTGCTGGCATAGTGTTGAGGGCGGAAGAAGAACACTAGCAGCAGCAATATGTATTTTAAGATAATGAACCCATCAACTTATAGTTCCTAGCACTTCGTTCCTAAATGGAGTTCAACTTTTAGTTACTGTGAAATAAGTTACAATAGAATTTACTACGTTTAAGTAACGTTAACTACAACGTACATGATAAGCGAGCCGCGGACTTTCAATCACAACGCGTCCACTTTACACTAAACATCGAAATTTTCCACAACCCAACATGCCTCCAACTTTGAAGAAACTCAGGATAATTCTGACCCTCAAAGCTCTCCAAAATGACGATTCTTTAAGCCTCAGAGCTGTAGCCAAGCTCTATCATGTCCCACAATCAACCCTCCGTGACCGGCGCGCTGGCCGGCCTGTACGATACGACACTGTACCCAATTCGAGGAAGCTCACGGAATTGGAAGAAGAGGCTATTATTCGATACATTAATGAGCTATATACGCGAGCGTTTCTACCAAGATTGAGTGGTGTGGAAGATATGCCCAACCAATTGCTCCGCGAACACAACGAACCTCCTGTCGGCAAACGCTGGGCTCACAACTTTGTCAAACGCTAGCTAGAGCTCCGTACGCGTTATACGCGTAGATCCGATTACTAGAGGGCTAAGTGCAAAGATCCAAATGTCATTGGTGTGTAGTTTATACTTGTGTAAAATGTTAAGGCCAAGTGTAGTATTATAGATGACGATATCTACAAGTTCGACGATACTGGGTTTATAATGGGCATTATCTTTGCGGGTATAGTAGTTATAATCTTGGATGGCCGTAGCAAGGCAAAACTGGTCCAGCTGAGCAACCGCGAATGAGCAATGGTGATTCAAGGAGTCAATACCCTTGGCTGGGCCATCCCTCTATTCATCATCTTGGCCGCATAGTACCACCTCGCCAACTGGTATACCGAGTGCAACCTCCTAGCCGACTAGCATATTACAACCACCGACAATGGCTGAACTACCAGTGCGGTAGACCTAGATTGGATCAAACACTTCGACTTCTATATAGCACCTCGTACGAAAGGCAAATACCGGTTATTGATCCTCGACGGCTACGAGAGCCACCATTCGACCGAATTCGAGCTCTATTGCTAACAGAACAATATCATCACGCTCTGCATGCCTCTTCATTCTTTGCATCTCCCCCAGCCACTCGATATTGGCTGCTTTGGGCCGCTAAAGCGGGTGTATAGTCGCCAAATTGAGGACTTGATCCGTATATATATCAACCAAGCCAGCAAGCTCGAGTTCCTCCGCGGGTTCCGCGAGGCCTTCTTTGCCTCCATGACGGAGGAAAATATTCAAGGCGGCTTTGCAGGTGCTGGCCTAGTGCCGTACAATCCAGAGAGGGTGCTTTCCAAGCTGGATGTCAAACTTCGAACGCCGACTCCCCCGATTCACGGGCTGCCACCCCCCAACCCTGGCTCTTCCACAAAACCGTCGAGAAGCGACCTCACAGTTAACACTCATTAAAACTCGTATTTTCAATCATCAAAATAGCTCACCGATTTCGATGCTAGCTGCTGTCGACCGGCTTACAAAGAGTACGACGTCGATAATGCACCAGGCGGCCCTCCTCCAGGCAGAAATGTCTTTGCTTTGCAAGGCTAACGAGGCACTAAGCAAACACCACAGAGCCAAAAAATCACGCGTACGACTTGGAGGTTTGCTTACTGTATAAGTTGCACAGACTTTGCTTGGGCAAAAAGTGGTAAATGGTGAAGGAGGACAAGAAATACAGGAGGATAGTGGTAATGTAGGGGGAGCTCGTACGAAGGTTTGGTGCTGTGGTGTATGCGGCAAGCCTGACCATAATGCGCGAACTTTCCAGGAGGATACAGAGCCATCTAATGCAGCTGTTTCTGATGTAATTATAGTTCCTAGTGTTGTGGCGTTGCAATTGATGAAAGTTGTAATCGTGTGGTAGAAAAGCCACGGCCCGCTTATACCTACGACTCGCTTATAATGTACGTTAGTTGATCATGGGATTGGTGTTGCATACAGTTAAATTCAAGTATAGCTAGCAGAAGGCTCAAGGGGAAGTAGTTGGGCTTACTTGTGTTCGAGGGGGACCCCAGTCGCTCTATTGTGAGCACAGTCTCTCCAGTGGACTCGCATTATTCCACAGCAAGACCCCACCAATAGGCACCTGAACCTCCGACGTTGAGCACTGGACCACTGGTGTTCCGTACATGGGAAAGAAAGATGCTGTAAAGACCTGAACGAGCAAGATCAACACATATAACCCCAACCCCTGGCCCAACAACTCACCAACCACCAGCCGCGGCCTATGTTCGCTGAATGTGCTGGTCTCGCAGCAACAACACCCCGAGCGTCAAGCGCGCCCTTAGCCCTGACTCTCATGCTGTCTCCAGCCCCTTCTCCTGGGGTTGTTGTTATTGCCGTATGATTCATCTCCAACCTCTTTCTTTCCCGCCCATCCCTGATGATCACTACCGGTCATGACGCTGCTAATACGTGTAACGGAAGCATCAGGCCGAGGCCCGGACCTCAAGCACACTTCTGATGATCAAGAAAGCGGCGATGAGATGAAGATATGGCTTGGGTGGTGTAAGTAACAGAACTTAGAGTCCATGTGCACAGTGATCAGACGAGACAGTACTGTTGTTCGCTATCTTCTACTACCACCCACAAATCACCATACATATCTTGCTTACGACCGCTCCCCAACGCCCATCTAGCTCTTTTCCTTATCCTCCTTCAACGAAACTATCCGGTTTAACACAATTTTGTCGTCCGTGCTATCCGAGTCGAGCGCCTATCCAACACCGTTAGCACAACCACTCTCACTCCGCAGCATCACCTCAGAGAAAAAACTCACAAAATACGCCACCCTCATCCCCTGAAACCTCACCGCCTCCGGCCCGCCCTTATGCGCCTTATCCTCCCCAGCCGCCTCCGGCCAGGGCGCCCTCGCCCGTACCTCATCAAAGCCCGACTCGATAACCGCATCGGGGTACACCACCTCGCTCTCCGGGTTAACATCATTAAGAAACCCACCCTCCGCTGCTCCGGGATTTTCCGACTTAAACAGCGAGTTATGCAAGCGCACCTCACACTTCCTGCTCCCCGCGCCCTCACCAGCCGCAACCCACTGGATGAAGGTCTTGGGCTTCTTCGTCTCGCGGTCGAAGACGGCGCGGATCTCGGTGACTTTGCCGGAGGCGGGATCTTTGGTGAAGGAGGTGGCTTTGATGGGGAAGGGGGCCTGCAGGAGGCCGACTGTTTTGCCGGGCGCAAGGCGGAAGTAGTCCTTGGAGTCGACCTCGCGGAAGTCGGAGCGGTCGATGTAGACCGTGCTGGTAAACTTGATCTTGTGCTCGCCCATGGCCGGGTTCTTGGGGGAGAAGGGCGCGGAGATTTCGGTGCCGTTGAACTCGGCCGCGTCTTCGATGACGACGGGGATGGGGTCGAGCACGAGCATGAGGCGGGGCACGGTGCGCTCGAGGTAGCGCCGGATGGTCTGCTCGAAGCGAGCGGACTGGATGATGCTGTTGGTGGTGGTGACGCCGAGCTCGCTAACGAACTCGAGGATGGCGCCCGGGGGAACGCCGCGGCGGCGGACGGCGATGAGGGTGGACAGGCGCGGGTCGTCCCAGCCGCGGACGATCTTCTTGTCGACGAGCTCCTTCAACTTGCGCTTGGAGAGTACACTGCCGGCGATGCTGAGCCGGCCATACTCGCGCTGCATGGGCTGGAACTCGACGAGCTGCTTGTTCAGCCATTCGTACGAGGTCCGGCTGAGGAAGAACTCGGTGGTGCAGAGCGAGTGCGTGATGCCCTCAAAGCTATCGCACAGGCAGTCTGCGGAGGTCAGCAGGGACAGGGAGAAAATGTAATAGCAAGCACTTACGAGTGAAGTCATAAGAGGGGTAGATCTTCCACTTGTCGCCGGTCCGGTGATGCGGCTTATCCAGGACACGGTAGGCCGCGAGATCCCACATCTGGGGGTTGCCATCAGTGATATCCTGCTTCATGCGCAGGAAGGCTTCCCTGGGCTTGTACTTCCCGTCGCGCATATCCCGGAACTTCTGCAGGTTCTCCTCGACGGTCTGCTCGGCGTCCTTGCAGCGGAAGCGGGGGCTGGTGCCCTTCTCTCCGCCGCGCTGCAGCTTGATCTCCTCATCTATGCTCGTCAGTCGGGGACAAAACCGGACTTTTCAATTGTTGACGTACCACCACAGTGGCAGACGTAGGCTTTTCCGAGCCCGATAAGCTTCTCGGCCAGCTCGTACAGCTTGTCAAAATTGTCGCTCGAGTAGGTAATCTTGTAGGGCTCAAAGCCAAGCCAGCGCACCATCTCCCCAATGGCGGTAAAGTAAATCTCCTCCTCGGCCTCGGGGTTGGTGTCGTCGAATCTCAGGTAGCTGTTTGCGCAGTCGAGGTCAGATTGGGTCTGAAGCGGTGCTGCCGTGGGCGGTCTACATACCACTTGCCACCGTGGTACTTTGCAAAGCCAAAGTTGACGGCGATGGCCTTTGCGTGGCCGATGTGGAGGAAGCCGTTGGGCTCAGGCGGAAAGCGCGTAAACACGGGCTTGACGGGTCGCTCGTTGTAGACTTCGTTGAGGAAACCCTGCTTGAACATGGCGTCCGTGTCGATAGGCGCATCCTCGATCTTCTCCTTCGGCTTCTTGGGGGGCAGCGCCTGCCTGAGCGGCCTTGAGCGCCGCGGGTGTGTCCTTGGCGACGTCCTTGTTCTTCTCCTTCATGGCCTTCTTTGCGCGCTTCGCCATGCGCTTCTTCAGCTCGCCCTTGGACACCATTTCGCCCGTCTCCTCATCGAGCTGGAGCTTTGCGCCATTGCCGGCTGGGGCGTCAACAATCTGCAGCTTGGCAGCAGTGTCGGCAACGGCGTCGGCCATGTTTGCGTTGGTCGTGGGCTGGGTGTTTGTGATGGTTCGATCAATTCGGGTCTCGATTGCGTCGAGGCAATTGCAGCCGGGGGTTGATCGTGAGGAAAGCTGAAAACACAAGGTCGAAGAACCGGTGTTCCTCTTATCGTCAGACACGGGTGAGTCGCGCGGCTGAGTGCTCTCGGCGTCAGGGTCCCAGTGAGTCAAGCTGTTGGTGTTGCTGTTCGCCTGGCAAAATTATTGGAGGCCAATGGAGGGGCACAAAGGAGGGGCCCAAGCGACATGGGTTCGTCCCTTGTCAGCGATAAGAGAAGATAAGCCGGTGGCGGGGTACGTCAGGGACCTGACCAGCTTTAGTCTTCGACACGCCGACGACATTCGTCCTCGACCCTGTCCAATGCCGGGAATAATGATGCTTTTTGTTGGAGATAATTGACCACAAATTCTGATATTGCGGCTGGACAGGCATAGATGGTCGATATAATATATGTGCTTGATAGTGAAAGATAGGTCTTGCAGTCGCTTGTTGCCCACGAACTTGGTCGAGTGCATCTCACAGCTCCACGATACTCGGGCTCCTGTGATGATTGATCCGGTCGCTTTGCTGATACTTTTTTTTGCTTCGATCTTGCCGTATTATTTCATTCCACTCATATTCTTTCTTCTTTTCACTAAGTTGTTTATTCTTTCAAAAGCTCAGTTTTTTCACCCTTGCAAGCCCGGGAACTGTGTGAATATCAGAGCCAACTCTCAACCTCTCGCTTGAGCACGCGCCCAACTCGGCAACCACAGGCTTGCTTCGCAACGCACGAAGATCTTCCTGGCCCAATCTTCGCTCTTTCCTCTTGCACCTGCAACAAATTTGCAAAATCCATTTCCCCACCGATCAAGAACAAGACTTTTTCAGTTGACATCACCACCGCCGAGCGCCCAACAACTTTCTTCATCACCACTCACAACCGACGTCACCGGCGCAATACCCAACCCACTTCATCACGACATTTCCAAACAGACCTCACAGCGCCAACCCCCAACCCTTGCCCCTCCACCGCCACCTCACCAGCGCAACAAAAACAGCCATGACCACCTCACCCTCACCACCATCCCCACCCTCCCCTCCTCTACAAACTCTCCCACCTCCTTCCGGCCTCCACCACCCCCTCTATCCACCCTCCCAATCCCTCAACAACCTCATCTCCGTCCACCGCGGCGACATCACCCGCCTCCCTGTTCCGCCATCGTCAACGCAGCCAACACCTCCCTCCTCGGCGGCGGCGGCGTCGACGGCGCCATCCACCGCGCCGCCGGCCCTGCCCTCCTCTCGGCCTGCCGCAAACTCAACGGCTGCCCCACGGGCTCCGCCAAAATCACACCCGCGTTTGGCCGCCTACCCTGCGAAAAGGTGATCCACGCCGTCGGGCCAGTGTACGACCTGCAGAGTAGAGAGGAGAGCGCAGCGTTGTTGGCGGGATGTTATGAGCGGAGTTTGGAGCTCGCGGTGGAGAACGGGTGTAGGAGTGTTGGATTTGCTGGGATTAGTACGGGGGTTTATGGGTATCCGAGCCGGGAGGCGGCGGGGGTGGCGTTGGGGACGGTGAGGAGGTTTTTAGAGGGGGAAGAGGAGCGGGTGTGATCGAGAGGGTGGTCTTTGTGGTTTTTGAGAGGAAGGATGTGGAGGCTTATGGGGAGATGATTCCGTGAGTTTTGCAGCGGGTGTGGTTTGGGACTTGGGGGGTTTGCTGAACTAAAGGGACAATAGGCTTTATTTCCCGCCCGTCGTTGAGGCCGAGGCAGGTAGTTCCAACACCACAGGCGAGACAAAGGCCCGGCTTGATGCCGAGGCTGAGGCTGTCGCCAGTGAGCTGCCGTCTGCGCCGACGGATGACCCGTCTGATGCAGGCCATACCAGCAAGAAGCAGAAGCAGAAGGGGGTTTGAGGAGCAGAGAACGGAGAGTGGCAGAATGGAAGAACATGGACTACAGGCTATAGTTATATGGATTGGGGCAAAAGTTGAGGTGTGTTTGCGACTGCGTTTGCGATGGCGTTTCGGATGGGACAGGTTTGGGAGGATCCCGCGACAAAGGACACTGGGACATGAGCTCTGCATGGGGAGCGTAAACGGAGATGGTGATTTCGTTGGCTTATATAGCTGGGCGTTGAACTTTCTTGCATCCGCGGGAGAACAAGAAACACACTCCCATCTTCAACACCAGACCAACATGCTTCGTGACCGAGGCCAGTACTCCTGCCACAACCCACATGGGACAGCATTCCAAAACACAGTCACATCACAGACTCGAGACGCTTCAAATTCACACAAAATAGTATCATCGTGATCTATATTGTCCTCTATCCATATGAGAGAACTCCCGCCCATCCGTTGTGGTATCTTCCCTCCTGTGCAGCCAATGGAGCATGCAGACCAATCCTCCCAGGGTCTCCAGTCCTGGGTAGATCAGCCCACTCCACAGCCAGCATTAGATACATGGCGGGGGCATAAGAGGCATTACGATCATCCTGACGAAACGTGAAAGACATTAAACCCATCAAGGCCAGACCATGCAACCCGAACCCAGAAAGAGAGAAAAGCAACTTTTGTATACCCGATGTGACGCTGAAGCCATGAGAAAGATGATCAGGGGGCGAGACATTTACTCGTCCTCGTCGCTGAAGACCTATTGAGCGAGTTAGCATTTTTGTTGCGTTGGTTTGGGGGAGTAGGGTTCGGCTTACCTCCTCACCGCGCTTGCGGCGGGCCATGCGCTCCTTCTTCTTCTTGCGCGCCTCGGAGCTGGTGAGCTTGACCTTCTTCTTGGTCGACTCGATCTTGTTGCCCATGGCGTCAAACTTGTCCTCCTCCTCACCCTCATCGGCCTTGATACGGGGACCAGCGCCCTGGCCCTGAACCCAGTTGTGGCCAGAGGGAGTCATCTTGCCGTCCATGACGGCCCACACCTCCTCAGTGATGTCCTTGGTGAACTCAGCCGAGTGAGTAATGATGATGACACCACCCTCGAACTTGCGGAGCGCCTTGGACAGAGCACCAAGCGAGTCACGATCGAGGTAGTTGGTAGGCTCATCGAGGACGATCAAGTGAGGACGCTGCCACGAGCAGGCGGCGAGGACAACCTTGACACGCTGACCACCGGAGAGACCGCGCATGCGGGAGTGAGAAACCAGCTCGGCATCGAGGCCGAAGTTGGCGCAGTGAGCCTCAATCTCCTTGCGGACCAAAGGACGGAACTGACCGGAGGCGAGGGCCTCCTTCATATCGACATCGGCGACCATCTTCTGATGAGAGGCGATGAGCTCGCTGCGGGGCAGCCAAGCGTTGTCGGCAGTCATCATGGGCACCCAGCGCTCGTTCTTCATGCCGATGTTCTCGCCGAGGGCGAACGAGCACTCGTACTCGTAGCTGTTCTTGAACTTGCGACGGCTGTTGATGCCAATGACGCGGCGCTGAGAGCCCTCAACCTTGAAGATCTTGTTCATGGCCTGCTCATCAGCCTCAGTGATGATCTTGTTGGCACGATCCATGGTCTCGCGATCCTCGCCAGTCTGGAAACGCCACTGGATGTACTCGGACGGGGTGCTGTCGAGGTGGTTATCGATATGGGCGAAAGCGTGCTGCTTGATGTAGGCGATACGGATGTTCTCGTGCTGGTAGATCTCACCCTGGGTGGGGATGAGCTCACCAGTGAGCACGTTGATGAGGGTGGACTTGCCGGCACCATTGGGACCGATGACAGCAATACGCGAACCGAGCGAGCACTGGAAGGTGATGTTCTCGATCTGGGGCTTGGCGGTGCCGGGGTACTGGAAGCTCATCTTGTTGGCGCGGAGAATGGCCTTGGCCTTGGTCTTCACACCCTCAAGGAAACCGGGCTCGGGGAAGGAGAACTCCATCTCGGAGGCGCCGAGCTCGTAGTAAGACTTGGCGGCCGGGACACGGCGGACGAACTCCTTGAGGTTGCCACGGTAACGCTTGAGCTTGAAGCGCTCGTAGTGGACGATATGCTGGCACACGTTGTCGAGGAAACCGCTGTCGTGAGAGACGATGATGGAAGTGCAGGGGGAGTTCTGGAGGTACTCCTCGAGCCACTTCACGTTCTTGACGTCGAGATGGTTGGTGGGCTCGTCGAGAAGAAGAATATCGGGAGCCTCGAAGACGGCACGGCACAGGGCCAGCTTCATCTTCCAACCACCAGACAGGGCGCTGATCTCGCCCTGAATCATCTGATCGGTGAAGCCGAACTCGTTCAGCTGCTTGATGACGTCGTCCTGGGTGGTGGTGACACCAGCCTCGGCGAGCTTCTTCATGGTCCACTCGATGGTGGTCATCTCGGTATCGGCAGAGTCCAGGTCGTGCTCGACGAAGACGGTCTTGACCTCGCTCTGCTTGGGGAAGCCCTCGACCTGCTCGTTGTTGATGGCGCGCATCAGAGTGGACTTGCCGGAACCGTTGGGGCCGCACAGGCCGTAGCGCTGGCCACGCTTGAGGCGGAGGTGGGTCTGGTTGAGAAGGATCTTGGCACCGTAGGCGAGCGAGAAGGTGCAGTTGCACAGATCCTCACCCTCCTCCTCATCAGGCTCGACCTCATCGGCCTCAGCGGCGCCGGGGATGGCACGCATGCGGAGGCAGCGGCGTGCTTGGAGCCGAGGACCTCCTTGAGGTGGCCCATCACGGTGGCGATATCGCCGTGGTTGCGGACCTCGGGGATCTTGCCATCGACAACACCGCCGACGCGGATGATGGTGTCGAGAGCCTGCTTGGTCTTCTCACGGGCCTCGGGGTCAGCGAGGTTGTCGTAGTTCTTCTCAAGGCCGGGCATCATCTTGGGCAAGAAGGGAGCGACGATGTTCGGGTCGTCGACGAGCTTGCACATGTTGTCAACAATGACGGCAGCCTTGCGCTTAATGGCGGTATCACGCTCGGCAAGACCACGATCAAGCAGAGGAACCATGAGGGCAAGAGTGGGCTCCTGGACCTCGGTGACGAAAGTGGTGGCGCCGAGCAAGTGAACGGTCTCGGGGACGTTCTCGGGCTTGGCGATACACTTGATGAGCTCGGGAATGAAACGCTCAATATCGCGGTTGACAATAAGCTGGCAGACCTTCTCCATGGTCTTGTAGGCGCGGTCCTTGACCTCCTTCTTGGTGTCCCACATGGCCTCGGAGACGACGGGGATGAGGTCAGGGACGCGGAGGGCGGTCTGGGTGGGGGCGGTGCGGATGATGGTGTCGATGAAGTCGAGCACGGTCATCTTCTCGGGCCACTTCTGGGCGTTCCTCAGCGAGTCGATGAGGGCGGGAGGGTGGCCTTGACGGCGTTGGGGTTGACCGCCTCGGCGATGGCCAGAGCAGCGGCAATGGCGGCATTCTTGACAGCGGTGATCTTGTCACCAGCGCCGGCAAGGACGTTGGGGAGCAGCGCAACGAGGTAGGGCTCGACGCTGGCCGAGACCTCGGAGTGCTGGGCGATAGCCTGCACGGTCAGGAGGGCCTTCTCGCGGAGGGCGGCATCCTTCTTGTTGGCGAGCTGCTTCTTGATGGTCTCGACAGTCCTGTTTGGCGTCACATGTCAGCCTCTCAATTCTCCAAATTTTTGGTGGGATGCATGAAAATGCCCCGAAAATTTTTCATGGGAAAAGGTGGTGCAGCGCGAGCCGCCATCTGATTCGGCAGCGCAACCCAACTTAACCGCTTGCTGTTTCAGGACAGCGGCAGCATCGAGTGTGGGTCGTCGCTTGTCGACGGCGCACAAAGCGCACATCAACCGCTTCATATCAGGATGACAGCCCTGCGGACAATCTGTGCAAAGGGGAGGGGGTCGAGGGTGGCGGCTTACTTGGTAGGGGTGTCGAGATCCTCAATGCGGCCGTTGATGAAAGAGGCGATGGCAGCGGCGGACTCCTTGATGGCATCGGCCTCCTTGGAGATGGTGAGCTTCTGCATGAGCTCCTCCAGGACCTTGACGCTCTTGGCGTTCTCGGCGGCGACCTGAGAAGGCATGATGGCGGATTTTTTGGTTTATCGAAAAAAACGATGGAGTTGAAAAAAGGTGACGGTGAAGTATTGTCCGAGAGGGAAGGAATCTAATCCGCCGTCTATCCGGAAATGCGAAAATGCGCGCGTCTATCGGGTATCCTGGTGTTGCGAGCGTTGGATGCGACTCGAGAGCCCGTAGTATTTCGATGGAGGGTCGAAATGTCTACTCTATGCTGGCCCTGGTAAAAGACTGAGTGGAGAGCGCTCACGAGGAACGAACAGTCAAAAGAAAAGATTGAGGGGGAGGGAGACCTGAGGAAACGGAGGAGAAAGAATCTGCGCGGGAGTGGTGGGGGATATTTAAAAAAGAGATGGCCGCGGTGCGCACAGCCCTCTGCGGCCCAAAAAGTGGTGGGCAAGGTGGGGCTGCTGTGTGGGTGCAGGGGCGGGCGCTGGACCCACACCCACCAATGGAGGGGTAGGCGGCGGCGCCGAAAACTTTTTTTCTTGCCTTCCTGCTTCGCTTCCCACTGGACAAGTCGCCTCAACCAGCCCAACGCCTGCTTGCCCCAGGCAACCAAGTTTCATCCGACATCCATCCTTTGCCCTCTGGGGTCGTCTTATCGAGTCGCCCTTCTTTCCAGCAATTCCCGCGGCCCTGATTGGTCGGCCGTCGACCGCTCCCGACTCAGCGATCCCTCGCTGTCTGGACTATCCCTGCTTATCGGCCTTTATCAGAGTAGCCGCTATCCTCAATAGGGCGTCCCTGCAGGGCGGTGAGACGGTGGGCAATGCAAAAAAATTGTGACGGCCCAAAATTCTGGCTTCCATCACCGTCCACCGTCCACCGTCCATCCCCAGCCGAGTTTGTCCCACTGTCCCGCTCCCTGCGACGGCTCCCTGCGAGTGGCCACTCGAAACAAAGCAAGAGCCCGCCAGGCGTGCCTCTCCCGCCCGCACAGACTGGGATACGCAACTGGTTTGGTGGCAAGTCTCCGCGCTCTTCGATTTCCAGGTCACTGTGGAGTCGGCTCACGTTTTGCCCATCGTACTGTGGCCAAGCATCTTCACGCTGCCCCAGAGCCCAGATTTGGTCTTGGGCAGCTAGCGCTGCGTCTGGCAGATTCCAGGCTGCCTGCAAGGACATCTTCGGCGGGACTGTTCGTCCTCTCCGTGGGGGCCGCCTGCAGAGGACATTCTGTACCTCCGCCCGATGCATGAAATGCATGTGCCCCAGGTAATTGGCGGGGACAAGCCTGAGACGGGGAATTGAGCACTGGACGTCTGCTTGCCATCGCTCCCCGCCCGAGCAAACTGCAAGCTGGACAGCGCTTTAAAAAAAACCGCCTATTTGGGCGCAGCTGGAGCGAGACTGTGAGGTAAGACAGCGGCATCGACCCGAATGCTGAGCTTCTGTGTTTCTGCAGTGCCGCTTCGATCGCAGACAGCACCTGCTTCGCCACCAGAGCAATGGTAATCAACGCCATCACAGAGGCGGCTCATCTCCTCTCGAACCATCCGATCGTTGGCTTAGACAAGTCATGTCCGGCATCTCCACTGGCCTCTTGCGTGGCGGCGTCGAGGCTCGCCGCTGTCAGATCCACCACAGTGTCTGGACTCTCGACAGTGTCTGGAACTCTCGACAGTGTCTGGAACTCTCAACAGTAAGTGTCCAACGGGAATACAGCCAATCCCTCACAGTCTGCCGACCGTTGCTGATACCCGGACGCCGGGATTCGTACCGGGTGGCAGTCACCAGCGTTCTATCAAGATCTGAGGTTAAGGTGGCCGTCACCGCTTTCAACCTCGTGAAGCCAGCCATTCCGTCCCTCACCGCAACTCTGCAGTCCTCCTCTCCCCTTCTCCCCGCCTCAGCCTCGTCAAAGCTAAACTCGGCCTTAACCACACTCCTGCCATCCCAATCCTCCCAGCCATCCTCCCCCTCGAACCGGCAAACCCTCCCTCAAAATCCGGGGCCGTCCCGTCCATCCCTGCTGAAGGTTGTTTCGATGCGGTTTTGGTGGGGTAATTCCAACCCTCAGGGGTCCCGCGATCGCATCCCAGTCGCTTCCCCACCAACCCCTCGTGTGTCCCTTGCCCACGTTTGCCAAGCATCGGGCAGAGATCCGTGGCGCAGGTGGGGCCTTGTGCTCTTTTGCCACTTCATGACCGCTTGCCTTTGATGGGAGGCACGGTGGGCAGGCTCGACGCGCCTGATATCCGTCGGCTGTGGGCGAATAAGAGACACGTCGAGAGAATTCACGTACTGCCAATAGGCACGGATGGGCAGTTTCTGCCGAGAATTGGATGAAGCGCACAAGAAGCTCCGTCATCTTGGCGTCAACCCGATCCCGTATCTTTATCTCAATGCATGAAGCTCCAATGGTGACCAAAGGGATTGGGGATGAAAGGGACATCCTTTGTGTAAAACCCTACAAGTTGTTGTCTTCATCCTCCTTTCCATCGACGTCGAAGCGCTTCCGTTTGAAACCGCACTCATGCCTCAGGATCCCCGTCTGATGCCCGGCTCCGTGCCGCGGATGGGAAACTTGGTCTGGTCTCAACCGTCTCAACCTCGCGTCTCCGACACCCGGCGGGACACCATTGCGTTCCCACGCGTCACGGTATATACCAGTTGTTTGGATGGGCTCTTCTGGATCCACGCGGACATGGTTATTATTTTCGCCCAGGATTGAGAGCGGGCTCGCCGACGGGGGGTTCGTCGGCGATGAGGAAGTTAAGCAGGGCTTTGCGCTGCGCGGGCAGGAGCTGGTAGATTCGATAGGTAATATGTTGTCGATTCGAGTGGAAGTAGATGGCGTCTGGATCGGCGCTGGGTTCGGCATCCGGGTTGCGCCGATCGAAGAGCACCACGCCGCCAGGGATGCGTGCCTCAGCCCAATATCCCACCATGTTGGCGATGTGCCTGGAATACTGGTCGTGGTTTACGTACCACTTGTGGTGAAAGAGGCTGGGGAGCGGGCCATTTGGGTACCACTTCTCGTAGAAGCGACCGGGCTTGGGCGGCGTCCACTCGGTGATGCCATCGTTCTTGTGCAGGCTCGTATCAATCTTATAGAGGATGGCGCCAATCTGATGAACTGCAACGGCAACCATCTCAACCAAGCGGGTGTTGAAACCTCTCGAGCCTGATGCGCCGGTACGGTATTCATGGAGCAGCTGATCAGTTCATCTTATTAGCGCACTGCGTTCACCAGCTTTTTAAGTGGCTTCTCCACGATTCTCACTTGGGACTCGAACGTAAGGATCTCTGGTCGAAATCTATCCCGAAACTCCCGCGTTTTGTCTTGCATGCCTGGACAGAGATCCTCATGGGCGTCGACGATAATGGGATGACCGCGATATGGATGGTAGTAAGCGTCCCAAGCAACGTCGCCGATTGGCAGGCCGTCGATAATCTGGGCATAGGTCATCTCGGCAAGCTCGATATGGAGAATCCTCGTGATGGCGCGAACGAGCAGCTGGCGATGATCTTCCTCAGGTCTGCGATAAAGAGCTGTCTGGAGTCAGCCAACCTCTCGGCAGACAGCTCTGCACCTGGCAAAAATGTCGGCTGCATCGACATAGCGTCTGACTGTCAGATGAATACAGAATAGTTACTCGGAAAAGAATGATAAAGGGTCAGGGGATTTTGCCTGGTTAATGGGGGATTGGGGGTAAATCGGATTAGGGGGCTAAGCCTTTGCCCATACGCCTCTCAATGAAATAAATTGAATGTTTGAGGATCAGAAACCGGTGGACGAGAGCACCCGTCAAGCCAACAGGGGATTTGGTGAGCGGGATGGAATTCAAAGAGTTGATGCGGCCGCGAACTTGTCCAACTTGAGGATGAGTGCGTCCTATGCCCTGGCTTCCACAAATCAGCCAACAGCCTTGGCGTCAAGGGATGTGGCATGAAGGCATCGACACCACGGCTTTGCAGGGTTTCCTCAAGTTTTCAGCACCAGAGGAGGTCGATGCTGAGGCAGCCCAAGGGCGGTGGTCACACTCCGGTAGACTCATGCATGGCGTATGCCGTTTGCCGCCCGAGAACTTGTGTCGGCCCACTGGCAGTGCATGCAGACGACTGTCCTCTTTTTCCTTCAATGATCATTTGTCAGACCCGGGCCACCGCCCGGGCTCACATCTTCCAGACCGCCCAGCGCTCTGCCACTTCGCGCCCACCAATTGCCCCGCGCCCAGGGCACTCTTCCTCCCCAGACAACCACCAGACCAATCTATCACCGTTCTTCCTGCCTGTTGGTTCCCTTCGTCCCACATCATTTGAGTCAGCCTTCCTCGAGCCCTTCTAATTTGATTTCTTTGTTCCAAACCCTGATTGTCTCACTTATTCCTCAAGTCTTGCGCTCGTCGCCAAACCATCAGAACGTCCGAGTTCCAATCTAGGGTAGGAAATCTTGCCCTCCTCTCATAGAAGGGGCGTGACGACGTCCAGCTACCCACGACCTCAACGCGATAGAGGATCGTCAAGGCTTTTCTCCATCTCGCACCTTCTCTGCTCAAAACACCACAAGGCATGAAGAGTTTGAGCGACGTTGCTACGGCCATCATCGAAGAGCGCAATGCCACGCCCGGCACACGCAGCCGCTACCCAAAACATATTTACTAGGCCTTTTTGAACAACATGCCGTATTGAATCCAGAGTTTCCTCCGGAGCATGAGAAGAAACTTCCCTTCCATCCAAATAGCACCATTTTCGAATATCGAGGGTGAGGCTGCGGCCGTAAAGGAGGATTGGGGGGACGACATGAGCGATTACAACGCCGTGCCCGCAGCCGGCGCTTTCTGGCTCAGGCAGAAGATCATCACTGATGCAGAATCGCACTCAATGGATGAGGGGTCGTAATGACTGGATTGATTCTGGTGGAAGCTGATGATCCTCCTCTGGTGTTGAAGGTCGATGGCTGTGAGGTAAGCTCACGGCTATGGCCTTATCTAATCTCCAAGTGGAGTGGTCCACAACCCTAACCCTGGGTTTCAGCCCAGTGATCCAGTTCCGGTATCAATCACCAACATGTTACACGCGCGCCAGCAGCCTCCGCAGATTGCCGGCTCCTCTTACAAACTATTCAAGTTTCAGATGGCCGTCAGCGTTGCCCATAAAATGGTTTATTTCGTGACTGGCTTCATCACGGGGACAGCGCTGCCCCATACGCCACCAGACGTCACAGCAGTGTCATACAACAACAAACCAACCGTGGCCGATGCTGGGAGGTACTGGGAAACTCTCCTCCTCGGCGATTCTGTCGAGTTCTGGTCTCGACGGGATTTGGCAGGCGGGCTTTCCATACTCGTTCATGAAAGGTCCCCAGCAAACCGCGACCGGCGAGGTGTCCATGTCATACGTGACGGAATACCTCAACAAACGCTAAGTGATCCTGCAGGCCGCTTGCCGTATCAAACACCAAAATTTTGACTGACTCCTTTCCCCGACTCTCCAGAATTTACTTTTCCTATCCGCGCGTCCAGCCGGGCCCAAACTGTCACTCGTCGGGAGCTGAAAAGGCAGGCTTCCACGAGATCACCGAGGATCGCGGTTCTCCTGCGTCTCGCAGGCTGGGGCCGGTCAGTTCGCCGTCCCTCAGTGACCTCAACGACGCCAGTGGGAGCTCTGGTCCTAGGTATCGAAGCATTTTTCTTGGTGCTGAGTACGGCTACACCGAAAGGGAGAGGCCCGAGTTGAGTCGGCGCTTCTATCGCTGACTTTGGCTGGCGCCGAAACCTGGCCTACGGGAGGAGTTTGACGGGGCGCACCGCCGCACTCATGGATCTAACTTCCAGGTAATTTATATTCGGTTCGTTTGAAGGGGTCAGCTGGTGTTGAGTGTATCGAGGAGTTGAAAGTCTTGATTTCTAGTTTATTGTCTTGCTTTTTAACTTTGAGTTTAACTAACATTACTGAAAATTTCGTTTTGGTCAGTCGTTTGTCGTTCATGATTTGATTATGGTTTTAGTCACTTGGCAGCCCAATACTACCAGGCCCATACTTTAAGGAGTTAAACACGAGCCACAGTAGGAACTTTAAGTTATGAAGTGGTTGTATTACCTCCGTACTATATACTACTAACTAGAGAGCACTACCTGTTCCAGTCTGTCCAATGTTCATCCCCCCGCGGCTTACCACATAACTCTAATAATCGTCGTTTAGACGTGACGTAAGGAGCGTTCCCTGCATCATCCAGCAAGGTCATGAACATAGAGCTCATGAAAGTCGTTAGCTATGTACATCGAATCATCGCCCATAAACAAGAACTCTTCTTGACTCTCCTCAAATCATCCGATGGTTGATGCCGTGAATCGTAATCGTGAAACTCTCTGGACTCAATACCCAATTGTTGCCGAAAACTGCGGGACTGTGAAGGTTCCACTACCGGTGAAGGGCTCCGTCCCGAGCTCAAAGACTAAAAATGACTGTCAATTGCCTGAAGCAGCTCACATTGGAAGCCATCTTACCAATCAGGTTTTGTGTGCTTGCCGGGAAGTTTTCTTTGCCCTCCAAGTAGTCGAAAAACTGCTTGACATCGCTGCTAAAACTGCTTTTTGTACTTGTGGCCACGAAAGTAAAGACCTTCATGGCGCCGTTGTTGCCAACATGGAGATTCCAGTCGCTCCCGGCAACTGAGACGGTGGCCTTTGCCGCGCCGCCGATGGGGGCGACATTACCGAGATTGGCCAGCCTATGTCATTGAGTCAGCTCCATTCGGTCAAACAATCGGAGTTGATTTATAATAGATACTTACCAAATCATAACTTCAAAATCACCACTGCTAGTAGAATGATTGGGATCCTCCGCCGTAAAGATGTCGTACGCCACGTTGGCCCGGATGTTGCTGCCGTCGTAAGTCCACGAAACCGACGTGTCCATGCTCTTGATTGAGGAAATGGTGTGGCCTCTCTTCACCTGGCGTCCCGAGTAGGCGTAGCTTTTGACCTTGCCCGAGCCGCCCTCCCATGTCCATTCTGTGTGCCACCCCACGCCGCCGCTGGAACTGCTGTCGACGTAGGTGCATTGCGATCCCGAAGTTGCCTCGTTTTTCCCCCAGTTGTTGTTGTTGACATCGTACCCATTTCCAGACCAGTAGCCAAACTGATCACAGAGTGTTGCCACTTGCCGTTTCTCGAAGTGGTTCATGGTAGGAGGTGGTCTGCAGGGGGCTGCTGAGACCAGCGACAACGACAGCAAGAAGAGCGTCAGTTTCATTATGACTGCTGCAAACATTGCGAAAGCTCATGAGTCCGTGTCCGATGCCTCTTTCCTTCACTATCAGCCGCCTGAAGGGGCTCGCCGGGAAGATAAGCTGTTGTATCTCTAGCCCTCCGAGCCATGTCTCAGCCAAGCGGCCCTCCGTACACCCACTTGGCGCGAGAGGGAAGCCGATTTTTGCCTGACTTCGACCCCGTGGTTACGTGGCCGGAAAGCCTCAGATGACTGCGATTAGTCGGCCTCCGGCCTCGCGTCTCACCTCCTGCTCCCAGGCTGGCGGTCTCACCGTCTCGGGACACGAACTGGGCCCAGAAGCCCCGACTCCGAACCACCGGCGGGATTCCCACCCGCAGTCCGGCGCTGGCGGCTGGTCAAATGGGGGCATGACTCTGCCGATCCAACGGGCTGCTGGCCTTCACCGGCCCTTTCTCTTGTCTCCCATGCTCCAGTTCGCGGTGAGAATGCGGGTGGATGAGCCATTTCACGACCAGAAGTTAACACCCAGCCAGGTTTTTGTTGGAAAGGCGATGTCTTTTCTGTGATCGCCAACAAGGCTGCCAAGAAAAAGTTGCTTCGGCTGTCTTACATGTGTTTGTATTTCTCCTACGAGCCAAGATTCAGCTTCTTTGGGAGGACAAGTCGGTTTCTCAAGTCGGCAGGGCAATGGTCACGAGGTGAGACGCTCGAGAGCTGAGTTGTGTGGGTATGAGTTCACAGCAGACGCTGACTCAAGTACTTGGGTTCAGCTGCTTGGTAGTGTCCCCGAAAAGTCCCCGTGATCCTTGTGAGAACTGCGACAAACAGCCACATTCTATGTTCAGCCGTTCTCAGGCTGTCGTGTATGGTAAAGTCTAGTGACTCTTGGTCAACGTGGGGTCTGTGAATACACCAGCGGCAGGTTAACCAGCCAGAAGTACAAAAGAAGCAATGCTCTGAGAAGTGTCGGCCTTTTTCTCGGACGGCACTACACCTCTTGTATCTCAACCATGCCGCTATCCCATGATCCCATGACCTTCTATCAAGGCTTTTGAAACCTGAAAGATCTTGTGCCATCAATAGCGTTCCGAGCTGCCCCAGTGTGTCACACAACTGCTCTATCGATTGTAATACCCTCCCAGACGGATGGGCCTCTGGTCTTGAGGGAGTGTGTTTTACTTTGGTAGAAATAGATTTTAGCCCTTGGGGGCAGAGTAAGAGATTCGAATGTTGCGATTTTCTGATTACACATAACCAATATCAAGGTGTGTAGGAGGTCGTGGTTATCTGAGTGTTACGCTGATACTGTGAGTGAGAGATGGCCATCAAAAAGTTTAATTCGTGTCAACACAGAGTTGCGATCCTGGCACAAGATTCAAGCATCTAGAGTCGACCAGGAGCTTGGAGGGTCCGTTCGCCGGGCGAGTATGATCCATGACAATTGCAAGGGATATCCCAACGCGAAATCCTTCAAAGTTATACCATGAGCTTTGGTTAACTTTCATTACGACGAAGACGCCGTGAGACTTTGACAGTATGTTTGTCGTTGGAATAGTCTCAAGATCAGATTCCAAGACACGAATTATGTGCCGCGACTAAAACACCTGTTTACTGGCTCGAGTAGCTATTGGAGGCTCAATCTTCAAGACAACCCCTGATCCATCTCATAGGTTCAGTCAGATCGTGGGTGACGTCAAGCGTCGACGTCAGACTTACACGGAACCATCACCCCCTCGTCCTCTTCAGTACTACTGGATCTTCTTCCAATTTCATTTACCATCTTTGCTGATACTCCACGGTAAAGATCACATTCTAGATTCCAACGTCTACCAAAACAACAATAGTACACCATCAACCATGTCCGCTCCCGGAGAAAACACCAACACCAACCAACCGCAGGGCCAGAATCCCGAGCAAAACCCCAGTCTCTGGGCATCCCACGCCGAATGGATCAAGGGCGCAGCCGAGGTTCCGTCTCCCCTTTCTCCCTTTATCCTAAATCTCTCACTATCGATGCTGTCCCTACCGGCTAACACCCACCCCCATCCCTTAGAGCACCATAGGCACCATCACCGGCTCGCAGTCGTGGCGCACGTCGGGCGAGCACGACAAGGAGCACGCGCGCGCCAGCATGCAGGCGGCCGTCGAGCGGCGCGACCCGGCCAAGGACGGGTACGGCCGCGCCGAGGAGATCGCCGGTAAGCTGACCGGCTGCGAGGGCATGAAGCACGAGGGTGCGGTCAGCAAGAACGCGGGTAAGCCGCGAAGGGATTGAGGGGGTAAAGGAAGTACAGTGAGGGTGGGGGTGGTGGGGAGAGGAGATTGTTGGTGGGCCGTGGATGGTTGTTGGGGGGGGGGGTGATGGGCTGTTGTAGGCGAGGTGCAATGATGGAAATGAATGGGTACATGTGCATGTACCTGTGTTAGTGAGTTTGTGGATGGGGTTGGTCCACTGAGTGGTTGTAGTGGTGGATGGAGGTTTCGAAGGGGATGTCTTTGTAGGTTACATGCATTCCTATCAATTTCTCGATGCTTATTATTATGGATGTAAACTTCGAAGTATCAACTGTTCAGATTGTCTTGGTTGGTAGTGGGACATCCCCTTGGGTTCTGGGTCCCGGGCCTTCTCAGGGTTTGGAAACAACTGAACAGGAAAATAGATACTCAATCACTCAGGAAGCAATTCGTGACAAGCGAGGCTACTTTCACGAAAAGGAAAAACCGAACGAAGCGAGGAAAGAAGAAGAAAGTCTTCAACGCTGACAGCGGTAATGACGGATGTTGCCAAAAGCTGATACTCCATAAACCTAGCCTGAGAGTTGGGGTTCAAAAGGGAGATGTAACTTTCCCTTTCGTACCTGGACCTGCACGTTTCCGATTTTGGCACTCTGCAGCCGCTAGCCAGGGGCTGACTTCTGCTCTTAAGAAGTCATTCGAGGCCAATTTCTTCCGTTTCCTCTCAGGCTCACTCTCTTTTTCCTGTTCAGGGCTCAAGGCTCAGAACCTCGTCCACTTTCTAAGTCGCCCACCCCGTGTTTCGCCGAGCATCCGGGTCTAGGATCAAAGACATGAAAGGATTGAAATATAAGCAGATACAGACACCCCTTCTGCTGCTCCCTATGTGGATACGAAATAGGGCCCGAGGGCAAAGAAGGAAGCGGGTTTGAATCATAGACCAACGAATTCCGTGGCCGTTGGTTGATGTTCTTCTCTATCCTGTGTCTACCTCGCAAGGTTTGATTACAGCTGATATTGAGAACAGTCTATGCCGGGCCCGGAGGTACCGTGATTACCTCTGTTAACCGCTTCGAAGATCCATCCGACGGGGCTTTCCACGGTCTCCTTGCGATAAAGGGGGATATTTGCCGGAGCGGG
This sequence comes from Collariella sp. IMI 366227, assembly GCA_027946355.1. Lineage (NCBI taxonomy): Eukaryota > Fungi > Ascomycota > Sordariomycetes > Sordariales > Chaetomiaceae > Collariella > Collariella sp. IMI 366227. The sequence continues at coordinate 1,751,375 of JAPEUS010000005.1, read as the reverse complement.
CCCGTATATGATGCCTTCAGTCCATCTCCAATTGCTGGTGCTTTTGTTGCCCGAGCCCAACGGGTCATCAACGGCGCCCGGAATTTGTTCCTCATGCAGCCTGCTGGCGCCTGCTGGAGGACGCGTTGCATCCCGCAACGGTGCTACTCCCCCGCCTGCTCAATGTCTGCAGATCATTTCCCCAAAACCACGCCAAAATTGACTGTAGGCCTGCTTTTTTTTTAAGCCCCGTTCTGGCTCTCCCTAAAGATTCTTTTCTGAGACAGCCACCCAACTCCTGAACTTGCCCCGAGACAGCGCCGGACATGGATGAGATCGCTGACACTGTTGGTAGGGGGCTATGACTATGGCGGTCTCCATGACAAGAACACCACCTGGTATTTTCCGTGGGTGGACCCAAGTGATATACGCAAACACTTGTTCCCACAGGCAGCACGAGAACCAGGAGGGTTCTTTTTCGACAGGAATCCGCTACAGGTGTTTGAACGCGAAGTCTAGCAGATTTTTGACGAACACAACGAGGATCCGCCGCTTGCTCCGGTTCAAATGACCTCTTTTGGCAAGGTTTCTTTAGAAACAGACTGCTTTGCATTCCTCCTCAAGGAGATTTGTGCGGCGATCGCCACGTTCTTGCCCACGGTGGATCCGCTCAATACCCGTCTGGCCTCAAAGGCCTTTCCCCCCGTTTTCTACAGCCAGCAGTTCTGGAACACAAGATTTAAGGGCCCTGCTGATTAGACTTGGATCTTTGGTCTTTGGCCCGCTGGTGTCTTCAAAGATTGGAAACTGTTGTACTGCCGGACGCGGGACTCACGTCACTCGGTCCAAGCCTAAGAAACCGGCGCCGAGTATGGGGTTTGATTGACAAGATTGCCGATATTTTCCAGCTTGAATGGAATGAGCTCCCGCACGATCTGGCCCCAAGATAGGCACCGGATTCAGTCTTGCCCTCGACAACCCGTCCTGCCGAGATTTCCGCATGGTTTTGGGGAAAATATCCTGAGCCTTTTCAGGGGACATGGGATAGATTTGACAGAGGGTGTTTGAGGTTCTGGGAACAGGAGATTGCTGTACCAGACAATTTGCTTCGGCTGACAGTATATTGCCGGCATCTCTCTGGTTGTCAGATCCGGCGAGACAGTCAACCTGGGATACTGCACACCCAGCAACTGTCGCAGAGCTCTCTAAACTTTGGAGGCTCAGCGTGGCCATGGCAACTCGGGGTGTTTGCGGTCTCTAATGCATCACAGCGCCAGCAGACTCAAGGTCACAATGGCTAGGCTTTCCTGACAACCTTCCCATCACGCAACGCCTCGCCAATGGTGGCCGAATTCCGAGCCTCGAAGCAGGGTTTGACGTAAGTATCATGATTAACTCCCAAGCTTGCCTTGGCTAGGTGACTCCCTTTTAATTGCTAAACTCGAGTCCCGCAGGGCTGTAAATGGTCAGTCTCCCTGTCCGACGGCAATCCCCCCCGCAGGCACATGGACTAAAGAGCCAAACTGAGGGCGATGGGATTTTGGTACTCCCACGCTCTACTAGAACATCTCCAATTGCACGAGGAGTTCTTTTTTCCGCTAGAGCACTTCTTCTCCGGGTACAGACCGCTGTATCGTGCCCAGTTCGGGGGCCCTGGTGGCATCTACCTCCCGCACCTTACCGACATTTTCATAACATGGCACAATGACGTACGCCTTACTAGGTTTAGGTTTGATATTGAAGTGCCTGCCGAGCACCAGCTCTTTGGGCATCCAGTAGCCTACGATATGCCGGCCAACAACACTTACTTCCTCATCGACAGCCCTGGGAGTGAGCGACTTGAGTCCATTGAGTTGGGAGATTGTCATCAATTATATGGGAGCCTGCGTCGATGAGAGGTTGAGGAAGGTGTTATGAATTGTTGCAGGGTATGTGACAGTTTGCTTTTTGTTCAATCTGTGATTCTCTGTAGGAAATACCAGGTATCGCGATACATTGGAAACACAGAGCAAATACCCTCTTCTCTTGAGAGGGACGTGCAAGCTTGGTGGTTCAGGTGGATCATATTCTTCTTCTCTCAAGAATGGATGGATGGAATTTATTTCGCCCGGAGGCACTAAGCCTAAAGGGCCTTGGCACGCTAAGTACATTCGATTCCTCCGCTTTGCCTTGATCTCGTCCAAGCCCTTACATTGTTTACCTTGTACAACGCCACATCATGCCTCTTTTCTCAATCGCGAGCAAATCGACTCGGAGGCTGCATTCTCCAAGTGTTCAGCGTCCTATCTTCAGCGGCTAAAGCGGGACCTGCTGGATGAGGTTGTGTGGTGTTAGTTGCGTGAGTTCCTTTAATGTGATCTGGAGTCACTGCGCTTGGCTCGGCCCTTGCTCGTTGTCCGGTTCCAATCTTCCCGTTGCCAATGCGTATTTAATCGCTGTACGGACTGCTCTCATGTCTGGTGTCCAGTGCTTTGAATCTGACGGTGCTTTCCCTCCCAGATAGAACGAGAGGCTCCCTCGTCTTGTCGTTGTGCATTGTAGCATGTCTTCCCTTAGTGCTGTCCATTGCAGCTGAAGCAGCCGTCCCCGAGGCCCTAGGCCACGTGACTACTTCCCCGGTAATAAACCCCCCCCTGTTGCGTCGTCCTGCCCGGACTGGACTCTGGCGTAGATATTCCAACATTCTCTTAGGGACCTAGGCTGACACATCCTCCCTTCAACTACCAGTTCTCTACCAACTGCGTAATATCACAGCAATTTAAGACGAGTGAAGAAGAAACCGAGGGGGTTATTACTCAAGTAGTCAAAGCTGCCCCTGGGGGTGCCATCACTGGGTTCTGAGCCACCGAGGTACGTCAGCTGGACAGTGCACCAAGTTGCTTTCTCAGAGAGTCAATCAGCCACTGACAAGAGTTTAGGGCACAGCATCCAAATTACGTTTATGGCATCACAGCGCTGGGAGTCATCCCGGAAGTGATCACAGCTGCCGCATCGTAGCCCTTTATCCCTCAGCGTTGTTAACTTCTGTTTGGTGAAGTATCTCACCATGTCACAATAGTTGAATTATTGCAAACATGATAGTACGACACTCTAAAATACTGCGTTAGTTATTATTAGCTCAATCATCAATACGCAACGATCTTCCCGGAAACTCAACTGTCAGCATGTAGTTACATCAATATGTAAATATTTAGATACCTTGCTCAATATCCCTTACCCAGTATTCCTCTCCATCTCCCTAGGGAGCATATGGCGTCTCTTCACAAAACCCAGCTTCATTGGGGCCAACTCAGACTGTTGGTGCAGTTTACGTTTGCAAGGCCGAGGGATTGGTTATTCTTCCCGCCGTTCACTGCCACCAACAGAATATCGGGCCAATTTCGCCTCCGTTCCTCTTTCATGGATCTGAATTATCATTCATTTAAGAAATACTTAGCCGTCAGTTTAGGCATTACTACTTGCGGGTGGCCGCTCAGTTCTAGAACAGCCAGCTACACATTTGACGAAATCCACACTACTTCCCCGAAGTCTTTTTGCCTTGAAAGCAACACAAACCCACAATGAAGTCGATTTGCAAATGGCTTCGTTGGCACAAGCGGGGTTTTAAAGCAAAAGTTCGGCGCTCCAGACCCATTGGGCAGGCAGCCTGATCAAATCCAGGAAGACGACGCAACCGGAAATCAGGAGAGCTTCAATGAACGGATCAATTTGGGGCTGCGTCGGGAGGAGCTATCGACGATCCTCGAGCGACTCTACTGGGCGTCAACGCCAACGAAGTACGAAGAAGAGCCGGTCTGGACGGAAACGGTGGCTCCGTTGAAGGACCTCCTGCACATCCCGCACACGCAGCCACATACCGAACAGCTGACGTCGCTCGACGACAAGGACGCGGATCCGCATTTCAGGAAGAAGAACATAGTGGTTATCAAGCCTCATATTCACTTCATCTAGTCAATTTCATTGGCTTAGAAAACTGTGATTGTCTCCCCTTTGACTTCATCTGTGGATAATTCATATGTGACGCCCTTCTCTAATTTTTTATAAAACCCCAACGTTAGTTAACGTTAACTACCCCTATTCTCTGGGATTCGTGAAACCCAAGTTTCCGTGATAGATGCTCGAGACTAAACCCCAGAGGTTCAAATCTTCGGTAAAAACGCCCACTGCTGACCCTAAACCACACGAGGCCTAAACTTGCTTGGTTCAAAGGTCCTCGGTCATCAGCCCGCTTTCCAAGCCCCCCGCCCATTCCGGTCTTTATCAAGGAAGCAATACCGACGCATCCTCCCTCCTCAGATACCCCTCTGAAATCAGCGTCATAACATTCTTATACAGCATATACTGAACGCCCGCCCCCTGCTGGCCAAACCACGGCGCGATCGGCCCAGTCAACACCACCAGCGGCTTCACCACGCTGTACACATGGTAGTTGTACGGATACCTATCACCCTCATTAGCCCCGCCCTCATCAAAACACCCCACCTCCCCCAAGAAGTACTTTACCCAACCTCGTTCCCCACCAGATTACTCGGCGGCAGCGCCCTCTGCGCATACGTCGCGCCTGCGGGACTGACAAATGTCCCGTACTCGCTCCCAAACCGATCGATCAACGTATCCGTCGCCAGCGTCACATTCCCCTGTATCGGTCTCTTCCCAACCTGCACCTGCTCGCCCCCCTCCGCATTCACCAGAGTAAATCCATTTTGCGGTGGATAATCCCACCAGCCACTGGTCGTGTTAAACCACCTCTTGACAAACTCCCCGGGACATAGGCCGCCAAAACGGTCGTACCCGAACAAGGCGGCGGCCAGCACGGGGGCGATGGGCAGGTCGTCGGAGAAGAGCGGCAGGCGGGTAGGGCCCAGGCGCGAGTCGCCGCAGAGGAAGGTTGAGGAGAGGGAGACGGTGTAGTTGGTGCCCGCGCAGTAGCGGGGGGTGTTGCGCCGGCCGCAGGAGGTAATGGTGCGGGAGTCTTGGGTTTGGGCGTGGGCGAGGGTGGGGAGGAGGGGGAGGAGGAGGGTGAGGAGGAGGTGCATGTTGGGCGATAATAGTGGTATTAAGGGGTTGAGATCGGGAGAGCGAGGGTGAAGGCCGTGAGTGGAATGACTTGGAAACGAAGGTTGGAAATATCGTGGGCGAGAGCTAGGTTGTTGACCTTTTATACAGCTGTGGCTACCCGTCTTGATGCCCTCCCCCTCACGGCTGAGAAGTGGAATATCAACCTTCATCGCAACCCCAACACCAGTACCACCGCACCTGCAGTCCCCACGAGCAAAGTTTTCACACAAGATTGAGATGTGCATCTGCTGTCTCACCCTTGACTCTCCGCGAGTGGTTGTTCCTGAGTGCACTCCCGTCGCTTGGCGTCCCTGCATGAGCTGAGCTGCGAGGCGAGTGCCTCACGGATCGCAAGACCAATCGGGGAGGACGATCACGAGCAGGGCGATGGGCCGGTGCGGATGCGGCCTTACGCCAAGAAGAACTCGGATCTGGGCTTATGTGGGGGAGATCCCGGATGGGATACTCAGATCATGCACGCGTGGTTGAGGATGAGAGGCCGGGGGCGATGCGGTGAGAATCAGAGAAAGGAAGATGATCAAATTCAGCAAATCCTCCGCCAGACGCCGACCTGGTTCATACATTAACAAAATAAGTGCACCCCAAAACCCTTCCCCCCTTAGGTGTAGACACTCTCGGTCCACGAGTTGACCTGCAGCCCCTTCTCGGCCATGGGAGCGTCCTCCAGGAACGCCAGAGGCATCCACACCAGGTGCCCCTTGATTTTGTCCAGCTTCTGGCGCACCTCCGCGGGCGGGATCATGCGGTCGAAGATGTGGCCCGGCGGGACGCCCTTGGGCGGCATGTAGCCGTTGTAGTCATCGAAGCTCTTGACTGCCAGAATTATTAGCATGACATCGACAAAGGTTTGAGAAATCAGGGGCTTACCATGATCATCCGGATCGGCGTGGAACAGCTGCCTGAACAGCACGGTGTTCTGCGTCGCTCTCTCCGTCCACATATCCCAGAGCTCATCGCTCAACGGGTCCTCAACCAGGTTCCACGAGTCATCGCCATCCTTGACATCATTCGGCGACCCATCCCCAGGCGGCTGGGCGTTGGGATCATCGCTCGCATCATGATCCTGCGGCGGCAACAACCCCAGATGCTCCCTCCACAAATATCTCCTCAAGCTCGCCGCATGCCATCCCGCCTCGAACGGCTGCCCCCCCATCCTCGACTCAATTCTCCTCGTATCCTCCATAACAATACTCAGCTCGCTGTCATGATACCCCAACTGACTCCGGTCATTCAGGTTACTCGACCCACACACCGCCACCCTATCATCCACAATCAACAACTTCGCATGGATATACAGCTCCTCCTGAATCCAATGATTGACCTCATCCTCCTCATCCCCCTCCCACTTCGCCTCCAACACCTTCCCGGTATCCGCCATCGCGCGATGCGCGACCGTCGGCTCCGGCCCCTCCTCCCCCTCCCCATCCACCCCATCCCCATCCGCCGCCTCAAATCTCCTCTTCGCATCCATCCCCCGCACCACCTGCTCCGGCTGATGCGCCTCGTCCAAGTTATCCTGCAGCTTCCCGTCCTCTGCCTTCCTCTGACTCCCCTGCTCCTTCTTCCCCATGTGCTTATCCCTTTCCCCGTACGCATCCACGCTGCCATGAATCCCCTCACCCATCATCTCCTCCGCCTGTGCGTGCTGCGCCTCCGTGTACGGCACCCCGGACTCCTCCTCCCGTTTCTTAACGGGGGCGCTGCGGTTGAGCCGGTCGTAGCTGCGCAGGTTGAAGAAAAAGATGTATTTGTTGGGGTCGACGCCCGCGGCGTGGAGCTGGCCAAAGATACTGTGCTCCCCGCGGCAGATGGATTTATACTGGTAGTCCATGATCGCGCGCGTGCCGATAGCGCCGTCCTCGCGAAGGTCACCCGCGAAACCCGGCACAGCGGGGATGAGCACGATGACGCGGAACTTGCGGCCCTCTTTCGCTGCGCGGACGACTGCGTCGACGATGGCGCGGCCGATGGTGTTGCGGATGGGCGACTGCTGGTCGCCGGTGGCGGTGATGAAGAACTGGTTCTCGATGTAGACGTAGTGCTGGGCGTTGCGGATGAGGTCGGTGTAGGCGTTTTGTATGGAGTGGTCTGTGAGAATTCCCGAGGACCAGTCCGCGCTGGAGCGGACGAGCTGCGCGTGCACGGTACCGCGGTTTTCGACGGGTTTGTCCACCATGCGGGTGAGGGGGTGCAGGACGTAGCCGCCGACGGGGTGGCGCGGGCGTTGCACGCCGATGAGGTCTTCATCTTCGCCTTGGCGGCCTTCAAGCTCGAGCCATTCGAAGCGTTTGTCGCGTTTGTATTTGTCGCGCTTGACAAAGTTCCAGCGAAGGACGAAGTGCTCGGCGATGTCGTAAACGCAGGGCCCGATGAGGCCCATGGAGACGTCGTGCCAGGGCATGCGGCCGGAGGTGGCTTTGTTGAGCTCGTTCTGCTTCCAGTCTTGGACGTTCTTGAAGTCGAGCACGCGGTTGTTGTTGAAGTCCTGGCCGGGCCACACCTCGTTCTGGACGGCTTCGGGATGCATGTCGGACAGGGCGTGCTGGTGGTTATCCCAGCGGCCGAAGCAGAGGTCCAGGCCGCCGATGAAGGCCATCTCGTAGTCGACGACGATAAACTTCTCGTGATGAGCCCAGTAGAAAGTCATATCCGCGGCGTTCTCGAGGACGTTGTGGTCCGGATGGCGCATGACCTTGATGTTGCCAAAGCCGGGGGAGCCTTCTGGACATAGTGCCTGGAGTGCGTGCTTGGTGTGTTCCGAGTTGCATGTGAGGGCAGCCTCGACTTCGCGGTAGATGACGATGTAGATCTTGACGCCGGCCTCTGCTTTGCGTTTGAGCACCTGATCCAAACGCCATTCCTGGTTGAAGGCGGGCGGCCGGCGGAGAAACAACTCTGGCGATAGCCACCAGTCCTCAATGTAGATGGTTTCCTTTGCGTTCTCGAGAGCGACCGAGACGGCCCAGAAGTAGTCTCTGCCATCGACATACCACTTTACCATGTTGCCATCCCGCTCTGGAAAATAAGATTCGAAGCGATGGGACTCGGCAATCTTGCTGCGCTTCTCGTCACAGGCCTTTTCGTGGGCCTCATCGTGGCGGTGCTGGGGGTTAAACTGTTGGGATGGTTAGGGGCGCTGGTTTAAAGACGTGAGGTATGTGGTTCAGGGGCGACCTACGAGGTTGGCAAACTTGCCGATCTTGTGCCTATGAACCAGTCAGTATTTTAATCACAAAAGCGATGAGGAAGAGATTTACTTTTGGTGAATGAGGTGGATCTTGGCCCTAGTTAGGGGGTTGTGGTGGTCGTCGCTGTGGTCGTGGACGTGGACTTTGTCTTTGGCCTCGCGGAACGGGAGCTTGAGCTTGCTGCCCAGGCCATGAGACTTGCTGTGAGCATCCTCAGGAGCTGCCACGGCCGTCATGATAACTGCGTAGAAGATATTGTTTATACGGGTTGTTGTCGAACCGTTGAGGGCATCTCCCAGGACTTCAGTAGCTTGTGTCAAGACAAGGACGAAGCGTGGGTTCTCGCTGGCGGACGATGACGGGCAGAAGTTTGAGTTTGGTTGATCAACGTGCAACACGAATTTCCAGGTTCTTCAGATGGTCTGCAGGTCCACAATACACAGAGTTGAACTGGACGACACTGGTTGATCCGTGGTTGGTTGTGGCTGTGGTCAGAGATGGGAGGTGATCTCCGTTGACGAGGGCTCATTGGCGGTTCATCGATGTATTGTAACGTTAAATTTCAACTCGGGATTCACCTTCGACTCGACGAGGAACAAAGCTTGTTCTTATTGAACAAGAACAGCTCTTGACGGTTGCAGACAGCAGGATGAAGGATGACAGGACCCATGACGTCACAGGACCGAGCGTTCTGGGCTCGAGATTGTTTGCGCGCATTGAGGCCAGGTTCTGCACACGGGAATAATGGAAATTCAGTCGGACAACACCGTCGATGCCGGTATCCGAGCGCCATCGCATTAAAACTTGCAGTCGAACTCGAATCTCCCGAAAAAGTTGTCGCTTCCTTGGTTGAGCGAAACCAGGTTGTTCGATTTGTGGCCATGGGGGTTGCATTTCACTGAACAGAATAAGGGCTTGACCAGGGCTCAAACAGTCTATTTTCTGTTTGTGGTGGAGCTTGGACCACATGGCCGACCCCTGCCCAGGAATGCTGATGTTCCCCAGATCCCTGTCAATTTGGTCCCAAGTGTTCGAGCTAAACTTTCTCCCCCTTCATCCCCATCAAGTCAAAATCAAAGAAGGGTCGAGGCATGGCATGATCATCAATTGACACTCATGCGGGCTCTTCCACTCCCTACAGGAACACCAATGGACGTCGCACGTGACCCTGGTTCCTGACTGCTGGCGGGGGCGGGGTAACCTCCTGATAGCGGGGCATCGTTAGCGGTTCCAGGTTGGGGTCCATGAGGGTCTCCAGTACAAGACACCGGTGAAGCTAACTGCCCCTGATTCCACCCCAACAACATCCCAATCTCACTCCTCAACGACCAGCCCGTATAACCCCCCTCCATCATACACCATGGCGACCGCTCAGATCCCCGCCGGAGGCACCTACCTCGACACCTTCAAGGCCTCGTTTGTCAACGTCCCAATCGACGCTGAGAATGCGAACGCCGTCTCGACCACAGAGTTCCTTGATGCCGCCGAGTCCCTGACCACCTTCTTCGGTACGGAAGCTCTGACTTTTTTGTCATGAAGCCGCCGTTAACAAAATTACCGCCAGATCTGCTCGGCTCTGTCGCCTTCTCGCCGGTCAAGAAGGACATGATGGGCAACATCGAGGTGCGCCCGCCCCTTGGTCACAGGTCCCCCGTCGCCTTCAGAAACTGACCATGCCTCGCCACGCAGAAACTCAGGAAACGCCAGCTGGAGGCCCCCCTCGAGTCCCAGAATCTCCAAGACCTCGTCCGGAACGAGCTCAAGACCAAGTCCCACAAGGCCACCGAGGGCCTCCTGTGGCTCGTGAGGTGAGACCCCCTCGTACACACCCCCTCGGCGGAGGAACACGGACAACTGACCCGTCCTGCGCACACACAGAGGCCTCGAGTTCACATGCATCGCTCTGAGCCAGAATGTGGCCAGCGGCACCGACGAGCTCGCCGACTCGTTCCGCGGCGCGTATGGCGTCACCCTCAAGCCCCACCACAGCTTCCTCGTCAAGCCCATCTTCAGCGCCGCCATGAGCGCCTGCCCCTACCGCAAGGACTTTTACGCCAAGCTCGGCGAGGACGACGAGAAGAACAAGGAGGCGCTGCGCGAGTACCTGGCGGCGCTGGACAAGGTCGTGGCCATCCTCAAGGCCTTCCTTGACAGCAAGGACGCCAAGTGGTAAAGGAACAGGTGGTGGATGATATGGGGTATATGGCTTCAGGAGTATACGGTAGGGGCCATGGGATGATGAAGGAATGGGCTTGGTTCAATAAATCGCTCGGTCATCATTGCTGTCGTCCGCTCTGTCTCGTTGCTGCGACCACTTCCACCAGTTTGTTGCCTGCCTCCTATTGACCCCTGAGTGGTGGCCACCATTTTGTCCCACCTCAGCACTTCCTCTTTTAGCCAAGCAGTGGCGTTTCATTCTTCTCGCCAACCTCCCCAACACGCCAACCATTCCAACCCCCCATCCCTCCTGCTCCTAACCCGCAGAATAACCCTCTTCTCCGCCCTAGCATCAGAAGGCAACATCCTCCTCAAACTCTCCCACCCCTTGGAGCGCCTAGACTTCTTTGGCCACCTCTACCTTCACGCCGCCGACATCGAGACCATCGTCGCGCACCACCTACGCGTGCCCAAAGCCTCGTGCAAGAAACTATGGGTAGATGAATGGCTGCATGGGAGCTCTAATGTTTGTATCCCCGTGTATGCGGATGGGATGAAGTGGGTGGTGATACGGTTTCCGCTGCCGTTTAAGGTTTGGGGGGTCGTTTTTCGGGGAATGCTGAGGAGAAGGTGAGATGTGAGGCTGCGACGTATGTGTGGATTGGGTAGAGGTGTGTGGGTGTGCCGGTGCCGAGGCCTGGTGGGTTGAGTGTTAATCAAGGAGAACTGGAGATGGATTTCATGCTGTCTTGCTGACCGAGGACGACCTTGGCTTAGTTTACAGCACTGGAACAAGCACCCCTCCTTTCGCGGTCGGCTTGGTACGTCCGACGGTCAGTGTCTTGGTTGTTGGGCCACCCGGCCCCTAGCCATTACGTGGTGCATCAACACCAAAGGGAGGCTGGGAAGTTGACTGCGGCTATCTCCTGGTGGATTATGTCTACCATAGACAAATGCTTTCCTCATCATGAAAAGAATCCTGCGAAAACGCCACCAAGCGAACGACCCTCTTCCGCGACCTCTCACGGATCATGCTCTCCCTAGCACACTCCCGGTTCCCAAAAATCGGGTCCCTGAGAATAGACAACGCTATCATCTCATTGACAAACCGACCCCTGATGCTGCAGCTCCACCAGCTCGAGAACGACGGCATCTTAACCAACATCCCCCGAAACCAAACTTACAGGGCCATGGACTCGTATCTCTTGGACAAGCTAGCCTGCCACTCCAACCGCATTCGACACAGTCCCAACTCAGTTATAGGCCACACCGACGGTCTCGCCCAACTCTACGTCCTCACCATCATGCGCTCCTCATCCCCAATTTACACCCCAAACTACGCCACGGCCCTTTTCCCCTCATGCTCACAGACCTCCACCAAAGCAATATCTTCATCGACGAAAACTGGCACATCACCGCCCTGATCGACCTTGAGTGGACGTGTGCGTTGCCGGTTGAAATGTTGCACCCCCCGTTCTGGCTGACTGGGCAGGCTATCGACAGGATCAAGGACGACGAGTTAGTCGCCTATCGCGCGAGGCATGCCGAGTTGTGGACATTCTTGAGGAAGAAGAACGCAGAACAACCCCCGCCCCCGTCACCGGCGCTGCCCCCGTGGCCGGAGTCGCGGCTAGGATGTGCAAGGGATGAGAGGATGGTACATTCTGGTATGTGAGTGCGGAAATAGCTACACGGGCTTGTACAACTTGTTCTGGCAGCGCATCCGGCCACGGTACACGTCTGCCGGGACATCGGGCGCGGAGGAGTGGGGTTTGAGAGGGTGGTGGCGCCGTTTTGGGGTGGATGGGTTTTGGAGGCGAAGCTGGAAAGAGATGGGTATCTTGAGAGGGTGAGGGGGCTTTGGGGGTTGGGGAAGAGGGTGGTGGTGAAGAGGGCAGTGGCAGGCGAACGGATCGGCGTTGCAGGGCAGGGCTGTCAGGAGACGGCGGCCGCCAGACCCAACCAAACTGTTGCCCCTCGTGAAATCGGGATGAAAAAAATGAACAGAAAAAAGCTTGGCCCCTAGGGAGGAGAGGTAAGCCGGTCAAACAAAAGATTCAATTGTCGGGAATGCCCTTTGAAGTTTGTCGTGAGACACGAACGATGCGTGTCGGAGAGCAGGTCTCTTTACGGATACACAAAGACAGCAAGCATGCAAGGCGGCAGTGCCATGTGGCTGGTCGAATGTGGCCGGTGGGCAAGAGAACTGCAAAAAAAAAAAAACAACATTAAAAAATAGATACTTCTTACGTACGCGCGTAGAATCTTAGAAGTGACAGGCCGGTAAAAGGAGGGATAGAAAGTGAACAAAGATGGGGGCTGGTCAGACGAGGCCATCGACTGACAGGAGCACCTTGATGAAAGAGCGAAAGCGGTTAGTCACAGTCAATTTAAGCTAGTCAAAGCCCACGGAATCTAGAGTGGCATGATGCAGCTTTCTTCTTGGTTTTACCAACACTTTTTTTCTGCATAACCCTGACCCCAATTCCTTCTATTCAACGTCAAGTTTTTTGCTTTTAAGGTCAAAATTAATTCTCTGGAGGTCGCCTGACTTAAGCCACGAGCACGCACGAGCACGGCTTCACCTCTACCACGCCCTCTGACACTCCGACACATGACACCGTCCGCCCACCCCTCTCGATCCGGATGGCTTCTCAACGGAAAGCAGGCGTCCCCAAGAAGCCGACGGCCAAGTCCCGCGCCAAAAAGCCGGACGGCAAGTCAGTCAAGAGCAAGGCCCAGCAGGCGCTGTCGGTGCCCATCCTCCAACTTCCCCCCGAGATCGTCCTGCTCGTCGATGAGCTGCTCGGCCTCGACGACCGTCTCGCCCTCAGCCGTGCCAACCGCTGGTTTCACTCCGTCATCAACCCCGTGATTTACCGTGACAATGTCAAGCTCGGAAGCGCGTCGTCTCTCTTTTGGGGCGCCGAGAACGGCCAGCTAGCCACCCTGAAACACGCCCTCGCAGCCGGAGCCGACCTAAACGCTAGAGGGCCGCCGCCTAAAAAGCCCGGCGAGAGCGACCCAACCGATGGCGACGACAACACAGACGTGGACGGCAATGGCGATGATCCCGGCGTCGAGCTGTTCGAGGAGCCGCCCGACCCCAATGTGCAGGTCTTTGGGACCCCGCTCCACTTGGCCGCGAAGCATGGTCATCGTGACATCGTTGACTGGCTGCTTGACAACGGCGCCGATATCAACGCGCCCTCACATCGAATATGCGAGTGCCAGTCGCTTAAGTCAGGGCGACAGCCTGGCCAACGCCTCCGAGAATACCCCCGCTGGCGAGCCCTGCACACCGCCATGTGCCACCAGGAACGGGCTGTCGCCGAGCTGCTCATCCACCGCGGCGCCTCGCTTGATCTCGACGAGAGCGAGAGTCACAACCACACAGCCCTCCACTCGGCCGCAGCGCACGGCTTGATCCCCGTCATCAAGCTGCTGGCCCTCAATGACGTCCAGCTCGACGTCAACCAGCGAGACAACTGGGGCAACACAGCGCTGCACTATGTGTCAGAGATCTGGAGCCCCCGAGATTCGCCCGACATCCGGGACACCATCACGAAGCTCCTCGCCCTGGGTGCCGATCTCGAGGCACACAACCAGACCGGCCACACGCCCCTTTTGAACGCATGTTTCCGGGGCAACTTCGCCGTCGCCCATAGGCTGGTTAACATTGGCGGCAACCCCGATCCGCACCGCCACATTCGCGGTTTCCGCGACTGCAGACCACTCTACTACTGCATGCTGCCGCGAAACGAGTTCTTCGACATGGAGGAGGCTCCTGTTAAGCACGACGAGTTCGAGGGTAACCGCGTGACGCTGATCAAGGCCCTGGCCGATGCCGGCGCCGACGTAAACGCCCGGTTTGATAAGCGCGGCTACCGCAGCGTGACGCCGCTGATGCTGGCCTGCGAGATGGCCGAGCCCCGCGCCGTGGCCGCCCTCGCCCAATGCGGCGCGGAGATCAACGCACAAGACCGCAACGCGCGGACACCGCTCTGCTATGCCGTTACGATCAGGGTTGACCACCGTGGAGAAGTGCCAGAGATTGCCGAAATCCTGCTACGTCGCGGCGCGCGGATGGACCTGGAGGAAGAGCCGAATGGCAGTCCTCTTGACACAGCGATTAAGCACATAAGGTGGGCGGAGGATGATGTGCTTGAGGCCATGCTCAGCGTCGCGGACGAAAAGAACTTGACGCGGGGGAAGCTGAAGGAAGCGTTGCGGAGCTGTGCATCCTCGGGTAACCACAAAGCGCTCAAACTCCTCCTCAACTTCGCCGCGAGGGTGTATGAGGTAACCGACGCGGACGTCAAAGATTACCTCTGCCGCATTATCGAGCAGAGCGACCCGTGGAACCAGATCGAAACCTTCAACTGCATGATGGACTTTGGGCGGCTAGTCTACACCAACGAAATGCTCCTCCTCAAGACCATCATGCAACAAAACCGGGAACTCACCCTCGCCGTCCTCGAACGCGGCGTCGCCGTCAGTGACCAGCGCTTCCACGGCGACCAAACCTACCTGCACCTCGCCTGCCAATGGGGCGATCTCGAAGTGGTCAAAGCCCTCCTTGACCGCGGTGCCGACGCGGACGTCTTCGACCGCGAACTGCGCACCCCGCTCTCCATCGCCGTCAGCGAAAACTTCGTCTGCATCGCAGTCGCTCTCATGAAAGAAGTCGCCGACCCCTTCCTGCTCCCCCCTGACATCCTCCTCCAATCCCTCTTCCCCCCCGACGACGAACCAGATGAATGGCGCTTCATCAAACGCCGCTATCTCACCCCCTTCGACCTCGCCATCCGCGACGACCGCGTCGACATCCTTGACGACATGCTCTCCCGCTACGCCCTCCCGGACATCCCGCCCAAATCCAGAACAAGCTATGTCCACCGCGCCGCGCAAAACCCCAACCCCGCGATCCTCAAACTCCTCCTCGACAAGGGTGCGGACCCCCGCGGCGGGGAACAATCCCCTAACGAACCAGCCATCACCCTCCTCCGCCGCGTGTGGGACAGCCCCCGGCTGCTGGAGAACGCAGTCAGTCTGCTGCAGACAGCGAAGGTGTTGCTGGATAAGTATGGGGCCGGGGATTTTCCGTGGGATTTAATTCGGGAGATTGCGCTGGATAGGGATGGTGATGAGAGGAGGAGGGAGGTGAGGGAGGTAGTGGTCAGGGAGCTGAGGATTACGGTCGGAAGGGTAGACGAGGATGGGGAGGTTTTGGTGGGGGTAGAGGGGATTTGCCGGAGGAGGTGGCCGGGTTGTTTGGGAGGGGCTAGAGGCTCCTGGGTTGGGGGTGGAGGGAAAGATGTGGGTGTTGTGAGGTGAGGGGGTGTTGTGAGGGGGCGATGATACCTGCATGCGTTTGAAAAGGTACGCGACGGCGACAGCGGGAAGAGGGGGGTGGTCATGGCATGGGCACAAAGCGGAGTCTTTTTTATACTTGCTTTCTTTATTCTTCATTTTCTTTTTATCTGTTGGTTTGTTTTTCGATGCATGGATCAGCGGAATGGGTTTTTACTTAATAACAGTATACACGGCAGCACACAACAGAACGGGTGTGATAGCAGGGAACATCAGCAGGGTATAACTAGGGGGCATTGCTTGGGTTTTGGCTTGCGCAAGGGTTGGCTACTATGATGAACTACACAGTATGGGATGGGAAGCGAAGTATGGGATGAGGTGAAAGCTGGAATTGGAAGTGACAGACAGAAGAAAGTTATATCATGGGCGAGATGGCGAAGAGTGGCTGTTTTATGATTTGGGATTGACGATGGATGGATGGACAGGACACAATGGTGTATTTGGCTACTGGGTATTTTCTTTTGCTCTGCAAACTCCTACTAGAGTAGAGCACAGCGGGCTTTTTACTGACGAAATTGACGATGTTGACGATGGGTACATACAAACCTTGGATGTTGGGTGTTTGGTGAGATGTGACTGAGGTTGAGAGGGGACATCGTGTCCCGGCTCACAGGGCAGGTCAGAGTCATACTGTAATGGGCAAAATAAAAGAGGAACAAGATGTAATTAAAAGTCGGCCATGGGCAGAACTCCTGAACCAAAAGAGAGGATAAAATTTATCCAAAAGTAGACGCCCACGGCGAGACTCGAACTCGCAACATTCAGATTGACTTTTGTCGTAAAAGTCTGACGCGCTAACCAATTGCGCCACGCGGGCTACTGATGATTGGTTTCCAGCGAATGTAGAGCTTAAATAAGCCAGTCTGTCGCTGGGGATGCCAACAACAAAAGACGGCCAACTGCCTCACCTCCAAGAGGTTGGTTTGCTTTGATGGTCTGACATCCTGGAGATTGACTTTGGAAGCCCTATAGTCTGCTAAAGTCCGTATTTACCGACATCACCGGGGTATATACCTCACTCACTTACAACTAAGCCTCCTCCCTTTCAAATATTCCACCTCAACCCAAATTAAACTCACTTGACGCATTCATAACCATCCTCATCTTCTCCCTCATCCTCCTCGCAGCATCCTCATCCACCGCCCCGCCCCATCCCCATCATCATCATCATCCCTCCTACCCCTCCCAGCACCTCCACCACCACCACCACCGCCAGTAGTAGTCCTCCCCTTCTCTTCCCTACCACCCTTACCACCACTACTCTTGCTCGTCGTCGCAGCGCGCCTCGACACACTCCCACCAATCCCCCCCGGCGTCTCGCGCAGCCCAAAGGCCTTGGCCATATGCCCCAGATGCAACTGCGTGATATCAAAGTAGACGCGCTCCTCACGGACGTGTGTGGCATACGCGCGAATGTGCGAGCGAAACGCCTGACGGCCGGCTTCGAGGAGGGGGTTAATTGGTGCTGGTTTGGGCTTGTTTTGGCTCTTCCCGGGTTTCTGGTATTTTTGTCCCGCTCCGCCCTTGACGGGTCTCATGTTAGGGTTGGAGGAGGTGTTATCGTCATCGTCGGTGGGCTGGAACCCCGGGGTGGCGAGCAGGCGCTGTTCGAGGTGTAGCTGGAGGGATTCAGCGCGGGAGGTCCAGGTTTGGCGTCCGGTTTCTTCTTTGGGGCGGGGTTGGTGGGGAGGTTGACGGGTGTGGCGAGGCCTTTTGGAGGATGGATTCGTAGAGTTGGGGAGATGGGGTGGAGGCGGGGAGGATGGCGGTGTATCCTTCTTCGGAGCCAGGCATGAGGAAGAGCACGGCTTTGCCGGCGCGGCCGGCGCGGGCGGTGCGGCCGATGCGGTGCATGTGGTCGGGCACGGCGAAGGCGGGGTCGTATTCGATGACGAGGTCGACGGCGGGAACGTCGAGGCCGCGGGAGGAGATGTCGGTTGTGATGAGCACGGCTGGGTCGGCGCAGGTGGTGAAGGCGTTGAGGGTTGCGGAGCGGATGGGCTGGGCGAGCGAGCCGTGCAGCCTGTGGATGACGACCTTGGGGTTGGCAGGGGATGTGATGTAAGCGGCTGGGGCGACGGTGGTTTCCGTGTGGATGTTGCGCTCTGGCTTGGAATCAGGAGGTGGCCGCTCGAGTGCCTTGGTGTCTTTGAGCAACTCATAGTGGAAGTCGACCGAGTCGGCGCAGGAGATAAAGATGATAGCCTTCATGACCGAGCCTTTACGGGCAAACGTCGACTTGAGCAATGCAATCAGCGTTACCAGGCGCAGCTTGGCTGGTACAATGATGCAGGCCTGCTTGAGCTGCGCGGGCGCGGCGAAGGCGGCCTCGTTGGCTGCATCTGCGTCCCCGCTCATCTCAGATTTGGACGCTGTGATGTGCACGGCATCCTCCAAGCTGATCTCGCCCAGTTTCTGCACGTTCATCTTCATGGTAGCCGAGCAAAGCACTGTCACTCTTCTTGACGGAAGAACACCATCCAGTACCACGCCCTCCGCGTTCTCCTTCTGCAGCTTGTCGGCTCTGATCTTGCCAACAATCGCCCGAATATCCTCCTCGAAACCCATCTCCATCATGCGGTCGCCCTCGTCCAGAACAAGCCACCGCACCGTGCCGACGTTGAGAACCTTGGTGTTGTCGAGATGATCTGCCAGACGACCCGGGGTCGCGATCAAAATGTTGACACCCTTCCGTATCCGTGCCTTCTCTGACTTTTGGCTCTCGCCACCAATAACTGTAGTGCAAACAATCCAGGGCGCACAGCGCAGCACTTTCTCCAAGACGACAGCAATCTGCTTGCACAATTCGCGTGTCGGGGCCATGATGATGGCGAAGAGGCCAGAGTTCCGGTGCACCTTGGTCTCCTTGGGCGTCCCGTCCTCGTTCAGGCTCAATGCCATGATACGGTGGACAATCGGCAAGAGATAGGCCAGCGTCTTTCCTGAACCGGTCTCAGCCTGCAAGAAGGCATCGTTGTCCTCCTTGATCAACTGTGGCACGGTGTTCTTCTGGATCGCAGTCGGGGCCTTCATCTCGAGCTTCGTCGCTAGGTGCTGCGCGACGCGGCGTGACACGCCCAATGAGTGAAAGTTCTCGGCCTCTTCGGTCAGCGGAGCGTTGGAGGGCTTCGCGGGTTCGGCCTCCTCGGTTGGGGTGTCGAAGGAGGTTAGAGCAACCGGGTTGGAGGAGAAGAGACTCGAGGATATTTGGCCCGTCTTCATGGCATGGCTGGGGGGTTTCGGCGCGGTATCGGCATCGGTAGCGGTCCTTGAGACTTTTGAGTGTCTGTACGAGTCCCCATCGTCGGTTCTTGGGCGCTTTGATGGTCTGTTCGAATCGAAGTCGCCCGCCATCCCTCGTCTTGGCGGGGCTGAATCAGGACCATCCTGCTGCTGTTTGGCGTTCCTCTGCGCCTTGACGCGGTCGCGCCAGCGGCCGCCCTTGAACTTGACTTGGGCTTTTAAGGGCGCGTCGCCAAGCTCAAAATTGAGGAGCATGCCATCGTCCGCCATTTTTGCCGGTGGTATGGCTGTCCTGGTTGGTGGTTGTTGGATTGCGTCTCGCTTTGAGAGCCCGGCAGAAAAAAGTTGACCGCCAAGCAGAAACTCATGGCAGTATGGCCAGAGTGGGGCGGTTGGAACTGCACTTATGGCTCACCGCCTGCCCATCTGGGACCACCTACTTACACGGAGCCCAGGCCAGGAGGAAACTTCCACGACACACAATAATCATGAAACTACGAGGCATAGCAAAGCAAAATAGTTATGAAAAAACTCACACAGATGCAGAGATTGCTCGAGTTTTGAGAGCATGCGCAATCAGTAGCGACCAAGACGGGAAGTACCGTGTTGTGTCGTCCTTGAAGAACCACCTTACGCCAAATAAAAGATTGCAGGTGGGGTCAGCCCAGAGGCACCCGACGCCAAGATTTTTGGACCCTGGAGATCGGGCTTGGCATGGACCGACCATCGTCTCGGACATGGTCGAAAAAGCCGACAAGTGAAAAGGCCGACCACACCTCATCTTCATGAGACTGTCATTGGCTGAAAAGGCCGAACCGCAGCTTTGAGATAGCCAGGTCGGGGCTTCCTCGTCCCGACCAACGGCTGTTGCTGCCCTTCAATTCAAATAAAGACAGTTCATCCATCAATCACAAATGTCCCTTCTTGCATCCAGCCATGTCTCAATCTAAGATCCTCACCAGAAACAGCGGTTTGACCAAGCGGCAACTGGAAACATAAGATGGCTTAAATCACTGATCAGCAGTGCTACGCCCGGACGTTGGATCGGCGCCGGTGTTTACACTCGCCGCGATTCCCGGCGTCGACGGAAGCCATGGTGACTTTCGGGCTGCCATCCTGGAAACGGTCGACCAGGTCGGGACCGAGAGAGAGAAGTGGCATGATGGCCGCGCGGGTTCCTGACTGGCGGCGACACGCGCTCATGCCCTCCTTGGGCGTCTGGGACTTCCCCAAACCCAAACTCCGGCCACCCTCTTACTCTTATTGACGGGCAGCCGCATTGTGCCACAGCATCGCGCCTTCGACCTTCGGTGCTCCGGACGCCCACCGTGTAAAATACTTAAGCCAACCAGTCGACGAGTCGCGTCTCGGCCCCCGCCATGTCTGGTCCTTCACCGTCTCTCCCACGCGTCACCCTCCTCCGTGCCAGCACAATGAGCCTCCCACTTATCTTCGGCGCCGCCGCCGTCGGCATCGGATCGATTGCCTGGTTCCGGAACCGCAGCGTCAAAGCAGAGAAGGGCGTCTTTAGCGCCTTCGGTTGGCAGACGCTGCGTCTCGACAGCTACGAGGACCTGAACTCGTACACCAGGAAGCTGCGCTTTGCCCTGCCAGACCCCAACAAGCCCAGCGGTCTGCCTCTCACATCTGCCCTCCTGACCATTGCCAAACCGTCCCACTGCCGCTCTTTCGTCATTCGCCCGTATACTCCGGTCAACCATCGCGGTAGGAGGGCTTCGAGCAGCTCCAAACTCGCGGTACACCCGCTGACCCCTGACAGACGAACCCGGTTACATTGAGCTGATTGTGAGGAACTATTCAACGGGCAAGATGAGCCCGCACATGCACCGCCTCAAGCCCGGCGACACAATCACCTTTGTGGGGCCCATTCCCGGGCTGTCGTGGACGCCTAACAAGCACCCGCAGCTCACCATGCTCGCCGGTGGCGCCGGCATCACGCCCATGTACCAGCTCATCCGTGGCGTCCTCAAGAACCCGGAGGACAAGACGCGCATCAACATGGTGTGGGGCTGCAAAGAGGAGGACGGCATGTTCCTCAAGGACGAGTTCGACGCACTGGAGAAGCAGCACCCGGGCCGGTTCAAGGTTACCTATATTCTAGAGCTACCCCGGGATAGAAAGCAAACGGCACACCGCATGGGCCTGCTGGATCAAAAAGCGCTGGAGGAGCTTGGGCTGGATGCGAAGAAGGAGGCGAACAAGGACACCAAGGTGCTGGTGTGTGGCCCGCCGAAAATGATCAAGATGCTTCAAGGATACAATAACTTTGGCACCCCCGTGGTTGGTGTCTTGGAGAAGCTGGGGTACAACCGGGACCAGGTGCATTATTTCTAGCCGGTGTCTGGGATGCGTCGGGGTTGTTCGATAGGTAGCGGCGTTACTCTACACTTGGGGAGGGCATGGGCATTGCTTCTTTGTGGTATAAAATGTTGGCAGTGCATCTCTACAGCTGTAATTGATGACTGCCACCCGATTCGGCGTCTTGATCCGTCGCGGTAGGCCTCACTGCTGGTAGCTGACACGCCAAACGCGCCCGTTGTGCTTGTCCCTTCAATTTATTTCATCTGAGCAACGCAAGACCTGTACCTCTTCCAATTTCTTGACGGATTTCCTTTCACAGTCGCACCACGACCACCGAACAACCAAAGCATCCCAACCACCGATCCGAACACGCAAGTTTTCTTGCAAGTAACATTGAAGACTTCAACAACCTCAACCAACTGAGACATGGCACCAACCACCCTCCGCGCCTCCCGCGCCTTCCTCACCTCCTCCAACCCCCAAACCAACCCCCAAACATCTTGACCCACAAAATACTAACAAACACAACAACCCCCTCGAAATCGAGCGCAAATTCCCCGTCTTGCCGTCACAATCCTAACCAATATCATGCATTTCGACACCCACACCTCCAACCAGCACAACCCCACCCAACATAATCTCGACCACTATCCCCACACCCACCGAAACCCTCCACGACATATACTACGACACCCCGACCACAGACTCTGTGCTAGAGAAATGTGGGTGAGGAAGAGAAATGGGGTGTGGGAGGGAAAGGTTTGGAGGAGGGATTGGGTTGGGAGTTTTTTGAGGAGCTAAATGGACCCTACGATGTCCAGAAGTGTATAACCAAGATTTTGGAGCCGGGGCGGTGAGTAGAATAAGAAATGGGAGTCGGGATGAGGAGAATTTTGGACTGGGCGTGATGGCCGAGTTTGTGACGACCTGCGAGGGGTGGGTGGTAGATGGGGAGTTTCACGGTGGTGAGGGATTGGGTGGATTTTGGGCATGAGGTGGGGGAGGTGGAGTTGGTGGTTGAGGCTGAGGTTGAAGGGGAGATGGAGGAGGGGAGAAGAAGAGGGTGATGGAGGAGATGAATGGGAGGGTTGAGAAATTCATGAAGTATAAATGGGCGTAGGGAAAGAGGAAGGCGGTGGTGAAGTTGACGGTTTATTTTGAGATGGTGGAGAGGAGAAAAAGGGAAGGAAAGGCGTTTGAAGGACTGGTATGTAGAGATGGCTATGGCATGCCTAGTTGGTTTGGGTGAACGTCTGTATTTCTTCAGACTATGGCAATGTATCGACTTTCCAGTCCTCAACTCAAGAGTCACTGCTCGTCCCTCAAGACTCCCAGAAGCCTGTCGACTTTTGTGCAACGAAAGACAACAGCAGTCTGTTCCACTCGGGGGTCATTCCCAGGCTCTGAACTAGCTTATCCCAGAAAGCCTCCTTCTCCTCGCTGGTGTTAACCTGTTTGGTGTCAGTCGAAAATCAACCAACAGAAATATTTTGCAATGCTTACTTCCACCAGCTTGTTGGTGCCCCGAAGATGGCCGTAGTAGTCGAGGATTGCCGGGTTGAACTCGCGATACTCGTTGTACTGCTTGTCGAAGACCTCCTCGGTTTCACCAAGGCGTCCGTCCTGTCGACCGACCACACGGCTCTTGACA
This sequence comes from Collariella sp. IMI 366227, assembly GCA_027946355.1. Taxonomy (NCBI): domain Eukaryota; kingdom Fungi; phylum Ascomycota; class Sordariomycetes; order Sordariales; family Chaetomiaceae; genus Collariella; species Collariella sp. IMI 366227. Next base: position 1,728,383 of record JAPEUS010000005.1, on the reverse strand, counting down.
ATATTGCGGGGGCAGTGAAGGAATAGGACCAGCTTCGGTTCGCCAAACTAAAAAAGGAAATGGTGAGTAGCAGTTAGCAATCCATCGGCAGGATTAAAGATGTTTGCCTGACCAGAAAAACTGACAATCTTCTCAAACTCCCGGGCCTGTTCCAAACATCTCGGGAACCCATCCACAATAATCGGAAGCTCATGAGGAAAAGCCTTGAACGTGTTGTTGAAGATCTCAAAAAGATGACCTGAAGGAAGAAGCTTTTTCTCCTCCACATACTCGCAAATTACAGGGTCGCCCGTGTTCTGGCGAAGCACATCCCCAACAGAGAAATGAACGAAGCCGTATTTCTCCGCAAGCCTCATGCTGAGTGTTCTTTTGCCCGCGCCTGGGGCACCTAGTAATGTTAGCTCGAACCGATACGGCACTCGCGGACTCTCTTATACCGTACCGATGACGAAGATGAATAGTCTCTGGCAGGTGTCGACCTCGGGTTCATATTTGGTCTGGATTGTGATGCCCGGCAGCTGCGGTTCGGGCTGCTGTGCAGATCCGGCGCTCGAAGCCATGATGAGGTGATGGATCCGGGTGTGGGAAAGAGGTTGTTGTGTTTTCTCCCTGGGAATCTGCGGCTGGGGTCAAATAAATACGTTTAGGTTCGCGTTTGGTGCGCGACTGGCAGAACAACAGAAGGCGACAAAAACTGAAAGCAAAGACCCCACCATACAAAAAGAAAAATGTTTGGGGCTTCTGTCAAAGCACAAGAGTCAGAGCCTGAGACAGAACAAAACTCTCTGATCTAAATTTGACTGAAACTTGTTTCTGTTGACTGAAATTGTCAAAAGCAGTCATCATACCTGGTGAATCCAGTCAATAGATAACCTGTCTGATCCTGAATAATGAACAAGCACCAATTTGTTAAACTCTCCGATGAGCCGGTGACAATGACAAGCTTGAAAAGGCAAAGGCTCAAAAAAAAAAAAAGGCACCATCACCACAACACTTAACAAACAACATAGTTATGCCATAACTAATTGGATTGCCAACTCTGTCTTGGTTTTCTCTTCCCTTTGAAAACAAACAATAACTAACTAGTTAATGCTATTTTAAGTAAGGCCTTCTTCTCTTCAACAGGTCACAGAGACTCTTCAAGTTCAAGCCTTGAACTAGAATGAGAGTCAAAAAGTTGGGTCATTCTCTTCTTCATAAATTGTATGCGAATTGTATGGGAGCCGAAGTGTGTCGTCTACTGTTTTCTGAAAATGTAAGACAAAAAACATCACATCCATCCAGAGACGAGTGCGTTCAGGGCAGCACATATCAGTTGCTTTTGGAATTGAGGATTTAATCAAGTACATGATCCGGGTTGGGTCTCGACTGCAGAATCCTCATCTGCTTCCCATCCCCCCTCCCAATCTTAACATTTGTTTCCTCCACAAACAAATCACAACTAACAGGGAGCATATCCAGCCTCCCCGCGTGCTTCCGCAGAAAGCCATCCTTGATGATATCAAACTCTAAAACCCTAGTATGGTCGCCACCATACAAACCTCCGTCCTGCCTTTTTAGGTTTTTCTCCATATATTCACTCTTTCACTTTGCTGTATGCCAAGGCATCGAGAATGACGCCTGATTTCTCCACGGCCTTCCTGCGTCGGCCTTCAAACTCGAAGCCGGCTTTTTCCAAAACCCGACTACTCGCACGATTTCCGTCGAAGACCTCGGCATCCAAGCGTACTAGGTTCTTGAAGCTAGCAAAAACCCATTCCGAAAAGGCAGTGACGGTTTCGGTCGCAATACCTTGATGCCAGTACTCTTCTGATAGCCAATACCCAACTTCCATGGTACGGTGGTGGATGTCGGTTCGCGCCTTGAGGCCGATGGCACCAATAACGACCGAGCCGTCGGATGGACAGATGGCAAAGTTGCGAGGTGGAGAAACCGAGTTTGCAAACGAGATCCAAGCCTTAGCATTATCGACAGTGTAGGGTTGCGGAAATGTGTTGCGCATCCACCGGGAAACCTTTGGATTGTTGGCCGCTCTCGCGAGGGATATGAAGTCGCCTTCTTCAAAGGGGCGCACTTGGCAGCTATGAAGTTGAAGGATGGGTTCCGGGGCCATTCTGGCTGCAGCCGGCACCTGGTGATGTCGGCGATGTGGGAGTGACGCAGAAGTTAAGAGGCAGTAGGGAGCTGATTCCACAACGTGCGGGCACTTCGGGCTGTTAGAGCGCTCGAACCGCGCGGTCGTCAAGAGGGGGCGCTAACTTTGGTCGCGGAATAGACTGAAGACAGCAAGGAGGTTGTTTGTGGAGAACGGAGGTAAAGTAAAACTCGGCTTATCTCTAGGCCGAGAAGATCAGCCTGAGTTAAATTCCGCGTTAGGCAGCAACCTCAAATTACCTTCCAGCCGCTGTCAAACCGTCGCCAGACACAGCAATCATGGTGTAGCATCGATTCTAGCCAATTGTAAACAGAGACCATGGAAATCTTCCAATCAAAATTACCACCAGTATCCTCTCAGGCCTTCCCAAGAGACTCCCCGCTGAATCAAATGATGCAACGAAGACAACACCGGCGACCCGTATTGCAAGGCGTGAGCCCGGGTCGCTGGTGCGGCCTCCCCTCGCCTCTGTCTGTCGCAAATGGCAGCACATCGTCGAGCCACTGGTCTTCCGCTCAAGCCGCCTCAACAGCACCGACTTGGCCGAATTTGCCGCTGTCTTCTCAGAGCCTCGTCGCCGCTGCCTCTTTGTCAATTTCAAGTTCGACGTCGTGCTTCCCACGTACAGCGGCGCAGACTGTGCCATGTACGAAACAGACAACGACAGAAAGTCTCATGACAGGATTGTGTTTGAGGTTGTCACCGCCCTGTTCAACCATCTCTCCAGCTGGGGCCTTGATCCCACCGGCACTATCTGGCTGTCTGTCGACGCGTATTCCCCCACGGACCTGTTGCGTCTAGGTGCAAAAGAGCGCAAAGAGAGACTCGACGCAGCTCTCGCAAACCCCACGCACCCGGATCTCCTCGACGACCGGTACCAACACTCGTACACGCGGCTCTCAGGCGCCGACAAGCTCTCCTTCCTGCCCTACGTGCAAGACATCTACCTGTACGACCGCCCGCACAGGTGCCACCCCAGCAGCATCGCGGAGCTCGCACCGACTCTTTGGCTGACTGGCGCAAGGTGCTGCTGCTCCCTTTTTCTTCCACCTCATTTGGGAGCATTCCATCCGCAAGGGCAGAGCAACTGATACCAGAGCTGGATCTGGGCTGTGGGCTAGGGTTAGGGTTGTAGGTCCCTACCTGTTTGGGTTGCCCCACTTGTAGATTAGTAGTACAAGAAAGGGGTAAGGAACTGACCAAGTACTTGGCATGGTAAAGCCGAAGGGCCGACCACGTCCGAGCAGTTCCCATCGTTTCGACATACCGAGAAGGCGACGACAGAGTGGCTAAACACAAGGACCTACTTACGGCTGCGTGCTGGCTAAAGTCTGAGTCATTAGGCTCACTGTCTCCTACCATTCATTCAACACCAGAAGCCAGGGGATATTCAGCAGCATCGGTGCTCAGTGCTCACATTGTCTACTGCTACGTATCTCTTCGGGGCGCTTGTAAGTGCTGCGTCTTTAATATCTTATTCTCATTTGAACCCTCAACTGGAGAGAAAAATAACATGAGAATCGCAGCTCCTGTTCACATCTGGCCCTCGCCTTGCCTGGGCACAGGTTTTCGTCTCGAACGAAGGGTCATACGCTGGCCGGATTGAGACGCCGCCAAACTTATCACCGGTATGCGCGTATGGCTCATCACCCGATTTATTTGGGTCCGAAAATCCTGTTATCAATTGTTCTGACCAAACCTCCAGTGCCACATTTAGTGAGGCCGTGATATGCGACCCGAATCTATGGCAGATTTCGCAGAATGTGCTGCCGAGCGCCGAGGACCTGGAGATGATGTGTGCTACCGCCTCGTGTGTCTCAAATTTGGAGGCGCTGCGAGAGTTGCAGGTCGCCCATTGCGCCCACACAGATAATATCACGGTTAGGTACGATGTCTACCCCGCTACGTACACCGTCGACTAGATGCTGCACACCTATAAGTGGGCGTGCCTGAAGGATACCAAGCAAGTCTGAACCCGCCACCCTGGTGCATGCTCTAAAGCGCTGACGCGGGCGAGCCAGGACGGGTGGCCGCTGTTTTCCTCTCATCATGCAACAAACTGGCGCTGAGAGCAACACGTCGCCGGCAGACCTCTGCTCGGACTGCAACCTCCGACTCCATCAAGCCGTTCTGGACTCGCCGCTAGGATACAGAGACTCGCTAGCAGCCAATTACTCTTCTTTGACTTCATCGTACGTGACTCGAGTCCTTTTGCCACAGCTGATCCGTTCCATGGCTGACTAGACCAAACCTTTGCGGTCTTAAGGTGTAAAGTGACATCCTATCCCATTACTTCGCCGACCCGATACGCCCTAGGCACAACCCCAATCTCCATACCGACCCGTACGAGCGGTGTGACTGTCCCATCTTACACTTGCGAGAGCAAGTACACCATTCAGGAGTCAGACACATGCGAGTCCATCAGCTGGGACAAGCAAGCGTCCACATTCTCCCTGCTTTACCTGAACAAACTGGCAATGTTCTGTTCCGACTTCCCCGCGGCGGGAACCGAGATTTGCATCCCACAGCAATGCAACACGTACACAGTCTTGCCGATAGACACGTGCCAACGCATCGCCAAGTCCAACGGCTTGACAGTCGCCGAGCTCATCGAACTCAATCCAAGCCTGAAGCCCCAGTGCGGAAACATGCGTTCCCCTCACTGGTCACACAATCTGCTTAAGCCGTCCTGGAGTTGTCTCAACAACTAAAAGGCCACAGCCAACGACTATATCGTAGTAAGCAACACTTACCCTACCATCTGCTTCGCTCGCAGACAACCTCAACTAACCACCGAGCACTTTCGCCCACAATCACAGCTTTGACAACCTCTGCCTCAACCCAGGCGCGCCGAGCAGCTGCTTCACAACCGCATGGGAGACTCCAGAGAGCGATATACCGTGGCCCACAATCACCAAACGTCGCGAACACGGGCAGTACCTCAGCAACAACAACAACGAGGACAACGACCGCCAAGCCCGCGCTCCCGGAGTGGACGGACCCCGCCTCGCTGTCTCGCGCCCCGGGCACGAAAGAAAATTGCGCTCGATACGATGTCTATGATCCGGACACACGCTACGGAAGCCCGAATGCGTGCTGGTGGAGGTCGAATATGTGGGGCAGTAAGTGTTTTGTTCTCTTTTTCTTTTTGTGGTTGGAAATCTTGAGAAGAGCGATGCTGGTGCTCTTGTTCCGCTAGTTACCCACGAACAGATGATGGAATGGAATCCGTCGCTCTCTTATAACGTCGCGATTGAGTCGACGTAGAAGTTGTGTCAGTTCAAAAAGGGGTAACGTACTTGCATAACGGGTCGGCCAGCATAACGAGTCGGCCACTTTTCTTCCCTTTACAACCTTTTAACTTCGTTGCCAATTTCATCCACAAAACGCAATGGAATCTCTTCCAAAAGAAAGTCGCGTTATTCTTGCACTCAAAGCTCTTGACAAAGACCCCAAACTTTCCATGCGAAAAGCTGCTACGATCTACGAGATTCCACGAAGCTCGCTCCAAGACCGACGCGCTGGAAAGCAACCACGATGCGAATTACCTGCCAACCTTCGGAAATTGACCGACTTGGAAGAAAAAGTGCTTCTTGAGAGGGTACTCGACCTTGATACGCGAGGATTTCAGCCCCGGCTCTCCGACGTTCGAGAAATGGCAGATCGCCTTCGTACGACACGCGACGCGTCGCATGTCGGACCCCGATGGGCGAACGGCTTCGTGAAACGACATCCCGAGCTTACGACGCGTTTCCGACGTTGAATCGATTACCAGAGGGCCCAATGCAAAGATCCCGACGTGGTAAACGCGTGGTTTCGTCTCGTACGAAATGTGGTTGACAAGTACGCGATCCAAGAGGGGGATATCTACAATTTCGACGAGACTGGGTTTATGATGGGCATGCTCTCGGCTGCAAAGGTCGTGACAAGCTCCGAACGCCGTGGCCGGCCTCGTACGAAGCAGCCTCGCAATCGGGAATGGGTTACGGTGATCCAGGCTGTGTGTGCGGATGGCTGGATCGCGCCGCCGTACTTCGTCGTCAAGGGAAAAAACCACCTCCTCCCCTGGTACCAGGACAGCCGATTCCAGCCCGAATGGAGAGTCCACACGAGCGAAAATGGCTGGACGACAAACGAGATTGGTCTCGATTGGTTAAAACATTTTGATCAGTCTACCAAGCATCGTACGAAGGGAGTATATCGACTGCTCATCCTCGACGGCCACGAAAGCCACCACTCGGTCGACTTCGAAGATTTCTGCAAGGCCAACAACATTATTCCGCTTTGCATGCCTCCTCATTCATCTCACTTCCTCCAGCCTCTCGATGTCGGGTGTTTTAGTCCGCTCAAGGCTTCGTACGGCAAGCAAATCGAGCAGATGATGCGGATGCAAATCACCCACATCACAAAGGAGGACTTCTTCGACGCATTTGTTGAGGCGTTCTGCGCCTCTATTACGGAAAACAACGTACGAGCAGGCTTTCGAGCAGCTGGACTTGTCCCTTTCGACCCCGAATTGGTGATCTCTCGCCTCGACCCTAAGCCAATTACCCCATCTCCTCCGAACTCACGTCCTGGGACGGCCTTGTCTTGGGTCCCGAAGACCCCGTCTAATGCGTACGACGCGGCCCAGAGCTCGAGCACTCTCAAGCGCAAGATCGAAAACCATCAAGGCAGCTCTCCTACCCATATTTTCGACGTCATCGACTTGCAGGCAAAGAGCATCTCGAAATTGGCGTACGAGATGGTATTGCTCCGGGCCGAGAACAAGGAGCTTCGTACGGCAAATGAGCGGAAAAGCAAGCGACGCAGGATAAAAAAAACACGTCTGCAGGATGGAGGATCACTTAGTTTACAAGAGGCGACGGTTTTGATAGCTGATCGGGGACTTAGTGGTCAGGATTGCGAGGAAACGTCTCGGAGTGGTGGTCGTACGAATGCAGGTGAGCCGCACGTTCGGCTCTGCAGCAACTGCAAGAAGCCTGGCCATAATGTACGAACCTGTCAAGTAGTATGCGAGATGTCTGAGGAAAGCGATTTCGAGTAGTTTTAATTGATCTGAGCTATTGTGGTTGAATTGACTTATATAAAGTAATAGAGGTTTAGGAAAAGTGGCCGACTCGTTATGCTGGCCGACCCGTTATGCAAGTACGTTACTCGTATTGTATCAAGGTCTGAAGTAGCTCGAGTAGATCAGGGCTAAAAGCGCGTTTGAGTGGGTGGTTCTGAGAGTTTGCGGTTGCAGGGCGCACTATTATCCCGACCGTCCCACACAGACTACTACCAGGAGGAACTAAACAAGAGGCTCAAGGAACGTACTAGAGCTATCCAGAAGGCCCGGACAAGAGCTTGGAGAGATGGGATTCAGGAGGCAAGCGAGGCGAAGAAGCCGGACAAGATGTGGGCCTTCGAGAGATGGGCCAGACTACGGAGCTTTCTACCACCAGAACCTCCGAGGCTGCCAGCATTCAGAGACGCCTCGGGACAGATAACAGCTACGGATCACAGCCAGAAGGCCGAGGCTCTAGCTGGGAGGTTCTTTCCAAACCTCCAGCTAACCTTACCGACATCCAAGACCAAGCTTTCCGTGATGACTGGGAGCCAAGGTTCAGTGTCCAACAGAGGGTAACACCGGCCGAAGTTGCGCAAGCGATGAGAAAGGCGAGCCCCTGGAAAGCACCGGGCGAAGACTTGCTTCCTACAGGCTTCTTGAAAGCGTGCGGGAAGCCGCTGGTCAACGTACTGGCTATACTAGCTACAAGGTGTCTGCAGTTGGGATGGTTTCCGAGCCGGTTCAAGAGAGCAAAGACCGTGGTTCTGCCAAAGCCGGGCAAGACTCCGCTAGCTTATCAGACACCAGGAGGTTATAGGCCGATCGCTTTACTACCAACCCTCGGGAAAGTAATAGAGTCGGTGGTGGCTGAGAAGGTTACCCAAGCCGCAGAGACCAACGGCCTACTTCCGGACGAACAGATGGGCAACAGAGCACACCGGTCAACAGAGCTCGCGGTCCGACTAGTAGTAGCTCAGGTTCAAGAAGCGTGGAGGCAGAAAGCAACAGCATCGCTACTCCAGCTGGACATCTCGGGAGCCTTCGACACAGTTAACCATCCCCGACTACTTGCCACTCTTCGAGAGTTGGGCTTTCCAAAATGGTTGGTCCTATGGATAAAAGACTGGCTAACCGGACGGGAGGCAATCCTCCACTTTGACGGCCAGGCAGCCTCCCCGACAGCCATACGGGCTGGAGTGCCTCAGGGTTCTCCCCTCTCTCCGGCTCTTTTCATTCTCTATATCGCCTCTCTATACAAGCAGCTGAAAGAACAGCACCCCCATCTAGCGATAGCAGGCTTTGCAGATGACACCAATCTCTTAGTCTTTGGCCGAGACCCGAGACCAACGTCCGACAGCTGGAGGCAGCCTGGGAGACATGTCTGCGGTGGGCGGACACCCGAGGGATGGCCTTCGCTCCCGAGAAGAGCGAACTGATTCACTTCAACAAGGGACGACGGCAGTGGACCAACCAGCTCGACCTTGCCCAGCCGGGGAGAGGCACCAGTCCAGTGAAGCCGACAGAATCAGCTAGGTTCCTAGGTGTCTGGCTGGACTGGAGGCTTAACTGGAAAGCTCACCTGAGGGCAGTGGAACGGAAACTGGTGACCCAAAGCTATGCTTTGTCAAGAATCGCAGCCAAGACGTGGGGACTGGGTCTGGCTAAGGCACGGAGGTGTACTCGAAATGCATCCGGTCGGCGCTAGCTTATGGGGCTTCATCTTTCCACATCCCCACTGAAAAAGGAGGCAAGCCAGCAACGAAGGGAATCACCAAGGATCTTGTAAAGGCTCAAAACTCCTGCTTGCGGATCGTAGCAGGAGCTTTCAAGTCCACCCCAATCCGCAATCTTGAAACAGAAACATGGGTGCCGCCATTGGACCTATACTTCAACAAACGGCTTGCCGACTTCGAAACCAGGCTGCAACAACCCGCTCTCGACGACGGCCAAGGAGATAAAAAGGCCCCAGGGACCATTGTCCACGCAGCTTGCAGCAAGATACGCCGGAGGTTTTTCTTAAGGCCGAGCAACAGGGGCCGACCACGGGCCTTAAGGCCACAGAGGCCGACAGCGGTAGAAGAGGCCGCAGGAGTAATAGCGCGGTGGACCGGGGGAACCACCGACACGGACAGGGTAGTCGAGGAGGCTTGGAGAGAGAGATGGCTAAAGGAACGAGACGGTCGGGCGACGACGAGACCAGCGGATGACCTCGACCACCAACGGAGACTCTATTCAAGCGACAAGACTTTAAGAAGCACGAGGGACTGAGCAAAGCGAAGAGCTCGTTGTTGGTCTAGGTCCGAACTGCCGATGTACAGCTTGGCTAGGAAGCTCGAGCTGGTAGGCAATCTGATTTGACTGTCGAAGGCCAAGAGGCCTTCTCTTTTGTATTTCGGCTCATTCACTGATTTCTTTCCTTAATCGTCGGTATAGGTTTTTCACCGCAAGGGTGCGGTTTTTCTGTACAGTAAATCGCGGAGGGTCCGACATGCCCGCAGGGCACAGCGGCGTAGGAATAATAATATTATCCCGACCGTCTTTGCCTCGGACTTGGTCCAGAGATACGTAACGTAAAGGAAGGGGGATTATATACTAGAACAGATTCTTGCAAATCCCAGCTTTGATTCTCTGAGAGCACTAGACGGTAGCAGTTTGAAGACAAGGCGGCGATGGCAACTACGAGATGCCCAGCATGGCAGCATGTTGGCGGCGGATTGACGGCGGTGTTGATTCTAGGACTCCCTTATTACATAAAGTTGTTCTGAAATCAGACAGAAATATAGATTTGATGTGTATGGACCTAAATAGGGGCAATGGAACAGGAGGGGGGGGGCAATGGACCTAATAAGGAGGGAGGGAGAGGAGGCAATGGCCCAATTAGTGGGCGATGGTCTCCCATTCCATCGGGCTTGGGGGGAAAATTGATGTGTGCATAGCTGACACCGCCTGAGTTTGGCGACCAGTTGCGTATCCATGCTTCAGGCTTTTGGGTTTGCATATAGACTGCATGCCACCCACTTCGACCATCTAGTGTTAGAGTGGCGCCGTCCTCGGCGAAGAAACAGATATAGTGTGTCAGAACCACCGGGTCCCCGGGCCAAAATTGCGGTTGGATTTTGGGCCCTATTGGGCTCAGCCCCCAGTCAAAAACCCTTCCCCTGGAAGATTGAACAGAACACAATCAATGAATCAAGAGATGATCAGTCGAACCCATCGCGAGAGCCCTCTTTGCCGTCTATTTTGCTTCATCTTCTGGTGACCCATCACTCCCGACCAGCCACCCTGCTGTTCCAACAGGCATCAACCCAAAGCCTCTTGTCCGGCGCGGCTGAGATGGGGATGGGTTATGAGGGGCCTTTTGTTTCGCTGCAACGATGCCTGCGCAACGCCTTTGCCGAGTCTCTCGAGACGTTCCAGCCCGCGCCGGCGACGCGCGGTCTCAACCTCGCCATTGAAAATGACTTTGAGCGTGATCGTTCCCGGAGCATTCCTGACCTGGTGGCTCCGCATGAATACGACCCCGTGTGCGCGGCTCTCCACCACTGGGTCGATCGCAGCAGCATTGACAGGGTCAACTACGCCGGCCGGGTTGATGGGTCGCTCTTCTGGCTTTATCCAGAGGGCGAAGGACCCTAGGGGCCGCTTTGGTCCTCAGTGAGGAGGTTGATGGTGATGTTTGATTAGGACAGTCGATGCGGATTGTGATGTTTTTGGGACCCCGACGCAGACATGGAAAACGAGGAACATCTCTCCATTGTGCCAAACGATCAGGCGATACTCCCCTTGTTGGAGGCCTTTGCCCGCGCCATTGCGCTGATGCCGGCGTTGGAAGAGGCTTGCCTGACCTCGTGAATTGATGACGGGGAGTTCTTCGTGATGTATGCGTCGCCGGGGAATAGGGACACAGGCTGGGAAAAGTACATAGAGGGAGATACTGCGCCGGCTGCAAGAGTCCTTTTTCACAGTAAAGATTGGAGACCCTCCGACAAGGTTCTTGATTTGTTTCAAAGAGCCGGGAGGGAGAGATACCAGCAGGATGGCGTTTTCACATTCCTACCAAACCTCCATTCAAGGAGATAGAGTTAAGGAGTTTCTCGCAGCAGCATCATTTGCTAGATTGTCATCTCCTCCAAACATCCATCTTCACCTGCCTTCCCAGAGCAACCACCAAAGCACACACACAAACAAGAGAAGTCACGCCCCCTTTTCGTTAATCTCTTCTTCCAAATCCCCCTCCCGCCACCCGTGGCTCTCTTCAACTCACATCCACTTCCCCACAGCAATCTCCTCACTCGCCTCAAACGCTCTCCCCCTCCATCCGCGACCCATCTGCCCTCGTCCCTCCACCACCACTCTCTTCCCCCAGGCAATCGCCACCGTGTGCGGCGCAACCGTTATCGTCTTCTCCACCTTCCGCTCCTCCATCTCCTCCACCGCGCTACTCTGCGAGAAACTAAACTGGTAGTTCAAGCTCACCGACCACTTTGCCAATCCATACCCGGCCTCGCTCGTCACCGTCACGCCCGTGGAGTGGGCGGTGGTGGACGACTGGCTGCGGCGGACGCCGGTGGTGATGGTTTGGGTCTGGGTATAGGGCGTGGACTGGTAATTGGGAAATTTGGAGAGGACGATCCAGGCGACGCGCTTGGTGATGGTGCAGAAGGGGGGGAGGCTGGGAAGGGTGTCGAGGCTGGCGCGGTCTGAGGGGTCGAAGAAGGAGGTAAAGGGAAGGGTGACGGTGGAGTGGACGGTGGAGGAGAAGGTGTCGCCAATGTCTGGGAGGGTGTCCTTTGTGATAGAGGGCGGGGAGGGGAGAAGGGTTTGGGGGCTTGGGGATGAAGAGGGCGGGGACTTTGGCGAGGGATGGATCGGGTTGGGTGTAGTTGGAAGCGCAGCGGAAGGTGCCTGCTAGCACGGGTATGTACTCCGAGGCGGAGTTGCGGGCGTGGGGGATGATGTCCCAGAAGGAGGCGTCTGCTTTGGCGCCGGAGCCTTTGTCGTCCCAGATGGGGCCAGGTTTGTAGATGCCGTCGGCGACGAGGTCGGCGCGGAGACACCAGACTTGGTCGAAACTGGGCTTGTTGTAGCCGGCGTTGGCGACGTCGCCGAGGGTGATATAACCGGGGGGCGCGACGGGACGCCAGAAGGAACCGTCCGCTTTGGAGCCACTGCCTTGGTCGGTCCACAGCGGCTGGTAGTCAGTGGGAGCTTGGACGGCAGGGCCCTTGCCGGCAGGACGCTTGGACGGGTTGTCGCTGACAAGGAGGACAGCCCACTGGTTGGGAAGGTCGCCGTGGTGGCCCACCACAACGCTGCCCATGGGCCTGATGCCTCCCTGGGGTTTTGGGTGCCAGAAGCCGCCGTCGCGGTCAGCACCGCTGCCACGGTCGTTCCCTGCCAATCATGTTAGTGTCAATCTATGCAGGGGATTTTTCTTGTCTTTATGGAAGCTTAAAGCTGCAGAAGCAACAGAAAGAGGCAAAAAAAACTGTTGCTTACAGCGCCAGTCAAAGGCAGAGGTCATGGTGACAAGGAGGTCGCCGTACTCTTGGGTCTTGTTGGCCATGTTGGCGGTGGTTGGTTGAATAGTTGATAGAGTATTGGTGGATACCAGAGTCTCAGAAAGGGGGAGTTGTTGGATATTTGGCCTAGAAGCTGATGTTCACTTGAGTTGCCTGGAGAGCAGCAGTCAAAGGAGGAAAGATTCGGAGCCCTTTATATCTCTCCGAACCGACGAAGTCCGTTGGCTCCCTCCTCAACCTCAACCCGACTGTCCCACCAGTAATTTTACATCGTGGTGTTTTCGATATAGTTGTTTGGTGTTGATCGTCGTAGTTGCTGCCTCAATGCGCTCGGTGGCTTGCTAGGAGGAGCTGAAGCTATTCACAAACTGTGGTTGCTTTCCAATCGGCAGCGCATATTGATGTCGACGGCAGCGGAATACAAAAGCCTTTTCCCAAAGCAGAAGCGTGCGCCACATCTCCGAGCAGTTGCATCTTCTGGTGCAACCTGGCCCTCAGCCTTACTATGTGCAGAGAAATGTGCTTCAATCTTCTGCTGCCATCACGAAAAAGAGGCTGGGACATTGTGGCGACCGGTATATGGGAAACCCACTTGTCATATGGTAGAAGAAAGCTTGCAGTTTAATTTCTCGAAGTATGTTTTTCCTGACATGCAGTCATCCGTCCCCCTCAGAACCTGCGTGCCTTCAAATACCACCCTCATGCTAGTTTTCACGCAGGCAACTCTCTGATCCCGCCATGATGTGCTGGATGTTGTCCAGAACCCGGCACCTGCTGCCCCTGGTTGTGGCCGTTGTGTTCCCAATGACCTTGGCAATTCGGCACCTGTCCCTCCCCCACAGGGGACAGAGGCACACCGGCTCCCCAGGCTTGATTCGGACTCCACCAGCTCGGCGTCGATATGGCCGAAACAGGGGGCTCGTACCCAGATCCCGTTGGCGACGCATCACCCTGCAGCTCTGGGCGGACTACCCACGGTCCCATGGGTAGCTCAGAAAGACCAACCGTCTGATGAGCCACAGGGCTGGGCATTTCTACCGGACTCGGAAACTTCTCACTGCGCGTTGCCATGGTAGACTGACCTGGAGGCCCCGATGGTCCTGCCAGGACTGCCTCTGGACTGAACGGGCTTTCTTCGTCGTTCCGGCGCCGGCGAAAGACCATCCAGAAGGCCGAGAGCGCCCCAAAGAGGAGCATGGCGCCAACCGCGGCACCAATCCCAATTCCGGCCTTTACCCCATCACTCATTCCCTCGTTTTGGGGAGAATGATCAATGATGGGAGTCGTTGTTGACGTCGGTGTGGATGAGGTGAAGCTCGAACCGGAGGTTGAGAATGGCATGCTGATCGTGGAAGACGAAATGGTTGTTTGACTACCCTCAGTCGTTCTGGGTGTTGGTTCGCCGGTTGGAAGGTGTCCCTCTTGCCACTCGATGGTACCTCCTAACCTAGATGGCAGACTCGCAATTGCAGTAATCTGTGGCGGGGCCGAAAAGGCCACGGTCATCTCATCATTGGGAGGGCATGTGCACTCATTACCATTGGTGATAACTGTCGGCTTGTTTGCTTCTTTGCAGGCAATCCTGTTGTTGAAGATGTCAGTATCGCCTCTGCTGTGGGCAATGGTTGTGACACGCACCATCGGTTTGGCTTGCAGTAGATTAGGCCAGCCCAAGGGTAGTCTTTCCACGCCTTCTTGTCAGGACAGGCCGGATTTTTGTAATCGCTGTCGGTACATCCGGCGAGGTAGGTGGTCCCATGCTTGTCGTTGAAGCAAGCATTCTCGCCGAGGCAGAAATCACCAGCCTGGCAGCAGTGGTAGTAGCCATAGTCCGAGTTGCCGCAGGGAATAAAGTTGCGACTTGCTTCCTCTTCTTGTGCCGAAAAACAGGTGCCGTTGCTGATGGACCGAGGGTCGGCCATTTCTGGATCTGCGGCAACCGCCCGCCGCAAAGTCGAGTCTTTGAGGTTGAGTTTTATTTGTTGTTGTTTTTTCAGGAAGAACAAACAGATTGTGGGAAATCTTAGATGGGTTGGTCAAAGTGAACCGACTCTCCAGGCAAAATTTTGCAAACAGTAATCGAGGAAAGAACGGATCAGGGAGGAAGGCGCCAGATGTAAAAGGAATCGGAAAAAACTAGGCATCTCAGGTTCCTTCCCTGTGATTTTTTTTTGTGTTTGCTGAAGAGTACTGCGCGACTTTGAGACACTCAATTCACGTCAACCACATTCTAACCTCTTGCTTCCATCGACAGTGGTATGGATTTTGAAAGTTTTTAAACCACTTTTAAATAGCGTTTGTTCCTTGGAGATGTTCTTGAAGACTGAAATTCTGAACTCTGCCAGTTCCCCCTGGGCCGCGTCTGATGAGGTCCTTGGAATGTTTCCATCACCAAGCGTGACCAAGGCAGTTCCCCACCTGGTGCTCGCTCTGGATAACAATTCAACTCACAGAAACCCATGCAATGACAGTCCAGGAAAATGGTTACACACGGGCATGATCTCACAATCGATCTTGGCTCGCGGGCGGCGGACAAACAAACAGCCACCAACAAATCTTTTCATCAGGGGACGTCTGTCGACTGGCCCGGGAGGTTATGACACCTTCATATATGCAGTTGCAACTGAGAGTTGAGAAAGTTGTAAGTTATGGCTAGTCAATTGTACAGCTTTGCGTTGCAAGCAGTCGCTTCATGCAAATCATCGATATTTGCCACTTCCTATGCTCAAGACAAGAAGCGAAACCACACCTTTCGGCAATGCCTCTTCTTCCATAAGCTGCAACAAACAAGAGAGCACAAGCCTGGGACAATCTGGCACATCTACCACAACGGTACAACCTCAAGTCCATCACACTAAAAAAAAAAAAAAATCACTCCAATGCCATGACTATCAAAACCCCATATCCTCACACTTTCCCACCCCTTCCCCTCCCCCTCCCCTTTTCACTTCCACAGTCCCCTCCTTCTCAACTCCCTTCTCACCGCCCTCTTCAACACCACCACCACCACCACCCACCACCGCCAAGTCCCTAGCCGCAGCATTTTCCATAACAGCAGCTATCCTCGCGCTCGCCCTCCTACCCGCCACCCTAGCAGGAGCGGCAGCCACCGGCTTCGCAACACCGCCATCACCAACAACCACCTTCCTCGGCTGCCCTCTCTTCTTCTTCTCTGGTGCCCCTGTACTTGCAGTTCCCGGCATCAAAGCTTTAGCCGCCGGTGGGGCAGCAGAGGCGACCTCCTTGCGAGAGCGGCCGCGTTTCTTCTTCTGCGGAATTGCGGTATTATCGGCCGCCGCCATCGCGACGGGTTGTTGTTGTGTCTGTGCGTTTGAGGCCATGGTGATGGCCGTGGCGGTTGTTTTTTGACTGTAGGGTTTCCATTCGCGCTTGGCTGGTGGCGGAGAGGTGACTGGTTTGATGATGCCGCTGTCGAGGACGGCCTTGCGTGGGCGGCCGCGTTTCTTGGGGGTTGTGGTTGTTGGTGGTGGTGATGGCGGTGCGGCGGGGACGGCCCTGGTGCGACGCGGAATGGTTGGTGCTGGTAAGGTGGTTGTGAGGTTCTCGAGTTGATTGATTTTGCGTGAACGGCCGCGGCGGCGGGGAGGTGGGCTCGGCGATAGGTTGTTCATTGTCTGTTTTTCGTCTGCTGATGCTGCCGCGTCATCTTGTTGCTCCTCCGCCTCCAAAATTAGTTGGGTTTCCGGTTCATCTTCTTTATCAACGGGTATGCCATTAACGTAGGTGTTTCCGAAAAGCCGGACTGGGCGCGGAGGTGGGCTGCTAGGCTCAGGGGTCGGTGAGGGCGACGACTTCGCTGGTTCGACAATGGCGTCAAGAGCGTCGGCCTCAGAAGGGGTAAAGTCCATGCTGGAAATGCCATTCTTGAGGCACTCAAGGTCTTCAGGCTCTGGTGCCGGGCTCTCATGGCGCCATTTCCAGCCCGGCACAGGGTGACCTATGAAGGTCTTCCAACCTTCGTCCCAATCGCCTCGTTCCTTCCACCACTTTGTTATTGTGGTGTCTTCGCCCGAAGCTAGCGAGGGTAGCAGCCCCACGGGCAGGCGCGAGCACCGCTCATTAAACTCAGCGATGTCGACGGCCAAGACGAACCAGGGCCTGGAGGTAATGAAGGACTCCGCTTCGGAGGGAGTAACGTCATTTTGAAGATGTCGGCGCGGGGGCGGTGGGATATACTCACCAAGTGATCGGTTTCGGCGCTCCTGCACTGCCTTGGTGATGGGGTGTTCGGGATGTTTTGAAGGTAGTGAATCGGTATTTGACTGCCATTCCCATTTCCAAGTGTCAGGGTCGTCTTCCGGTTGGGGCTGCACCCGACCAGGAATGCCCCATTCCGGGTTCCAGACGCCAAGGCGTTCCCAGCGCTTCCTGATGTTACGGCGGGTTATGACGGCAGCTCTCTGATCGCCTGTTTTATGGTCCAGAACCCTCCTGAGCTCGGGGTGCCGTGGGTTATCCCAGCAGAATTGCCTCAGAAGTCCGAGTTCGTGGCGGGCCTCATTCTCATAGCGTTTGCCAGGGCTGTAGAGATTACTATCGTTGAGCGCGAACAGGGCGTTATCAAACTCCCATTTGTCGAAGGGCCTATCGAGGAGTGGCTTGTGTTCCTGGAAGACTATATCACGAGGTCGAGCCAGAAGTGGATGGAAGCGAGCTGCGTCTGTTTCGGACTCGCTAGAGGAGGATAGGTAGGGAGGGTCGTCGCGTTGGAAACGGCGGTCGAGAGCGCGTTCGAGTCCGTCGCCGTTAGCAGCAAGGATTTCGAGGAGTGGCAACGCGCCGGCTGTGATTGCAGTCCCTTGTTGGAACGGGTCGAAGGGTGGCGCCATTGCCAGTTGAATATTAAGAATGGGCGTTGCTGCACAGCTGTCGTCGTCGGTGGACTTGGAATTGAGGATGCGGTGATGGGCGCTGGCGGCTGATGGCGGTGGTCGATACTTCTATGACGTCGAAGCCAGCTGCCTTGCTCTTTTCTGACGTTCTGAACTTTTCACGACCGTGGCTCGTCGCGTTGGTACGGGCGGGGCCGCGGGCGTGGAAAATAATATTATAATAAAGATGGCGTGGGCGACAGGAGACGCTGGAATTTGGGTTTGTTGGGATTGCGAGCTTCGTTGATTTGTGACATGTGGCGCGTTGCCTGCCGATCCAACATGATGTTTCTTGAAGGACCTCGAGGCTCACGCAGGCTGGGCACATGGCTCAAATCGGACCCGAAAGACCGGGAGGGGCTGAGATGGGACATGCATTGCCGCAGTTTACCTTCAGGTTCCGGTAACCTTACTGCCTTGCCTCACTTTCCATGGGCTTTAACCAATCAATGTCGTCGTTTATTTTCCGGCGCGCCAACAGCGCTTGTCGTAGACGTATCACGACACGCGCTGGCCGTTCTCAGCCCTCAGCCCTCAGGCAGCAGCATGGCACACCCCTCCCCTCTTTACTGTCCTCGTCTGGCCCCTCGTCTGGTTTCTTCGACCTTGATTTCCTAGGGCTGGATCCACTGAAACTTGGAAAGTTCATCGCCCTTCGTTTGCTTTTTCCCCCCCCCATAAATTTCAACGTTCCGGGGGCGAGACTCAGGTAACGGTTCCTTGACTTTATCACCGGTACCCTCGCCTTCTTCCCAGCTCGTGGTTGTGACCTGTCTTGTTTACTTCCTGATATTTACTCTCGCCCCCCGTCGCCCCCAAACATAGAAGACCAACACCACAACGTTTTCTTTTGTCTAGACATCAAGCATCCCCGCCGCAATGCACGAGGGGACCCTCTTTCATCTCGTCCCGGCCAACAGGGCTGCCGAAGAAGCCCTGCAGCATGTCAAGAACGCCCGCTTCGTCTCGCAAAGCGCTTTTGACAATGCGCCTGGGCTTGAGATTGGATTCCACGTCCCCGTCTTCTCCCACGGCCACGTCATGGCTAAGCTGGGCCGCGATGCCGATCTGATCCTGACCGAGAGCTTTTCTGGCACCCACTTCGCCTTCCAAATGCAGCCCGAAACCTTGGCCGTGCTGCTCTCGGTGCGCACACGACACCCTTCAGCCGCCGTCAGGGTTGGCTGGCATAGCGCGGCCACGGACCATGAAGTGGAGGGCGACTGCGTTCTTGAGTACGGCCGAAACTATCGTATCAGCGTCGCAAGCTACCGCTTCTGGCTTATCTGGCGCAACGTCAGCGACCAAAGCCAAGTGAAGTGGACAGCTCTCCGCACCCTGGCCATCAAGGGATACCAGGACTCCTTGATCAGAGCTCGGGATGTCGACCCTCACAAACTCTCCCTGGTGGACACATCTACCGCCCACTCGTTCTTCACAACCAGAATACACACCGCAAACGCTCCTCTTGTCATCGAAGAGCAAGAGACCCGGGAGCTTATTGGACAAGGATCGTTTGGGAACGT
The DNA here is from genome assembly GCA_027946355.1 of Collariella sp. IMI 366227. NCBI lineage: Eukaryota > Fungi > Ascomycota > Sordariomycetes > Sordariales > Chaetomiaceae > Collariella > Collariella sp. IMI 366227. The sequence continues at coordinate 1,709,235 of JAPEUS010000005.1, read as the reverse complement.
TTTCAAGTCACGAGATCAACGGAGCGGTCATTACTTCGCCGTCAAGAGCGTGAACCTCAGACTGGCACGCAATGTCGAGAGAGTCAGGGCTTGTCTCTACCGAGAGGTCAGCATTATGAAAGAACTGTCGCATGTAAGTACCCTCCGTCGCTCCAATTCCTTTGTTTCCCATCACTGTTATGGCTACTGCCTTCTAACTTGGTGTGCCAAACCGAGCAGCCTCACATTGTTAAGTGTCTCGGTACCAATAATTTTGACACCGACGAGCCCCTGGTTTTTATGCCCTTGTCCGAGGGAAGTCTGGCCTCACTGGTTGGAAAAAATACAAACGGCGGGCTGAACAAAGGCACGATCCCAATGTGCGACGTCGTCTTGAAGCAAATGCTCTCTGCCCTGGATTACTTGGCCTTCCATAAGCTCTGTCACCGAGATCTCAAACCCGACAACATTCTCTACGTTAAGGAGCAGGGTCAGTACCTTTTCCAACTGGCCGACTTTGGTTTCGCCAACAGAATCGACAAGGCAAACACCGTCTGCGGGTCCCCTCTTTATTGGGCTCCGGAAGTCTATCTCGAGGAAGAAAACCACACCCCAAAGGTCGATATTTGGTCGCTCTTTGTCAGTATCATTGAGATCCACCCCAACTGCAACAAATTTCCGCCTCATAATATAGACATCATGACCCGCCACCAGCTTACCAAAGCCGTACTGGTTGCTGCCGATGACTTCGCGCCTGAGCTGTTGCCCATGGCAAAGCTCAAGCCAGAAGACCGCGCGTCGGCAGCCCAGATGCTGCTCGCCATCTACAACGGCGAGGGTCTGACCACGTCGAAACATGCCATCAAACCCCTCGGGCCTGCCGCCACCACCGCCACACCTATCCCTGCTGCCGTAACCCTCCCAGCACCACAGCCTAGCTACCAGACTCTAGTCCAGTTGCCCAACGCCCGCACCAGGCAGCGCGCAGCAGGAAAAGGACGGTTGCTCACAAACCTCAGGCCATTTGGTGAGCGCCAGAAACCACCCGCTCTCTTTGCTAAGCCGGCAGGCATTCAGAAACCTGCTGTCACTCCGCTCGGGCAGGCAGGCTTTGCTCAGTTTGCGGAGCAGATGCGGAGAGAGCGCACTCCAGCGGAGACACAGGCTTTTGCACCAAAGCAGGGACTGTTCAAAGGTGTGGCGAGAGAGGAGCAAGCTCAGCAGAGGCCAAAAGTGAAACCTGAACCACAAACAACTCGTAAATCCAGCCCCGGCAGAACGTTCAAAGCACCCTCCGATTCGGAGTCACCCATGAGCACGGACACAGAGGAAGAGGGCGTTTTCCCGACAAAACCACCTCCTGTGCCGCAGGCGGCACGGGGCAAGCGGCTTCCGGGGCGGCCGAGGATGGCGGGTGAGGACCCAGTGAGAGATGCGCAGCCAACGGACAAGGCGGTGCGAGGTGAGACTGAGAGAGAGTCGTTGAACTGGGCAATTCCGGGGGCGTTTCCTGATTCGGTAGTGCTGCCAAAGCGGAACTAAGTGGTTACCAACTCTGTGATGCTGGACGTCGAGTTCTACTTATCTTGTTGTCTTTGGTGTATGGTTAACTATACCTCCTACCTATTTCCCCATGTTTGGATCCTTGTGTTTCATGTACTCTTTTATTTTGGATACCCTCTTACTCTTTTCTTCTTGCCAAACTGATGTGGCAATGTTAAATCCATACATAGGTTGGCATTGGTGAGTTCTTAGGATGGATTTGGACTAGGAGACAATAGAACTATCCACCTGGCTGTCTGTATTGTTTGTAAGGAACCCCCTATTTCAATTATGATACACTTGGAGCTTGGCCCCAACACCATTACTGGATCCTTACTTTCATACACGTCACTAAATGCTCCAACACTGTTACCTGCAACTCAACAAGTCGTCCAATCACGACTCAACCTTTTATAAGGACGTCAATAGTAATATCAACTGCCAGAGTCTTCAAACAGCACATGCCATAGAGAGAGACATGGCGTGCTTTGACCCCTCGGTATGTTGCTTGGTGACTGTAACACATGCTGCCTTGCATTGGGGGGGACACAAGCAGCACTTCGCGATACGTGATGACGCGATCCACTCGGCGTCTAACATCATCACCCTTAAACACCGGAGTCAACCGATGAAGATGCTTGATTTCAAATCCCCAAGACTCCCAAGCCAATTGCCACTCATATACGCGCCGATTGCCTGCCGCCATTCTGAGTCCATTGTGAACACTCCCACACCACAACCCCCCACGTCGCGTATATTGCCCAGATCAGCAGAGGGGTCCTGCGAGTCGCATCCTGAGCGTGTTCATGATTGGGAGGGAGCAACCTCACGCAATCATATCCATGTTTCTTACCATCTTCAAGCCCCGACCCCACGATGTCGGGAGAACGGGGACACCGATGCCGGTGAAGTGCCTCGAGGTATAAGAATGGGCTGGCATTCCCCCAACGTCCATACAATCTCTCAACCAGAGACAGCCCGAGAACCTTACAAAATCGAACCCCAACCTTGAAAATGGCCCCCTCCGCAGTGCAAGTCGAGACCGTCACGGCCCCCGACCTGTCAACCCTCAAGCTCCAAGCCTCGGACAACGGCCCCTACAAGGAGCCCTCAACAGCCAAGTACGATGCCGATGGCGAAGCTGGACTGAAGGGCCACAAGGCCGCCAAGGTGCGCAACACAACATAACCCCCTTTCCACCCCAGAATTCCAAATCCTGACACAGACCGTAGTACCCCCACTACCTCCCAACCTGGGACCGCACCCAGAAATACCCAGCGCTCGAGCCCTTCGAGCACTACGAGCACGGCAAGGACGCCGACCCGTCCTACCCCAACCTGCTGCCCGAAGGCGTCGTCTCCGTGACGAACCTCACGCCGACCATCGGCACTGAGGTCAGGGGCATCCAGCTCAGCACGCTCAGCAACGCCGGCAAGGACGAGCTGGCGCGGTTCGTAGCCGAGCGCAAGGTGGTGGCCTTCCGCGGCCAGGACTTTGCAAATTTGAGCATTGAGAAGGCGCTGGAGTATGGGGCGTATTTCGGCCGGTATGTCTTCTGGTCCTTTCAATCTATCCAGTCTCATAGAACCAGAATTGACAGTCCCCCAAAGCCACCACATCCACCCCACCTCCGGCTCCCCCGCCAACTTCCCCGAAATCCACCTCGTGCACCGCGGCGCCGGCGACAACGCCGTCGACCAATACTTTGCGAACCGCACCTCCTCCGTAGCCTGGCACTCGGACGTGTCCTACGAGGAACAACCCCCCGGAACCACCTTCCTCTACGTGTTTGACAAGCCTGCCACGGGCGGCGACACGCTCTTCGTCGACGCCGTCGAGGCCTACAACCGCCTCAGCCCGGCGTTCCGGGAACGGCTTCACGGCCTCAAAGCGACGCATTCTGCTGTCGAGCAGGCGGAGTATAGCGTGGCAAGGGGTGGGATTAAGCGCCGCGAGCCGGTGGTCAATGAGCATCCCGTAGTGAGAACGCATCCTGCTACGGGTCAGAAGGCGGTTTATGTCAATCCGCAGTGTAAGCCCTCCTCCCTTCCTCCCTCCCGCATTCCCTTTCCCCATTTCTTCCCAACCCCACTAACCCCCTCCCTCCCTAGTCACCCGCTCCATCGTAGGCTACAAAAAAGAAGAATCCGACGCCCTCCTCAAGTTCCTCTACGACCACCTCGCCTACGGCGCCGACTTCCAGGCACGCGTGAAGTGGGAGGAGGGCACGGTGGTCGTCTGGGACAACCGGGTGACACAGCACTCGGCGCTGGTCGACTGGAAGGACGGGCAGCGAAGGCATCTGGCGCGGATCACGCCGCAGGCGGAGAGGCCTTTTGAGACGCCTTATGAGAGTTGAGCGGGATGAAGTAGTTTGTTGTTGAAGTTGGTAGGGGCGGCTTGTCCCGAGTCGGTCCTTGGTTTTCGTGGTGTTCGAGAAGGGACAGAGGGGAGCTCGGTGATTTGATGAATTGTAGCTTGATTCGCTAGATGAATTGGATTGAGTTGAGCGCTGCGGCTTGGCTTTCGGGCTTGATTGTGGTCTGATCTTGGGCCTTGGTCTCGCGGCGGCGTTTTTGTTTCGCCCTGCGAGCACGAAGCCGGGAGAAGAAGTCGTCTTCCTCATTGTCGTCGTTGTTAGCGGCGTCGGTTTGGTCGTCGGCAACCTCGGCAGCAGCCATTTGAGAGAGTGTTCGTCTCTGTTCGGCACTGGTTCTCAAAAATGGTTTGCTTGTCCCCGTGGGTTCGGTTTTTAGCCTCTTGAGCGGTTCTGTCGCAGATGGTTTCCGCAGTGGCGGTCGATGGACGTTCCCTAGCCCCCGTGGCTCTGTCTTCACCGGCCACGGCGGATACCCATCCAAATCATCCTCATCAGACTCAGTTGTTGGCTCCCGCTTGAACTTAACAGCCCCCCTCCACCCCCACTGGCCCTCCTCCTCACCGGACTCCCATCCCCCCACGATACCCCGCCGACCCCGGCTTCACCCCAACGCAACAACTTCCTCCTCGGACTATCCATCAACCCCTGCAACGACGTCGCCTTCCCCTCCTCCTTCTCCCCCCCATCCCCTCACTCCCACTCCCACTCCCACTTTCCCTCCTCTTCACCACCCTTTCCACCCTCCTCCGCTGCCTCGCAGCCGTATCCAGCGCCGCATGCCTCCTCCTGACAAGATCCGTCATATCCCCGTGACCGGCCTCGAGATCTCGCGGATCGTGTCCGCATTCTGGGTCTTGGCCAGCCCCTTGAGTCGCTGGTACTCGGCTGTGCAGGTGCCGCGTGAAATCTCCCGCGACGGCGAGGAACTCGTCCTCGACCATGCGGAAGCGGTCGTCGTTGTTGAGGCCGGGTGCATGAGTCTGAAAGGGGTTAGTTTGGGGTTGGGTTGTGTGTGGGGAAGGAGCTGGGGTTGTGGTGAGGGTCGGGAATAAGCTTGGGTGGGGGTAGCGTACTCTTCCTTAAGCGGTTCTGGTGGGGGTGATGTGGACGGGGAGCGGCCTGAGAGTATCGGTTAGTCGGCTCAGTAGTTCAGAACAAGGAGCGGGATGCTGGTTGGGATGGATGCGCGTACCTGACACTAGGCCAAGACTGCGCCTCGGCTTTCTGTCGGTGCCTGGATTTGAGGCACCTGTTGCGGCGTGATGGGGCGGAGCAGGGCTGCGGCTGGCGGACGGGGCTGGGCTTGCTGAGGATTTGGCACGCGAGGAGGGCTGTTTGATTGCCGCGCTGCCGATTTTCCAGGGGAGTTGGCGGGGCATGGTGGGCGTGAGGTTTGATTGAAGTTATTGGTGGTTTGTTTGGATGCGGCAGGGTTGGTCACATCTCAATCAAGATGGCTTGTGTCACCAAAGAGTGAGAGTGTGCGGTTGGGGTGCTGCCTGATCTCGCGTTTTGTGTCCCAATTGAGCAATGCAAAACTCAATAAAGGTGATGATTAAGTCCAAACCGAATGTTCGCGCGTTTGTTGGAAGTCAGTTTAAACTTCTGATTGCAGAAGGTGATGAGGTGAGACGAGATGAAGTTGAGCCTCAGATCTCAGAGAAATGAATCTGCTTAGTCAGCTTACACCACCCTTCAACGATACACCAAGTTAAACACATCCAACCATAAGTTTAACTTGATGGTAACCACTAATTAATGGCTCATTGGGTCATTAGAAAAAATATGCCTAGACCAAGATTACTTTAAAAACGCTTAGTTGAGGAATTTGGCGTGAAACAGGAATTGTCTGGGATCTTGTCACCAAACAAACAGGCTGGAGATGGCCAACCGCCACGTTAAATGGTTGCTAGATGTGTGGGTGGTATCATGAAGAAAACAACAGAACCTGATGACCAAAACATCATAAACAAGGTATTAGAGCATTCCTCCTCCATGTATCCACATGTATCCATGCATTATGCTGTCCAACATTGCACCAAAACGCCAACTTATTTCACCGTCGACAATGAACCCACTCCAGCTGCCCTCCACCAGAGCCACACACATCCAACTCCCTTCCAACCTCCATACAAACGCTCTCCACAACAACATTATCCACTCTCCACAACCCTTAACATTCCACTCCTTAACCATCTAATCCCAATTCCTAAAACTAAACGCACTAGTCCGACTCCTGGCCTTCCCCGGCCCGAACGTCGCCGCCCTCTGCGCCCTCGTCCTCTCCAACACCTCCCTCGGCGCAAACCCGTAATACACCCTCTCACCACTCCCCGTCGTCCCCCTCCCCTCCATCATCGCCATCGTCGACGGACTGCCGGGCCACGGCCCCGCACCACTGCCCATCGCCATCGCCTGCGGCGCCGGCGTGCCATTCAGCCCCGCGTCCACCACAATCCCATACCCGAGCTTCGTCTTTAGAATCTCCGGCGGAACTTCACCCCACTTAGAGGACTTCCAGGGCAGGGAATCGAAGCACGGGGCGCGGGTAGCGGCGACGATGCTGGAGGCGTGGACGTCGCGGACGTGGAAGTTGTTTTGTGAGATGGCGGCGGATCCGAGGACGACGGCCATGACGGCGGCACCGATGGCGAACGAGTAGCCGATCCAGAAGTCGCGGCGGTTGTAGACGTAGGCGTTGAAGATGCGTCTCTTTTGGCACGGGTAGAGGTAGCCGGGGGAGGTGCCGTTGCCGATGCCGGCGCCGCTCATTTCGTTCGGTTTGGCGGCCCAGGCAACGACGAGGAAGCGCGGTTCGGAGAAGAGCGAGAAGATGATGTTTTCGTAGAATCGCGGGATTTCCTCGACGAGGTTCGGGATCGGGAGGTAGGTATTGGTGTTTATCAGTTTCGTTCGGGAGAGCTTGGTCATGGGCATGGCGAACGGGTGGTATTGCATATATCCGTCAAACAACGGACGCATATTTTGAGCAATGGCGTGATAGGCTTGTACCAAGCGGTAGTTCTTTAGGTCACTTGGGAAAACGTAATTTCCCATTGGCTCGGCTGTTGTGTTGTCCAAGGTGCCGTCATACACAAGTTTTGGAACGTAATCAGTCTCGATGATGCGGTGGAGGTAGTCCTTACGGAGCACTGTGGTATTTTGCTCCGTAAAGGTGTGGTTGAAGAGGACAGTGTAGTTGACGAGATAGTGCTCGCAGCTAACAACGACTGCTCTGTAAGCTTTGTAGAATTGCTCCTCGCTTCTGTTGTTCGGGGTCTGTCCGGGTTGCGTGGCCTCTGAATAGGCAATGTAGATCTTTGGCTCCATTTTGAAAGCGCCGAGGTTCTTCGGGTACGGAGGTGGATCCTTTGGCCAGCCTCCCGTGCCGCCAATGTCGACCTGCTTGCTGGCATAGTCGCCAAGAGTAGCGTTTCCGAGGTATGAATGGTTGCCGTTGGGAAGCAATTCGCCAACATTGAATGGCACACCCTCCGTCTTGAGTTGAGCCTCGTCAAGCTTCTCCTCGGGCTCACTCCTCCGCAGTTCTTTGCACTTGTATCCGGGAGCTTCGAACGAAATGGTGTAACTGCAGTTCCAGCCAGAACCACACGTATCCAGAGCGACGTTGTGTCTGGGAATCACCTTGCCGGTGAGGATACTTTGGTCTGACACCAAGAGATAGGGCTCAGAGGGTGCGGTGTAGTAATCGAAGAAGGTGTCACTGAACTCTACATCCGTCATTCCGGCGGAGTTCTCGACGGTGGCGTTGGACATCGCGAGTGAAAAGCCTCGTTGACCGTTGATGGTTGTCGCTACCCTCCAGTTCTTGTCCATTTCGGGGTTGAAATTCAGGGTACGGATATTAGGGCACATATCATCATGGACTTCGACGATGGAACCAACTGTGAGGGTAGCAGGGGTGAGAATAACGGTGAGCGGAAAGAGCCTGCGTTTGTTAGCATCCTTTTAAGACGTTGAGATGCGCAACTGAAGCACTGCAGCAAGCGAGGTATAAGAATGAGGGAATACATACCACGCAAGAATAGCCAGGCTCACAGAGACACGAGCCTTCTTGAACAACTCCCAATTCCACAAGACCAAAGGCTCGTTCACAGCAGCAAAGACGCCGTCGATGGTCTCGAGTCGCAGGATGTCGTGTCGTACCGTTACCCAAGCCTGCTGTCGGTATGCGAACAGGACAGCTGCCAGCAGAGCAGCCTTCGCAGCATAGGATAACAGACCGCCAAAGCGCATCATCTTAATCTGGTTGTCCGCTGGCCTCCCGTCGAGCTGGCTGTAGAAGATGTGGTGGCCCAAAGCACAGGCAAACCCCAGCAAGAACAACCCGAACATGGGCCAGCCACTGGAAACCATCCGCCACCACGTCGACCCCGTAAATCCGGCACCACCAGGGGCGTCGCGTGGTGGTAATGGAGGGCCATACTGATAATAACCCGGCGTCCCAGGGCTGGTGAGGGGGTACTCTTGTTGTCGAAAGGTCGACTTTGACGAGTCGTTGGCAAGCGGGGGCGTCACCGGGGGGCTATCGTCGGAGTCTTGCTGAAAAGAATCCCTGGTGATCGAGCCGCGCCGCGGAAGCAAATAACCGTTGTTGTCCCTGCCCCCAATACCCAAGCCGATGCTCGACGGCGTGTTTGCTCCGGATGGCGACCCCCGGTGGGGCGGGCTCATGGGCGCAAAAGCGACGGTCTGCGATCGCTGGGCCGGCGGTGGTGACGCTGGGAAGTCTACGTCTGGCGTCGGCGCAATTGGGTTTCGGTTCCACTGGCTGTTCGGGGTATTGCGGCCGAAATCGCCGAGTTGCTGTGATTGGGAGTCATAATAAGGGGTTGACTGCCCCTGGGCCCAGGACGGTTGTTCCATGGCGGCCGACAGATTGCGAGGCAATGCGAGCGATGCATGGACTGCCGGGTTGGGCCGTTGGAGCTCCCTGGTTCGAATTGTTGGGGAATTGAGAATTGAGAAAAAAGCAGCGACACAGGGGAAGGAGCTGGCGAGGCTGGGTTAGGGCCGGGCTGGCAATTAAGGCCCCTGGTCTGGCATGCTGCTGGAAGGAGCGAGACGATGGAAGGGATGAATGCACGTCATCAGCCGACGAGGCTCCGCGTCGAAAATGGTCGCTGCAACTGGAAGCTGTCGGTCACACAGAGCAGTGGCTGTAGCCAGCGGGGAGCTGCGACGTGGTGCGCAGCCGCGACGAGCAGACGACGGGCACAAGAGGACTTCAAGGCAACCTGAAGTCGTCCCCCCACCGGACCGGCCCGAACTTTGAGCACACGAGCCCCGATGCGGCCAAGACTGGAGACGGGAATAGCAACAGCCTGCGGGGCAGGCGGACCCATGATCCATCGCATCCATTCCTCGAAATCTCGACAATGAAGAGCAGAAAACAACAGCCGGGATGGCTGAGGCCGTCAAAGAAGGCTCAGCGGGGGCAGCCATGCAGATTATGCAGGTGCCGTCGTCTGCTCTGGCATGTTGGACGACGATGGACGAGGCATAAGTGAGAAGGGAGGCGAGAACGCGGCCATCTTTGGAGTTGCACAGGCAGCGGGAGAGAACGAGTGGGGAAATTGGACGAAAGATTGGACGAAGAACACAGCCGTTTGAACAGCAAGTTGCCGTCGGCGAGTGCCCGCCCATGGCTGGTGGCCAAAAAGTGTGGCTTTTTTTTTTTGGAAGGAACAGAAAAATGAAAGGACGAAACGCGATTTGAACGCGTGACCTACCGGACTGCAGCCGGTTGCTCTACCCCTGAGCTATTCGTCCAAGCTCGGGCTGATGTGGAATCGCTATTGCAAAGAGATTCTATTAGTGGAGCAATTAAAAGCCGACCCAGCTCCCCCTTCTTTAAATGTCTCGATCCCGTGTGGCAGTTGGCAAACATTACAAATGCAACTGCTGCCGCGCACCCTGCATTCCGGACTCTGTTCGAAGCATGGAAGATAAAGACTGTCACACGTCACTCACACCAGAGGTTTCATTATGGCGATTGTGGCCCTCGGGGCTCCAGAGGGAGCCCAAGCAAAATTTTGGTGATCGGTTGTTGACTCAGCACACCCTATGCACCGCTCGGCCGGTGTTTTGCCGGACGAAATCACGTTCACGTTCCCGGACCGGGTCCGCCTCCGTAAAAGACTGCAAGCGGTGCCGGCGATGGAGGCCCGAAGGCGTCGCCCATATTACTTCGTTCACACCCATCAAGTCCTCTGGAACGCGCCCCGCCGCATTCGCGATGGAGGCATGTCAAGCGCCAGAATCCAAAGAACAGGTTGCGAAGTTTCGAGAACGAAATGATATCGCCGAGTTCTAGGCCTCAACTGACCGCAGTGAGAGGGAAAAGCTTCACTCTCAAATCAACAGCACCATCGGGGCTTGCACCAAGCTGCAGCTTGAAGCAGATTGGCAGGCCTACTTTAGGGAGGCAGACCGTTTGCGTTTCCAGGGTATCGAGCCGGAGCCAACGCCCAGCGCCGGGGGTCCTGGTAGGGCGGCTCCTGTGGCTGACCTTCTGGCGCGCCTGAGTTTGCGGGACGAACACAAGTCGTCAACTATCGACAGACGCGTATCAAAGCGGTATATCAATGCGCAGCTGCGGCACCTGTCATTTATCACAGCCAGCGTTCCACGGGAGGTTCCAAAGACATCTGCAGCTTCCAAGGCGCAACGGGACTCCTGCTATTTCGTCTGCTCTAAAGGCTTCACAAATTGCTCCTCCCTTACACGACACTTTCGAGAGACCCATCTTGCCGACGGTACGTTTGACGGGCCTTTTGGCTTGTCGCGAGTGCAAGCGTGCTGGGGTGGTAGAGGTCGTCTTCCATTTCCATGGCCCGGCGCTTCGCACCTGTGGCGTCTGCACTCGTGAGGGCCCTCAGGGCATCTGATGCCGACAGCGATCTGTGCCATGACGTGATTATCTGCGCGTTGACTGTCGACGAGCAGCATACGTGCTATCTCCAAGAAAAATATACCGGGCTAAGTGCAATACTGGATTCTGATTACGTAGGGCGCGTCGACCCTGCCCTTCTTGCTCTGTAGGTAGGCTGTTGAAGTGAAGCTTCGATAACGAGCTGTGGAGTTTACCGTGTGTCTGGAAGAAGCGGGTGGAAGGAACTCTTTTGTTTAAATGAAGGTTGGGAAGTTGGCCTATATGCTAGATTGCTAGATATCACAGCAATGTATCTCTTTCTTCTTTTGTGATGGGTGCTGTAGGCGATAGTATGTAATCAGTGGTGCGTTGTGGCTCAAGGGCCCACGAGACCTTCGACGGCATCACCAGGTGTATGGTGAAGCAAAGCTGTCAAGTTGAAGCGAAGGCGGATCGAGGAGCGAACCGAAGCGACGACGAGCTTCAAACAGCAGCAATTTCCTAACCAAAGAGTGGTGGAATCGAGCGATGCGCGACGCGACGCCAGGAGGCGCCGCGCGGCGTGGCGCGCCCCGAAGCCCTGGAACCGAAGTTGAAGGCGTGATCATGGTCCCGCCTGAAGAAGAAAGTGATATCGGCACGCAGCAACGCATCGCTGACGGGGTGCCTGCCCAATCACCCTCCCCGAAGCGTCCGAGCCGTGCCCCGAAACCGAGCATGAAGGTACGCGAAGCCATGCAATCGATCGAGGGTGCGACCACCACATCGAGGCGGATCACAGGCGAGGGCACGCAGGCTACAGCGACGAGGGGAACACGTGTGCCAGGTAGCGAGAACGTAATAAACTGCCGGGTGGAGACTAGGAATTCATCGCTACAGGTACTCCTGGAGGCAATCAGCGAACTACACAACGTAGTCGACAGGCAGCAAAAGACGATCGATGAACTGCATCGCCAAGCCCAAAAACACCAGCGCCAGATGGAAAGCGCACTCCTAGATACCAAAGCTCAACCATCAGAAGAACTGAGGCAAGCCCGAGAACAAATTGACGCGTTGGTGCGCAATCAAAGCACCATGGGCGCGTCTCAGCCAAGCCCAAGGGCATCATACGCCGATGTCGCCCGTACACCGCCGGCGAGCCAACCGAGCGGAATACGCACCCTCTCCACCTCAAACACGACACCGTCGACCTTCGCGGACACTCTGTTCTGCACGGTTGATACATCCAGAGTAGAGGAACAGGAAAAAGACAAAGTCCAGGTGGCGGACATCAGGAAGGCAATCGAGAAGGAAATCCGAACACACGAAAACACACTGGCGCTGCACAGCAGTGATGAAGGAGACCCGAAACCCGGATCGGGTCAGAGTGGTCTGTAGGGACGAAAGTGAGGTCCAGCTCATCAAGGAAGCAGCACAGAAGATCACTATCCCAGGAGTACGGGTGCTGAGAGATCAGCTGTACCCTGTCAGAGTTGACAACGCCAACCGGACGGCTGTTCTCGACGCTGACGGGAATGTCCTGCCAGAGGCAGCGGAAGTTCTTGGGACAGAGAATGAAGTCAACATCGCGAAGATCTCATGGCTCAGTAGGAAAGACACGGGCAAGGCTTATGGTTCAATGGTCGTCTACGTGACCAAGGGCAGCGAGGCAAAACGACGAGGGACTCAAGGACTACATGGCGTTGGCAATCTCTGAGCCATACGCAAGAACGATAGACGACTCGGTGATGACAGTTCCAATAGGTCACCACAACTGGACGAAATTAACACCAACAACAAGGAGGAACACCATCTGGCCGATTCGGAGCATCCTCTGGGGGGCGAAGCGACCTCGAAGTCGAGCAAATCTCTGTGCCATCAGCAGATCTCACCGCAGCGAAGATCCGACTTCCTGACAGAATGGTGCTGATAGTGTCAGTGTATGTCGAAGGTGGAAGTGACGAAGCACTGGAGGGAGCAGTGAGGGAGCTCGACCGACTGATCAGGGGGTTCCGAGCTGGGACAGGGAATACGACAGACATCATTTTAGCGGGCGACTTCAACCGCCACGACCAGCTCTGGGGAGGACATGACATCTCACCACCGAGACAAGGGAGAGTGGGATCGCATTATCCACCTCATGGAGGAACACTCCCTCTGCAGCCTCCTCCCAAGAGGCACGAAGACATAGTCGGGCGACAGGGAAAGCACAATCGACTTGGTTCTAGCGTCGGCAGAACTGGCAGATCAGCTACTCAGGTGCAAGATTCATCCCTGCGACCATGGCTCAGATTACAGAGCGATAGAAACAGTATTCGACATCACGATAGAGGACCGCCCCAGCGAAACGAGGTTCCTCTTCAAGAACGCACCGTGGGCAGAGATCAGAGACAGAGCCGCTGCGACCCTGGCACACACCCCCTAGGGTGGCACCGTCCAGGAGCAGACGGACCGGCTCATAGCGGCAGTGACCGACGCAGTCTTCAACCTAACATCCAAAGCCAAATCATCATCATACGCCAAGCGTTGGTGGACCATAGACCTGACAAGACTTCGCCAAACCTACACGTACTGGAGAAACCAAGCGAGGGCCCAGCGAAGGATGGGACAAAGGTTACCAAAACTCCAAGAACGGGCGAAGGTTGCAGCCAAGGAATACCACGATACCATCCGCAAACAAAAGAGCACACATTGGAATGACTTCTAGCTGACGACGTCAATATCTGGCAAGCAGCAAGATACCTGCAAACCAACAGCAGCACAATGGGGGATAAGATACCCCCCCCCCTCGTTCGACAGGATGGCTCCATCACCGAGGATAAAGCAGAGCAAGCACAGGCACTATTAGCCGCCTTCTTCCCGCCCCTGCCAGCGAGGATCGAAGAAGAGGGAGAACGGCCACAACGTGCACCAGTTGACATGCCGGACCTAACGATGGGAGAAGTGGAACAGAAGGTCTTCTCCGCCAAACCATGGAAAGCACCCGGGGAAGACGGCCTACCAACAATGGTATGGAGACAGATCTGGCCGGCAGTCAAGGACAGGGTGTTCCATTTGTTCCAGACCTCGTTACGAGACGCCGACATCCCTAGCCAGTGGAGGAACGCGATCATCCCACTGAAGAAACCTGGTAAGAGCGACTACACGCTGGCCAAATCGTGGAGACCTATCTCGTTGCTCTCCACACTCGGCAAGATACTAGAGGCAGTCGTCGCGGAACGCCTCTCATACGCTGTGGAAACGGCCGGTCTCCTGCCCGCCAACCACTTTGGAGCTCGGAAAAGACCATCAACCGAGCAGGCTCTCCTAATACTACAAGAACAGATAATTATATAAGGCATGGAGAGCCAAGAAAGTGCTTAGCCTGATCAGTTTCGACATCAAGGGGGCGTACAATGGCGTCTTTAAAGACAGACTTCTCCAGAGACTTAAAGCAAGAGGTATACCAGAACAGCTCGTCAAGTGGATCGGGGCTTTTTGCTCCCAGCGTACAGCAACCATCATGGTGAACGGGTTCACATTACAACGGCAAGACCTGCCCCAAGCTGTCCTCCCACAAGGATCGCCGCTCTCGCCAATACTGTTCCTCTTCTTCAACGTGGACCTGGTACAGCACAAAATCGACGCAAACGGAGGCTCGGTCGCATTCGTCGACGACTATACGGCCTGGGTAACAGGACCCTTAGCAGAAGCAAACCGCGCAGGCATCCAGGCGGTTATAAACAGGGCACTGAAGTGGGAAAGGCGAAGTGGTGCCCAGTTTGAAGGAGACAAAACAGCAATCGTACACTTCACAAGAAACAAGGACCGAACCTCGGAGACCCTATTCACGATCAAGGGGGATATCGTCAAGCCGGCAGAGAGTGTTAAGATTCTGGGAGTCCTGATAGACTGCGAACTCCGCTACAAGCGACATATGGGCAGAACAGCAGCTAAGGGCAGAAGAGCAGCCTTAGCCTTGAGGAGGCTGAAGATGCTCTCCCCACGGACAGCAAGACAACTGTTTGTAGCGACCGTTGGCCCTGTTATAGACTATGCAGCCAATGTCTGGAAGCATGCATGCGGGGAAAGGGCGCTGAGCTGGCTGAATAGGGCCCAGAAGACAGGCGCCCTAGCAATAACGGGAACCTTCAGGACCGTAGCGACAGCGGTAGCAGAAGCCGAAGCGAGTATCCCCTCAATCCGACAACGACATGCGCAAGGGGCCGCGAAACTATGGATCAACCTGCACACCCTGCCCAGAACACACCCCTTGAGCTCGGTAAAGACTCGGACAACAATCCGGTTCGCCTCCCCGCTTCAGAAGATCGCCTGCGCATTGGACGAGATACAAGTCGGTCGGATGGAAACCATTCAGGAGTACGCCATCCCGCCCTGGGAACCCCGCCTACAGGTAACGCTTGAGCCCGACCGAAAGAGGGCAGCCAAGATGGTCGACGGAACTATGGGCATTGTCATTGCGACTAGCTCGTCCGTTAAGAAGGGCATCGTTGGCATGGGCGGCAGCACATGGGACACCCTCTTCGACAGGACAGGTGAAGCAGGGACACGCTATGCGGTGACTCTCGGGACAAGGGAGGAACAGAATCCGTATATAGCAGAGCTAGCAGCTATAGCAATGACGCTAAAGAACGTGCCACTCGGCACCCTCCAAAGGCATATCACCGTCATCACTAGGAGCATGTCGGCGCTAGCAGCTATCCGACAACCACGGCAACAGTCTGGCCGAAGCGTTATACGACTGATCTACAAGTCAGTAGAGCTATTGAAGCAGCGGGGAAACTCTATCGACTTCATATAGATCCCAGCGGAAATCGACTTTTCATTAGGATCTGAGGCAAAAGCGGCAGCACAAAGCGCAGCAAAGCGGAGGCAACCACCAGATTTCCAACCAGATCACGAAAAATCGACAACGATCAGGCTAGCAATGGCTAAACAACAGCAAGGGAGAAGGCTCCCCGAGGACGTGGGCAAGTTTTCCAAAGCTATGGATATAGCGCTCTCTGGCAAACACACCCGCGAGCTCTATGACAAGCTGAAGCGGAAAGAGGCCAGTATATTGGCGCAACTCCGGACGGGAATGACAAGGCTAGGCGGCTTTCTAAGCAGGATAGGAGCTGCCGACTCCGACCAATGTGCCTGTGGGCATGCGAGGGAAATAATGGAACACTTTCTCCTACGATGCTTGAGATGGACACCGCTAAGGGAAGACATGCTACAATGCACAACGACAAGACGAGGGAGCCTCTCGTTCTATCTGGGAGGGAAAGCACCGTCAGATTCAAAGCACTGGTCACCAGACATGAGAGCAGTCCGTACGGCGATTAAATACGCATTGGCAACGGGAAGATTGGAACCGGACGACGAGCAAGCACCGAGTCAACCACAGTAACTCTAGTTCCTAGACTGGAACTCAACCAACACCCCACACAACTCATCCGGCAGGTCTCGCTTTAGTCGCTGAAGATAGGACCCTGAACACTTGGAGAATGTAACCTCCAAGTCGATCTGCTTGCAACCGAGAAAAGAGGTATGGGGTGGCGTTATATAAGGCAAGTAAATGTAAGGGCTTGGACGAGGTCAGGGAAAAAGCGGAGAAATCGGATGTACATAACGTGTCAAGGCCCTATAGGCTTAGTGCCTCCGGGCGAAATAAAATCCATCTATCCATGGTGGAGCAATGCCGGGGTCGAAAGCTGCGGTCACTGGAGGGCCTAGAAACATCGACAATCGAACCGTTACAATACAATACAATACAATACAATTTATTAACGCCCGGCGGCTAAGCCGAAAGGGCAACTATAACAATCTGACTATACATTTCCCAAGATATGACATGATTTCGTCCAAGCCCATACAGAGTCCATTCTAGTACATGCAGTCCCTTGTTCCATTTCTCTTCGGATTCCCGTGGGTTAGTGGGATTGTTGGTAGGCTGGCTTGAAGGCGATTCTCCAAGTGTTCAACGTCCTATCTTCGGCGGCTGAAGCGGTGCCTGCTATCCAAGGCACGAGGTGAGGGTTATGAGTTCGGTTGGGTGTGGTGGTTAGGTGTCTTAGTCGGCCTGCAGTCGATGGGTGTCAAGCCGACCCGTGGCCATCGCAAATCGTATGGTTGCCCGAACGGCCACCATATTGGGAGTCCAGTCTTTATTGTCCGATGTCGACTTCCCTCCTAGGTAGAAGGAGATATTGCTCCTGTGGGTATCTGTGCATTCGAGCATCTCTGTTCGGTATGCCGTCCATTTTTTGCATCGGAAAAGGAAGTGGTCCACTGTTTCTTTTGCTTGTCCGCAGTCGCACTGATCTGACGATGATGCTCCAATGCGGTGGAGGTAGCCGTTGAGTCTTGCCATGCCTGTTCTCAGCTGAGCAAGTATGCCAGCCTCCTGTCGTGATAGGTGCTCGTAAAGCAGTTGGGTATGTTTGCCTGGTAGTGCTGCATCGACTCTCTTGGAATGAGCTCCAACTTTGTCTGGCAGACGATTTCTGGTGCCTCTGTTGGACTGCGCCAGGTTGAGGATTGTCGACCGCATCCTGGGCGTATGTACCTCCTGGACGGCGCCGTCTCGAGTGGCATGTTTGGCGTTCTCCTTGGCGATTTCCCAGAGGTTGCTTTGCTCGCCCGCAGGAGCCATCGGACTGTGACTGTATTCCTGTTCTTCTGTAGCGCCTGATCGACTCGTAAATATGGCGGATATGGTGTTGCCCAGACTGCTCCCGAGGCTGTCTGAGCGTGAGAACGGCCGCTTTATTCCGCGTTGAGAGCTCGATGCGGTTGGATGTAAGCGATACTAGCGTGCCCAACGCTCGTTCCATCGCTACAAGCTCCCCAGAGTATGGATTCTGTTCTGATATTGGGCCAAGCGTTGAGGAGAGGGTTCTTAGATTCGGGCTTCCATATATCGTCGCCGGTAGCACTGTAGCAGCACCAAACCCCACTAGACCGTTCCGTGCCGAGCTGCTCACAGCAATGCGTATATCGTACTCGGCATTCCGCTGTATCGTCGTAACGTCGTTTGTGATAGTCCTTATTCGGTTCTCCCATGGGGATAAAGTGAACGGGTTAATAGTTTCCAACTGGTCCATTGGTATGCCTTTAAGTGCCTCTGCCACCTGGTAGAGCGGCGACCGATGTGTCCTGAATTTTCGTATTCGAGACGTGTTTCTGCGTAATGGATTGGTATGAGGCGGTGTGTGAATGTCTGTCCAGAGCTTGATAGCCCGTTTCCAGAACCGATCTTGCGCTGTAGCAATATGAGCTTCTGCTTCTGCTACGCTTGTTGCTACCGTGAGGAAGGTTCCCACGATTGCTTGTGCTGCCATCTTCTGGATCCTGTTGATAGGCCCGACAAGTCTGTCCTTATATGCGTGCATCCATACATTCGAGGCGTAGTCCACTACTGGGACGACCGTTGATGTAAATAGCTGTCGTGCCGTTGATGTTGATAGACCTCGGAGATGTCGGAGTTGCATTGCTGCTTTCAAACCCCTGGATGCCGCTCTCCAAATGTGTTCTTTATACTTGAGTTTCGCATCCATCACCACGCCAAGGATCTTGACATGATCCTGGGGTTCAATACTCTGTCCCTTGATGATGAATGGTTGTGAGTTGGTCTTGTAGGGTCTGCGACTGAAGTGTATAATTGCCGTTTTCTCTGTGTTGAATGTTGCTCCGCTCCTTGTCTCCCAAACGAGGGCGTCCTTGATAATAGCTTCGATACGTTCCCGGTTGCTCTGTGCTGTAGGTCCTGTGACCCACGCTGTGAAGTCGTCGATAAAGGCTATTGCACCGCCATGGCTATCGATTCGTCGCTGTACTAGGTCTGCGTTGAAGAAGAGAAACAAGACCGGGGATAGAGGCGATCCTTGAGGTAGACCCGCCTGTAGTAGGTTATGAACCTCGGAAGAATGTCCGTTGACTTGGATAGTAGCCGTACGTTCTGAGCAGAAGGCGTTAATCCAATGAAGCAGCTCCTCTGGGATGCCTCTTGCTTTCATCCGCTGAAGAAGCCTTTCCTTGCAGACACCATTGTATGCTCCTTTCATATCGAAGCTGATTAGGCTTACTATCTTCCGACCTCGCCAGGCAGTGTAGATCTGTTCCTGGAGGAGCAGGAGCGCTTGTTCAGCCGACCGTTGTTTGCGGGCTCCGAAGTGGTTGGTCGGGAGGAGTCCATACGTCTCGACCGCATGTGAGATCCTCTCCGCTATAACCGACTCGAGCAGCTTTCCAAGTGTTGCGAGGAGTGAAATCGGTCTCAGGCTTTTGCAACAGTATAGTCGTCCTTGCTGGGCTTCTTGAGTGGTATGATTTTAGCATGCCGCCATTGAGTAGGCAGTGTGCCGTTCTTCAGAGATGCTTGGAACAGGGCGAGAACGTTGTGCTTGACTGCCGGCCAAGTCTCTTTCCAGACGATCGCAGGTAGACCGTCTTCTCCTGGTGCTTTCCAAGATTTACTTGCAAATAGCTGTCGTTCAATTTCTTCCATGGTGATCGGCGGCATCCGTAGGGGAGCTCGTTGCGGCCTGGGTCCTTCATCTCAATCCTTTGTGGAAGGGAGGAAAGAAGGTAGCTAGGAGTTCTTCTTCCTGTTCTCTGTGATTGCCTGTGACTGTTCCATCTGCTCTGACAAGCTGTGGCACCTTGCCAAACGCCGTGTCGTCGTCAGACTTCAAGTATCTGGCAGCCTTCCAGATATTGTTGTTGTCTGCTAGGAACTCGTCCCAGTGCTTCTTCTTCTGTTGTCGAATAGCGTCGTGGTATTGCTTTCCAGCCCGTTTCGCTGTTTCTTCTAGGTCTACCAGAGCTCTCCCCGCTCGTCGTTCAACCCGGGCGCGGTTCCTCCAGTATGTGTAAATGCAACGCAATTGGGTGAGTCGGTCGTCCACCACCGCTTCGCATATGGCGATGGTCTTGCTTTCGGTGTCAGGGCTTGGACTGCGTCCTGGACTGCCGACATTAGACGGTCCGTTTGCTGTTGTACAGTCCCCTGAAGGGGGTCGCTTTTAAAGCTCCCTCGATTCTGGTGTTTATTTCCTTCCAGGGTGCATTCTTGAGGAGAAACCGGTCTTGTTGCTTCGGTACTGGGACCAAGGTATCAAAGACCGTCTCAATCGCGTGGTGATCCGATCCATGTTCTGTCTTGTAGATCGCACACTTCACTGTCGTGTCCGCCAGCTCGGCAGAAGCCAGGACCAAATCGATGGTCGTATTGTAACCCCAGCCGTGCCATGTCTTCGTGCCCCGCGGAAGCAGACTGCTAAGGGCAAAGTCGTTTATCAGGTCGATGATTCGATCCGCCTCTCCTTGCCTTTCCAAAGACGCATCGTCTCCTCCCCATAGCTGGTCGTGCCGGTTGAAGTCTCCACGACCACTACGTCTACTATAGTGCCCGCGGTTCGTCTTGTACCCGTAATGATCTTGCGTAAATCGTCGCAGACGCTTCGTGAAACCAGAGGATCCTTCTTTGGTACGTAGACAGATATCACCAAGACTCGTCGGTCGGGGAGTCTTAGGATAGCTGCTGTCATGTCCGGGGATCCAATGGGCACCTGTTCCGCCTCCACGTCCTTGTTCACCCAAAGCATGCTTCGTATCGCCCATCTGCCTTCTCTCCAAGTCGAGGGAATCATCTTGATCCACTTGTGGTGTACCATTGGAGTGGTCAAAAGTCGGCCATCAATCCTCCGTGCTTGAGGTTCCTGAATAGCCACCACCGTTGCGTCCTGAATATTCTTGTCGTTCATTAAACTGTCGTGTATCACACCCTGCTTTCTCACATTAAGCTGGATCAGGCGGAGTGTTCTACTCATGGTGAGATGGGTAGAGCCTCTGGCAGTTTCGGCTGAACGATTCGTGAGGACCGCCACAGAGGACGCACTTGACAACCACCTCTCCGCAGCTGCTATGGTGATGGCCCTCCTTAGCGCACCTAGCGCACACCTGAGTGTTCTTGCACTGGAAAGCTTTGTGACCGATCTGCTGGCAGTTGTAGCATTGCTCTGGACGCATCCGTCGTTCAAAGATCCCCGTATATCCTGATTCTCCTCCAGCATAGAAGAAGCCGTCGTTCAGGAGTCTCCTGGCGTCGCCCGCTTTGGTGACATAAACCACCATAGATCCATACGCTTTTGCAGTATCCCTTCGGCTCAACCAGGCCAGCTTGGCGATCTGCACATCGTTCTCTTGGGACAGAGCTTCTGCGGCTCCAGGAAGGATCTTGCTTTCGTGGTCGATGACGGCCGTGCGGTTAACATTATCAACTTTGACTGGGTACAACTGGTCTCGGAGGACTCTTGTACCAGGCGTCTTCTTCGCTTCGATGATATCCTTGATCTTCTTGACTTCCTCTTCATTCCTACCGATGATCCTGAGGCGCTTGGTATTACCTCTGTCTCTAGTGACGGCAACGCAACGCCACTTGGCTTGATCGCCAGGCACTCTCATTTCGTTCTCGATGAGCTTTCGAAGAGACACTGGGGTAGCCTCTCCGATATGTTCCTCCGGTACCCTGGACATGTCCACCGTACAGAACACTGGCTCTGGCGTCGCCGCTCGGCCTGTAGAGGAGGCTGGGGTCAGAATGCTGGCGGGAGGTGTGCGTCGGGCGACGTCCGCGTATGCAGGCCGAACCACAGGGGCTTTTTGAACCTCCTTCATGGCTTGAAGCTGCAATCTGGTGTCCTCAAGCTCACGGCGGGCTTGGGTGAGCTCCCCTCGCGCTTGCGACAGTTCTTCGGTCAACTGAGCCGTCATTCTGGCTATCTCCTCTGCCACTTGATCCCGAAGCTTTTTGAATTGAAGCTGAAACTCCGTCTTGATGATTTCCAGTTTGTTGTTGAAGTCAAGGTCCCCGGGTTGCTCTAGACCTCGGATATCCTCGCCCGCCCTCTCGGCCGCCATGGCTCGAATTGTGCGAGTTTTGTGGTTTCTCAACACTTTGTAACTGCTGTTTTCTTCCTCCCAGTCCATATCGTTTTCTTGTTGCATTGATTCAATCGCCCTCGCCGTTTTCACCCTCTTTCGCTGGGGGCGGCGGTTTCCCGCACTCGGGGGTCTCGAATCGCCTCCCATGACGTCGACGATGTCTGAAGCACCACGCGCCGCACCAGACATCTGGGAAAGACCAAATCTTCCACCAGGTGCCTCAAAAGAAGAAAAGAAGATTGATATTGCAAAGATCAAGATTAAACAGTCGTGGGTTCCGATCTCTGACGAAAGTCCGTCTCCTATAATAGGCGAGGGAAAAGAGCCCTTAACATACCGTCTTGACGATAATATATGATAACGTGCTAGAACGATCTCAAGCTATCTTTCTACCACCGACTCTACTGACCTACACCTCACCTCCGTAAATCTCAACGATACCCCACCCCCCACTCCTAGCTAGTTGTCTCTCAATCCCCTGCCGAAGCTTACTCGGCGCCGGACTCTCCCCGCCCTCCTTATAATACACCTTCTGTTGCAAGAGTTCCTTGACTTTCCATGCCTGCAGACCGCTCCACCTGCCTTTGTTGCCCGCAAAAACAACTACTTTTCCCACTTCAACACAAATGAGTAATACATCACCAATTCTGCCCTGCTTGCCTGCGTTCCACGCGACACCTCCCAATAGTAGTTTGAACACCACTACTCTAAACGCCCCCTAAAACGCAGAGCCAACCACGCTTTACCACTGTTAGTAGTAGCAACAGGAGTGTCAGATAATACTTCAAAAGACGTCAAGAAAGATAGAATCGTCACCGATTCACTAAAACATCAAGGACTAATCGGAGGAGAGGATCGTTCATTGAGTATTCTCCTGTCAGCTCCAAGAGCTGACCCTTGAGGAGGGAAAGGAGAGATTCCCTCGGGAATTGAGGCTTGCCCCCTCTATGCTCTACCAGGTCCCATCATTCCTGGGTTTGCCACTGGCATGATGTCAACCCTCTGCTCCTGGATTTCTCCCAAGGGATTCGTGACAAGGACGCATCTCAAACTCCCTCAAAACCTTTACGCTCATCACAACAGGCCCTAGAAACACTATCCCGGTGAGCCCAAGCCACAGTTTTTAAAGACGACAGGTCATCTACTTCTAGAGGAGAGGCAGGATGTGTGGTTGTTGGTGCGGTGGAGAGCAGGCGAGTGATGATTAGATTTCTATTTATTTAGCGCCGGGTGGGAGTTATTGAGGTGATGTTGGTAAATGTGGTTGAGGTGTAGAAGGGTGTTTGAGGGTAATAGGTGGGTATGGATAAGAGGGGAGTAGCATTGGGAGGAGGGATGACGGTCGTCCTGGGGGGGCAGGAGGGAGGTGTGACGGTCCACACTTTAATGTTGCACAAGGTGAGATAGGGCTTGACAAAGTTGCTTTGAATGATGAAGGAAATAAAAGAGAGACTAGATGACATGAGGAGACGGCAGCTTTTATATGCTCCGAAACGCACAAATGAGGCCTGCCTCAGAATGGTGTTCTGTTGTTACAAAACCACGGCCGAGAATCCACCGAGGCTATCACGGTCCCAGCCCGTCACAGGGGGTATCGAAGGCTAAACCGCAGATATAGGTTGAGGTTTGATAGTAAAGGATTTGGCAAAGCGGTTGGTAGTTGAGTAGTTGGTTTGCCTTGTGATATAGTAGAATCTAGTGCCTCTAAGCGTAGCTTGGCCAGGCTTTTAGGACTATTAGTAATTCGGCCTTTATTATTATTATTATTCCTACACCGCTGTGCCCTGCGGGCATGTCGGACCCTCGGACATTTACTATACAGGAAAACCGCGCCCTTGCGGGCCGGGTGAAAAACCTATACCGATGATTAAGGGAGGAAATCAGTGAATGAGCCTGCGAAATACAAAAAGAGAAGGCCCCTTGGCCTCCGACCGGTGGGAGTCAGATTGCCTACTCCAGCTCGAGCTTCCTAGCCAAGCTGTACATCGGCAGTCTTCCTGAATCCATCAGCCAGCCCAGTATCCTCCTCGTCAGCCGAACAGTTGAAGGACTGGCACCCTGTAGAACAGAGTGAAAGTCCCGTCGCGTCCTGACTTCTGCTCTCTCCCACGTCCGAGTCAACGGTGGGGCCAAACACCACACCACCAGGTGTTCAACAGTCTCCCGCCCTTCGCCGCATTCGCAGCAGGGCGTCAGCACACTTGGGACTCCCCGTTTGAACAAGAAGTCCCGGAGGCCTATGTCCCCAGTTCGGACTTGGACCAACAACGAGCTCTTCGCTTTGCTTAGTCCCTCGTGCTTCTTAAGAGTCTTGTCCTTGAATAGAGTCTTCTGCTGGTGGTCGAGGTCGTCCGCTGGTCTCGTCGTCGCCCGACCATCTCGTCCCTCTAGCCATCTTTCTCTCCAAGCCTCCTCGACTACCCTATCCGTGTCGGTGGTTCCCCCGGTCCAACGTGCTATTACTCCTGCGGCCCCTTCTACCGCTGTCGGTCTCTGTGGCCTAGAGGCCCGTGGTCGGCCCCTGTTGCTCGGCCTTGAGCAGAACCTCCGGAATTCGGCCTTTATTGGTTCCAGGTTTGAGCTGCTCGGGATTATGAGCGACTTTTATCTTGGGGATGCTACTGCTTACTAGGTACTACCTTAGGCAGACGAAAGAGCGGGAAATAGAGGTATGTACCATCAACTTGCTAGATACAAGCGGGTGAGAGAGAGCGTGTCCCGATGTTTTCATGTAACGGGCTGAGCCCCGTTGACGGCCTCGGAGACTCTTGGCCATGATCCTTGACGGAACTCCGTCGACAGCATCGATGACTTTCGATTATGACCCAGAGCTTTGCTCGTAGAGTCGTCACCTGCTAGTTGCAATACACTCGTTGGAACCGTTACAGTCTCGACTCTACAGCGCGGATGGA
Source organism: Collariella sp. IMI 366227 (assembly GCA_027946355.1). Taxonomy (NCBI): domain Eukaryota; kingdom Fungi; phylum Ascomycota; class Sordariomycetes; order Sordariales; family Chaetomiaceae; genus Collariella; species Collariella sp. IMI 366227. The sequence continues at coordinate 1,684,619 of JAPEUS010000005.1, read as the reverse complement.
CTTCTAACAAACAGGCAAGGCTGAATGGTTCTGGGTTAGTGTGGCGTACTGTCCATTAAGCGCCCAAGGGTGACCATGTCACCATTCACGAGAGACGTTCGTGAGGGATGCAGTGTAGTAGATAAGACTGGCATTGATGAGAGCCGAAAGTGATAATTAATCTTATAAAAATGAAAGGGGGCAAAGGCATCACTCCCTAAAATAGTTAGTGCTCAAAATCCCCATGCGTCGCAGCCAACGAACCAACTACCTTTCTTACGCAGTGGTCAAAACCTTACGAGAGCAACTCGGACCAGCATTGACAAGCACTTCAGCCTGTCATAACTCAAAAAGAGCTCAACCGCTCAAGGGTAAAGAACTTCAAAATAAAATGGCAGGAGCCAAGGTCACAGCTTGAGTACAGTCATTCCACAACTAATTGTTAACTTATGAAGAGCTACTTGGTCCGTTGTCCCAATCATCTCACCATCCTCGATGCCACTTTTGAGCTTGTAGACCACATTCGTTAAGAAGGTTTAAGGCAATTTTAGTTGAAGACAAAAAGTCTTTTGAGTGCCACGCACAGCTTGCTGTCCTTTAATTCCGAGTCTCGCGGGATCAAGAGGAAGGAAACCGGAACCGGCGGGCGATCTGTATCTATATGAACTTCAGGTTTGAGTCCGCTTAAGCATTACAACGCAAAGAAAAACTATAGATTAACACTTTAAAATTGAAAGCCTTTGTCTTTTATTAGGGCCCTCAAATCGCTTCTGATCAGCGACCCCTTTTACCCCTTTTTTACCTTGGGAACGAAGATCCACGAGCCACGATGCGACTCTGCGAGTGACATTGACGAATGAAGATCTGACCAGCATTTTCAATATAATGAAGGAAGAATCTTTTCATACAAATGTTTGATGTTGGCTGATGTTGGCTGAAGCTGGCAACGAAGTGAAGTTGGGAGCCCCTGGCTGGGGCTCCTGAACAAAACAAAACAAAGTGCAAGACCCGCAGTAGCCAACCCTAACCCCGATTCTTTTCAAACTCTCTCACTTGCCCCACTGCTTCACTTTCGGTGGCTTCACTTGAATTTCTCAACTTCATTCGCCATCTACAACTTACCTCCATTAACCGACCATGACAAAGCGACAGGATTGCAGCTTTCAAGTGCATTGCGAATATTGAGGCTTCTTACACGGACTTTACGAACTTACATCCTACGTTGCGCGCCGATCACGCCTACCCCGAACCTCCAAAGCAGAGTTCAGCTTGCAGGTTGAATCTCAGTGGGGCCAGCTCTAACCCTCATCCCGATCACAACCCTGATTTCCAGCTCCTCGAAACTTCAACAATGCGCCTCCGGACCACCCGCGGCGTCAGAAAGAAGTACGTCGAGGAACCCCTCGTCTTTGACGACGACGACGAGCCCATCATCGTTCCAGAGGACCGATCTAACGATGACGACTTCGAGGCGCCGCAGTCTGACGGGGGACAAGCGCCGGACGAAGACGACGATGAGGACATGGGCGAGCCCACAAGTGACGAAGAGGCAGCGCCAGAGGATGAACCACCCAGCGAAACCAAAGACCAGTTCGCCCAGCCCAGGAGGCAGCGCAACACCAACGCCGGCATGATCGCGAGCCGCAAGAACTTCCACGACATCCCTCACTACCCGCTCGAGACGCGCATCGTCACCCGCGTCTATGCCGGGCCCCTGAGACGATATGCCCGTTACAGCGCGCTTCGCGACACCATGTACGGCCCGGAATATGATCGTGTCAAGATCATCTGGGACCTCGAGATCCGCTGGAGTGACTTCCCCGTGCTGCCCCCACGGTTGCTGCCCGCGAACGAGCAGGGCATCACACCCAGTCCATGGCTCCCCCGCGGGTTCGAGAAGCATCAAGAGAAAAGAGCTCACCTCTGGTATGACGACTTCCAGATCAACGCTCCCGAAGTCCAGCGGTCCCATGCTCTCCCACCTGAGGAGGGCAGGCGCTTCATCCCCCAGGCAGAGGGCGACATCACAGCGCTCATTGGGCCCTGGAATGCGCAGAAAGAGTTCAGGCTCCGTCAAGGGCAAAGTATCGTACAGTCATTATCAGGGCTCCCGATTGACGATCCTGATTCAACCGACAAGACACCGAGCGGGTGGATGCTCGATGTCGGAGGCATCACCCTCGCCATGTCGTGGGCCCCTCTGACCAGGGAAGACATCCAGGTGCTTGCCGTGGCCACGATACCCTTCTCCGACCAAAGAACACACGGCCCCGGGATGCCAAAATCAGAACCCGAACCAGACACGAACGGGGGCATCCAGCTTTGGGAGTTTGTCCCCGAGAAGTGTCCCGGACGGCTGGCGTCCCCATCAACGCAACCGCCTCGGCTACTCGGCACCAAGTGCTTCAACTGGGGCCAGCCGAAGCGAATGCAATTCTGTCCCGTCCCCGCTGGACTCATCAGGCTCTTACGGGCTGCTTGCCCTGCTCTGCGGCGATGGGAAAGCCCGCGTCATCGACGCTAGAGTCGTCGACGATGTGGACGTTCCCACCGACGGTAACCTCCCTCCCCCACCACCCTTCCCCGTAAAGCCCGCTAACCCTGCCTTAGACTGGATCAGATCCCCTGCCGCCACCCTCTCCTCAACGATGACTACAACGTCACCGTCACCGCCCTTACCTGGGTCAACACCAACCGCCTCTGCCTCGGCCACTCTGACGGCTCCCTCACCCTTTGGTCCATCCACCCCTGCCAACTCCTCCTCCGCACCTCCGTCCACACAACGCACATCCTTGACATCCGCTCCGCCTACCCTCCCACCCCTACTTGATCGCCTCGACACCCGTCGGCGGCTGCGCCACCCTCACCGACCTCTCCTCCCCGCCCTCCTCCGAACTAACCTACTTCCCCGTCCCGGCCATCAGCTTCCAGCCCAATCTGCTCTGCTGGAGCGAGCCGATGCAGGGCTTTATGGCGCTGTACCGTCCTCCACTCCCAACACCACCGTCGCGTTCTTGCATCATCGCTTCTTTGCCAGGCGCGGAGCATCACCACGGGGCCGAACACGCTGACATGCGTGTCCGCGGGGGCGACGCACGCGTGTTTGTTGGTGGGGTGTGCGGATGGGAGTGTGTTTGCGTGCAATGCGCTGCAGAAGCTGTTTAAGCAGAAGGGCGAGCCGTTGAGGAAGTTGAAGGTTTTGGAGCATGAGTTTAAGCCCGTTCCTGGCGGGGTGGGGGTAGAAGACGGGGTGAGGGGGCGACGAGGGTGCTGCAGGGTTTGTGCCTGAGGAGAATGATGATCCGAGGACGGAAAAGAGGAAGGAAATGGATCGGAAGAAGAGGGCGGAGAGGAGGAGGAAGGCGGGGGAAGAAGAGGGCGAAGAAAGGTGGTGGTGGGCAGGGGGTGGGGATGAGGAGGATGAGGAGATGGAGGATCGCGAGGCGGAGCTGGATGAGAGGTTGGCTTCGAGGGTGGTGATTCACGAGCCGCTGACGAGGGTGACGACGATCGAGTGGAACCCGAATTTGCAATGTAGCACCTGGGCGGCGTGTGCCATGGCCTCGGGGCTGCTGAGGGTGATGGATTTAGGGGTGGAGTAGCCCCCGAGAAGACTTTTCTGGTGTCTCGGTTGAGACAACTGAACCGCTGGGCTTGGATCCACGGTTCTACTCGGGTTTTCCAGTTTGATCACGGCATGGAGACAGGGCTCCCAAGTGTCTTGAATAATGGTCATACATCTATCCAGTCTATCCCTCTATGCCCTGTCATGAGTCTTAACACGCCGCCCCAAGCACGCTATGGTGGAAGTCGAACGCCTTAGCCATGCCAATCAAGTGCGCCCCCGCCGCAAGCAAGACAAAAACATGGAAGATCTGATGCGAGCTACCCCAGATGTCGAAGGTGCCGGGATACTTGCGTTCCGGGAAGCGGACCTGCGTCTGTCAGCAACCATGTCCACCTTAGAATATTTATCTGGGAGGTACTCACCGCATACAGGAACGCGCCGAAGATGTACAGCCCGCCCTGGAGAATCACCCAGCTCAGGCCCATCCTCTCATCAAGCTCCCGATACGTAGAAAACGTCAGGGCATGCAGGATGGGCACCACGCCCGACAGCCCCAGCCCGACAAACATCAACGTCCTGTACGGCCTCCACGCAGGCGTGCGGAAGTGGTCAAACCACGACACGATGATGCAGCCCACGCCCAGCAGCACAATCTATCCCCAGTCAGCAAACCCATCCCATCAGACTCAAACCAAGGAAGATACTCACCGCCCCCAAATACCCCGTCAACCACACCTCATGACAGTAAAACCCATACCACAACGCCGGCACATAACTCCCCACAATCAGAAACACAATCCCCGTATAATCCAACTTATTTCCCCACCCGGCCACCTTCTCACTATGGTTGCTCGTCGCATGAAACGTCGCGCTCATCCCCAGACACCCGAACGCGCCCCCAAAAAAACACGCAAACACCAGCACATCCGCCGGCGTCGCGCTCTCGTACCGCGGCGCGATCAGCGCGTGCAGCCACCCGCCGGCGCCGAGAAAAAAGATGGCGCCGAGCAGGTGCGTCCAGATGTTGACGGATTCGTTGTGCAGGTAGAAGAGCGATTGGAGGGAGAGGAGGAAGGAGTTGGATTCGGGGCGGTAGCCGCTGTGGATGGAGGGGTTGTCGCGCCGCCAGGGGGCGAGGTCGTCCCAGTGGATGAGGCGGGAGAGGGTGTGCTCGAGGGTGGTTTCGGCGGCTTTGGCGGTTGAGAGGAGGGTGGTGGTGGTGGAGGGTGGTGGCTTGGGGTTTGGTGTTCTCTGGTTGCTTCTGGCTCGGCCGCTCCCGGGGGCTGGACGTGGCCGGAGAGGGGCCGGAGGCGGTGCCGTTGCTCGGCATGGTGGATTCTGGAGGAACGGGGTTGGCTCCGGTGGGTTTCTCGGTGAGAGAGATGAGGGATTGTTCGAGATCTCTGGATATTGTGTGGAGTTTAGTTCGAGAAAGCGCTGAGAGAGCGGGACCACGGGCATATAATCTGAGAGAACAATGGGAATCCTGCTGCCGTCGTCACTTCTCATCCGGTTTTATCCTGCCAAACGCGCCTTCTCCACGTCACCGCGACCCATGCCGTCCGCGCAATCAGTGATTTTTGTTGGGATTCATCATTCGCGCTTTCACAAGCATCTGACATCTGATGGAGTCCACTTTTGGGTCTTGGCCGAGGCACATGTTTGAGGCAGTCGCTGGCAGCTGTCAGCGGATGGCGGCCGTCGGCAGATGCTCCGTGACCATCAAGGTTCTCAACTCGCGACTGCTGGCCCAAAACACCAAGATTTCCATCACCATCATCACCCTCCAAGATTACTTCCAGTTTCATCGCATCAGCTTGACTCGAGAAGGGCCATTACTTTGCCAACAATTGCAGTACTCGTGAGATCCCACCGCCAGCATAATGGAATTCCGGGACAGTCGCCCTAATCTTCCATAACTTCAGTTTTCCCCAGGAGTAGAGATGCTTTCTGCCGTTCTGATTCTTCCCGTTACGGGCGTTGCGCTCACTCGAGGGCATTTTGCTTCAGTCTCAAGAGAGTTTTGAAATGAATAGCTAAAACTCGGAGGTCATTGCCGGGGACCGTGGCACGCAAAAGGCTACATGCCAGAGCACCGGGCCGTTCGCCTTGAACCCGAGCAACGCAACACAACGTTCGACAGAGAGACCCTTAAAGGCCGGCCACAGCTCCAGAAATCTTTAACGTTCCTTCTTTTATGTGGGTAAACCAGACGTCGGTCCGATTCCTCGTTCTTGGAAACAGGGCGGGAGCTTGAAAATCTTGTCGGCATCCCCAACCTCCGGGACCCGGATGAGCGAGATGCGCATTCAACTTCCTTTCTATCCTTGGGATTTCTGTTTGAACAGCACGGCTCCCCAGTCCCACATGCCACAACACCACTTTTGACTAGTGTCGAATGGAGAAAACCAACCGCTACAGGGCGAGGTTTGGGTTCAAGTGGCCTTAAGAGTTCTCTTTCTTGATATAGAGGCTTGACTGAAACGCGTCTAATCAAAATCTATCGCTGTGTCGGCAACCCCATGGGTCATGATTGTCAGCGCTTGGCCAGTTTGTTCCACCTCAGTGATTGGTATATATGAATTGCCACTCACTAGGGAACGCTGTCCGCTTACGCTTTGTGTTTGGAGCAAGGGAGACTGGCTTTAGGGTTTCGTCAACAATAAGGTCTACAACGGAGGGTACTAACTTTCAACTAAGATAGACGCTTCGTCATAGCACTGTAGCGCCTTAATATTGGTTGACGTCTGGCATGCGTTGGTGTATTCAGTACCAACTTGCCATATTCCAATCACAACGAGATGTGCTACGATGTCAAGTGAGTGAAATTCCCAGCAGGGATGCCTGCAGCAAAGCTCGCACACAGAACCAAGATTAAGGCACAGAATTTTAGACTTCCAAGAACAACCCGCACTTTATGCGCCTCGCTGGCTCGAGATCCAACCTCTTACGTTGTTAAATAACGTTGTTTGGTCAGCAGAGCCTGGCAGCAACGCAACGAGTTGTGCCTCTCGCTGCACAGCGCCGTAAATGTCGGCATGCTCTAAAAGGTGGTACTAGAAATATTGAACCACTTTATCTCCAGCCACAGAATTGGCCTCAAACTCTGGCCAGCGCGTACACAGTAAATCAGATGAGGCCACGGCCTCCTCTTCCGTAATTCTCGTTCCCTCGGAACTACAAAACAAAGTCAGCCTTTTCTCGGGACGGTGGCACAGAAAAACAAACAGCGGAGTGGCACAGCAGGCTTCGGTCTACACAACTTTCAAAGCTACACCATCTGCCAGCAAGGACAACGACTGGAGCGACAAAACCGTGTTGCAGCGAATAGAACGTGCCACAACGTCTTCGTCCCGATGAACCGGATCAGATAGATCAGACGCCCTGAACAAATGGAAGAAACAAAATGCCAAACACCACCCCCACAGCCCACCATCCAAACGGCCCTCACAGCTGGCGGGCGGCAACTAACACAACTGCGCCCCCTCCCGCCGGAACTGACAGTCAACAGATAGAAAGCAAGACACAGGCATGCACCCACCCGGCCGCATCCCGTCTACCCTCACAATCTGCATCCCGCCGTCTGACCGTCCAACCCCGCGGGTCTATGTACATATTAGCCAGGTAGGCATCCTCCATCCAGGGTGCATCATCGCGCTGTACGATGGATGGATGGCTCAAATAACCCAATGCCACGCCACAGCAATAAACAACAGCCTCGCCGGCGGCGTCAACTGAGACGCCTTGTGCCGCATCATCCGCCGCCTGATCTCTTGTCTCCTGCAACGTACCTTTGGGTTGCCTTCGGGTCATGCGGGTGGCCGGTTGGTGTGTTTCCGTGGTTCCGATGCTACAGTTGTATACCTATATTACAAAACAGATGTTGATTGATGATGGCTTTTATTGGATAGGGATATGCCAAGGCATAACACATACAGCAAGGCATTTTTGAGAGCGGCAAGGCTAGTGTCTGGAAATTGGGTGGCTCTGATGATGAAGGATCGCCCGCGGTTGTGTCACGCACATCTACACACATGCACAGGTTCTGTTGGTTGAGTATTGCAGATAGTTGCTTTCTCTTCGTTGCACGGATAATTACTGAGAGGGGTTGGGCTGTGCCGCGGGCACGGCATATGTAGTGTTTCATATGTGTGTACCGGTATGTTTTCTAGAATTGCCAGGTCGTTGGCGAGAAGATTTGCTTTTGAGCAGCCCATAGAGCGGTCTGAGGTCCATTTGCCTGGCTGATGGTACGAATATCCCCCTGATCTGCATTGTGAGGGCGCCTTGACGTGAGAAGATTTATGCAAAGCTGGTACCATGAGACATCAACATTGATAGTATGCGTTTTGTTGACGTACTGTGTAGGGAATGATTGCCACCCCTGGGATGGCAACTGCTTTCTCTGTCTCAAACCCGAGACTGACGACACTTCATTGATCGCGGCATACCGCCATGACGTATAGCAGTATTCGTATATTGAGTAACAATTACTGGGACCGTGTACATATATCAACTGGCAGTTGCTTGCTTCGAACGCGTTGCTCCGGTGTTGGTGCGACATCCATCCAGTCTGTGTCACAGCGAAGCGAGAACTCTCAACTACAAGGCAGACGCGCGCTTGTTTGAGGAACCATGAGGCTTGTTTTGATGATGAATGTGGCTCAACAAAGGTCGGCACAGACGCTGTCATGAGCCGCTACATTGGACTCACGTTTCAGATGGATTAAGCCCTCTGAGTGTCTTAACCGGACAGGACCAAGCGCTTATCGGCCCTGATCAAGCTGGCGAAAGTGTTATCACCATTGAAGTCGCTATGAGCGTCATGATCGCCAAGTTACAACCCACCGGAACCTGGGCCGAGTCGCCGGGTCGGAGGCAGTCTCATTTTCCGGAACTTTCCCGGAGACTTAGGCCCGGGCCTGGCGGATGGGATCCACTTCCCCGGAGCCAGAGGGCAATGCAACGATGATCACCCCTTCATTATTCTTCCTTGCACACTCCGATCCAATGAAGCGTTCCATTGAACGCTGTATGCTAGCCCGCTAGTTTTGGAAGACGGGTTGGGTTGGGGATCGTCCACTATCATGGAACTGGATCACTGGTGATGAGCGAGGGCTATGACAGTGGCAGTTGATCAGCATGCCACAATGATCTTGTGTTGGCAGCCAGATCATGCCCTCTTGAAAGATTTTCGTTTCGACATCACGTTAACCTGAAGAATTCTGCCTCATCATGCAACCTGACACAGATGCCTCAAACCTGCCGAGGGTGGTCATCAGCAGAGGATCGACGGGCGCGCAACAACGTTCCAAACGGCAAACTGGGTCCGTCTGATCTTGTCCAGCATCATGAGTCAACGGCCACCAAGTCCCGGGCTCAATGCCGCATCATGGTTCCCACGACAGGGTCCCGAGGCTTCAGACGTTTGAGATGCGTCTGCAGCGGCCGGGCGCTGAAGATCCGCAGATCAAGAAGGTAGCCCGCTGGCATCTGCTGGCGAGCGGGATGTTCGGCTGCCTGCGAGTTGGCCCTCCCTTTTGGTATGGAGCCCTGTGGGAGTTCGGCAGATGGCAGGAAGGTCCCTGCTGTGCAGCGTTGACTGTCTGCGCGTCTGTGGCTGGGCCAGAAACAACACAGCCGCTGCGAGAAAAGGCTGGATCCTTGGATAAACACAAGCCCGGAGCAGGCCAGGATAGGAGAGCTAGAGTTGCGAGAGGCTTCTGGAGTGATGGCCACGAGGAAAGGGGGTCTCCGTTGCCGAGACGTGTCAGCGTGGTGTCTTTTGTTGACGTCGTTATGCGCAGAATGTGAACGCGCTGACAGGCTGCTGCTCTTCATGCGCCTGTCCGTCGCCTGTGGGTGGGCGACTGCGGCTGGCCGAATCCTGTGACAGCAGGCGGGCGTCAAAGAAGACGCAGCATCCTGCGGCTTCGACTGAGACTCCCGGGCGTTTAAGTCGGTTGAATTTGTGACAATTCAGTTTCAACTTGCGCCGTCATAAGGAAGACGAGGCTTTCTCCAAAGTGCATACTATTCGTATATACATTCTGTGTCTTTAGATCCAACACAAATTAGTGTGTTGTTGCTTTCCGTTTCATTTCTTCTCACTCTTTCTTTTGATTTCTGTTGAGAAAGAGCTATGGCTGTGAGATTCCCAATGATGAATCAAGACATTTGATCCTGGCGCTAGTAGCCAATCCTGCTTCCACAGCGCGAAAACAAGTCTAATCTCAATGGATAACGTTGCCGGGGGATTTCATGAGTCCACGGCAAGATGGCAAAGCGGAGAGCAAGCGGCTGCTTCGGTTGGCGTCCGTCCGTGCCACGATTCCGAAAACAAACCAACCCAACTCCCCTGACCCAGCCCAGACATTCCATCGCCGGGAAGTGGAAGGCTATCGATTGCAGGGGCCCCCTCCTGGCTCGAGCATCCGATCTTCCCACGCCGCCGTCCACCTCGCTTGCCTAGCGGTTCCACTGTCATGGTCTGCCGAGAACGTGGCCGGCTTGGCTTTGTCAGGACCAGGCGTGCGTCTCCGGCTCTCCGTCCATTGCGAACCAGTTGTTGCAGGCTTGTGAGTTGTTCTGAACAACACGAGGCGTCTCCGGTTCTTCAAGTCTCGAGACCTGACTCTAAGACTCTGACTCGCCCTCGTCCTGACGACCCACGGGGGGACGCTGCTGCGTAGAAGGCTGCTCACCCAGGCCACAGCCAGCGGAATAGGGAGCCCACCGAGATGCAGAGGGACGCGGCCTGGGGCTTTTACGGAGTAGAGGCTGATTGATAACGGCGGCATCGCGGATTCATTCAGCCTAGCGAAGGCGTTTCTGCTTGGCCTTGAAATCATCCACCCGAACGGCAGCTGCTGATCTGCAGAAACAACGGTTCACGGAGAGTTTGAGAATCGTCTCTCTGAGCTCTCAGTTTTGGGGTGTGGCAGCCAATCAATGCCGTCTCTGGCAACCCGGGAAGGCTTCAGGCTTCTTCTGCCTTACAACCTCTCCACGAGATCACCGTCGGCGACTCATCATCAAAGAGCCAGTCGTTGCACAAGACTCAAGGGCCACGGTCAATATCGGCTTGTGCTCACCGGCGGCCGATTCAAGCCTCGCCTCCCCCGTCATCCATCGTCATGACCGAAGAGCTTCCCCAAAGAGCATCACCACAAGCAGCCCACAAATGCCCCGTGGGCTTGTCTATCAGGAGAGATGTTTCGCCAGCTCCGGGCCCCGCAGCGAACTTCGTTGCCCAAAAGCAAAGACTGCATGTCACGGGGCGCCGGCTACCCACACCCACCCACCCACCAGACACACGCATTGCTCGCCCCACATGCCAGCCGACCAGCAGCCAAACAGGGCGGCGGGACACACGGGACGGGAGGTGTGGCCGTTTGGTCATGAGGAGGGTGTCCCGAGCGCCCACAAAGCAAACCCTGCGTGGGCTGATGCTCGGGCAAATCCTAAGCAGGGAGGCAGTGACACACGGCATTCTGACTGGGCGCATCTGTGTCAGCCCAGTCCCGTCCTCGGCCACTCATCACAACCTGCTCTCGCCGTGCATGAGCGGAGCCCATCTGCTTGGCCAGGAAACAGCAGGCCACCCCGGCCCGTCCACACCTCTTCGTTCCCACCCGCGCCATCCTGCTTGCAAGCTAGCGCCGCGCAACCAAGATTAAGAATAGGATGGCGCACTGTTTCCGTGGGTCTCACGGCCAGGAGGTGTGGCCTGTGCCCAGTCAGAGCAACCTGGACGGTACCCACACCCGTCCGCCAGTGAGGGACCCTTGCCAATGCTGGGCAATGAAGAGGCGCATCGAGAACTGGGCCCGTCTGACAAGGGACCTCTGGGGCCAATCAAGCCACGGCAGATGGCGAAACCACGCAATTCGAGGGCGGGCAAGGGGGGCAAGGTCAAGGAGGCACGCTGTGCTCTTCATGAGAACGGGGCGGCCCAGCGAGCCAGTCAGTGATGTCGAGACATATCAACGAAGATCCAGCCCGCATCCACCTTCTGCCTCACTCTTCCCGCCGACCGCCTCCTTTCACGACACTCATTCATCCTCTACCCTTTCCCTCCCTTCTTATCAAGTTCGCCTCTGGTTCTCTTCGAACCAGTTGTCGTGGGAGTCTGTCCCTTCACTCGCCCCTTTCAACCACCGCCGACCAACTGTGGATCCTTCACCCCTAACTGCCGTTGGCACCCAACCACCGTTCCACCACGGCTCATAACCACCCGCCTTGACTCGTTCACTCGAGGTCATCTTTGTTGCGAACCAGGACACGGACGCCCATTTTAAGGAAGGAGTCAAACCAGGACATTCTCAAGCCAGCCCGGAAGGACATAGGTGTTTTTTTTTTTGTTTTTTTTTTGGATTTGAGGACATTGCCATTCCGCCGGAGACTTGCCCAAGGAGCCATTTCCTCTTTTAGTGCTGTTTCCTTTTCTTTTTCTCTCAACCCCACTTGGACTTGCATCCGACTGGGTTGTCCGGAACTTTCCATCTTCTCAAACCACATCGCCGGACAGGAGAGCCAGGAGCAAAGGCCGGATCATGCAGCATGTTTCAATGTTCGGATATCCCACACCACCAGCATCGCCAGCATTCGGCCAGCCGTGCGCCATCCCGAACCAGCATCTCGCCGTCCAGCAGCCGTGCCTGCCCCGCTTCGCCCCGGTAACGCCGGAGGAGAGGTTAGGGAGGTTCATCACCGGCTCGCTGCAGCTGACGGGCATCGTGGGCACCGGCGCCTACGGGGTCGTGTACTCGGCCGTCGACACCAAGACTAGCGTCCGCTATGCCGTCAAGTGCCTCGGAAAGTTCAACCCGGATGGGACGCCGCTGGACCGCCGCCAGGTGGCTTTTCAGACCAGGGAGATCAGGTTGCATTACCATGCATCGACCCATCGGAATGTGGTCTCGATCCTGAAGATTATCGACTGCCTGGACTGCATTTACGTTGTTCTGGAGTACTGCCCCGAGGGTGACCTGTTCTTCAACATCACCGAGCGCGGGCAGTACGTGGGTAAGGATGAGCTGGCCAAGAAGGTCTTTCTCCAAATCCTGGATGCCGTGGAGCATTGCCATAGCCTGGGCATTTATCATCGGGACTTGAAGCCGGAGAACATCCTCGTCTCTGACATGGGCGAGACTGTCAAGTTGGCAGACTTTGGCCTTGCTACCTCTTCTGACCGCTCCGAGGACTACGGATGCGGCTCTACGTTTTATATGTCGCCAGGTAGGTTTTCAATATCCATGGCTTTTTCTTTCTCTGCGTTGCCGGCCCCTCGGTGCGACAGCCGTCCGCCCGTTTTCAACTCAGCCCCTGGACTCCAACTGACTTTTCTCTTTTTTCCTCCTTTCTAGAATGTCTGGATCACTCTTCAGGAAGGCCGTTTTACTACTGCGCCCCAAATGATGTTTGGAGCCTTGGAGTCATCCTGGTGAACCTCACCTGTGGACGGAACCCATGGAAGCAGGCATCCTATGAGGATTCCACGTACCGGGCTTATGCCAAGAGCCAGGACTTCTTGAAGACCATCCTGCCGGTGTCGGATGAACTGAACGACATCCTGGGGAGGATATTCACCCGGAACCCGGAACAGAGGATCACGCTCGCTGAGCTCCGGGCCCAGATCCTCGCCTGCGCCAGGTTTACCGAATCACCGGCGGCCCAGCCGCAGCCTGATTCGCCAGGCCACACCAACTACGTTTGCGAGGAATCGCTCATGGACGCCGACGAGGAGTACGACTTTGACGACGCGCCGCTCTCGCCCGCGTCCTCGGACGACGAGTCGACGTGCTCGTCCGACGACGGATCGCTCGGCTCGAGCTGCTCTGACCTGTCGGACGATGACTTGGACGATGACTTGCTGGAGGACATGCCCGAGGCCAAGACGCCGCCACCACAAGCCCACGGCCCCATGGGAGCAGCGGAGCCGGCCATCTACAACCCGGAGGAGCAACCGAGGATGGTACCATATCAACACCACCACCACCACCAGCAGCAATGCCCACCACAACCGGACTACTTCCACCACAACCCCTATCACATGGCAGCCGTCCCGGAACCCTCAATGCCGGCCCTCTCCCCACTCCCGGTTCAGCCCATGTGCGCGCCGGCGCCACCGCCCAAGTTTCCGCTCCACCAGTATGTCTGGGACGTGCTGCGGTATGCCCAACCGCCACCACCACCGCAGGTCCTGCCGCAGCTGCACCACCCGGTGCCGTTCCACCACCAGGTCCCGGTGTTTGCTCACATGCAGGGCTGCTACTAAAGCCTGCGCGCTGCGCAGTGCCCTTTTAACTACGTTTTTTTTTATCTCGTTTATTTTTTATCATAATGCCCATGCCGGGTGGATGGATCCATGGATTTTATCCGTCAGGAATGGAAGCCAAAACACACACAAGCCAAAAAAACAAACCATGTCGGCCGCTGGCCGTGATGGATGACCCGGATGGATGAATGGATTGCCCTGCCTTTGGAAACATGCCAGGACTTTCTTTTCTGTCTGTCTTGGTCTTTTCTTTTTGAGAGCGATGCCATCACGCGCCGGGGACCGACTAAACAACGTTTAAACCATAACGACAATAAAACCAACAAACAAAACCGCGGGGATCTCTCTCCCAGGGGGAACGGAATATTATTGGACCCAAGGATGAAATTTTTTTTTTTTTTTCATTCTTGTCTTCCTTTTCTTCTTCCGTTGCCAACAATCCGAGGACCGGACACTCCTGGAAGGGAGCATCATCATTCATCAGTCTACGCCGGACGGACCTTGGATGGAGACCGTGGATTTTCTGACATTGTTCATATTCGACAAAAAAAAAAAAAACCTCTGGATATTTTTTACGTTTTGTTTTTCTTTTTGTCAGGCTCGGCTGGGTTGGTTTGGATCGGAACGGGGGCAGGACTACAAGCATTGTTTGGCGCTGGGGATGGTGGATGGGGCTCGGGCTGGGGAGGATTTGCCATGTCTTTTTAGGGATACACAGGAGTTTTGAGTTCGAGGTTGCCTTCAGTTATGGTTGTTTACTTTTTTAATACCCCGTTGAAGATTTCTTTGGGTTATTATTCTCTACTCTTATTCCTCTTTTGCGGTGGTTGTCTTATTGGGAAGGAAAATGATGAGATGGGATACGATGAATTTGAACAATTGATGTGTCTGCTACCTAGGTACTGTGCAAGAGAGAGGGTTATCACGGCCCGTGGGTTAAGAACCTTACTGTTACGTTTCTTAGACTTAGCTGCTGCTACTGCTGCGAAGAGCGGTGAACGGGGAGGGAGGTTGTTGGATAGATAGTGGGCAATAGAAAGAGAGACTTCACTGTGAAGATGAGTTGAGTTGAGTTGGGTCTGTGATGAGAGGGCTGTGAGGGCTGCGGAGGTTGAGTGAATGAGTGACATGTAGCCCTTCTCCCAAAGTGTGTTCCCAGCGAGTTCCTCACATGCGTCAATCTGTCCAGGTCAATCAATCAACTCATCTCCCTACTCAAAACAGCTAGACTCTACCTAGTTCTTCCAAAATTTACCCAGACGAACTTCCACCCACATCCCGCCCGAGACATCACATCGCCAACTGTTTGGTGGTGTCACTGCTCTCCCGCTGATTGGCCGACCCCCGGCAGCGCCACGTCGCCTTACTTTTGCTGTCGTGCATGCGTCGCATGAATGAATTGGATGCAGCCTCACTTTAGCGTGAATCTTGGGGTGTTGTTCAAGACCGGGGTGGGATGGGGTGGGATGGGATGGGATGGGATGTGTCTCACGTCGAGGTGAGTTGCCTTGTTGACACGCACGCATGTGGACTTGCATCTGTGAGGGTGTGATTGGTTCCAGGCAGATGAGGATTGGGTGGGAGTGCGGGTGGGCCAGGTGCAGATGCAGGCTGCTGCAGGCTGCTGCAGGCGAAACCAGAAAGAAGAGAATGTGAGGCTTGCGTAGATGGAAGGATTTGATTGGTGAACGTCAATGTGTGGCCGGCCGTTGTGCGGGAGGGGTGTGGGCGTGGGTATGAGCATGGGCGTGTGTGGGACACGGCGTGTCGCTCACGTTGTTTTGATGGTTGTTGCTTCTGCACTTTTCCTTGGCTGATGCTGATCGCGTCCTTGTGCTTCACTGCTTGTTGTTGATGTTTGTGAGAGATCGCCAAGCATCAAAAGATAATTGGCCCGTGCACCCAATATTCCATCGGCTCCCGCTTTCAGCTTGGCGCGTGCTTCCAACCCCTCCTTCTTTCTCGTGGTGGTCTTTCTGGTTCCTGCTTTGCCTGCTTGCTTCTTCCACTTCCACGCCGCCTCAGCCCAACCTCGCCAATCTGTCATGCGATGTGCACGCAAGCCAGCTTGCTTTTTCAGCTGGCTCCATCTTTGAGCATGCAAACATGGGGACATTTCGGATTTGCGAGCATCTTTGTGATTCCAGAAGGCTGCCCAGGGTCCAATCACCCCCGGAAGTTCCCTCCTCTGAACTTCCCGTCCGTCAACGGTGAGGCCTCAGGTGTTTGCCTTGGCCCCAGCCCGTGTTCGATGCTTTGTCACCGCACAGCTGAAGGCGGGCTCCCTCGGTTTCGTTTGTGCCTTTGTTCATCACCAATACACCGTATTGCAGAGAAGTTTGCCGGCCCTGTGACCGCCCAGTGGCGAGCGCCCGGGCCACGGGATGGTTCCCTTCCCTCGGTGACGGTGAGGGCGATAAAAGGCTGGCCTCGATCTCATGCTGACTGCAGTTCATCGACCGCAAACAGGCTGATCCGATCCCAAATTTGCCAACCAGACACCCCCATTGGCTCAGCCTTCCTCGCAATGACGCAGGCCTTCGGCTTCTGAATGTGCCTCTCTGATCCTCCTGCCGATCCTACCTTCGGATCCAGGCACTTCGGAGCGCGAGTCCTCTTTCGGGAACATGCCGATTCACGGCGCACCTGAACGCGCCCCTTTTGATGACAGGATTTCTTTTCTCCCCTCCAGGCTGATGATCCCATGCCAGACGCCAATGAGCCTCCTGACCCTGACGGCGGCAGGGTGGTTCGCGCGGTGGGGCCGATACCATGCGGTCCCAATGCTTGCATTAGCGCTCTTGGACTGGCATCACCACCATCCCCCTCGACTCACCCAACGGCCGCTCCGTGTCACCCCATCACCAACTCCCCCACCCATTGTTTTTTTTTTTCTTTTTCCTCAGGCGCCCAGAAGAGCCCGCAATCTCAGTGGAGTGCCGGGCGATTCAGGCCGCAGAACTGGTCCGCGCCGCATGGCCTCCCGGGCCGTCTTCGCAGATTGATTGGGTGGCACCCCTCAACTGAGAGAGGCACGCGGGTCTGGCGGTGAGAGAACAATGAAGCCACTTAAAAGATGCCTCGCGGGTTTGGGCATCTGGTTGGTCACGGTAAAACGGCGGCTTGACTTCACACAATGCGAGTCCCCGGAGCGTTCCAACCTTCCGCACGGTGGTTGATCCAAGGGTTTTTGACTGGGACGGAGAGTCGAGGCCACGGCAGACGGCCTCGGAGGAGACGTCCGAATGATGTTTCCAGGATCAACATTGTCTCCCTAGGTCGAGTCCGGAGAACAATGGGGATCCTCGTCGAGTTCACCGCAATGCTGTGCTACTCATGGCATCCCGGCAGATCAACGGTTCTGGTCTTTCCCATGCGTCTGAAAGACTTCACAAGACACACACAGTCTACTTCGTAATCTGGCTCTTCCTCGTGTCGTCACTTCGTCCGGACAGGCCAGGATGAAGTCGAGAAGATCTGCCCGTGGTGCCACATTGCAGTAGGGTGCCGCGGAGTTGTGTCAACCTCCTGTCCATGGTCCCGAGATGAAACCAAGTAGCTGACTCCGAGTCCGTGCGCCTGACTCGGTCGGACCGGGACCAAGGTCCGGTATGTCTGTGCGTTTCCCGGAGAGTTGCCCGGGGTGGGGCCGCCCCGAGGCCGGGCCGGGACTGAGGCCTGCGGAGCCGGTGCGCCGCGAATGAACGGATCCCATTGCCCGGACACGGAGCTGCCAGGTCTCCATTTGTTGGGACAATTACGAGAATAGCAGTTTAAAATTTTGTCCAAGAGAAATAGCGACTGAGAAACTCAGATCAATATGTTTCGGAGACATGCATAAACTAAACCTTAAACCACGGCCACTCTCCTCCGTCTGAACTGAACGCTAAAGCCTTCCACAACTGCGTAACGGACACAAGAAATATCGGCTAAGTTGCAACGCTCTTCCATCTGTCTTGCGGCTGCCCACAAAGCCGGCACTCACTCCGTATACTCAGCGCGAGAACAGGTTGGACACAGATCAGTTTTCTGATGGCTGTTGACTCTCTCTTATCGCCCGTGTATCCAAGCAACTCTACCCAGGGCTCTCAGCCTGCCTACCGCGTTCTAGCACCATTATTTGTGATTGAGATTCTGGTCTATCGGGAGAGTTCGGCGGAGGTATACACCCAACTCAATCAAAGCCTCTTGTGAACCGCGAGGCATTCGCGAGCAGAACGAGACTAGCAGAGACGATGTAAGAGCAAAAGCAGGAGAGCCAATCCGAGCTACAAAAAGATCCATGGTGATTTGACTCTTATGGCCCGCTTGATATCGGGAGTGATCCAAAATTGCCATTTGTACGACATATGATAGGTTTGAGAGAGTACTCCTGTATGTCATTGGCAACGCCTTGCGACTGAGTTGTATAACTAGGTACCTGCGCGGCTAGAGAACTAGAGGTCTTCATGAACTTTGAAAAATGAAATGTGGCTTGTGCAGCCATGCGTGTCATGCCTTCGTCATACTCGGAGCATCTCTCCGTTTTCTTTTTTTTTTGACGGCTGAGAGTGAAGAACTCGGCCACAGGCAAGCGTACCTAGTATACTAGTACAGTATCCGAAGATTCCACGCCTTATTCCATGTCTCTATATCGCTTGTATAACTCGGAGCCGCAAATCACAGACCGCTATATTGAGTTACCGCCGTTTCATCATACAATATATGTTTCCTCTTCAAGAGACCCCGCGATCTCCCGAGAGTTACTACTTGCCCCTGTAGTCACGGCAAAGACTGTTATAAAATGGGCGTCATTACCATCAACGGCAACTCCCTTGACCCCAGTGCGCCAACTCTCCGGGCCCTGAACCTCTCCCAGGAGACGGCCAAGGGCTCGGATTATATACTGATTCAGGCTGAGGCTCCTCTCACCAAGGAGATTAAAAAGGAGCTTGCCGAGAAACAGGTCGAAATCCAAGAGAAGGTGTCTGAGCACACCTATCTGTGCCACTACAAGCCACAGGTGCGTATCTTTGAACTGTTAGCATGCACTGAAGCTAACCTTGCCCCAGGACCTTTCCGAAATCCGTCAACTGCCTTATGTCAGCTATGTAAACATCTACCAGCCACACTTTGTGATCGAATCTCGGCTCAAGACCGTTCCGGCTGGGTCCTCGGCCACTCATCCGCTGCTCCCTGCACCAGCCCGTACAGAGCATCCGGTGAACGTTGACGTTGAATTTCATCAAGGTGTGGTTGAGACGCCTGAATTAACCAACGCCTTCGCGAATGCCGCGCGCCTGGATCCAGCAACCTTGAGGACGGACGGCCACAAGACCCAAGTCATCGTGCAGCGTCGCTACCTTTCCGACGTGGCTGAGCTGGACCAAGTCAAGAGCATCAACCAAGTGCACCCTGCAAAGCTGCACAACAATGTGGCTCGTGGTGTCCTTCGTCTTGGTGAAGCCGTCCATCCAGGCCAGGCTGACACCAGATACGAAGGCGAGGGTGAGATCGTTTGCGTCGCCGACAGCGGCTTTGACAAGGGATCCCTTGACCCGGGCGACGTGCCCGATGCCTTCAAGTTTCGGGATGCAGTGACGGGGCAGCCCGTGGTGCGCGTCGATGCTCTGTACGCCCTGGGCCGCCAGAACAACAACTGCTCCGATCCCGACGGACATGGCACCCACGTCTGCGGTTCCGTTCTGGGCGACGGGGAGCCACGCTGTCACAAACGACCGCATCCAGGGCGCCGCACCCAAGGCCACTCTCGTCATGCAATCGCTGCTCGACCCGCTGGGCGGTCTCGGTGGCATTCCCAGCGATCTCGGGCAGCTCTTCAACACCCCCTACACAACTGTCTACAAAGACCAGGAAAAAGCCCGCAGATGCCGAATCCACACCAACAGCTGGGGCTCAGGCTCCTTGCCGTTCTCCCAAATTGAGTACAACAGCCCGTCCAGAGCCATCGACCACTTTGTCAACAAGAACCGTGACATGGTAATCCTTTTCGCCGCCGGCAACGACGGCATGGACATCGCACCCCGCGAAGGCGTCGTCGACCTCTCCCAGGTCGGTGCCGAGGCCGCGGCCAAGAACTGCATCTCGGTCGGCGCCTCCGAGTCGTACCGCCCGAAAATCGACCTCAGCTACTCCAGCTTCGGCTTTCCCAAGCAGCCCCTGGGCTCAGACAAGGTCGCTAATGACCCCCGCGGCATGGCTGCCTTCTCATCCCGCGGCCCGACGCGGGAAGGCCGCGTCAAAGCCAGACGTCGTCGCGCCGGGGACCTGCATCCTCTCGACGCGCAGCTCTCGCGCGAGGACGGTTACCGGGGACTGGGGCACCAGCGACGACTCCAACTTCATGTATCTCGGCGGCACATCGATGGCAACCCCCCTAGTGGCGGGTTGCTGTGCCGTCGTGCGCGAGACGCTCGTCAAGAATGGTACGCCGCGGCCGAGCGCGGCGCTCGTCAAGGCCTTGCTGATCAACGGCGCGGTTGAGCTCGTCGGCCAGTACGTCCCTACGGAGGCGGGCAAGAGTCCCAACAACGCCAGCGGCTGGGGGCGTGTCGACGTCCCGAACAGCATCGTCATTGGCAGGCTTGATCAGACGACGGGCGTCATGGCGACAGCTGACAAGACCGCCGGCTTCCGCGATGAGTCAGGGCCGCTCGATACGTTCGAACAGTTTGACTTTGAGATCCCCATCACCGAGGCGGGACGCACGCTGAAGACCACGCTGGTTTGGACGGACCCGGCTGGCCCGGAGCTGCAGAATGATCTGGATCTCATTGTCATCGCTCTTGACCGTGGGATTGAGCGTCACGGAAA
This sequence comes from Collariella sp. IMI 366227, assembly GCA_027946355.1. Taxonomy (NCBI): domain Eukaryota; kingdom Fungi; phylum Ascomycota; class Sordariomycetes; order Sordariales; family Chaetomiaceae; genus Collariella; species Collariella sp. IMI 366227. Next base: position 1,663,980 of record JAPEUS010000005.1, on the reverse strand, counting down.
CCAGCAAGCGCAGGACTTGCCGCGCAATGCGGAAGAGCCGTTTGACCGGAAGAATAACGTTGAGCAAATTGTGTGGAAAGTTGTCCCGGAAGGCAAGGCCATGGTAGTTGTCAGAGGACACAATGTAAGTTCGATGAACGGACAGACCTTTGCCCTGGCCTGGAAGGTCTATTAGGTACTGTATTTTGGCAAGGAGAGTTTAACACCAAAGCGGCTGGCGGCCTTACGGCGGATGGTGCCGGTTGAGCCTTGGAAAGATGGGGTTTGAAACAACCTTCAAAACAGCTTGCCTCAAGCAAGTCTTGACCATCACCCAACGTCCCACAAAGCTCACCCAGTACTTACCACCCACTCGTCTGAACTAACTTTCACTTCAAACCCTTCTCATGAACCCGCAGAACCATCACAAACACCTCACATGTAGAGTGCACGGTGTGCTGCGGGCATAGGTCAAAACGAATTGCATTACCAGACCTAGTAATAGCCAACTACCAGATACCCTTGCCGAGCGTTTGATGAGAGATATAACCCAACCCCAAGAATCCACCTCTAAGCTAGGCATCTCACTCCCTCACTCCCAACCTTTGTCCCTCTCTCGTCACCCAACCACCTTTCCTTTCTCACCTCCCCCCCCTCTGCCCAAAAAAAGGATGCCTCAACGCCTCCCCCGGCGTAATCCTCTTATCGGGATTGAGCGTCAAACACCTCTCCAACAAATCCACAAAGCAATTCAGCTCCCTCGCCTCAACCTCCCCAATCCCCTGCGACGCGGCCAATAACCGCGTCCTCAAATCCCTCGTCATCTTGACGCTCGCCAGTGTCCTGACCGTCGTCTTCCCCGAAATCCTATCCCTCTCCACACTCACAAAGTTCCCCATCTCATCAAAGTGATTCCCGGCCAGGTCGCCCCGGCGATACAGCTTAGCGCTGAGCTTCCCGCGAATCTCCATGATATTCTTCAGCATCTGGTTATTATTCTCGCCGGTAAACAAAATCTTGCCCGTGTACAGCTCGTACAGCGTGCAACCAATAGACCAGGTATCGACGGCGTAGTCGAAAGGGACGCCGAGGATGATCTCAGGGGCGCGGTAGAAGCGGGAGACGAGATAGGGGCATGGGCTCGTTGGCGGCGGACGTGGCGGCGTCGGAGCGGTCGATGGCCGTGCCGAGGTCGCAGATCTTGAGGAGGTTGCGCGCCTCGTTGACCAGGATGTTGTCGGGCTTCAGGTCCGCGTGGATGATGCTGCACTTGCGCATGTGGCCGAGGGCGAGGAAAATCTGATAGGCGTAGGCGCGGGTCGCGTTGAGGTTGATGCCGACGTTGTTGCCAAATTTCTTGAGGACCTCGCGCAGGTTCATGCTGAGATTCTCGAAGGCCATGCAGAGATGGCCTTTATATTCGAAGGACCGCTCGAAGCGGACGATGTGCTTCTTGTCGTCTGGATCAGCTTCGTTGAGCTTCTGGAGGATGGCAATTTCGGTGAAACCGCCTTTCCGCAGGGCATCGTTGTTCCGCATGATCTTGATGGCCACAACCTCTTTTGTTGTGAGGTCGACGGCGCGAGCCACGCCTGAAAACATGCCGCGGCCGAGGGTTGTTGAGATCTGGTAGCGCCCGTCCAAGATATCGCCGGACCGAATCTTGTAGTAGCCTTCTTTGTCGACCGCTTCGAGATTACCACCTCCGCCGGGCTGGGCTTTAACTTCCAGAGCATCGTCAGCGGCGGGTGCTGCAGGAGCGGCAAACTTGTCGGCAAAGTCCTCTGCGAACATATCAAAGTCGTCGTCGTCATCGTCCTTCTTTTCGGCTTTCTCCTCGTCCTTCTCCATAGTAGGCATGACCTCGTCCTGATGGCGTGGCTCGCCATGAAGGCCAACGTTGCCATGGCGCATCTCGTCCCGGCGCTCGTCCTCTTTCATGTCGGCGGTAGGGTCGTAGTCGGCAGCTGAGGGTCCGTCCTCCAAGTCTTTAGCCACGCCATGGGCGTTAATGAGTGCCTGGTCGTCAGCAAAGTTGAACACGCCGGGAGACATGGATTCTGGGATCCTGGCAGGAGTCATTCCGGGCGTCGAAGGGGCATCTGCAGTGGTCAGCCAAGGATTTTGTTGAAGAAAATAAGGAGAAGCCTTACTGGACTGAGGAGTTTCGCCGTCGATCTTCTGGGGGACGGGAGTGGTGTAGCGAGTCGAACCAGGCGTGGATGCAGCTCTGTCACCGGCCTGCAGCCCCTGAATAGCTGGGCTCGCCGCACCAAGACCTCGCTGGAGAGCGGCCTGCCTCGCACGTCGACGACGTTCGATCTCAGCCTGAACAGCAGCCTCTTCGTTCATTGACGTGTCCGGATCCCAGTCGGGCTCGGAATCCTTTGCAGGTGCACTATAAGTCAAGTTAGCATGGCTCAAGATGCGAAGACGTCGGGGGACCTGCCTGGTCTGTGAGATGGCAAGGTCATGGATGCCTCGCTCAACCGTAGCACCTTTATCAATTTTAGCATCTCGCTTGAAACCACCAGGCGCGGAGCCATCCTGCGAGCGTCTCTCAGCTTGGGCACTGTACTTGTCTTCCGCTGGCCTCATATCGCCGTAACGGCCTCCGCCATGCCATCTCCTGTCTCCTCGGGCACGGGGCGACCGGCTACGGGTCCGGGGGCGCTTGTCGGGATAGCCATCGTTGCCGCGGTCCCGATCGTAGTTGCGGTCGTAGCCGTTGGCACGGGGGCCTCTTGGGTAGGAGGGTGCCGGTTCTCGACTGCCGTATTGGTTGTTCGTTGGGCGGTCGGCCCCGCGCGAGGATGGCCGGTCTAGGTCGCGGTAGCCACGGCGGTCATCGCGAGAGTTGCCTTCGTAGTGGACGCGGAACTGGCGAGTGTCGCGGCGGTCGCGGTGGTCGTCCTGTGAGCGCTTCCAAGGGCGCGGAGAGCGGCTGCGGCGTCGGGGGCCGTCGGCGGTATTCTTTGGTGGCAAGCCGCGCTCAGGAGTGCGCGATGGGAATCTGGCGCGGTGCCTACCGGGTCGGTCAACATCACCGTTTTGTTCAGAGCGAGGCAGGGGAGTTGCCTCTACGATTTCCCCTTCATCCGAGCTAAAGTCTCGAGACGCCATTGTACCGACCGGCAAGTGCCGTTTCCTCCTGAACTGTTCTGTCTCTTGACAGCCAGACAATGTTCCTTGGTGATGATGTGCCTGTTGAAAGAGGCGCAAGCAGTGTCAGTGTGCTTTTTCTGATAAAGTTTGGGAGCTGAGCCGGACCAGTCACGGTTCTAGTCGCAGGATGGATGCCGAACAAAGCCAGAGTCAAGCTCAGCTAGATAATGGTGATGATGGTGATGGTTGTGCTGTGGTGTGCTGGCAGTGATCTTGGTGGAAACTGTGGAAACACTGACGTTGGACTGCCCAGGCACCGCGCCGTGATCCTTGCTGCAGTCCGTGACAAGTGCCAGCCTTGGCAGCCTTGGCAGCCTTGCTTCGAATAATGCATTAACCCGGTGTTTAGCCAGTTCACCGCCCTCCCCTGCAGACGGATCTGGGCCCTTGTCGGCGGTTTTTGACCCTTTTGCCGCCTCAAGTCAGCGGCTGTTTCCCAACAACCCCTCTGCGACATTTTGATCAAAGACTTTGGTCACCATAAACACACACAGTTTCTTCTTTCTTCACACGTCTAAACAGCAAAAATGGGCGGTCAGAGCAGAGAAGGCAAGTTTCTACCCCTTATCGTCCTCTTTGGACCCTGACTAACACTGCGATAGGCGGCAAGGCCAAGCCCCTCAAGGTGCGCAGAACCCGATGATCCGACGATCCAACCCACAGCACATCGCAACACATACAGTGAAGACTGACACAAGACCTGTATCAAACAGTCGGCCAAGAAGCAGAACAAGGAGCTCGACGACGAGGACAAGGCTTTCCTCGAGAAGCAGCGCGCCGCCGAGAAGGCCAAGAAGGAGCTCGCGGCCAAGGCTGGTGGCAAGGGTCCTCTGGTGCGTTTTTCCTGTCTCTCTGGGTGTCTGTCAAGCCACCGCTAACAACTTTCTTCCAGAACACCGGCGCTCAGGGTATCAAGAAGTCTGGCAAGAAATAGATGTGATTCGAGAAGCGGAGCGTTGCGTTGCGGGGTCGAGATTAGGATACTTTTGGGCGCAAAGGGACACAGCTTGGGAGCATGGCGACAGCTCTGTCAAGGACACAGCCTATCGAATGAGAACACGAGCGACGTCTTCCAAAAAAATCCTCTGCCTACAATGAAGGACTGCGTTGGTGTTCTGTTGCCCAACAGGCTCGAGCCACCAAGCCGACGTTGGGATCAGACAACACATGATACAGCAGTATTCGCCAGAGGCAGTTGAAATTGAAAATCGTAAATTGCACAACGCCATGCAAGCCCAACTCCCATTACTCATACAACAACATCCTTTTCCCTCGTAACCCCTCTTGGTATCAGATTATTGACCTCCCGCCATCTTTCTCTTCCCCTTGCGATTCCCGACTCAAATCGACCACCAAAGCCCCAACACCCCCTTCGCATACTCCACAATCTCCTCCCCGCCCAACTTACTATCCCCATACACCCGATCGACAAACGAAATCGGCACCTCCCCAATACTATATCCCTTCGCCTTCGCCGTCACCGCCAGCGCCATCTGCATCGTAAACCCCCTCGCGTCCGTAACCTCAAACAACTTCTCCAACACCCCCCTCTTATACAGCCTAAAACTCCCCGTCAAATCACTCACCCCGGGCCGCAGTACCGTATCCGCAAAGATATTCGCCCCCTTGCTCGTCAACTTGCGCTTCAGATCCCACCCGTACACCCCGCCGTCCCCCGCGTAGCGCGTGCCGGTCACGATGTCGTAGTTGTGCGCCTTTTGCAGCGCGATCATCTGCGGGATAAACTTGGGGTGGTGGCTGAAGTCGGCGTCCATGATGATGATGTGGCTACCCTTGGCGAACTGCAGGCCGTGCACGTAGGCCGTGCCGAGGCCGAGCTTGCCCGTGCGTGGCTGCAGTTGGACATGTGGGTGGTAGGCTTTGACGAGCTGCTTGGCTACGTCTTGGGTTCCGTCCGGCGAGCCGTCGTCGACAATTACGAGGTCCCAGTCGAGGTTGCTATGGGAAAGGAGGTGGGGTTAGTTGATGGATGGGAGGTGGGAGGGGTTGGGGAGGGATAAGGGGCATACTTCTCGGTGAAGGTGCGGTTGAGCAGCCAGGTGATGATGGGCAGGTTCTGGCGCTCGTTGAAGGTGGGCAGGATCACCGAGTAGGTGTCCTTGCCGGCGGACGGCTTTCCTGGGGCCATTGTGTGGAATGGGTTGATGTGGTGGTGGTGATGGTGATGGGAGATGGACGTGGAATTGGAAGCTCGAGATGAGCTCAGGTGGCCAGTCTGGCCCGACGCGACGAGACGTTGCGCTTGCAGGGATCCCCTGAATGACCACGCTAGCGCTGCCTGCCGGGGAATTCTTGCCAAGGCTTTCGGTTTAGAGGCAACCACAACGACACTTCTTTTAGCTTTGAGTCTTCGAGATTCTCTTGCAACGGCTTTTTTTTTTTTGAAGTTTTGGCGATCATGAAATCCATGTTCAATTCCAAGTTTTATCGAAGCAATACTTATCTAGCTTAAGCCGACTCATGGTGAGGCGTTTCTGCTTGAGAAGAAATGAAAATTGGTGAAATCGAACGGCACAGTATCGACTTGTAGAAGATGTGGGGGAGGATAGGAATTGAACGTTGTTTAAGTCTCTACTTGATTGAGATCTGGTAGTATCGTCTTAAATACACTATCAAGTTGTTCCCTTTCCATTTCAAAATTTCAATATCCAACCCCCGTTGACGCCACCAGCCAAGGACCTACCTTATCCAAACCCTTCATAACCGGCACAAAAAACGAAGAATCCAATGCACCCCAACGCCATCCAACCAGGTCTCAACCGTCACTACTCCGGAAGCTGCTCCTCAGCATGCTCCGCCATTACCTTACGGAGCTCCGGTTCATCTACCTGCCAATACAGACTCGGGTGGTGAACCTCGTCCACAACCTCCCGATCCACTGTCCAGAGATCGAACGGCACCAAGGGGTTGAAATGCATGTAAAACACTTTCCAGCCCTCAAGCAGCTCAGGACGACCATGCTGCACCCAACCTCCAATTCTGCCGTCATCACCACGTCAGCAAGACCCGTCAACTCCGAAGAACAAACCTTTATCACATAGGTAGTTGAAACTCACCTAACAACCGACCCCCTCCCCACCAACCCCGCACATCCCCATACCCCAACCCTCTCAACCACTCCGCATCCCTCGCCCAAACCAACACCTCCGCATCCCACGCCATCTTCGCCCTCCCGCACCCTCAAACGCAAGATTAATCCTCCTTCTAAAAACATTCGTCCTCGGCAGCGCAGGGTGCTTGTCAATTTCAATCTCATCCCTCCAGCACCGCCCCAGATTCTCCGCCCACGGATGGGCTCGGCTAGCTGGTTTGTTAGGTCGAAAACCCGCAGTTGAAGGGAGGCGTGGAAGGGGGCGTGCCGGGCTGTGGTTGGGGTGTGGTGGGAGGGGGCAGTGGAAGGTGGTGATGGAATAGTCTGGGAAGCGGCCCGAGATGGCAGGGATTTGGGAGGCACGGACGGTGCTGGAGAGGGAGGGTTGGCGCCAGCCGGTGAGGGCGCAGGGGTTTGATGGGGTGGAGGGCGGGTAAAGAGAGAGCGGAGGATGTTGTGGCGCTTGGGTTTGGGTTTGGGTGTTCGGGGCTCTTCGGTTGGCTGGGTGTGGGTGGGGTGGGTGGTGTCGTCGGATGTTGGGAGGTCGTCGGCGAGTTGGGGGCGAGCAGTTGAGGGTTTTCGATTCCCGGGGGCAGCGGTTGGCGCAGGTGTTTGGGGATTGGCTGAGGTCCCTCTTCGGTTTCCGGCTTTGGGGTGTGGGACATGATTGGGTTTTCTACCGCCAGTGGCAACTGTCGGAGTGGCTGTTGGCTTTCGATTTTCAGGGACAGTTGTCGGGGTAGCTGTTGGCTTTCGATCTCAAGGGACAGTTGTGGGGGTGGCTGTGGGATTCCGATCTCCTGGAGCAGCTGTAGAGGCACCGGTTGAGGCAGCAGTGGCATTTTCGTCTCTTGCGGCTGCGGCGGGGGCATCAGTCGAGGCAGCGGCTCGATTCTCATTTCCAGGGGCTGTGGTCGTGACGTCTCTTTGAATTCCATCTTCAAGATGTCCTTGGGAACCTGTAGGTTCCCGATCCCGTGGGACAGCTGCCGGGGCAGCCCGCGGGACTGCTGTCGGGACAGCGGTGAGATTCTCAACTCAAAAATTTCCCGGCGTGGCTGTCGTACTTTTCTCTCCTGGGGCTGCTGTTGGACCAGCTGTTGGGTTTCAGTCTCCGAGGTATTCTGGTGTAACAGCTGGGGTGTCCGTCTTCAAGGTATTCGTAGGTAACGGCTGGCCTTCCATCTCTGAGGCATCCTGGGATACTCGGTGGGCTTCCATCTTCGACACATCTTGGGTTAAATTGTGATTTTCCGTCTTCGGGGTATGTTGAGGTGGCAGCTTGGCTTGCTCGGCTTCCAGCCTCGCAATATCTTCGGTCAGATGTTCGATATGGGCCTCAATCTTCACAAGGTTGTAGGCCAACTGCTCGGCTCTCGACATCCAAGGATATTGAGGCAGTTCTAAAGAGTCCGGAGACGACTGGTCGCTTTCCATCTTCGAAATGTCTTGGGGCAGCGGTTGCGTCTCCGTCTTCAAGGTATCCTGGGATGGCCGTTGCGTGCCCGTCTGGAAGGTGTCCTGTGGGTGCTGTTGCGTTTCCATCTCTGGACCACCTTGGAGCACCTGCTTGAGATCCAACTTCTGCTTGAGGTCCATCTTGTGTTGGGGTGGTGGTCACAAGGCAAGAATGAAATGAGGGTGGGGTGGAAGTGGGAAAGAGAGGAGACGAGGGAAGAAAGAGGGAGAGAAGAGGGAGAGGGAGAAGAGGAAGAGGGGGAGAGGGGAGAGTGGGGATGATGAAATATGTGCCAAAACTTGCTGATTTATCCTCATCAAAGTATCAGGGCTTGATTAGGTCGGCTTTTGCGGCATGTTCCTGTAAATGACGGACTACAGTGGAGGTGGTCAGACTCCAGACCCATTACTTACCTCACCCATTACATATCTTGCAGTCTCCGATATCCCCAAAAAAACAGCTTGATATCCAAACAACACCAACACTTCCTTCCTTATCTCGGTGTGTTTTCTCGACAATAGAGACATGATGTACGCACGGGGTGGGCATATTTCGATATCCCAACATTTAAGGCGTCCGTCAGTTTTGAGATTGTCAAGCCTCGCCCTCCAGAATAAGCACAAAGGGTGTCACGCGCCTTGACATCTCCATCGTCTCCATCACCGTGGGTTCGGTACATCCGAACAGGTTATTAGAGCCCCAAGCACCCCGCCCCCCCCTCACAACAAACTCACATATTCCTCCCCCGTCACCGCAATCACCTGCCCCGTAACATACCCAAAAAGAGGCGACGCCACCGCCAACACAACCCTCGCCGCCTCCTCCGCCGTGCCCGGCCTCCCAGCGGAACATCTTTGTAACCCGCCCTCTCCCTGACCTCCACCACCCCTTCGGAATCCCTACCTGTACCCTCTCCCCTCCACATCCACCCACTGCCCCCACCCCCTTCCCACCTTCCCCACCACCTTCCGTGCCCTTCGCACCGGCCTCTGCCTTCTTTTTGGTTTCAGCCTTCGCACCAGTCAACCGTGTGTCAATATGCCCAAACGCAACGGTATTTGCACGGACGCCGAAGGCGGGGCCCCACTCTTTCGCGATGGTCTTGAGAGGCCGACGACGCCTGCTTTGGCGAGAGCGTAGTTGGCTTGACCTGCGTTGCCGTGGAGGCCAGAGGTGGAGGAGATGAAGATTATGTTGCGGTTGTGGTGAGGGGGTGGTGGGGAGGATGGGGGTCCCGGAGGCGGAAATAGGGCGCGATGGCGCGGACGAGTTTGAAGGGTGCTGTTGCGTGGAGGGAGAGGATGGTGGAGAATTGTTTGTCGGTCATCTGTGGTTGTTAATAGGTGCTACCGGTGGTTGAAAAGGTAGAGAGTGAAGCTGTGAAAGGGGAGGGGTTGAGGGGAACATACCTTGTGAATGACAGCGTCCCATGTAAAACCCGCGTTGTTCACAAGAATATGGATTTTGCCATTTCCAAACTCAGCAGCCTTAGCCACTAGATCGGTAATACACTCGTCCTTGAGCAAGTCACCCTGAACAGCGAGGGCGTCACCGCCAGTGGCACAGATCCGAGCGGCGACATCCTCTGCCTTGGGACCGTCGATGTCAGCGACGATAACCCTCGCGCCCTCGTTGGCAAAGAGCCGGGCGCACTCGGCGCCAATGCCCTGCCCGGCACCGGTGATGATGGCGACCTGTCCAGCCAGGAGGCCGTTAGGGTAGTTGAGCTGGCGGGCGATCTGGTTGACGCGTTCTGCCATGGTGGTGATGGTGATGACGATGACTACGACGTTTGATGTCAGTGGGGGGTTGGGTTTGTTGCCCGAGGCTGGGCTGACTTACAAGAGGTGAGGTCCGTCAAGGTGCCCGAAGTCGAGGCGGTCTAAGTGGTACCTGCCTTACCCCGCGTCTGCCCATTTCCCAGATTCGTTGGAATCCCTGACATCAACTACCGACGCCCAGAGACAGCTCATTCTCCAAATCCCCATCTTGGAGCAACGGAGGAGGTTGACTTTGGCTCCAAGTTTGAACCAAATAGGAACAGTAGACCCGGCAGCAGCAGGACCTGGAAAAGGAACTAAGCAACGCCTTACAACTCAAGTCTTAACACTTACAATGTGGTCGAGTTGATACAACATACCTCTATGAAACAAGCCCGCTCCAGAGCCCAAACTCAGAACAAAAACTTGCTTCTCTAAATATGTACCTTCCATCCTCTATGTAAAACCACATCTGCCATGAGAAACCCAGCCCCATGTACGAAGTAACTTGCTTATCCAACACGAAAAATGCTCAATGTGCGATGCAGTGATGCAACCACCCTACCGGAACCCAAAAAAACGCCATCCAATGCCCGCACAGCTCAGACAATGAAACAAACCACCATCCTCGCTTCGCTCCAAGTTTCTCTTCCCAATTTATATCAACCAGCAAACACCTTCCTCTCTTCCTCTTCCACCCCCCAAACTAATTCCCCACCCTCCACCCCTAGTAGCCTGCCCCGGCACCCCCACCCCCACCCCCCATCCCTCCGATACCCATTTCCCCCTAAAATAATCATACTGCCCCGGCGGCTGCGTCACCAACGGCGGCGACGTCAGCTGCACAACATCCATCTCATCCGTCTGCGGCAGCCCGCCATACCCATGCGGCCCGCCACCCAACATGCCCGGCGCCCGCGAACTCCTCCTCCTACTCCACCACCACTGGCATACACGCCGGGACCGTTCTGTGGCGACGGGGAGGGGCTATACGGGCTGGTTGCAGGCGGGTAGTTCATCGGGCCGGGCGTGGACACCGGCATGCCCGCTGCGTTACCAACTAGGTTGCTGCCGCTGTCGTTGCGGCCCATGGCGTACATGGGGCTGCGGGAGCGGGAGGGGACGTCGTAGGGGGTTGTTGGGAGCCGCCTGGGTAGGCTTGTTGGCCACCTGGGTAAGGGGCGTACGCGGTGCTGGGGCCGGCGGGGTCGGGGTATTGGGCAGTGTAGTTGCGCCGCGGGGGTTGTGGTGGTGGTGGGGGTTGGTGCTAAAGCCCATTCCGCCGACGGGGTTCCGGGCGGGAGTTGGGTTCGGAGCCGAGGCCGTTGCTGTTGAGGGTTCCCAGGGTGCCCGGGCGGACGATGTCTGAGGGCCGGCCGAAGAGTTCGCCCGCGCCGTGGTCGGCGGCGAATTCGTCACGGTTTTTGTAGAATTCGAAGTCGAGGCGGGATTCGGGGACGACTTCGAAACCGGGGACGGAGGGGGAGAGCTTGCCTGCTTTGCTGGTCGACATGTTGTCGAGGGCGTACGAGTCGCTGTAGCCGCTGACTGTGACTGAGTCCTCCAAATTGCTGGCTTCCCGTCCGTCGCTGAGCCGGCCGCGGTAGACGCTGGCCAGCAGGTTCTGTGCCTTGGCGTGCACCATCGGGGTAATCAGGGGCTTGTAAAGCGCGGGGTGACCGAAGCGAGCGGCCAGGCGGTCGTTCCGCTGGCTCTGCTCCTTCACGTCAAAGCCCGACTCGGCCTGCTGCTGCCTGGTGTAGCGCGTCGCAAAATACTTCATCTTGGTGTCAAAACACTTCGCGCAGAAGATCTTGAACCCGATCATGAGAAAGGGGAGGGGAGCGACTGCATAGGCGTGCATGTGCGAGGGATCGCCACGCACCCAAACGACCAGAAAGACGACGAGGTGAGAGATGATGGTGCCGACCAGGAAGCGGTTAAAAAGCACGCGCCAGAACATGCCGCCGCTTTCAGTCTTCGTAATGAAGACGTAGAGCAAAAGATACTTCTTCAGCCCCACATCGAGGCAGAAGTACAGGGCCGCAGCAGGCAGAACCAACGGCTGGATGGCGGCGTAACAGAGCGCGACAGTCGAGTAATACAAGAAATAGTTGTAGTAGCTCGCGAAGTCGAACGGAGGCGGGGCCGTGAGCTCGATCAACTCCCGAGGAGTCGGGTTCGAGAACTTGCGCATAAAGAAGCTGTAGATGAGCGGCCACAGTTGGGCTAGGTCGACGGCGGCACCAAGCTGTCTTTGGAGGAGCCAGAAGACCCAGAATGGAGAGATGTTGCAGATCGGAAGGAAGACGCTCAAGCCAAAGTCGGATTCGACAATAGCCTTCCACGCATCTACACCACCGCTAGCCCGCTTGACAACGTTGGCAATAAAACCCCAGAGAGCACTGAACAGGGAGAAGACGATGAGGTTATTGAAGACGAAGAAGGCATACAGCTTGGCCACGACGTGGCGTTCGCGCCCGGTCTTGGTCTGATCACCCGCCTTGATAGACATGCGCCGGAATATGACGGGCAAGACCAAGTAGACGAGTGACATGAGGGCCGGAGAGGCAATACCCTGGACAATACTCCACACGCCGGGCTCTTGTTGCAGCGACGTCTTGAAAGCGGGCCAGACCTGTCCCAGGTTGGTCAAATTGACCAGGAAGATAGCAATCATGGCGTTTGGGGCGATCCACAGCAGGGTGAGAATCGTCGTCCAGAGGTTGTTCCAGAGTCCCTTTGTGCGCCGGGTCGAGGCGTTGAGCGGCATGTTGTCCCAGATGATATCGTTTGGCCGCGGGGCGAGCTTGACAACCGCGCCGTGGGGCTTCTTCTTGCGGCAGGCGTAGGCGATGGAATGGGCCTCGGCAATGTCGGCGTACGATGCGAAGCCATATGGCATGGAGCCTCTCTTGTCTACCCGTTGCCGAATGTCCTTGATCTCTAACTCGAGGAACTTGATGCGCTGGGTGAGATACTCGATGGCGTCGAGTTTCTGGCCCTTCGGGTAGGTGCCAAAGGAAGGGTCCTTCTTGGATGGAGTGCACTTGGGCCGTTCCGCGGGTAGGTTATGCGGGTCCTTTAAATAAATGGCCAACACCTTCTCCAGTTTCCGGACGGTGTGGTCGTGCTGCTGGATGAGGTCGGGAAGAACCTTGACATCACGGGCAACGGCTGTTCTCGAGAAGGACGAATTCGGGGCCACGTTGTCGATGATCCTGGCGATACCTTCGTCGGAACGGAAGTTTTTGGGAATATCGTACAACTGCATCTGTGTCAGCAAAAACTCACGATTGAAAAGGCTGAGAACCCCGCACCATCAATGTACGGGCGTGGAGACTGTGCTGGTACTCCTCGCTCCGCATGTACTTCAGTCTCAGGTGCAGAACCTTCCTATAGTTCCACCACAAAAACCCGCACACGATGATGGTGACGACCCAGGCGAACACCACCGTCGCCCAATGAGGAGAACCCCACACATTCCTCGGCGTGATCTGGACCAGCCACGATGGGTCCGGAGGAGAGAAGTTCGTCCAATTGATCGGGATCAAGATGGCGCAGCCGAGCACAGCGAGAATAACGAAGATGTTTCGGCACATCCTTGTAAACCGCATAAAGATGGCGGCATCCAGGCCGACCAGGCTCACCATCTCCTCCTCAGACGTCTTCCACAGTGGGACGAGCCATGCGAACATGCCTTTCCCCAGCGGTGGAGGGGCATGTTTCTCGTCGGCGTGCTTGAGCTTCGGCGCGTAGACGACGGTGTTGTATGGTCGAACGAGGGAGAAAGCGAGGGCGATGGCGGCTGTAATGCCGACGGAGGAGCCCAGGGCAGGCCAGATGGACTTTTCTTGGAGCTGGAGGTCGGCTGGTCAGCGGTAGTTCGTTGCCGGCCGGGCACACAGCGCGTCGTTGGAGACAAACCTGGGAAGAAAAGGGATCTGATAGAAGCCTTAGGAGGGTAGCACCGGCGTCCTCCCTAGGAAGAATGGGGTGGGAAGCGTCCATGGCGAACGCGGGGAGAGGGATCTGATGCCCGGGGAGGGCATCAACCCAAGGGAGCAGGTAGGCGTTCCCAAGCTAGTTCTGCTCGCCCGCCGTGAGAACTGTCGTTCAGATGGCGTTTGTCCTGGGCGTGGCCTTGGTGATGGTGGTGAATCGGGGCTGCTGTCCACAGCGAAACCGAGTGTAAGGAGAGTCGTCGTGGAGTGACAGTTGCAATTGGTGATCTTCTGGTCCGTGTTACAAAACACGAAGGGTATTTTCTGAATTCCTGAGCTATGGACTGTTCGACGCGGTGTCCGAGAGAGTGACGTATTGTAAGGGCTCAGGATCAACGCCAAGATGGCGGCTTGCGTCCCTGGAACTTGGCGGACTGAAGTGGTTCGCGATCGACGGGAGAGGCAACGAGCGGCGCGGAGGAGAGGGAGTCGCGAGATCAGTGTCCCAGAACGAGTGTCGGGAGAAGTTGATGGAGAGCGAGTGGTGTCGGAATCTTCCACGCTGGCATCGAAAGAAAGTTCCTGAGGTGGTGTGGATGGAACCTGGAAGGGCAGCAAGGGCAGGATCCTGAGTCCTGGGAGCCGAAGAACAGGGGACCGAGTTCTGGAAACGTTGCCAAGAAATGGAGACCCAAATCCCATGGAAGAGAGACACAGACCCCAAATACCAAAATTTATTTCTGCCAGGCTTTTTGTTCTGCGCGTTCCAGCCTCACCCACACACAACAACGGTATCATCCGTCCTGATCCATTCTCTCATCAGAACCATCAAAAACCGGCTGCCCACCCCGCAACCAAGACATCTCGCCCCTGAAATCAACGGCACAGCATGAGGAACCGATGGGGTCTCAGTGAGTCTGGCGACCCTGTCGATAGGCACGCGATCCAATGGTTCCCCAGGTTTGTTTCTATTTTGACACTGCCACCTGGCCCCGGATGAGCCGATTCCCCGGCGCGAGCCCACCATCAGTTGGCGGGTGGGGCAGCTCGTCCAGCAATACGAGCTCTGGATGCAGCAGGCCAGGAGGGTGCACAACAACAACAACAGCGTGGTATTATTGCTTTGAGGGTAAGTCTTGAAGATTAGAGCAGACGACGGGCTGTCCTGGAATATTTGGAGGTTACGATATTGAGGGCTGGTTTTGTGGTTATGCTATTGCTCGAACCATTGCATAAACCAAAATTTCAGGGACCCTTGCCAGGGCTGACTGGATTCCACAGTCCTGAGATCTAGACTCTTGCCACATCAGGAATGATCTGAAGGTCAACAACTTTTTGACGCGCACTTCGCCATGTGGACCGCCTGACGACGCGCGGGAGTCTCCGTGAGGGAACAACTTTGCTCGAGGCCTCCAGAAAAAGGATGACGTCTCGTGGATAGAGGATGAATGTGAATTCCCATCCACAGGAACCAAGATGGGTTGAGATCTGGATGACAGCTGATCTGAAATGGTCAGGGGTGCCCTGCGGCTGAGCCCTGGTCTCGGGGACGGACAACTGATGCACCGAGCTGCCCACAACACAGGCTGACAACCAGACTGCGATGGTTGGTTGATGATTTTCAGATCCGGTTTATTTGCTTCGAGAAGTTCTTCTGCTTCCATTCCTTGGGTCAAGTCGGTAAAAGACAAAAGTGATTCTGATGCTCGCTTGTTCGCTATCAGAAGAATTAATAAACGATAAATATATATTTACCACAGCCTTCATCTACGATACAAGCACAAGCCCAGAACACCAAGAACTGCCAGTATAAAAAGTGCTGGAGCGAGAGAGAAGAACCAGAACCCATTGACCTAGCCAGCCAGCCCCAGACCGCCTTCACCGAACCAATCCAAAAAAAAAAAAAAGGGGGCAGAAAACACCTCTTCTCCCCGACTCAAAATATTCAAGCTTACGCCGCCGGCCCCTGGCTTCTCGTCTTCCTCTCCGTCCTCCCCACAGCCGGCGCAGGCTTCGCGGCGGCGGCCGTCTTCTTCGGCCGGCCGGGGGCCTTCTTGGCAGCAGCAGCCGGAGGAGGCGCAGCGCCGTTAGCCCCACCGGCCGCATCTGGCTGCTCCGCCGGCTCGGTTTCGGTCCCGGTCTTGGCAGCCTCCTCCTCCGCACCACCCTCCTCGGCGTCAGTCTTGGGTTTCTTTTCCTTGGGCTCCTCGGCGGCATCGGCGTCTGCGCCGAGCGCCTCCTCGGCTGAGCGCTTGGTGCCGGCGGCTGCTTCTGCCACTTCCGGGGCCGTCTTGGTGGCGGGGGCGGGCACCTCTTTCATCTCAGTGTCTTCGGCCTTTTGGGCGGGTTCGCCGTTGGCAGCGGTGGTGGCCGTGGTCTCGGTCGGCTTTTCGGTTGATGGCTTCACCGGTGAGGGCTCTCTGGCCTCGATTGGCTTAGCCTCGCCGTTGGCCGCCTTCCGGGCCTCTTCTCCTGTGGTTAGGATGGTGGCGGGCTCGACAGCAGCTTCGGTGGCTGCGGGCTTGGTTTCAGTTGCTGCGCTCTCGGTTGGAGCAGCGGCGTTGCTTTCGGCCGTGGCATCCGCGGGTTTGGTCTCCCCGGCTGGCTCAGATTTGTCGCCTCCCTCCGTCTTCTCGGGCGGGTTAGGCGCAGGAATATCGGTGACGCTGGTCGCTGCTGCGACGGGCGGTCTGCCCGCTTGCTCCTCCTGCAGGGGGACTAATCATCGTGGGAGGTCTGTTAGCACTTTCTAACTGCATTTCAGAACAACCAACAGCCTTGCGATGCATCTCCCGTCTGAAAAGGCGCAATTTGGCAGATATAGGGATGGTTCTTCGCTGGCTGGTGGCATCTCACCTTGTTGCGCCTCGGAAGACATCGCGAATATGACGTAAGGGCAAACTTGGTCTCGATCGGGTAAGCGGGGCTCGTCACAGTCTCCAGGTGTCGTCGCAATGAAGTTGGCGATTAGCGATGGTTGATTAGAGGTAGTTGAGAGGCTTCCAGATGATGGATTGATGGCAGGTTGATGGATGGAGATACAGCAGAAAACTGCAGAAAAGCGGAAGGGATGGGTGAGGTTGGGGATGCGCGGAAGACACATACGGTGGCAGGTGCCCTCGCACACAGTACTCCAGCTTGTGTCCCTTCCCTCTTCAGTCTGATCAGGGCTCAGATATGCAGGCGCACTGACGAAAGCCCCGCCGGAGTAACAGGAAACCTCGACGATCCATGGCCGGCAGATGGGGTTTTTCCTCCTTGTGTTCGTTACCTGTGCGCGTACAACACTAAAACACAGCGCGGGAAGCGCCGTCAGCAGTCTCCGACTACAACAAATTGAGAAATTAGAGACCAGTCAATTATTAACATACATATTAAAACTGCTCTATAACCGTGGACGCCACCATATTCACATGGCTGAGCCCTTTGTAAGCTGTGGGAAAATTGACCGTCGATGACGTGATGGCTGTTTTCTGGTGGCAGGAGACGAAGCTGCCGATCCGAGATCTCCAAAATCTCAAAATCGCGAATCGCGAGTTTTTAGCCACTCACAGAGGCAGCGCTTGGCGGAAAATGAGCTTTGGAATGGCACCGTTTGCGCCAATGGGTTCGATTCCATGTGATGGACAGCCCAGGACGCCCGAAGCAGTCCAATCCTCAACCCTCACGCGACCGGGCTTTCACGTGGAGCTTCAACGGCCCTGGCTCCGGGAACCACCCCTCCCCCTCCACCCGAACTTGAGATCCGGTTCGTCAATGGCACTGTTCCAGCCTTGCGGATCCGCCATACCGCGATAGGTTCAGCGTGGAGGGTGCTAGATAAAAAGTTCAACTTCAAAGTCAACCTCCTCCCGGATACACCTCCAACAGAGTGTCCGTGGAATACAAGCCTCACGATCATGTCGATCCCGACTCTTGTCACGTCCTCGCCAAGGACAAGAAAACCTCATTCCGCTGATCGGACTTGGCTTCTGGGCAACCTGCAAGTTGCCAAGCGCCGATGAGACAGCACGTTGCTCTCCCGCCCGTGGTCTTCGCGGTTGCGTGATCGCGGCGGCACTAGAAGGCAGGATTGCCATCATCCCCCCCACCGGCAAGTCAGGAAAGAAAACAGAAAGCATCAGACGAGCCACTCAGCGTCCCTGTCCAGACCACAGCCAAGACGGCGGTTATCACGTCGGGGACCACGTGCCCTCGACCCAGGAACGACAGCCGGCTATAACGGCACAGCCCCCGGATCCAAGAGCGAGGGGCTCCCGCAAGACACCCGAGAGGGGCGCCGAGCCCGGCGCCGAGAAATCCGGCCTCCTCCAAACACCAAACCGGAGCCGCCAAGCGAGGGGAGCAGGGAAAGACGCCGTGCCGAGCCTTGACGCCAAGCGCGATGACCTCGCCGCCCAGTCCTCGACGCCAGCCTCGCCCTATCACAGCGCCGTATCTTGTCTCTTGACAAACACCAAGCCGTCTCCAGAAGTCTCTAGATGCTGAGAATGACGCCCCTCGGTTTCCATCGCCACCAGCCTGCAGCTTATCACTACCAGACTGTGACCTCAAAGGCACTTCGCTCCCCCCGCAGTGGGTCGCTCAACCGCCCTCCGCCACACATATCTCACAATGTTTCCTGAACACCAGACGGCCGCCGGGATGGACGTCTTGGTATTCTCTTGGCTTGCTGGGCCAAACATGCTCTTCGTCCCGTACTTGTCGGCACTTCGGTGAGTGAGAAGTATGACGCCTGCAGCATCGGATATGACCCTCCGCTGGGCGGTCCCAGCTCAGACTACTTAAACAAAGAACATCCCCCTTCCCCGTGACTGTCGTCATTGTACCTTCTCGTCCGAACTACTCAAAAGGTTCTCAACGACATCCGTAGATTTCGCCGCCTTGCCGCCGATTCTGCGACGAAATCACTTTCTTTCCCTTCACTTATACATACCAATGAAGCACACTGGTACTCCTTCAACCCCATCGTATCCATCGCCTCCCCTCGTAGCAGCCCTGCCTCCAGCCTTCTGCCCGTCCGATGGCTGCCGAGTTCCCCAGGCATCCCTTTCTCCTCTCGGTCCGGGAGGTTGAGCAGGCCCTCGGCACCGATGTCGACAAGGGCCTGACCTCCTCCCGGGCTGCCGAGTTGCAGCAAAAGTATCCTCCCAATGAACTGGATGTGGGCGGTAGCATTGCCTGGTACACGATTTTTATCCGCCAGCTGGCCAATGCTATGATTCTGGTGCGTCTCGCCACTCATTCTGTCTTATCCTCTGGGTAAGTACACAAACTGACACGGAAATAGGTTCTCTTCTTCGCCATGGCCCTGAGCTTTGGCGTCTCTGACTACATTGAAGGTGGCGTGTTGGCTGCTGTCATTGTGCTCAATGTGTCCATTGGTTTCTACCAGGAGTATGGTGCTGAGAAGAAGATGGACGCTCTCCGCGCGCTGTCCTCGCCCAGCGCCAGCGTCCTTCGTGACGGCAAGACTGTTGTCATTCCCAAGTAAGCAACCTCCTTTTTTCATCCCTCTTCTCCCCTTCCTTTCTCCTCTTCCACATTCCATCCCCTTCTTCACCCCATCCCTTTTTCCCACCCCTACCACTCACCCCTCATTCCCCACCTCCCTCGCTAACTCCTCGTTCCAGCGCCGAAGTAGTCCCCGGTGACATCGTCCTCCTCAAGATGGGCGACACGGTCCCGGCCGACCTGCGCATGTTCGAAGCCATGAATCTCACCTGCGACGAGTCCTCGCTCACGGGCGAGACCATCCCCGTCGAGAAGCAGACCGCCAACGACATCTGCACCGACACCGGGGCTCCCGCCGAGGATGAGGGCGAGGTGGGTATTGGTGATAGGATCAACATGGCGTATGCGACTACGACCGTCCAGAAGGGACGTGGTAGGGGTATTGTGACCGCGACTGGGATGAAAACCGAGGTGGGCAAGATCGCGGAGCAGACGGGGAGGAAGAGAAGGAAGGAGGGGAGGAGCATGAATTGTGAGTTGTTTTTTTTTTGTTTTTTTTTTACATATGCTTTTCTTTTACGAATGAAATGGCTGACATTATCAACAGGGAAGAAGTACGGCAAGAGTGCGCCCATCAAGGGCGGCTCCAGGCGGGTGTACGATTTTCTCGGCAAGTTCCTGGGCCTCACCGAGGGCACGCCGCTGCAGATCAAGCTGGCGAAGCTGGCCTACCTTCTGTTCTTCTGCGCTCTGTTGCTGGCGGTGGTGGTATTTGGCGTGAACAAGTTCGTTCAGCCGCTGCCCAAGGAAGTAGTCATCTATGCCATCTCAACCGGAATCGCCATCATCCCCGAGAGCTTAGTCGCAGTCTTGACCATCTCCATGGTCGTCGCCACAACAGCTATGAGAAAAGTCAACGTAGTCGTTCGGTAAGCCTTCCCCTCCGCTTTCCTCACCACACCACCAACTAAACCCTCTCAGCGATCTCTCCGCCCTCGAAGCCCTCGGTGGCGTTACCAACATCTGCTCCGACAAGACTGGCACGCTCACCCAAGGCGCCATGATTGTCAAAAAAGTCTTCCTCCCCCCCTCCACGATCCTCACCGTCTCGGGCTCAACCGACCCTGCCGACCCCTACAAAGGCACCGTGACCAACCAACCTCCCCCTTCTTCCTCCTCCCCAGACTCCTCCTCCGACCCCGAAAAAACTCGCGACTTCGACCAAGAACGCTCCACGCCGCCATCAAGTTCGACGGCGTCCCCGACGAAAACTCAACCCCTTCAAATCAAAAGCAGGACAAGAAAATGGCCGAGATGACCCTGAACTCAGGCTTTTCATGCTCTCGGCTGCGCTGTGCAATCTAAGTACTGTGATTCTGGACGAGAAGGAGGGCGCGTGGAAGACGACGGGTGAGCCGACCGAGATCGCGCTGCAGGTGTTTGCGCACAGGTACGATCGGAATAAGAAGGCGGTGGAGAATGCGGAGGGTGGAAGCAGACGGCCGAGTTTCCGTTTGATTCGTCGATTAAGAGGATGAGTGTTGTTTATGAGGTGCCGCAGGGGTGGAGGCGGATGGGGGCTCGAGGCGGGCGGGAGTGTTGTGTTTACGAAGGAGCCGTGGAGAGGTGTTGGATTTGTGCGAGTGGATTGGAATTGGGGAGAGCAGGGAGAAGGTGACGGAGGAGGTGAAGGAGAGGATTATGAAGCAGATGACGGAGTTTGCGGCATTGGGGCAGAGGGTGTTGGCGGTGGCGTATCGGCCGTGGGAGGGGAAGTATGTGGAGGGGAAGAATGATGGGGTTAATCACGCGGCTGGGGGGGAGAAGAACGATGATGCGGCTCGCAGCGCGGTTGAGAAGGATTTGATTCTTCTCGGCCTGGCGGGCATCTATGACCCCCCGCGCCGTGAGACTTCGCCGTCTATCTACGAATGCGCCAAGGCTGGCATCAAGGTGCATATGCTCACGGGCGACCACCCGGAGACGGCCAAATCCATCGCCAAGGAGGTTGGCATTGTCCCGAGCAACATGGGCATTCTCCCGTCGGGCATTGCCAACACGGTGGTCATGAAGGCGACCGACTTTGACAAGATGAGCGAGGCCGAGATCGACGCAATGGAAGAGCTCCCGCTGGTCATTGCGCGCTGCGCGCCCGAGACCAAGACGCGCATGGTTGAGGCGCTGCGGCGGCGGGACGCCTTCATGGCGATGACAGGCGACGGCGTCAACGACGCGCCGTCGCTGAGCACAGCCGACGTCGGCATCGCCATGGGGTCCGGCAGCGACGTGGCCAAGTCAGCAGCCAAGATCGTGCTGACCGACGACAAATTCAACAGCATCGTCGCGGCCATCAAGGAAGGCCGGCGCATGTTCGAGAATATCCAGAAATTCGTCCTCCACCTCCTCAGCAGCAACGTCGGGGAGGTCATCCTCCTCATCGCGGGCCTCGGCTTCCAGGATGACACGGGCTTCTCCGTCTTCCCCATCTCGCCCCTCGAAATTCTCTGGATCAACATGGTCACGTCCTCCTTCCCGGCCTTCGGCCTCGGCCGCGAGCGCGCCAGCGTCGAGGTCATGCGCAAACCCCCCCACGACAAGCGCCGCGGCGTCTTCACCAACCAGATCCTCGCTGACATGATGGTGTACGGCCTGCTGATGGGCACCTGCACGCTCATGACCTTCGTCATCGTCGTCTACGGCCGCTACGGCGGCCACCTCGGCCACGACTGCAACCGCGTGTACTCGGACTCGTGCGAGCCCGTGTTCCGCGCGCGCGCCGCCGTCTTTGCCGAGCTGACCTGGCTCATTCTCATCAGCGCCTGGGAGTTCAAGGACATCCGCCGGTCCATGTTCCGGCTGAACCCCGACGACACATCCCGCTTCCCCTTCTTCAAGGACGTCTACCAGAACAAGTTCCTTTTCTGGGCCGTCGCCATCGGCGCGGTCAGCGTCTTCCCCACGGTGTACATCCCGTACCTCAACCGGGACGTGTTCAAGCACACGTCTATCAGCTGGGAGTGGGGCGTGGTAGTTGGCATGACGATTGTGTATGTTGTGGGCATCGAGATGTGGAAGCTTACTAAGCGGCGGTTGAATATTCTGGATGACCACAAGGTGGTCCAAGGCTCGTGGTCGCAGGGCGAGGAGGGCGCGAAGAAGTTTGCCCGGAGCATGGGGCTTGGGCATTTGAAGAGTTGGCTGAGCTCGGGAAGGACGTCGACGTTTGGGCGTAGTGAGTCGAAGTCGAAGGCGCAGTCGAATGAGGGGATGACGCAGTCGACGCAGCAGGGGATAACGACGCAGCAGGGGACGAACTCGATGCCGCCGGTGTGAGGGAAGTAAGGAGTAGGGTAGATAGATCGTGGTGGGAGTAGTAGCAATTTATTTTCCATGTTAACTAATAAATATTTGGATTAAATTTTGAGTTGCCTACGTTGTCGGTTATCTTCTGTCGCAGCCTCCCGTTAATGTTAAGCACATAAACATGGCTGGATATCCCTTCTCCTGACCATCGATCTTCCTGACCTCCCGCTCGCGCGGGGGAGATCCTGATCAGGTACATAGAGAGGGCAACGGAATATGTGACCAATCCCCCAGTTTTCAGCGTTATGGTTTTTATTTCTTCTTGCTGACACAGGGTCTTGAGCATCGATCCCGGGCTCAATCATTGTCGTCCATGATGAAGCGGCCACCCTCCCAATTTGGTCATTGTATTTCGTTTACCGAAGCCACAAACACTCTGAAGTTTCTGTCAGCATCTTAAAACAACCAACTTTTCCATTCCCTTTCCTTTTCCATTCCCTTTTCTTTTCCATTCCTTTCCTTTTCCATTCCTTTTCCCTTTCCTTTTCCTTTTCCTTTTCCCTTTTCTTTTTCTTTTCCCTTTCCTTTTCCTTTTCCTTTTCCTTTTCCTTTTCCCTTTCCTTTTCCTTTTCCCTTTCCTTTTCCTTTTCCCTTTCCCTTTCCTTTTCCTTTTCCCTTTCCTTTTCCTTTTCCCTTTCCTTTTCCTTTTCCCTTTCCTTTTCTACTATGTATACCGTCAGAACCAAACAAGCCATTTCCCGTGATATTCCACAATTGCCACAGTGGCTGAGAACACCATCACCTGGGAAAGCCGCATGCAATGCGCGATCATCGCCGTCTAAAAACAATTCGTCCTCAGTATCCGTATGGCTTCAGATCTCTTCGGCGTCCCCTACGCCACCTCCACAACCGCCTATCTGGTAAACAAAATGCCCCTGGAACCGCCAAACGACCGTTTCAGACACGGCTTTCTATAGAAGAAGAGGGGTCTGCTGCCAACACGGCACAGGAGCTGTTGGACAGGACCTGGACCGTTATTCCTCCCCAGGCAGTCCGGGAAACCGTCGAGAGACGCGCGACCCAGGTACTACTCAGCAACGCCGATAGAAATTCCTTGGGTAATACCTGGTGCTACAGCTTGCTCAACAGGCATTCCGATTTGCGAGCGCAAGTGATGATGAGAGATAGAGAGGCCACGAGGAAGAGGTGTCGTGAAGCTTATGAAACTTGTCTTCTTACGGAAAAGGAGAGGAAGGAAAATATGCAAGAAATCCAAAGGGTGACACGGAAAGAGGAGATAATGGAACAGGAGAAACAGAAGGCGAAGGACAGGCGGGCGGCGCTGAGGCTTTGCGAAGGTGGTGTGGAAGGAGATGCCGGTGGAGGTTTGGGTTGTTTGAGTAGCTTAGCACTGCTGTTAGGGAGGGAAAATTTTTTTTTTATCACTTCACTATTTACTCTTCATTGATGATGCATAGGGCGATGCCCATGCTGCTGATTTGGGGTTCAAGACGGCAGAATACCGCCTGGTATGCAAGGGTTATGGTTGGCGGGGCAACGAAGCCC
The DNA here is from genome assembly GCA_027946355.1 of Collariella sp. IMI 366227. Classification (NCBI taxonomy): domain Eukaryota; kingdom Fungi; phylum Ascomycota; class Sordariomycetes; order Sordariales; family Chaetomiaceae; genus Collariella; species Collariella sp. IMI 366227. The sequence goes on along the minus strand of JAPEUS010000005.1, from coordinate 1,640,238 downwards.
AGCTGCTTGGAACCGCGGGGCATTGGTTCCACAACATCGTCAACCAGGGGCCAGAGCAACAACTCAACTTACAACCAGCTCATACAATCATACATACGGGACCTCCGCAATGCAGCGAAAACTCGGGAGGACGCCTCAGGGGCGCCCATCACGGCTGAAACCGGTTGAGCAGGACCCTCTCGCGGAATACGGGCTCCCTTCCAAGGGCGAGAAGAGGTGCGTTCGGTCCTCCGGCTCCAACACCCCTTGCTGACACTCTTTGGAGACTCCTCTCCCCAAAGGTCCAAGAATCCTACTACTCCAAGATTGTCGAGCGCTACCTCGCCTTCTGCACCGAAGCTGGCGACCGCGACACTCTCCAGAAGCAGTTCGCCCGGCTCTCCGTAACCGACACAACCAAACCATCCACCCCCCCTTCAACCCCAGGGGATCCTCGCTCTCCACACCCTCCCCGTCCCGCACAACAACGACGCGCTCTCCCAAATTCTCTCCGCCCTGCGCAAACTCCGCGAAGCCCTCGTCGCCTCTCACCGCACCGACGACTTCGCCATCCAGGTCTACCTCTTCTCCGTCCGCCTAGGCATCCAAGCCTCCTCCTTCGAAACCTACCTCCCTCCCTCCTCCACCTCCTCCGACGCCACGCCAACCAACCCCAGCGCACCCCACTAACCCCCAACCCACCACCACCGCCATCACCACCACCACCACCACCACAACCCTCACAACCCTCGAACAGACCGAAATCACCACCTACCTCATCCTCGACACCGCTTGCCGCCGCGGCGACCTGGCCCACGCCCTATCCCTCCTCCACCAACACTTCCCCTCTCCTCCCTCGCACCCCAACCAACCCCCTCCAACCCCAGCACCACAGCTACATTCCTCAAACAAACTCTCCTCTCCCTCATCCACGACAATTGGATCCTCTTCCGCCGGGCTTTGGTGAAATGATCTGGGACTATTTGGAAAGATCCAGAGGACGAGGTTAAGGACGGGGCTCTGGCATAGCGTGGTACAATCGACAAACGGAAGATGGACAGAGTAAAAGAGACGGGTGGCGTTGGGTCATTGGTTTGATACCCTGGTTATGGTATATATTGGTTTCAGCGTTTCCTTTGACTAGGAATAGGAGTGCATTTAAAGTTATCATCTCCTAATGTTCTAGCCATCCATTTCCAGACCCGGCTGCGGACCCAAGCCATCCTCATGATGTTTGCTTGGTCGATCTGCAAACCGCATGAGGAACCCTGGCCCCATGCAGCTGCCCGGACTTTGTGCAACTTGAGCCGTTCGGCATGTGATTGCCAGGGCCAAACTCAACCATGATATCAGTGAATAGCAACGTGCTAATATTAGTTGAATTATCGCTAGATCATAAGTGGGCATATGTGCAGTTTGCCCGGGGTACATTATATCTGCCGTCTGTCGCCAGACAGGCGTGGCCACGCCGAGATAACCCTCCGCTCCCTCAGAGTAGCCAGAATTTTACATCAAGTCCGACAGCCAATCCGTATCCATAACCATCGCGAGCACAACCTCGCCCGCGAATCCGATAGCTCTGTTCTTCCATCCGGGGCACACGCACGCTTAGAGGAGCGCGACAGCAGCCATGAGGCCGCCAATGGCGCCAAAACCGGCAGCGGCGGCGGTGGGCTTGGGGCCAGCGTTCTTGCTGGTGGTGGTAGCAGTGTCGGCGCCCGCGGTGTTGCCGGTGGTCTGGGCCGGAGGAGTGGAGGTCGGGGCAGTGCCGGCTGAGCCGGAGGTCGGGGCAGTGCTGACGACCGAAGTGCTGGGAGCGGCGGTGTTGCACAGGACTTGAGTGGGCAGGTCGGTGACGCCAACGCCCTTGCAGAGCTAGGGGCATCGGGTGGTCAGCGGAGTTGCTCGCGGGTCTTGTGGGAACAATAGGAGGGAAGTCGGTAAGGAGGTGGGTGGAGGTACTTACATTCAGCGCAAAGTCGATGGCCGTGTTCTTATCCGTCTCACTGCAGCCGTCGGCCAGACAGCAGGCGATGCCGCCGAGAAAGTCCTTGTCGCTGCAGATGCACTTCACGTCGCCACCGCTGCAGTCGCCGATGCCGTTGATGAGGTAGGGGTCGGCGCATTTTTGCTGTGGGACACGCGCACGTTAGCTATATCCGGGAAGAAATTGTAGAAGAAATTGTAGAGTAGATGTAGGCTGGAGGTCGACGTACAGCACACGCGGGGAGCTGGGCAACGGCGGCGCCGGCCAGGGCAAGGGTGAGCAGAGCAGCAGGGACCTTCATGATGACGGCTGAGGTAAACGATAGGTGATTGCAAAGATGGCGGATTGCTTAGGCGACTTGGACGGGAAGCTGGAGACAGTGGACGTCGGGGAAGATGGACTCGATGAGAACTTGAAGTCGTGAGACGGGGAGCTGCGACCCCCTGCTCTTAAATACGCTCCCCACAACTTCACGTCCAGGATCCCTCGAGCTGCTTTGAGCCCTGTCGTCCCAGCCGGGAAGGTCCAATAGGGCCGGTTCATGGCTGCCAGGGCCCGCGCCACTTGCCAAACCATTGGGTGACTTTCGGTCACTTTTCCGCCGCGAGTGCCTGAAATCGGAGCGTGGTGCAGCGCAGCCGCAAGCTCCCTCAAACGTTGAAGTCCATTCTGTCTCGGAAGAGGTCGTCCAACCCCTCGATAACGGGTGGCATTCGGCAGGTGCCAGGAGGGTCTCCAGGAGCTGATCGACTAGCCGGGCAAGTACCACAGCTTTGGGTATCACACGGGCCCATCCGCGCTGCCCAGATCTGCCATTGAGGCCGTTGACGTTCCGCAGGGTGAGGCAATGGAAGCTTCCGAGAAGGGTTGCGTTCTCCCAGCAGTGTGGCGCCATCAGGCACGCCGGCCGTCTCACCGACACAATGTCTCACAGCACGCCGAGACGAGGGGAAGTGCTCGCGAGCCAAGGCGCGCTGGTTGCTGTGCCTTCACAGGCTAATTGGGCTCGAGGAGCACAGTCCGAGGTTCCTTGACAACGCCCGCGGCCTCCGGCGAAGCAGGGCTTGAGTGGATCTCACGGAGTTTTGGCCGACCCGATGATCGACATCCCCGCGTTGAGATCATCGTCCTAGACATTGGATGAAAGTTCTTCAACTATTCTTGAAAATCTAACAAAAAAAGGGGGGCCAAAAAGGAACAAAGCTAACAAAGGGAATGGACGATGACAGGCTCAGTAAAACATCAGACCTCAGCTCAGCTTTGTCTGGTGACTCTTGCGTTTCGACTTGGATGTTCGAGGCTTGGGTTCCCTCGGACATGCTCTGCGATTGGATGGCTGCTGCTAGAGGTTTAAGATTGGGGAGTGCCCCGCTCTAAGCTGCAGCTGGTTGATCTGAGCGCTCTCCCGCCAAGTTCAATCCCTAGTTGCAACGCCAAGGAAAGGGTAGCCGAGGAGTTAGATCGACGGCGTCCCACTCAGATCTGTCAGCCACATCCAGCAACAGCCCAACTCCCGCCAAACATTGCCATCCACATCACGCATTGAGAAATTGAATAATGTTTAATAGCTAGCCAAATAAGTATTCTATTTCCTCTCATCTGAGAGAAATATACCATCGTGGGAAATTACCCGAGTGTGTGTGTCTCGGCTTGCCAGATCCGGCTGTGGCTTCACACCACATGTGGCGCGGAGTGAAACACCGTCGATCTAGCCCTGCAATGGAAGGTGTGGGCACATGAGCGTCCATGGGTTGGAAGTTGAGGCAGGGATGCCAATGAACGCCCATTCAGCAATTCAGGACGCTTGCGGTCTGGTTTTCTACACTGAACCAACCTCGAAGGATTTCGACGACTTAAGTCCAACATCCACTCCTCACCCCACGGGCTGCCAACCGAGCAGACGTCCTGCCATGCCGCTCCTTTGAGTCTGCACGCCCTTCACTTTGACCACCAGATACGCGCCTTGTGATTTCGCGAAGATGGGTTTGGGCATCCTTGAGGACATGGCCATGTCCCACGTCCCAGGTATGTTGAGCAAACAGCCGCTCAGTCCATAACCCCATGACGACGACTCGCCACTGACTACTATTTTGCAGGGACGACGAGATATTTCGACGACCCTGAGCGACCGCAGTATGCCACCAACGGCGTCGAGGGCTTGAAATGCGACACCAGCGGCCCCATCCCCATCATCCTCGTCCCGCAGCCATCCGACGACCCCAACGACCCTCTTAACTGGCCACTATGGAAGCGCGATCTCATCACCTTCATTCTCTCCATGATCGCCATTTTTGCGACCTGTTTGGGTCCCATCCTCGCCGCCAACACCCTGACCATGGCGCTCGACATGCAGAGGTCTTTCCAATCAATCGCGCAGCTTACGGGCTGGTATCTTCTCGGCGTCGGAATTGCGGCCTTCCTTTTCGTGCCGTCTAGCCGCATCTGGGGCAAGCGCCATCTGTTTGTCGCCGGGACCTTGATGCTGGTGGCCACGGCGGCCTGGGGCGGTGCCACCAGGGTTAAGGACGCCCCGCGCGGGGAGCCCCGCGGCGACTACAAGAACATGGTTTGGGCGAGAGTCTTTCAGGGCGTTGCGACGGCCCCGTTTGAGTCCCTTGTCAACGTTGCGGTGGGCGATATGTATTGCGTGCATGTGAGTGGCTGGAACTTGTTAAGAAACTTGAAAAGGTTGATAAGAGACTGACAAAGAGCAGCAACGTGGTATTCGCATGGCTTTTACCAACCTGGCTGTTTTTGGAGGTGCCTTCTTTACCCCTATTCTTGTTGGCAAGATTACCAACACCATCGGCTGGGACTGGTCCTTCTACCTGGTCGCCATCTTCTGCGCCGCCTGCTTCCCCTTCGTTTTCCTTTTCTGCCCGGAGATTGCCTATCGCCGAAGCAGGTCCTTGAATCTTGATCTGCTAGACACTGACGACCCGTTTGCCGTCGAGCCCACGGTGGGCTCTGCAACCGACGATGCCGAGAAGTCGGGCAGCAACGGTCCCTCGGAACTTAACAACGGGGATGCGACCAAGGGGAACGGAGCCTCCCCCACCCGGAAGTACGGCATCCCGCCCAAGGCGACCTTCAAGCAGTCGCTTGCGCTCTTCAATGGCCGCAAGTCGGACGAGCAGTTTTGGAAGCTGCTTCTGCGCCCCCTGCCGCTGTTTATGCAGCCGGCCTTCTTCTGGGCGTGCCTTACGCAGGGCCTGCTGATCGGTTGGACCGTCTTCATCGGCGTGATCCTGGCGCAGTTCTTCCTGGCCACGCCGCTGTGGTGGTCCGAGGTCGAGACGGGCTACTCGTATGCGGCCGCCTTTATCGGCGCCATCATCGGTTTTGTGATCGCCGGCTCGCTGTCGGACTGGTCTGCTAAGTACATGACCAAGCTGAACCACGGCGTGTATGAGCCCGAGTTCCGCCTCGTGCTGGTCATCCCCCAGATGGTCTTGGGCTGTGCGGGTCTTTACGGCATGGGCATTACGGTGGACGGCTTGCTGCATTCGAAATACCACTACGCTGTCCCGCTGACCTTTTTTGCGCTGGAAGTTGCCGGCATGGTCATCGGCGCCGTAGCCAGCTCGTTGTACATTGTAGATGCTTACCGTAAGTATCTCCCTTGCCCACCTTCAGCATGCCCCACTGACACGCACAGGTGACCTGGCCATCGAGGGCTTCACCTGCATGATCATCTTTAAAAACGTCTTCAGCTGCGGCCTGACGATGAAGGCCTTCAACTGGCTCATTGAGAACCACACCAAGGCCGCCCGCGTGTTCAACGCCATCGGCTCGGTCCAGGTCGTTGTCTGCCTGCTCACCATTCCCATGTGTAAGTGCTACTACCTCAAACCAGAGCGTTTGCAGTCAACTGACAGTGTTCGTTCAAGACGTCTTCGGCAAGCGCATCCGCAGCTACTTCCACCGCCACGACCTGCTTGAAATGTTTGGGGTCCGGTAATGGTGGCGGTTCTACGACGTAAACTGAAACCCGTTTTTTTTTTCTTTCTGCACTACTTGCGTTGAGTTAGAGTTGGAAAGGTGTTTGTTTCATTGGGTCGGATTGGCTTGCTTTGCTTGATTGGGGTTATAGCCCGTATACATGTATATGTAATGACACTTGAGGACGGTATCGAGTGGTAATGACTTCAGGATACCATATTAATTAGAGACGCGGATTAGCTCTGTTTACACACCATTTCTCTACCAGAAGCCGGGGGTCGTTCAGAGTTCTCAGATTCAGGACCATCGCCTGCCGTATTCCGCTCCAATTAACCACACCATGCTATTTGCAAAAACCTATGGAATCTAACAACCACCACCCATCCATCTCTTCACTCCTTTTGTCCCCCCTTCTCTCCATGCTCCCTCCAACATCCCACCCTAATTATCCCTAAACCCCTCCCTCTGTCTTCACCTAAATCTTAGCCTTCCTCCCATCCTTGACCTTAAACCTCACATCCCCCAACAAAAATCAGGATACTCCATCCCGGGATCCAGTCCCACCCCCGTCCCGCCCTGCCTCCTCCACCCGGCTCCATCCACCACTAGCGTCGTCCCATTCACGTAATTCCCCGCGTCACTAAACAGATAAACAGTCGCGTCCGCGATGTCCCGAACACTGCCCCAGCGCGCAGAGGGGATGCCCTTGCCCTTGTCGGCGGAGGAGGTAACGAGGGACGAGGCGAGCCGCTCCATCCCTTCGGTCCGTCGATGGCGCCGGGCGCGAGGGAGTTGGAGGTGAGCCCGAGGGACCGTATTCAAGGGCGAGCGTGCCGGTGAGGAGTCGATGGCTGCTTTGGCGGCGGAGACGTCTGTGGGACTGGTTAGAAGGGGGAAGGTGTGGGGTTGTGTCAGAGAGTTGAATGGGGGTTTGGGGGCCGGCGGGCGGGTAGGGATGGAGGATTAAGTGAGGGGAGGGTTCACTGGGTACGTACGTGCTTGAAGCGGCATGCCCGTGTAGTGGAACGTGGCGGAGACGGCTAGGAAGCGGCCGCCTGTGAGGCCGTCGGGGCTGGGGTTGGGGTTGCGGGCCGCGGACTCAACTAGGTAGGGGACGGTAGCCTTGATGGTGTTGTAGGTGCCGATGGTGTCGATGTCCATCACGGTCTTGAAGGCGTTGGATGAGAGGCCCGCGATGGGAGCCACAAAGTTGCCTGCTGCGCCGGCACTACACATAACAGGGTCAGGGGAAGGACGGTAGGATGGCTGGGGGCTAGGAGGCGTACATGACGAAATCGATAGCGCCGAGCTCCTTCGCGCAGCGGTCGGCGGCCGCCTTGAGGGAGTCAAACTGTGACGTCGGTCAGCTAGGGGGTATCACTAAGGCTACATTGGGGAACTTACGCTGCGAACATCAACGCCACCAATGCCGATGACACGGGCGCCGCTCCGGACCTTTGCGATCTCCTTGGCCGCGGCCTCTGTCTTCTCAACACTACGACCAATAATGCAGGCGTTGGCACCGAGATGGACGAGGGCGCGGGTCTGGCCACTGCAAATGGTGCCGGCGCCGCCAGTGACGAAGACCACACGGTTGGCTAAGGAAGGTGTTAGTCAGAGCTGAAGGGTCTATGTCTCGGGGATATCACGAACCGAAGATACCGTCCCGCCAGACATTGCTGAGGTACTCAGACTTTGGCACCGACATAGTGAAGCGGCCGGAAGAGGAAGTTGTGAAGGTTGAGATATTGATTGTAGTGAGACAGGGTTCAGGAGGGAGAGGAGGGGATGGGATGAGTGGGAGTCTGGGGTAAGGGAGTCTGGGGTAATGGGTCCGGAAACAAAGGGTGGGTTCAGGGCTTTAATATTGCTTTTATGGGGGAACCGGGTTTCAAGGGACCGGATTTGGGATATGAGGCTGTCCAACTGATGCGTGATCCTGTCTTCCGCGTCAAGAGTCTCGATCGTGTCCAAGCCGATCGTGTCCAAGCTGTTTCTGGGGGTGTTACCTCGGCTGGCCCCACTATTCCCCGGCAGCCGATATGGGGCCCCGGTCGTCTGGCGCCGTTCCAGGATGTCTCCGCACATGGAGACCCGTGGCAATCGGATGGGTCATGGGTCACCGCCTTTTTGCGCCGGCAGAATCAACTGACATCTTCGCGCTAATCATCAGCGTTCTAAACAGCAAAATCTTTGGGTATTCTGCACTCGTTTTGTAGGATTAGTATGCAAAAGACCCGAGAGGTTGAGGGTGCGCGGGTGCTTGCAGCAGTTCGCGACGCGATGGCGGGGCTTACAGCGGTGAAGTAGAGGGTGGGAGAAGAGAGCGCACGCGTACGGTAGGCGAGTGAAACCAACGATAGGAAAGTAGAACTACGGAGGCGCGTGCAGGGTGGTCGACAGCGAGGTAGTCGATGTGCTGGTGGGTTTGCGGGCGCGAAGGCGAGATCAGAAGGGGTTTTGCGCTGCTGGCTCTGGGGGGGCGCACGCGTTAAATTTGGCTGGACGAGAGTGACAATCGATGTGATTTCATAGAAGCATTATGGTAACGAGTGCAAATCTACAAGGCTATGCCTCCGCCGCTACCTTCGGATTCTTGCCGGCTTCCTCAAGTATCCTCCTCATGTGAGTATACAATCCGCTATCCTCCCTCTTCCATCTCCTACCGCCTGGAAATACCGCCTTCCGCAGTGTGTTCACTTAGGGAACCAACGGCCTGTAGTGCTTGGTGAAGTATTTCTCCGTGATTTTGCGAAAAAATATCTACCTCAAATACGGTGCCTAGCTTCAACTTTGCAAGTTTATCCGTGTCGGCGATTCCACTTGTCAAATTGAGCCACAACCTTATTTCAAATGCAACGTCCTCTCAGTGATGAACAGACCAACACTCGCCCTGCCATCTTGAGGAAAACGATGCTAACCGAATCTGGAAACCTTGAAAGTGCTTCGCCCCACCAAACACGCTCGACGCGATCCAATTGTGAGTTGCGTCTGCGGCCTCGACCCTTCTTTCATCCCAAGCAACATTCAACTCGCATTCCAGCCTCGCCTAAGCGCAACAAACAACCAACTTTTTACACTTGTGCGGTTATGAACTTGACCCTCGACCTGAATACTACGCTGTATTCCCAACCTCGCCAACAATATTTGCGCTCAACACCACGACCTTTTCCACAATGACAGAAGCGGCTGCCCCGCCAAAACGACGGGCCTTGCCCTTCAAGCGCACAGTCGCGCGGAGACAGCAGTCTGAGCCAACCGAAGAACCCAAGAGATTTGACGAGGATAACGATCTCGACCTTTTCAGACACTCGAAAGACATGTTTTCCGAAGTTCTCCGCGAGGCTGAAGAGGAGGACCAGGATCAACATGATAGCAAGAAGAGGAAAGTCGGGTCAGACGACGAGGATGAGCCTCGGGTCACCTGCAAACAATCCATCACACTAGACGGGTCAGACGACGATTTGATAGTGGACGTCAAACGAAAGGAGAAAGAGATTATCCGACTAAGGAGATCGTCACGGCCCATGACCCCGACGCCCTCCAAAACCCCACGGACGCCTGGCTCAAGAACAACACCCGGAACACCCGCCTCAAAACGAAGCGCGTCCAAACTCCCCGAAGGCTCAGCCACTTCCCTCGTCACCGTAATCGACTCCTCCTCCTCCGACGAAGCCCAACCCCGTCCACCCCGTCCAACCCGCGTCACCCGACAAACAGCACGCCGCACGCTTACCCCAAAACCCCAAAACCTCCCCAACAGCAACAAAAATAACGACGACTCCGACGAATTCGAAATTCTCTCCTCCTCCCCAATCCCCAACACCCCGCAGCAGCCCCAGACGAATTCTCCGAATGGATCTCCCGCGCCCGCGCCCTGCAATCCTCCACCAACACGCAAACCATCATCCGCATCCTCGTCACCTCCCAGCTCCTGGCGCCACCACCCCCGTCCTGGTTGAGCGCCGTCTCAACCAAACCGTGCAACTGCTCCTCGACGTTTGGATCGCGACAACCCGCTCCCGGGGTCGACATACCCGACGATATCGCCGCCGCGCTGTTTCTGACGTGGAAGGGGAATAAGATCTATGGGCATTCTACGCTTGCGAGTCTGGGGGTGCAGGTGGATGAGGAAACGGGAGGGTGAGGGGACGGGGAGGGGTATTTAAGGGCGGGGTGGTGTTGGAGGTTTGGACGGAGGGGCGTTTGAGGAGGTGGTGGGGAGAAGGAGAGGGGAGGAGGATGGGTTTGTCAGGTGAGGGATTCGATGGCGCGGTTGGAGATGGGGAGGGGACGGGGAGGAGGAGGTGCAGGCTGTGCAGGCGCAGAGGAAGCGAGGGATCAAGGTGGTGTTGAAGGCTAGGGAGCACGAGCCGTTGAAGATGATGGCGAAGGAAGAGACGAATGTCGCCATGATGGTCGAAGCGTTTCGGGGTCAGAAGGGGGTCGGGCCAGAGTGGGACGTTTCCATTCACTTTGATGGGGAGAGGCTGGACGACGAAAGTTTGGTCACGGAACTTGATATTGACCCGGATGAGGTCAACCAGTTCGAGGTTCATGTGAAGAAGAGAGCATGAAGGGATGACGAATGGATGGAAGGCGAGCTTGACTTATGATACCCCGGCATTTCCCACAAGGACGGCGCAGATGACGATTTATCGATCGATATTGAGTTCCAATTCTTCATTTCTTCAGAACCAACCATATGGGTATGGTATGCCGATTGATCTCCATCATGACATGACACATGCAACCACAAATACTCCCAAACGCCGAGCCCAACCCGATGCCCCCGATGCACTTTTCCCACAGCTGTCCAGCCATCTAAAACCGCTCCTTCATCCGCGAGGCAATTATCCTCAAGTTGTTGTAGACCTTGCCGGGCTGAGCGCCGAGCACCAGCGAGACGATGCTCTCGCGAGCCATGCCGATGTTCTCAAAGGCGCCGAGGATGTGCACCCTCGAGCCGGCGAGCACAATGCGGGTTTTCGTCGCTGTTGCGTGTTAGTTTCACTATCATCTCCCCTCCTGAGACCCGGCAACTGACCATTCTCAATAGCATATTTGGTTTTCTGTAATTCCCCCAGTCAGCACTACCTTCGCACACCCTCCTTTGTCAGGAAAACATACCCCGTCCTTGCCCGCAATACGACCAATAGCACGACCCATGGCGTCGGTGCCCAGCGTCTGGCGCACGTCCTTGACGTCGAACGACTGGATGTACAGCGAGTCGAGGCGCAGCAGCGCGATGGCGTCGTCAATGTCGAAGCCCATGGCAAAGGCCGACACAAAGTCGGCACCCATCTGCAGCGAGTCGTTGCTCGTCGTGTACTTGCTCGACCGCAGCTCCACGCGCTTCTCCTTGATGTTCATACGCACTTGCAGCTTGCAGTGGTCGACGAGAGGGGGGTAGCTAGGGAGGGGTGAGTGGCTTGGTCTGGTGAAGGGGTGGTGAAAGGACGATACGTACATCTGCGGTGGTGTTAGCACAGTTGAAGGGGGGATGAATATAGGGGAAAGTAAGCATGCCTTGGACCAGTTGGACTTGAGAGCCGACATGCGGTTTGGCGGGATGGGGATCTTTCGTGTCTCGGCGCGGCGGACGGGGTCCTGGAAGGGGAGACACCATCAGTCCGGGTTCTTGTCAAGCTCCAAGTCGATAGCGACATACGATGTCCTTCCCTGGCGCAAACCTTGGCCGCCCTTCCTCGTCGATGGCCATCTCTGTGTCGTCGGTGGGTGCGGGTTGCGCGGCGGCGTTGGGCTCTGCTGGGTTGGCGTCCTGCATATCGACGAGGAGCTCGTCCTGCTGCTCGGTGATGGCAGCAGGGACCACTTCGGGGGCCGCGGTGGGCTGAAGGAGGGCTGTCGGGGCAGGCATCGTGGATGTCTTCTCTGAGTGTGTTCGAGGTACCGTCGAGATCGGGAAGGAAATAGTTGGCTCAGGTGAAGGGGCTGCGCGGCTGTCGTCGGTCGGTCTGTTCACCGTCTTCCTCTTTCTGTCTGGAACTTTTGCCTGTGATTTTGTGGTGGGGTTCGAAATTCAGTCAAAAAATGGTGGGCCCACTGGCAAATCCATGCTTATCGGTTGGCTGGGAACGCTGCCTTACCGATGCATCCCTGCCAGAACTGGAGACTGCCGCTAGCGTCATGGACGACAAGCCTTTCAGCGCGCCGCGTTCTGTTCCAAGCTTCGATTCCAGGTTTGCTGCCAGTGCTTCTGTCACTCCGTCAAAGCTCCTCCGCGCCCACTCCCACAACCCACAGACACCATCCTCGCTCCAACGCCCCGACCATGGCCTGAACAATGCTCCCCTGAGGTCCATGTGCGTCAGCATGTCTTTCAACAATGACCTCTAGCGCAACCACGACCCAGCTGGGCCGCCAATTCTGGGGCTCAATCCGCGACTCCGTCACCGTCCTCGCCGCGAGACTCCCACGAGGCCGAGCACTATCGAGCGCTCCGTTCGCGGCGCCGCCGTTTTTCAACACATCCCAAGCTCAAAACACCCGCTTCTTCCACTCCGCCCGCCGCTTCTTCCAACCATATCCCTCGCGTATCTCGCGCAAAAATGTGCGCCAGAGCTGCACTTCGGGAGGCCTACTGCTGATAGGCCTCACCTCCAGCCCATCTTCAACCGGCGCAGTTGCGACGACGTGCGCTGCGGCGGCAGACTCAGCACTAGTCGGAAGCTCTGGGCAGAGAGCAAACTTGAGCCATTTCGCTCGCCAAATATGGCTCCATCGCGGGCAGGCCAGGAACGGCCGTGGACACCCCCCAGTCTCCGGGAAGAGGGCAAACAGCACAAACACCAAGGGAAATGCCGAGAAGGAGAAGGCGGCTGCTCCCAAACAAGAGTCCAAGATACCAACACCAACCACCGGAAAAACACCAGCTCCCGAAGCTTCCGAAACTGAGTCGCTGGCGGACTCTATGTCCAAATATCTACACCTCCCGAAGTTGCCGCACCGCCCGACGAAGGAGGAGCTACTTGCGGCCGCCAACAGTTTCGGCCAGCGGTTAAAAGTCCGCTTTAAATGGTTCTCGATAAGGAGCATGCGCCCCTGGAACGCTGATGAGTGGGGCGCTTTTCTGTCCTGGTTCGTGTTCGGGCACATTGTCTGGATTCTGGTCGGGACGACAACTTTCTTCTCGCTGCTAATTTTCCTCATCAACACCGTTTTTGCACAGGGTGAGCATCCATTCATGACTGTTCATGGACAACAGGCTGACCAAAGGCAGAAACCCTGGCGAAATGGATCGGTGACTACCTTACAGAGTCAGCCGGCCTGACAGTCGTCTTCGAATCGGCTATTGTCCCGAAATGGAAAGACGGCGTCATCACCTTCCGTAATGTTTTTGTCTCTCGAAGGCCGGGCCAGGGCAAATCTACCGTCAAGAAGGGATCCTCCAACGCCGCAGCAGAAGCTGCCGCCGCGAGGAAGGTCGACCCTGAACTGGCTGTTATTGAGGAAGAAGACGACGGAAACTACACGCAATTCGACGTGACAATCGACACGGTCAACGTCACGCTGTCGTTCCTCAAATGGTGGAATGGCAAGGGCCTCTTGCGGGACGTCGAGGTCAAGGGCGTCCGAGGCGTGGTGGACAGGACATCGGTCCACTGGGATGATTCCGAGGACATGGATCCTCTTTCGTTCCGCCACGAGCACCAGCCCGGCGACTTTGAGCTGGAATCCTTCAAGATGGAAGACTTGCTGGTCACGGTCTACCAGCCGGGCGGCTTCCGCCCCTTTTCCGTGTCCATCTTCTCGTGCGAACTTCCCCAGCTCCGGAAGCAGTGGCTCTTTTACGACTTCCTCTCAGCATCGCACATGTCAGGCTCCTTTGACGGGTCCCTGTTCACCATTCACCCTCGGCAGATCCACAGCATGTCCTCTGCCGCAGAGCGGCGACAGCAGGACGAGTTCGGCGAGGACTCGGCTTGGAAGAAGTTCTCCCGGTGCCGGATCGACGGTCTCAAGATCGACCACCTGAACCGTGGCGTTGAGGGTCCATTCGGGTGGATTTACGAGGGCAACGTCGACATCGTTGCCGATGTCATGTTCCCCGCCGATCCCGCCGAGGGCATCGGCAAGGTCGTGGCTGAATTCTACGACAAGATGGAAGAGGCAGTAACCAGCAACCGGTACCTCAAAATCCTCGAAACCACTAGCGGCCGCGGCCGCACCCCGAAAAAACCAACCCCATTCTCAACCCCTCCTCATCCTCCACCTTTTACGAAGAAAGCAGCCAACCCTCCCCCCTCCCCCTCCGAAGACGACCTCACTACATCAAGCTCAAACCCCACCCCATCCACCCTCACCCCCCTCCTACCTCGTAATGGACATGCGCATCTCCCTCAACGACGTCCGCGCTGCCGTCCCGCTCTTCAACAACCCGCACATCAGCTACGTCAACCAGGCGCTCGTTCGGCCCATCGTTGCTTACATCAACGCCAAGCGCACCTACATCCCGATCGGGTGCCGCATCGTCAAGCGCGCGAGTGACTTTGAGGGGAGCTGGACGGTTTGGGACTGTGGGCTGATGGACGATACCAGTGCCGAGGTGTATGCTGCGTTTGCGCGGAGCGTGGAGGATCAGCAGAGTCGGGTCAGAAGGTTTAAGAGGGTGGGGCTGTGGACGGTTAGTTTGGTGGCGCATGCGTTGCTGGCGGGGTGGCGGGGATTTGGTCTGATTTGTTTTGCCTTGTTTTTGAATTTTGGAGTGGCGGTGGTGGTGGTGGTGGTGGTGTTTTCTCTACTCAGGCTGCTGCGATGTGTTTATGTGTACGAAAGGGGGTTGTATAAACAAAATCAGGGGATGGCGGCCGGCTCCTGGATGGATGGATGGATGAATGGATGGATGGATGGACGGGGTCAAACTGCATGCATGCATGGACGGAGCAAAACGGCGTTGTATTACTTTGGTTTGGTACGATTGACTATAACCACTGCCTGGCAGTTACATGGGGATTATTGGGGTGATGGAGGGCTTTCCTGTGCCAGAGCATCGTGTTGTGCGAGGCGGCGGAGTGGGCAACAAATCTGATACCCCTTTTTTTGTATCAACAGAGCATAACCGGAGGTCGTTAATGGAAAGTGAACAACAATTTTGCTACAGTGGACACCGACCCTGACAAGCGGCACTCGATACGCTGGCTGCGCTACATCTCTCTATTTAGCAAATTCGCTGGCGCTGAACATACGCTTGTGTCGCTCTTCCAGGCTTCTTGACTCTTCAACAACCGCCACCATAGCTTCCACAAGCCCTTCTCTTGCCGCGACGCGGGGTGGTTGTGGCGAGCGCCTTCTTCTCCCCAGAGACGATGACGCAGAGCATGTCTTGCATCGTCTCTGTAAACCCCCGCGGTGACATGCTGGCCTGTGCTGGTTCCCCGGCATTGTTCCAGGAAGCAGACAGGGGCGCGTCACGCGGCGAACTGGTTGGTCATCGTGGGCGCCTTTCACATGAAGTCGTCACTAGGGTATTTTGTCAGTGATTAAACGGCCATGTGACAGGAAGGTGACAGCCACTTACTCGCCGAAAGCATCGTCCGCATCATCATAAGTTTTCATATCAGTGGCACCGCCACGGCTGACGCCGGCAAGCGACGTCTTGGTCTTGGCGGCCTTGCTCTTCTTGCCGCCCTTCTCAGCCGCCTTCTCCTCCTTCATCTTCTCGTTGCTCAGCGCGGTCAGCGAGCTGGCAATCTTCTTGATCTGGTCGCTGGGCAGATCCTTGGCCAGCTGCTTGGAGAACTCCTGCAGGAACATGGTGTAGTGGGGCTTCTTGGACAGGCCGGCGACGATGGGGCCCAGAGTGGTGCGCAGGTTCTCGAACTGGGTCTTGGTAGTCGGCTTGAACAGTGGCAGGCTGGACAGGTCGACCGTCTTGGTCGGGTCGCTCGCGTCGATGGGCACGGCGCTGCCGGCGGTGGTCGCTTTGCGGCCGCTGCTGATGCCGATGCTGCCGAACAGGTCCTCGGCGTGGGCAAGATCGGCCTCCTTCTCGGTGCGGCGCAGGCGCTCGCGCTTCTGGGCCTCCGTCTCGTCATCGTCGCTGTCCGACTCGCCAGCCTCAGCCTTGGCGCGGGCACGTTCGGCCAGGCGGTCGGCGATGCGCTGGGTCTTGCTCTTCTTGTTGGCGGCAGCCTCGGCGTCGGCCTTGGCCTTGGCCTCGGCGGCCTTCTTGGCCTTCTCACGCTCGACCTCGGAGTCCTCGGCGGCGTCCCACGAGTCTAGGACCTGTGTGGTGTCGTGTTAGTGTTGTTGTATGGGTGGACGGGCGTGGTGTTGCGCAACGTACATCGCTGTCGTCACCCTCCTCGTCGTCGAACTTGCGGCGGCCAACGCCAACAGCGCCAACAACGGGGGAGTTCGGCGCAGAGTCCTCGGACTCCTCATCTTCTGGAATGTTGCGTCAGCCAGAGTCGACAGATGGTGGGCAGATGTGATAAGCCGTGGAGGCGCGGGGCAAAGGAGGAAATCGACGTACCCCAACGCTTAGGAGACATGGTGTGTGATGGTGCGGCTCAAAAGTCTCGTAGGAATGATCACGGTGCTGGCGTTGTCCGTAGGGAGGGCGGGCGGTAAGAAGGTAGTGGGCGAAAATGTGTGTCGATCAGGTTCGAGGTTGGGCAGGCGACGAAAAGTTCAGAGGCATGCGGTCTCATCTTCGTACCCCACCTCGCCCAGTTTGCCTGTGACTGCGGGGTACCCAAATGTATCAGACTTCAGTAAATGCAACTCTCTGTTAAAACCATGATCCCCCGTTTCGTTGTTCCTCCATCTGAAGTCACAAGTTCGTCCCAACCCACACCATTTGTTGCTGGGACATCCTGGATCATTGTCATAAAAGCCATTGGGGTGGCTCAACAGGCCACCATGATCGCATCCTGGGGGGATGAGAATGAGCCTGTCACATCAGCCCAGGAACTTAAGGACAGGAGCATTCTATGAGCCTTGGGAGTCCCAAGTCCTGCGTCCCTCGCGCCATCTTGTATTTCAAGATCTTGCTTCGTCCTCAGCGCTTCATTCAGCCTCATCAGCCACGCCTGCTCGTGTTCCTCCGCATCAGGCCGATCTTCAGCCCTGCAAATCTCGACTGAACTGACGTTTCGGTGTTGCGAGTTTCGCCAAGATCTGGATCTCTAAAATCTGCCTCGCCGTTCATAAGATGGCGCCATTCGATTGGCCCGTGCTGGTTGCTCGAAGCAGCATGAGGCAGAATCCATCGCGCCAGAAGCGGGAAGGAGGAGGCATCAGCAGGGGGTCTCGCCAGTGGCGGGCATCTGCCGACAGCCATTGATCAGGGAACTCAGAAGAGTTCGTTGGTGAGTGTTCACCGTTCGCTGACGCAGTTCCTGTTCCTGCTCGTTCCCGCGCCATCCACACCACCCGCGCCCGGCACCACCCCCCCCCATGACGGCACTGCATCCCGGAGAGGCAGCCAATCCGCGGGCCTCCCTTATTCTGACCTACAGCGCCCGCAGCCTCAAAACGCGCGCGAGTCCTACCAAGTCCTAAGAACCTCTGCCGCTGCGTGGGATTGCCCAGCTTTGGAGACGACAGTAGGACCTCGGTGACAATTGCCCATCTTTCCCAGGCCTCGCTGCCACCGCACACCACATAACACACGCCAGGAATTATAACAAAAATGGGTGGCGGATGATTTGACTTGGCCTTGGTTTGATTTGATTTGTGCACTCTGCTTGTCCACTACTCGTCGCTTTCTCGACGATTTGCCCCTCCATCTTTCGATCGCGGCATGTCGCAAGCCGCCAACAGTCGCAACCCTCTGTCTAGATCGCTTGCTTGGGCCTCACCCGATGGACAACAAAAAACACTTTTCCTCCCTCCTGGAGGATCATTCCCCTCGACCCAGCACTTCGGCCCTCCGCCCGCTGTCGCCCTTCCGGACCGGTCGTCGGTCCATGACCCGGGGGTGGGGATGGAGGCACCGACTCGATAGCCCCGTCCCACCCGAGTGTTGACCTCGACCTTAGTCAGGACCAGTCTGTCTTGTCCTGTGTGTACGTATCAAGCTTGCTGTGTCTCTCTGAGAGCACCCCTAACCATGAGCGCAGAACCAAAGAGACTCCCCAGGAAGACTGTGCAAGACACAGGTTCATTGTATGGGCAGCCGTGAAGCGCAACTCATCAGTGCGCATGACCCCCGAGGAGCGCCTGGAATGTCCGCTACTCCGATGTACCCAACGATTCCACGACCATGAGGCGATGCTCAAGCACCTTGCCGCCTGCCGGTATCTCGCCTTCGGAGAGTACTGGTGCTACGACCACATGAGGGTCGAGCGCTTCGACGACATGAAGTGCAAGAAGTGTCTGGGGCATCCCTCCAAGAGGAGGAAGATGCTGTACATGGCCAAGACTTTCTTCCACTCGCTCGGCCACAAGTCCAAAAAGACTCAAGGGGCCGGCCTCGACGACGATGAAGTGATGATGCCGCCACCCCCGAGCTACGACTCACTCAACATTCCCACCCTCAACGCCACCGCCAGCGAGCTACCCTCCACTGAGATCCTCGAGATCGACTCGATGGAAATTCCTCTCATTCAGCCCACCCCTGCCCCAGCTCCCAGCGATGCGATCGATCCCCAGGCCCTCCTCATGCCCGTCATGCCGCCCATGCCATCCATGCCCGAGCTGGACTCGACCATGCTTTCGGCTGATTTCATGCAATGGCCAATTCCGGGTTTCACGCCAGTTATGGCGCCGGAGGATATCATCAGGACACCGATGGCCAAGCCGACCTTGCAGCTCACCACAGCCGGTCTTCAAGGCCGCCGTCAACCCCCTCGACCTGTCTCCAGGGCAGCCCCGACCGTGCCACGCAGCAAGGGCTTGTCACCCAGCTCGTCCGTGAGGTCCACGGCCAGCACTGACACCACTGTGAGCACTTGCAGCAATGGGAGCTCAATGATCTCGCCATCTTCAAACTGGAGCGGGACATGGTCGACGAATGGTATGAATACCGGTATGAGCTCGCCTATCGACGGCGTCGATTTTGAAGACATGTTCGCCGAATACACCAATAACAACACATATGCCAACGAGACGTGCCCCGAAAACCTACACGACTTCTTCTCGGAGCTTCCTGCCGACTACCCCATGCTCCAGGACACCAGCGCCATGCCCTCCAACGACCTTCTTGGCTTCGAGGCTCCTCTTGCCAACATGCAGCAGTACACACCCAACATCGTCCTCACGGACGAGGCAGCGCAGACAGTGGAGATCAACGAGCCAGAGGTCGAGGAGACAAACACATGCTGCTCCGAGGCCAAGTCGCTTGTCAGGTCGGCTTGGGACGCTCTGCAGCAACACATCGACTCGTCGAAGGAGAAGATCCAGGACCACAGGGACAACCCGCTTGCCGGCCAGCTTAGGACAATGTCAGACCGGACGGTAGCGACGACAGGCTTGCGGACACTTCGGAGTCTCATTACCGGCCAGCAGCCTTCATCGGCCAGTGACGCTCTCTGCCTAATTCACTTGGTTTATGCTTTTTCTCTGGTCTCGGATGAGCAGGTCTCGTCAGACCGCGTCAACAGCCTCTTTGTACAATCACAATCATACGCCAATGGATTACAGCCAAACGACAGGAATCTTTACCAGCAGCTGGTTATGAGCATATGGCAACCACCAGACTTAACTCATGCCGATATCAACAATCAGCTCACCGCTCTCTCTGGACACTCTTTTGCTTTCTCCGAACCCAAGGGCAAGGCCGTTTTGGGGACTCATGGGCACATCCATGATCCGGTTCTTGATGCGGCCCGCGACTTCCTTGATGGCGAGTATTCAACAAAAACGTAAACCTTGTGAACAATTGCTAACGCCGAGACAGAACTTGAAATCAGCCTCGTCCTAAACGCAGACTCGCCTCCGCTCACCGTGCAAATTTCTGATCTACACATGACACATCTGAAGGACATGAGCCCGGCTGTATCTACCCACGGGACATTGGCTACGACGGCGCGATATGTACTTGAGATGCTTGCTCAGCGGTTCGGTGAAGCTGGCCTTCACAGCAGGTTGAAGGGGATCTCACAGCGGCTTGGCAATGGCTCGCTTTGCAGTGTCAGGAAGATCGAGCTGGAGATTCTCGATGCTGGCAGGGTAAGTAGTGGCCTCCTCTGTGTGCATGACATCGTTAACCCAAAACAGAACTCCCTCCCTTCCGCGAGATTTTTTGGCAGCTACGTCCCCAACGCGAGGAAGCTGTGCGACCAGATGTACGAACAACACGATGCTGGCACACTACGGCGCGACCACTATCACGGACTCGGCCTGGCACTGATTGAGAGCTTGATTTCGGAATTGGACAACTCAAACCTCACGGCAGCACCTTCAGCTATGGATGATCTCGATGCCTTCTTCGACAACCTAAACTCCGGAGCAAGCAACCAGCTCACAGCCTTCCCAGTTCTCGAACCAACTTTCGACCTCACTACCACAACCACCCACCTCCCCACCCCCACCGCAACCTCCACCGGCAGCACCCCATCCAGCACGCACACCCAGCCCAGCAGGCCAGCAACCATCAAACGAGCAACAACAGCCCAACCACCAAAAACCCGTCGAAGCCAACGCTTCCTGCCACATCTGTGGCTACCGCCCTAAGGGCGATCCCCAGTGGTTCAAGGGCAGCATGGCCAAGCACATGAAGACGATGCACAGCGGCGCGCCCGACAAGATCTACAAGTGCCCGTTTCCTGGGTGTGAGCCAGTACAAGAACAGGGCGGATAATTTGAGACAGCACCAGATTGATAAGGGGCATTGGGTGGGGGAGGAGGGGGCGGGGAGGAGGCCGAGTAAAAGGAAGAAGGTTTGTGGTGGGGAGGGGATGGAGGAATAACTTTGGGGGTTGTGATCTAGAGGGTTTGGAAGGAACAGGGGTGAGGAACATCTAGGGCTGGGGAATTTGGCAGGGGGCTGGCGATTTTGGAGCGGTATTTGGGTTGGGTATTGAGCGGTTTTGTGGTTTTGTTGGGCTTGTATAATGTGATACCACTTGGCAGTTGGCATAGCGGGCGTTTTTGGCTTTTTGCTCGAAGGTTTGGGCGGGCTAGATACAGGACGCGCATCGACGAGATGCTCCCGGTTTATATGGGACGGCAACTCGCATTCAAGTGCTGAATAGGTTGCCCGGGATACAGAACGAAGAATTTGAAGTTCTTGTTGAGCATCCATCCCCTCCTATTTTGCTTTTTCTTGTGAACGGCAGTTGTCCACCACACGCGATGAGTTCTCCGGAGATATCCACCATTTGACACCGCAACCCACCCACCAAAGTCCGGAGAAAGGCCGTGTGTTCCACCCCTTCCCCGGATCTGGAGAAAAAAACCTGGTCGAGTTGAGTTGCTATTTATCCACTTCCAATGAGAGAGGGGGTGTGGTGGTTGCGGGGTGGAAGGATCCCCAGGTGCTCCATCAGGGCATCTTACGGTCTCCACTGGGTTGTTGTGGTGGCATAAGAGAAAGGGGGGCTTTGTCGTGTTCTTACTGAGCAGTTGAGTGGTTTGTTTTGACTTTAGTAGTGGTTTTTTTGTTGTAAACTTGAGCTAGTGAGTGAAGCTTGGAACCCAACCCAGATCCTCCGTCAGACTTTCACAAGCTCGAAGCTTACCCCACCTCAGACCACACTTAACCCCCCACCACAAACTTCACCCCTCATCATCAACACTCGTCTGCCAGGAACACAACTCAGTCTTGAACATCTCACACAACTTTCCCAAACCACCCCAAAAACACCACCACCACACACCAACCCCCAGGAATTAAACCTCCAAACCCGCCAAAATGTCCCTCCCCACATCACCGTCCTCGGCTCCCTCAACATGGACCTCGTCGCCTACGTCCCGCACCACCCGCTCCCGGGCGAGACCCTCACCGCCGACGCATTCGCCACCTCCCCCGGCGGCAAGGGCGCCAACCAGGCTGTTGCGTGCGCCAAGCTCTCTGGCGCGCGGCCCCACCTTGACGGCAGCGCTACTGGGGGAGTGCCGTGGTCAATATGGTGGGGTGTGTTGGTGCGGATGCGCATGGGTTGCAGCTGAAGGAGAGTTTGAGCGGGTATGGGGTTGGGGTGGGGGTGTCGAGGAAGTTAAGGATGGGGGTGAAGACGGGGTGGCAATGATTATCGTGGATAAGCCGACGGGGCAGAACAGGATCGTGCTGTCGCCTGGTGCGAACCATATGTTGCAGCCGGGGATTTTGCCGGCAACAATTTGAAGAAGTTGGAGGTGGGAAGCAAGGGCGAGGGGAAGTTGCCTGATATGTTGATCATGCAGCTTGAGATTCCGTTTGAGACGGTGTTGGCTGTGTTGGGGGCCGCGAGGAGAAGGGGTGGATGTGTTGTTGAATCCGGCGCCGGCGAGGAAGTTGCCGGAGGGGCGTATAAGGGGTTGGCGCATCTGGTGGTGAACGAGACGGAGGCGGCGATTTTGGGAGAGGTGGAGG
This sequence comes from Collariella sp. IMI 366227, assembly GCA_027946355.1. Taxonomy (NCBI): domain Eukaryota; kingdom Fungi; phylum Ascomycota; class Sordariomycetes; order Sordariales; family Chaetomiaceae; genus Collariella; species Collariella sp. IMI 366227. The sequence goes on along the minus strand of JAPEUS010000005.1, from coordinate 1,617,847 downwards.
AGAGTGTGTTGGATACGGAGGAGGGGATTGAGAGGGTCGCGAGGGGTTTGTGGAGAGGGGGTTCAGAATGTGATTGTCACGTTGGGAGGGAGGGGCGTGTACTATATGACGAAGACGGGGGAGAAGGGGCTGGTGCCGGCGGAGAAGGCCACGGTGGTGGATACGACCGCGGCTGGGGACACGTTTGTGGGACGGTATGCGCTGGATGCGGTGGGTAGGAGGGAGGGGGAGTTTGATATTGCGGCCGCGGTGAGAAAGGCGAATAAGGCGGCCGCGAAGACGGTGGAGAGGGCAGGTGCGCAGGACTCGATTCCGTGGAGGGATGAGCTGGAGATCTAAGGGGATAAGGTGTCAATAGATGGGTCTGGATGAAGTAGACGGGTTGTAATGAAAAGCATCGTTTTGGCATTGCTTGGCAGCAACGGCCATGTTTCTACCGACTGTTGACCCCTCCGAGTTGTCAATCCCTCCACATTCACATCGTGCCAGCCTCGACCCCAGCCACCCCATCTCCCTTGGTCGACTTGAGGGACTTCACATCGAAGGCATCAAGCACGCGGGTGTTGAAGAGCCGCTTGTTTCTCATCGTCTCCCGGAACTGCTGTGCCTCTTCCGACAGCTCGGCGATCTCCTCGGCCGACGTGTTGGGGTCCGGGCCTGTGGCAATGTTCACGCCGCAAGTCTGACAGAACGACTTCCGCCAGATGTGGTTGCCGAAGACGTAGTAGGCAATCTTCTCGCTGCCCTGAATGGCGAACTGGTTCTCGGCGGACGAGATCCAGGCATCACCCACCTGTAGAGAGTTAGTGCTATTCTGTTGGGGAAGTCTGAGGGTTGTGCTCCCTTACGCTCTCGTCGTAGGCGCCGTCCTCCAAGGAACCGTTGATCTTAATTGCGGCTGTCACGGCGCCACAGTGGCAGCTGCCATGGTACGTCTTGCCGTTTTCAAAACCGGGAGGGTTGGGCTCAGCGCCCAAATACTTGGCCGCGACGTACTGGGGGTCGTACGACTTGCCGTCAAGTCTGGGGGGTTCAGTACCGACCATTAGCAGTTGGGAATCAGAAGACCCACGTAATGACCTCAAGGCTCCGGATGTCAACGTCTTGGAGGGTGCGAAGCTGGACTGATCAGCACACATTCTTGACCTGTGTTTGGGGTCTAGAACTTACATTTACTCCCACCTGGTTAGGGGACGCCGTGCTCGCAGCCATCACAGAGGTTCCGCAGTGACCGCAGAACTGAAGAGCACAAGTCAGTAAACAGCAGCAATTGCAGGGGCGAGCGATAATGACTGACCTGATGGTCCATGTTTTTGGCTCCGAACGAGTAATGAACGAGCTTTCCGTCATCTTTAATGATTTTTAGGGGCTTCGAAGGCATCACCCACAGATAGGCCCTCTTGGAGCAAATGCTGCAAGTGCAGTTGCTGGTGGTCTTGATCTCGGGTGCCTCGAGCTCAAAGACAAAGGCACCGCACTGGCAGTTGCCGCGGTACGTCTTGGTGGGCTGCTCTGTCTCGGACATTGTCACGGTGGAATGGAGATTCTGAGTTAAGGATGAGGGGGTTGAGGCAAAGACGAATGCTGTGGAAAACTCATCGGTCTGCAGTGTGAGGGGAAGTCGTATTTATAAAGTACTGGCCGTCATCCGGAGCACTGTTTGCTCCGGCATGCGACCCTGAGAGCCAATCGCCGGACCACATCGAGCAGCTCTGACCAAGCACACTTCTTTGTTGGACGCCACACGCGGACGCGTCGGGTTCAACCCCTCTTCGCGAGGTGATAGCGCGTGTTCAGCTGACTTGTCAAGCGAGTTTGATGGGTGGGCAGGGGTGTAAACCATCCCGGAACGAACTAGCTCTTCAGCCACCAACCTGCGCTGTGATGTGCAATCTCAGTGTGTTGGAGCCGACGGAGGAAGGAAGAGAACTCCGATAGACAAGACGGACTGTGTCCTACACTGTTGTGAGGATATTCAGTCAAGGAAAGAGAGGGGTTGCGGATTCGTTTGTTTGATAAAAGGGAAGTGTTCAACATTTGCTCATCCGAGAAAGCGGATCTACAACTTTCAAGATTCTAACAGAGAACTCGGCACCTGAACCCTGACAACATATTTGAGGGGGCAAGATTCTTGTTAAATATTCAGAAATTGATAAATTTCCAAAGCAAGCAGTGTTAACTTTTTTGTTTATCACGGAGTCTCCAGGAGTCTCTCTGCTCTCGCACCAAATCAAGAAATTTGAGAGCAGCTGCTAGCGTCAGTGTGAAATAATTCATTCCTTTCTACTCCTTCAGCTATCCATGTAGACCCTCAGTTCTGTTGTCTCAACGAGTGCTAGTATCTCAAACATGCAGCGCCTAAACAAATTTCTTTTTGAACATTGAAAGAGCTGGCAAAAGAAGAGGGACGGAATAAGAAAGGAGAGAGCTAGAAGTTTACCGGCACAACCCCCCTCGTGGTTAAGGGGAGGTGGCCGGCTAGGAAAAGCCTTCACCTAGAAAAGATGGCTTTTGCTTCAAGTCGAATTGGTGACATCGCAGTTGATCAGGGGGCAACATGACGGTCTTGTGACTGCCCGCCCGGCCCCGGTACATCACGGGGGCTCTTCCGGATTTATTAAAGTGCTGAATGCTGAGTTTGGTATATCTAGGTGGGCAGGAAGGTGCAGGAAGGCGCGGGGGTTGGTCACTGCGTGCGCGCGCGTGTGTGTGTGTGTGTGTGTGAGGGAGTTGGGAAGGAAACAAGCTGGGAGGGATTTGATTTGATGGGCTCTGAATTGAGAAAAGCGTGGCTCTCTCAGCAGGCTTAGTGAGGAGACAACAATTCCTTCTCTGACTGTTATTTGAAAGACAAATATGCGTAGTAGTTACTCGGCCGCTATCGACCAATCTACCCCGAGGTTCTTGATTTTGAAGGACAGTGTTTCAGACCTGTTGATCAGATAAACCATTCTACTCCTGATGAAGGCTAAAGGACTCAGGCCGTTCCTGTTTCCAAAATCCAACTCACCTCTCTCAAGGTCGGGCCTTCAAAGGTAATCCCAGCCTCCGCTCGAGGACCTGCGTTTTGTTGGAAGAGGCACTACCTCAACGCTCAAATATTATTATTCCTACGCCGCTGTGCCCTGCGGGCATGTCGGACCCTCAGCTATTTACTGTACAGGAAAACCGCGCCCTTGCGGGTCGGGTGAAAAACCTGTACCGACGATTAAGGTAAGAAATCAGTGAATGAGCCTGCGAAATACAAAGAGAAGGCCTCTTGGCCTTCGACGGGTCAGAGTCAGATTGCCTACTCCAGCTCGAGCTTCCTAGCCAAGCTGTACATCGGCAGTCTTCCTGAATCCATCAGCCAGCCCAGTATCCTTCTCGTCAGCCGAGCAGTCGAAGGACTGGCACCCTGTAGAACAGAGTAAAAGTCCCGTCGCGTCCTGACTTCTGTTCTCTCCCACGTCCGAGTCAACGGCGGGGCCAAACACCACATCACCAGGTGTTCGACAGTCTCCCGCCCTTCCCCCGCACTCGCAGCAGGGCGTCAGCACACTCGGGACTCCCCGTTTGAACAAGAAGTCCCGGAGGCCTATGTCCCCAGTTCGGATCTGGACCAACAACGAGCTCTTCGCTTTGCTCAGTCCCTCGTGCTTCTTAAGAGTCTTGTCCTTGAATAGAGTCTCCCGTTGGTGGTCGAGGTCATCCGCTGGTCTCGTCGTCGCCCGACTGTCTCGTCCCTTTAGCCATCTCTCTCTCCAAGCCTCTTCAACTACCCTGTCCGTGTCGGTGGTTCCCCCGGTCCAACGCGCTATTACTCCTGCGGCCTCTTCTACCGCTGTCGGCCTCTGTGGCCTTAAGGCCCGTGGTCGGCCCCTGTTGCTCGGCCTTAAGGAAAACCTCCGGCGTATCTTGCTGCAAGCTGCATGGACAATGGTCCCTGGGGCCTTTTTATCTCCTTGGCCGTCGTCGAGAGCGGGTTGTTGAAGCCTGGTTTCGAAGTCGGCAAGTCGTTTGTTGAGGTATAGGTCTAATGGCGGCACCCATGTTTCTGTCTCAAGATTGCGGATTGGAGTGGACTTGAAAGCTCCTGCCACGATCCGCAAGCAGGAGTTTTGAGCCTTCCCAAGATCCTTGGTGATTCCCTTCGTTGCTGGCTTGCCTCCTTTTTCTGTGGGGATGTGGAAAGATGAAGCCCCATAAGCTAGCGCCGACCGGATGCATTTTGAGTACACCTCCCGTGCCTTAGCCAGACCCAGTCCCCACGTCTTGGCTGCGATTCTTGACAGAGCATAGCTTTGGGTCACCAGTTTCCGTTCCAAAGCCCTCAGGTGAGCTTTCCAGTTGAGCCTCCAGTCCAGCCAGACACCTAGGAACCTAGCTGATTCTGTCGGCTTCACTGGACTGGTGCCTCTCCCCGGCTGGGAGAGGTCGAGCTGGTTGGTCCACTGCCGTCGTCCCTTGTTGAAGTGAATCAGTTCGCTCTTCTCGGGAGCGAATGCCATCCCTCGGGTGTCCGCCCACCGCAGACATGTCTCCCAGGCCGCCTCCAGCTGTCGGACGTTGGTCTCCGGGTTTCGGCCAAAGACTAAGAGATTGGTGTCATCTGCAAAGCCTGCTATCGCTAGATGGGGGTGCTGTTCTTTCAGCTGCTTGTATAGAGAGGCGATATAGAGAATGAAAAGAGCCGGAGAAAGGGGAGAACCCTGAGGCACTCCAGCCCGTATGGCTGTCGGGGAGGCTGCCTGGCCGTCAAAGTGAAGGGTTGCCTCCCGTCCGGTTAGCCAGTCTTGTATCCATAGGACCAACCATTTTGGAAAGCCCAACTCTCGAAGAGTGGCAAGTAGTCGGGGATGGTTAACCGTGTCGAAGGCTCCTGAGATGTCCAGCTGGAGTAGCGATGCTGTTGCTTTCTGCCTCCACGCTTCTTGAACCTGAGCTACTACTAGTCGAACCGCGAGCTCTGTTGACCGGTGTGCTCTGTTGCCCATCTGTTCGTCCGAAGTAGGCCGTTGGTCTCTGCGGCTTGGGTAACCTTCTCAGCCACCACCGACTCTATTATTTTCCCGAGGGTTGGTAGTAAAGCGATCGGCCTATAGCCTCCTGGTGTCTGATAAGCTAGCGGAGTTTTGCCCGGCTTTGGCAGAACCACGGTCTTTGCTCTCTTGAACCGGCTCGGAAACCATCCCAACTGCAGACACCTTGTAGCTAGTATAGCCAGTACGTTGGCCAGCGGCTTCCCACACGCTTTCAAGAAGCCTGTAGGAAGCAAGTCTTCGCCCGGTGCTTTCCAGGGCTCGCCTTTCTCATCGCTTGCGCAACTTCGGCCGGTGTTACCCTCTGTTGGACACTGAACCTTGGCTCCCAGTCATCACGGAAAGCTTGGTCTTGGATGTCGGTAAGGTTAGCTGGAGGGTTTGGAAAGAACCTCCCAGCTAGAGCCTCGGCCTTCTGGCTGTGGTCCGTAGCTGTTATCTGTCCCGAGGCGTCTCTAAATGCTGGCAGCCTCGGAGGTTCTGGTGGTAGAAAGCTCCGTAGTCTGGCCCATCTCTCGAACGCCCACATCTTGTCCGGCTTCTTCGCCTCGCTTGCCTCCTGAGTCAACGCTCAAATACAGCAACAAATTCGAAGGCCTAAATACAAAAACGATGGAGATGTCTCTGGCACCGAAATACTGTCTGGTTGCAATTCCTGGTGTCCTGGATGGAGAGAGAGTCTGAGAGTCAATTTCGGGTCTGAGACCAGACTTGTGTCAACTCGACAGACCAGCACTTGAGGAAACCAATATTTTGGCGGACTACAAGAAGGCAGGGAAGGTTTTCTCGGTTCCACTGTCCAACCTTCGCTCAAACAGAAGTGTGGTTGGACGCCCACCTCAAGGGAGGGATCTCGGAAAGTCAGAATAGCTCAGGCCTTGCCTGGTGTCAAGAGCGAAAGAAAGGGAGCAAGCTCAGCGGTCGGTCCATGAAAATCCCCAAGCTGTTCCGTTTTGGTTTTGTGTTCACGAAATATTCCACCATCAGCTGACGTCCTCGCCGTTCACTAATAACGATCGGGATGTCGTCCCGGCACTTGTCGGGAGACACCCCGGTCGTACTGGTGCGTGGGCTTCGGTCATGTGCCCGGGTGCCGGGGCGGCGGGCCCCACCAAGTCCCCACATCTCGGGGCCGGAACAGCCGGGGGTTTCCGGGCGCGGGGGTCACAGAGCCGGAGCACGCTGGGCCCCTGGCGGAGGGTTTTGCTGAAGTCGTCGCAACAAATTGATGGACGAGATTTCCAAAACCTCACCGCCTCCTGCGGCAATGCTCGGATTTCCAGAACGGTTGTCACGGGCTTCGAGAGGTGCCAGGGTCAGGACACTGCCCACTTCTCGCACTGCCGAGCCTGGGGAATCCGGCCTTCTGGGCGTGGGGTGTCGGCGCTCATTGGTGGACATGACGTCGATGATCGCTCGCCGGGCTGCAGGAGTGCGATTCTGGAAAGCCGCGAGCTGCCGGTGAGAAAGGGACCGGTGGATGTTGAGGAGAGTTAGAAGCTCGGTGCAACAGCGTTGAGTCAGTTTGTTTATTGATTCCTGGAAGCCGCATTTCCGGTTGTTGTTTTCGAAGCGGTAGAGTGGTATCGAGATCTCGATCAACCGCGGGGTCGTCGATTGACGAGGGACAAGGGAGGGGGTTGGTGTCATCGGTTTGGCTTCGCCTTGTCCGTTCTGGAATTGAACCTGGAAACATGAAAGGCCCCCATGGAACGGAAAGAGCGAGAGTTCGATCAGGTCATTTTTATCATTTGGATTAGGCTGCCTCTTGGAATGAATGTGGGAGGCCGGATGAGGCAGGAGCTGCCAACCTGATGCCCTAGGTCCCCACCGTGAGAACCGCCTCGGAGAACCACAGAGCCACTTCCATTGCTCCTGTTAGCAGTTGGTTGTTGGCGATTTCTCCCACAACCGTCATCCATCCATGAAACCATGGATCTTCCTTTCCGAGAAACGTCCAGTCCCTGAAATGCACGCTGCAGGGCGCTGCTTCCCGCAAGGAGGCCCCGCCAGTTACGCCGACGTGGGGCCCCGGCTCGTCTGATTTGTTCCTTGCATCTCCAACTCCCACTCTCCATCAGCACGAGGCACCGCTCGTGGCATTTCATGACAAAACATTTCTTCCAGCTCACCCGCTGAACACGGCGGTTTTCTGGGATGCTTGACCCGCTTCTGGGTCCTTTCTGGAACACGCACTGTCCTGTTAGCAGAAGTCCTGCGTCATGGCACCATGCCGACTGCCAGCTGACCACGCGGCACCCTCCGCCTTCTCGCCGTTTTGAGCTTCCGAGCTGTGACATGGAAGCTCGCAGCTGCCATTGATCTATTTCCAACTAACATGAGTGGGACTCGAGAAGCCATTCCCCAATGGGGCAGCTCAAGAACTGCCAGGCACCGTCCCTGGGAGCCATCCGCTACCCGTGGTCACGCTCCCCGCAACGTGCCCAGTTCCGCCTCGAACAAGTAAAGTCCCCTACTCATACGGAATGATTACATCCAACACTTCCGGCGCCCTTCACTGACACAAAATCAGACTGTCTAGGTTTCTAAAAAGCTCCCCGCGAAATCCAATTCCTTCTTGAATCCTGTTCCGTCTTTGTTCTGCCACTGGTATCTCGACCTGAGCCATAGCATTTGAGCTGTACTCGATCGCTGTGTTCTCACTGCTACGATTTTCAACAATCTAGCCATCAACTACGGGTTGTGAGATAACGGCAGACAAACATGCCTGGGCTCAAAGAAGCCACCACCACGCCCAATGGCGCCGTCCCCCGCCGCCTTGGGGCAATCAAGGAGAAGAAGGGCATGCCGGATGTTTGTACCGCTAGCCCCGGGCAGAAGCTGGATATCATTGATATCCGCCGCGCGGCCGTCGAGATCAATCTGAAGACCGAGATCCTCTCCATGTTCCGCACGAAGGATGGCCCCAGACAGCTCCCCACACTTCTCCTTTACGATGAAAGGGGGCTGCAGCTGTTCGAAAAGGTGCCTTCCCATCCCGTGGCTTGTTCGTCAACCCCACGCTAACTGGTTCCAGATCACATACCTGGAGGAGTACTACCTGACCAATGATGAGATTGAGATCCTCCAGTCGTTTGCGGCAGAGATGGTGAAGAACATTCCTTCTGGATCGATGCTTATTGAGCTTGGGAGTGGGTTGGTCTCACCTCCCTTCGCCCTTCATTCGCTGTCTGACCGTGTCTCTTCAGCAACCTCCGAAAGGTGAACCTACTTCTACAAGCTCTCGAGGATGCCACCAAAACCGTCGACTACTACGCCCTGGACCTCTCCCAGCAAGAGCTCGAGCGTACCCTCGCCCAGCTCCCGCAGTACAAATACGTCCGCGCCCATGGCCTGCTTGGGACCTACGATGACGGCCAGAGCTGGCTTAGGGAGCCCTCTGTTGCTCCGCGCCAGAAGTGCATCCTGAGTCTCGGTTCGAGCGTTGGTGAGTTGGGTTGAAATGGACTCAAAGGGCTCCAATTGACACAACTATGGCAGGAAACTTCGATCGAGCCGACGCTGCTGACTTTCTCAAGTCCTTTGCCGATGTCCTTGGACCTGGAGACACCATGCTGATTGGCCTGGATGCCTGTAATGATCCGGCCAAGGTGTAGTAAGTGAAGGCCTCCATTTTCAGATGCCATATGTATGCATGCTGACGACGGTTTAGCCACGCGTACAATGGTATGTGTTGCAATAATAATCACATCGTAATCTGTACTCAACTGCTGACTTCCGTTGTTCAGACAAAGAGGGCCTCACTCATGAGTATGTAAACTTACCCAAGCAATTCGGCCGACCCTGAGGGCTGACAGTAACGAAACCAGGTTCGTTCTGAACGGTTTGCGCCACGCCAATAGGGTTCTTGGGGAGACAGCTTTCGTTGAGAAGGACTGGCGTGTCATCGGTGAATACGTCTATGACGTTGAAGGAGGACGCCACCAAGCCTTCTACGCCCCCTCGCCGTGACACCACCGTCATGGGCGAGCTAGTTCGACCCCACGAGCGAGTCCAGATTGAGCAGAGCCTGAAGTATTCTGCAGCCGAAGCCACGGAGCTCTGGACACGAGCCGGTATGACGGAGATTGGCCAATTTCGACACCGAGAGGAATATGGTTAGTGCTTGTGCCTTTATCCCCTTTTCACTTTGGTTTCACACGCGGCATGTTTCTCCTTTTGGACCACCTTCCCCAGCTTACCCCACGTTTTTTTTTTTTTTTTTTTTTTTTGGGTGGCACGTGGGATCAACCTTGCGGCAACCGCGTGTAAGTGAACGCTGGCATGCCGTCACTAGCTTCGGAATAGCCCGTTAGGCTGCGGGGTCATCGGTCAACTCAACTCTCGTGGCAACTGTTCATCTGAAACCTTCGAGATCCCTCTGACTAACATGACTAAACTACGCAGCCGTCCACATGCTTACCAAGCCAAAAATGGCATTCAGCCTGATCCCTTCAGTCTACGCCCGCTCTGCCCTCCCCTCTCTCGTCGACTGGGAGGGCCTATGGGCCGCCTGGGACGTCGTCACCCGGGAGATGCTCCCTCCTGAGGAATTAATCGAGAAGCCCATCAAGCTCCGCAACGCTTGCATCTTCTACCTCGGCCACATCCCCACCTTCCTTTGACATCCAGCTCACCAAGACCACCAAGGAGGCACCCACGGACCCAGCTTGCTACAGCGGCATCTTTGAGAGGGGCATTGACCCCGATGTCGACAACCCGGAGCAGTGTCATGCGCACTCGGAAATCCCTGATGAATGGCCATCTGTGAATGAGATTCTGGCATACCAGGGCCGGGTGCGGTCTCGGCTGAGGGGCCTGTATGCGGGAGGTGTTGAGGCCATCCCGAGACATGTGGGCAGGGCGGTGTGGGTTGGGTTTGAGCATGAGGTTATGCACCTGGAGACACTGTTGTATATGATGCTTCAGAGCGACAGGACTCTGCCGCCACCACATGTGCCGGTGCCGAATTGGGAGGACCTGGCTGTTGAGGCGCGAAGTGAGAGGGTGAAAAATGAGTGGTTTGAGGTTCCGGCACAGGAGATTATTATTGGGATGGATGATCCTGAGGATGGGACTGATGTGGATGTCCATTATGGCTGGTAAGTGTCTGCTGAAGGGTAAAGGGTGAAGGGTGGAGGGTGAAATGTCGGATTGAACTGACTGGCTCATCAGGGACAATGAGAAGCCCGTTCGTCATGCGAGCGTCAAGGCTTTCCTGGCCCAGGGTAGGCCGATCAGCAATGAGGAGGTAAATTCACCATCTCTGGAGTAGGCGCGCAGGGATATTGACGAAAACAGTATGCGAGATACATGCACAGCACCCACACCACCAAGATTCCGGCTTCTTGGGCGCATGCCCCTGGCACCTCGCAAACCAACGGAGAGGTCGCGGCCACCAACAGTGTCAATGTCAATGGCAACGGCCACACAGATGGCTCATCTACCCTCCCCGAGTCTTTCCTCGAAGGCAAAGCTGTCCGGACAGTCTACGGCCTGGTCCCCCTGAAATACGCCCTCGACTGGCCCATCTTTGCCTCCTACGACGAGCTGGCCGGTTGTGCCGCCTGGATGGGCGGGCGCATCCCCACCTTTGAGGAAGCCCGGAGCATTTACACCCATGTCGACGCCCGGAAAAAGGAGGAGGCTCAAAAGAAACTGAGCCAGATGGTCCCGGCTGTAAACGGGTAAGCCATTATTATCCTGACCACTTTCTTTTGAGAAAATTATGGCCACACTAACAAACCCCCAGCCACCTCTGCAATAACGGCGTCGAGATCTCCCCCCCAGCCACTCCTCCCGCCTCCTCCTCGTCCGACACCTCCTCCACCACCAGCACCACCAACACTCATCAACAACAAGAAGATCTCTTCACCGACCTCGCCACCGCCAACATCGGCTTCCAGCACTGGCACCCCGTCCCCATAACCTCGCGCGGCAACGTCCTCGCCGGCCAGGCCGAGCTGGGCGGCGTGTGGGAGTGGACCAGCTCGGCGCTGCGTCGTTGGGACGAGTTTGAGCCCATGACGCTGTATCCGGCGTATACGGCTGACTTTTTTGACGGGAAGCATAATGTTGTGTTGGGAGGGTCGTGGGCGACCCATCCGAGGGTGGCGGGGAGGAGGAGTTTGTGAGTATTATTCTTTTGACTTCTGTCGCTTTTTTATTTTTATTTTTTATGGAGGTGGTGATGGGAGAGGGGGAATAGTGGCTAATTGGACATAGTGTCAACTGGTACCAGCGGAACTACCCCTATGCTTGGGTGGGTGCGAGGGTTGTGAGAGATTTGGAGTGAGGGGTCAAATGCGTGGTCAGACCGCGGTTTGATTTATTGAGGAGGGCTAGCAGCGTGATCTGCTTTGGCCTCGCATACAGTGGGTAAAATTCGGAGAGCGAAAAGGTAGTTTTTTTTTTTTTTTTTTTTTTTTGGAATGGAGTAGTCATTATTATCCTGGTTGCCCATCTTGGGGCAGTTTGTATCGCTTTAGGGAAAGGATGACATTCTTAATTGTTGGGTGAAGTCACCTATCACGAAAAGGTTAGGACAACCACAAGCAGAAAGACACCAAGCGATAGTAGTAGTAGTAGTCAGTGTTATTTTTATTCGCCACTGACGGATTGCAAATTGCAGATATCACAAATCACAAACCAGACCTCCCCATCCCTGACTCCCCTATCCACCATTTTCCCTGACCCAAAACGCCGAGTACCTCCCATTGAATGGACTACCACCGCCGTTGACAGCAGTGGTAGAATAAAACACAAAAAAACCCTTGAAATAACCGCCTACATATAATCATCCACCATCTCCCAGATCTGATACGCCATCTTGACACCCTGCTCAGTAATAAATCCCCCACTAATCATCTCCGGATCAGTATAATCCACCTCATCCTGCTGATCCAGCACGCCCTCGACATCAACCCCAATATTATCAAACTTGCTAACATCCTTCTGGTTCACCCCCACGCGGTTGACCATCGGATACGCGATCGGCGTCTTGCGGCAGATCTTGTGCGTCTCAGCCGCGACGTAAAAGCGCTTAATCCCGCCCTTCACCGTCGCGGTAAGGTGTGCGAGCTGCGCGGTGCCCATCCCCGAGATGATGCCGCCATTCTGCATGACGGCCTCGGCGCCGACGAGGACCAAGTTGATTTTCTTTTGGTTGGCCAGCATGTAGTGCACTTTGCCGGGGGAGATGGTCTCGACCTCGAGCCCCGCGTCGCGGAGCTGGGCGACGGCTACGTCGCTGCGCGCGTTGGTTCGGCTCGTGCTGGCGTCATCCGTGACGTAGATGACTTTGAAGTGCTTGGATTGGTCGGCGGCGGCGCGGAGGAGGATTTTGGTCACGGTCCGGCTGCCGCCCATGGTGAGCACTATGTGCCCGTCCGAGACGTAGCGGCTGCCCCAGAGCGCGATGTTGTCCCGTGCAGATTTGGCGCGCTGCGCGAAGAGCTGTTTGTTTTCGAGGAGGTGCTGCCGGGTTTGCTCGAAGGAGAGCACGCGGTCGCATGCGCTGCTGCCGCTGCCTGGTCCGGTTGCGGGTGGCCCTCTAAGCGACCGCAACAGGAACTGCTCGAAGAGGTCGGCGCCGGCGAGCAGAGGCAGCGGGTTTGGGACGGAGGCGAGCAAACGGGCCTTTTCTTTCTTGACGATCTCAACGGTTTCCATGGCGGTGGAGGAGGGGGTTGCTTGGAGGAGCTCGATCAGCGACTCGATGGCGGCGACGGGCATTGTGAGGTCGCGGTCTGAGTTAAGCAGGTCGCGGTAGGTGCGGACGATGCTGTTGGGGTTAGCGGGGAGGTCTGCTGGCGGGAGAGGCGATGCTCACTCAAATGGGGCAGAGCCATTGCCATTGTTCTGTGATGAGGAGTGGTTGGAGGTGGGATGGGGGCGGATGGGCAGGTTGTCTGCCGCAGCAGATCTTAATGTGCCGTCGGGGGCCATGGTTATGGTGAAGTGGGCAGATGCTATGAAGGTGGGAAGCGGGCGACGCCAGAGCATGCGCTGTTCTTGATTCGGGGTGGGAGTCGGCAGTCGAGAAGAGTGGTGGGGCAACAAGCGTAGGTGATGAGGTTCCCAGAAAAACGGGGGCTATAAAGTAGGATGTTGCGGTGGGGTGTAAGGATGATGCGAGTCCGTTACGGGGTTTACGTCGTAGGTGGATGTAGTTCGTCTGATCGCTGAGGTGTGTCGTCTTGGTGGTGCTTTGGCCTGTGACAGTGACTCAAAGTTGAAGCTCCAGTCAGTGGACTTCGACCTCGACGGATTCTGCCGCGCTGCTCACCGCCTTTAGTGGGGTGGGCCCCATAACTCACGGGGCGGAGCATGGCGGGGTCGATCGGCCAGGCACCACCATCCGGACCCGACCCCCGCCAGCACCCGGCGACTCCCGGACCGGAGCATCAGATGGAACTCAGGCACTCGCTGTAAACCCATCAATTCTTATTCCCTTCTTTCGCCTCAATTTCAACTATCTCCAACTCCAAACTCAACTACGTCGAAATGGACCCCTCCGCACAACTCGACCCGGCAACAGGCCAACCCCTCCCCGCCGACGCCATCGTGCGTGTCCTCCGTAAGTGCCCCCAAGTTTCCCTTCCGATTAAACGCCGTCAAGCTAATTTCCAAACCCAGACATAACCCCCAAAGTCCACGTCTACTCCATCCCGCGCACCACCATCGCCACCACCGCCGGCTACGCAGCCTCCTCCTGGACCACCGACCCGCGCTCCCACATCTTCACCGCCCGCTTGCGTATCCTCGAGACCTCCTTCAGCTCCCCCGCTACCACTACCACTCAACCCCAACAAAACCAAGAGGACGTCGAACAGGAAACACAACAACAGCTCAAAATTGACATCCTCCTCGAAGACCCCGCCACAGCCGCCCTCTTCGCCGCCGCCCCTACACCGCCCCGGCCGCCGTCGAGCCGGCCACCGATAGCTCCGCTTCTTTGCACTGCGCGTGCGCGATCCGAGCGGGACGCAGAAGGCTACCCTAGGGGTTGGGTTTGAGGAGCGGAGCGAGGCGTTTGATTTTGGGGTGGCGCTGCAGGAGGCAGGGAAGGCGCTTGGTTGGGCTGGGGCGGCGGGGGTAGTGGTTCAGGGGTGGGGAGAAGTGGTGGTGGGTTAAGCCAAGGGGCAGGGGGAAGAAAGAGGAAAAGAGGGATTTGAGTTTGAAGGAGGGAGAGACGATTACGGTGAATTTGAGCGGGACGAGGTTTGGGCGGAGGGGAGGGCGCCGCAGGAGACAGCTGGAGAGGAGGGGGAAAGAGTCTGGCTTCGTTTGCGCTGCCGCCGCCGCCACCGCCGAGTGCGAGGGAGGTGAGGGCGCAGAAGAGGTTGAGTGCGCAGCAGATGGGGTTTGATGATGGGCAGTTTGGAGAGTTTGCTTGATTATTTGTTTGTTGTTGGATGTAGTTACTGTCTAATCTGGTTTTTGATGGACGCCAGCGAATACCCCCGTACCCTCGACAATACATATAGCCGTAATAGACACCAGAACGTTTTATCGTACACATATCCTGCCAGCCTGTGCTGCTTCTTTCCTACGAACTACCTTCATACATAGTAACATGAAACCTACACGAACACTGACAGATTGTTCCTCCTCGATGCAGACCAATCGCCCCTCACACACGGCAAACTCATCCTCTTCTCCTTCGTCGTGAGCGGAAGCGGCGCGTACAGCGAAGTCCGGCGCAAACTCGCCTTCCGGACGTCCAAATACTCGGCCTCGGGCTCCAACTCGCCCTCCCACCCCGAAAATTGTGCAGAAGAGTGGTCAACCTCGCCGTCGGTCATCGGCTCGTCGTCAAACTCTTCCGCCCAGATCAGCCGCGGACAGTCCCTCTCAGCGCTCAGGCAGTCGTCCCAGATAATCTTAAGACAGGCCTCCTTTTCGTCCTCGGGGACGATCTTGACGTGTTCGACTATAGGGCTGTATTGGGAGCCTTCGTCGGCAACAGACGGGACTGAAGCGACCTCGTCCTTGCCAAAGGTCTTGCTCGCCCGCGACCAGATGTTCTCGGCAAAGACCACGCCCGGTAGGAAGCACGGTGAGAGCGGGTTGAAGATAGAGCTGGCGCTGCAGGTGGAGAAGTCATCCTGCGAGTCCTTTACTTCGGCGGGGACAGCAGTCAACTCATCAGCCGAAGAACCCTCCTCCTGACAAACAACAGCGATAGGAACCTCCTGCCCCTGCTGCTCTCCCAGACTTCCATACCCAATCCCACCTCCACCACCACCAACAGCAGTAGGAACCCCAACCAGCCCCAAACCCAACCCTCCGCCACAACTCCCCTGCACCTTCCCAAGCCTCAACGTCATCAACCCCTCCTGCTGCTTCCTCCGCCAATTTCGCTCTAATAAACGCCGCCTCCCTTCTCACCCTCTTCCGCTGCTTGCCACCCAACCGCTCCATCACCGCCACCTCCTCCCCTGCGCCCCCATCCACCTTTTCCGCTCCCCATTCTCATCGACCCCCTTCCCTAACCCGCCCCCAACCTCACCCCCTTCAACGACGATGAATCAACACCGGTGTCGGTAGTGGCGGTAGTGTTGAGAGGCTGATACCAAAAGCCAACCGCGCCTCAATCCCCGCATGCTTCTGCGTCAGCTTGTTTGTGGAGGGTATGCAGGAGGTATGAACGCTCGTTGAGAAGTTCTTCGAGGGTGTGGGTGGACTCTGGTGATTGTGTTGAAGAGCGCTTGGTAGGGAAGCGGGGTGTTGGTTGAACTTGTCAGGGGAAAGGGGGTTGTTGATGTTGGGAGGGTTTAGAGCGGTTGTGGGTTGGTCTGCGGGAATGTTCTGCCTTTGGTGAGGTTGGATGCATTGTATTAATGGTAGTGGTGGTATTTGGTATTGGGGCGGGGTGGAAGTATGGCAATGTGTTGGTGGTGTTGGTGTTTGTGAGAGTCTCCTGGGGTATGGGCTGGTTTGAAGAGGCAGGTATGGTACTGTTTAGAATAGACAAACAGACTAGAGAACAAGAGAAGTGCTGGCTCCTCGCTGATGAAGAGGGGCATACCTGATTTCGTGAGCATTCTCCATGCAAGGGCTTTAAGCGGCCTCGATGTGACATCCCCACCGCTGGAACAAAGAAACCATCAGGAGTACTGGGCCTCGCCATCCCTGCCCTGCTTTGTTTGCCCCGAGTAGCCGAGTTGACGAACCCCGCCATCGGCCACTCACATGACTCCCTGGGCATTCTCTAGAGGCAATGGTCTTGATAGTGTTTGCCCGATCGCGCCTGTTCCCAAGCGGTTGGGTGGCGTTGAGGGAGGAGGATTGGCGTCCCGAAGAAGCATCTTCCATTCCAGACAACTGTCTCTAGAATCATCTCGTCCCACGGCCCTTGCTTAAAGGCTGGAGCCATCGTGCCTCGGGGGGTCGTAGAACCTCCACAGGCCTGCCGCCTCGACCGCCCTTCAGACGGAGGAGACCTTGTCCGCCGTGACGGCGCGGTTAATCTCGGCGTACCGTCCTTCCTTAGTATTGTCTTTGTTCTCCCTCGCCCAAGTACTGGGCCTCCACTATAGGCGTCAGGATGATACTGCTCCATGATGTTGACGAAGCAATCCCTCGACACCTCAACCGCCAGGAATCTCATGATCTTCGTGCTCTCGCGCTCGAAGCCCAGCATGATCAGGTGGTGCACAAGCAGCCCCCTCTTTGCGACACCGTCAGCGGTGAACCAGAGGTCGCCGACCTGTGCCTGCATAGCCTTGATGCTCTCCCTCGCCGTGGTAGCACAAACCTCAGCCTTAAGCAGACATTTCGCGGTGGCGGGCTCCCACAGCTTAAGGCGGGCATGCACGCATTAGATGTCCACCAAGCCGTCCAGCAGCTCCAGCAACGCCAGCGAGTCGTAGGCCGAGGTGTTGTAGATGACGGGGGTTTGCAGCCCGTGGTCCCGCGCATGGAGGATGCCCAGCGCGACCTAGGGCATGACGCTGACTTCAGTTAGAACATGATGAAGTGAACCAATCACAGGGCCACCACACTCACTGCTCAGGGGTGACGAGGTTAATATTGTGCACGTCGCCGACCTCCTGCAACCCGACGAACCTGCGAGCAAGCGGCGAAGTCAGTTCCGAATCTGGACAGACGGAGACGAGACCCTGCTGTCTCGGGAGTGACCGCCTCCTCCGTCTCATCTAAAAACAAAACTCCCTCCTCCGGCCCCCCCGATTGGGCACAGGTTGCAGTTGCGGAGGTGGGCGTAGGCTTTGGACGGTACCTCGGCTGCGTCGACGGAGCTGAGGCGCGTGTATTGGGGGGTGTAGTCGTCGTCGAGGAGGAATGGCGGCGCGAGGTGCAGACGGCGGCGGGTTAATATCTGGATCTGGACCTGCATCGCCAGCCGTGTGAGGGATGAGGCCTGAGACGCTGCAGGTCTGCGCCAGCAAGCGGCTCGTTGCCTGCATCTGTGGATGAGGCTTTTGCAAACGAAACGATTGGTTTGGCTGCAACTGGTATTTTGACGGACGGTCGAGCATACAAATTTGGATGGAAGTCGATCAGGTGCATGATGCTTCCTGCGTGAGACATCAAAACCACTCAACAACTTGAGCTTCAAGAAGTGGGATGAGACATCACCAACTCCCTATCCTCTCCCAAACCACAATTCAATACCTCCAAGAATATTCTTCCTTCGTCCCCATCACCATCGCCATCTACCCAGTCCCTCTGTCAGACCTCAAAGCCTCAAAGTTCCTCCCCCCTCCCTTCCCTTCTCTCCCAAGCCCACGCACACCAAACCCCTTTGGAAATCCATATTCCTCCCCCCAAACAAACACATCCCAATCTACCCTCGCCCACTCCCGCTTCAGCCCAAACCAGCAGTTCCTTTGTTTCTGAGAAGGCCCGAGAAGGGAAAGCAAACAGCAGCGGGCATGTGCCGCCCAAACCAGGAGTCGCTATCTCAGCCAATGTTTTCCTCCTTATTGATGCGCACGGGCAAATGGAATGCCGAGTCCACTAATCAGCCTTTTCTTCTGTTCTGTGTATGTACCTGCGTATGTGTGTGTGTATAAGTATTTGTGGGACCTCGTGCTCAGTTGCTGAGAAGAAATGGTTGTAAAAGTTTTGGGTAGGATTTGGGGAGCCCCTGGGATGTTGGGTGGTGGTGAGATGAACGAACGCAGAAGAGGTGGTGAAGGTTGGGCCCTGGAACATTTTGAGAAACAACAACCACTATCACTAACCAAAAGACAAAAACAACACCCTTTTGTAAACTCCTACAATTCCCCATCCAAACCTCTAGATAACAACGTAACATTATACCCCCAAACAATCTACCGCCTCCTCTTCCCCCACCCCCAGCATCCCCACTCTTCCTTTTCTTCCCTCCCTCTCCCAGTAAGCCTGCTTCTCCCTCCTCTCCCTATTCTCCAACCTCTCCTCAATCTCCTCGACCTTCTTGCGATGCTTCTCTCTCCCCTCCTCCTTCTTCGCCTTCCTCTTTGCGACCTGCTCCTTTCGAATCGTCGTAAGCTTCTGCATCAGATCCCTCGCCTTGCGCTCCTCACCGCGCACCACCACCGCCCGCTTCTGCATGTATGTCTCCTTCTTTTGGGCCTTGGTGCGCACGATCTGAGACTTAAAGGGAAGGTTGGCGGCAAGGGCCTTTGGAACGCGCAGCTGGTTAAAGTGCCGGGTCTGGCGTTCGATCTTGCGGTACTGGGAGTTTTTGAGCTGCGGGGTGGCGACGTTTTCGTCGCGGCGGATCTCGCCCGTGAGGCGCATGCTCTGCCAGCCGATAAGGTTGGACGCTGGGTTGTAGAAGCGGTGCGGCTTGATGGGGTACCAGGCGCGCAGGAAGACGAGATCGCTGAGAAGGATCTTGTCTTCGAAAGTCGCGCGGAAGTGGCCGTCGGGTTTGGAGAGAGCGCGTTTGATTTGGCCGCGGATGCCTGAGACGGTCTTGATGGCGGCGCCTTCGAATTTGGCGATTTCGAGGGAGGAGTTGAACATGTCTTTGATGAAGGCTGTGTTCTTGAAGATCTTATATGGTGCACCGGTCTGGGATTATGTCAGTAAGTAACCGTAGACTATGCATCTCGAGGGGCAGGCTTACAAGCTTGAGCTTCTTGACAATCTCGGTGGACTCGTCAACGCTCAGCACCGTACCCGTCGCGGCGATGCGGAAACCCGGGTTGGACGACGAGAAAGACTGGAAGCACGCAAAGCCCGTGTTGGGGGCGATCAGAGGCCCGTAGAAAGTACCGAAGCAGTGCATGTGCTCCGGCGTGTACTTAAGCATCCTGTTTCTCGTCCGCGAGTCCGAGATGGAGTAGATGGGGAGGGACTGGAACCTCCTCCAGCCGAGGGAGAAGATCAGGGGGTCGCCCGTCTTGACTGTAGACGCTGTTAGCATCGCTCCCCGATTGATCAAGAGCGAAAGAACCTACGGATCCTCTTGTGCCACCTGTGCCTCTTGATCCTGACCTGGACGAACCCAAATCTATCCTCCGTCGCCGACAGACCACCAATAATGATAGGCAGCCGCGCCTGGAACCTGTTGACAAACTCGGCCGGCACACCCTCCAGAACCACCTTGGCATACTTGCCCGCCCGGTAGCCCTCGACGTTTGCCCGCTGGCCCTCGTCAAGCTCCTCATACTCGGCCTTGTTAATGTCGAGCTGCTTCTGCAGCACAGCCTTCTGCGCGTCGTACCAGTCGTCCTCACCAAACTCCTGGTCACCGCCGCCTTCTCTCCTGGCTGCAGCCTTGTCGTTTGTGAAGCCCTCGCGGTCCTCCTCCTCGAAGCGCAGCTTGAGCTCTTCCTTGCGGCGGGCGTTCTTCTCTCGTTCCGCCTCCAGGCTTACTTCAGGCTCCTCGTCACTCTTTTCCTCGTCCTCCTCATCCTCCTCATCGTCAGCGCCGTTAGTCTCGCCGGCTTCGAGATCTTCAAAAGCACCGTCGCCCTCGTCGTCCTCATCATCCTCCCCGAACGCGTCTTCGTCATCATCGCCGTCTTCATCCCCGCCTTCTTCATCGAGCAGGTTGGCCGTGGCGAATTTCTTCCTCAGAGCATCGACGGCGTCCTCTCCCGACCACTTGGCAGCCAGCTCCTCGTAGTCAAACCGGGGGATTGACCGATCCTCAACAAGATCTTCCCGGTCGTCCTTGCCGGTCCTCTTAAAGAAGGTATCATCATCCTGCTCGATATCCTCCTCCATCTCCTCGTCATCCTCGCCTCTCCATTTCTGAAGAGCCTCCTTTGGCGATATCGTGGTGTCGTACATGAACCTCGCAAGATCCACGGCACGATAAGGCCGCCTCTTCCCATGCATCGCCTTTGCGCGCTCCACCATGTTATCCTTCCACCTAGTGGCCCCCTCCTCGTCCGAGTCAAACTCCTCATCCTCCTCATCCGAGTCTTCCTCATCCACATCCTCGTCCCCTGATACCGAGCCCAGATCGGAATCGCTTTCGGCGAAGGCAACGTCGTCCGCGTCTTCCTTGTCCTTTTGCTTCCGGAACATCTTGCCCAGCCTCGTCTCGTCAAACTCAGCCTCTTCGACGTCGGAACCCTCCTCTTCCTCCCCGCTGACAAACCCTTCGTCCTCGGGCACGTCCTCGTCGTCAGACCCATCCCGCTCGAGGAAGCGCGCTCTGCGCTGGGTTTTCCGCCCGGTGTCGGCCTCCTCAGGCACCTCGGCGATTTGCTCTCCGCTGGCGAAGAGCTTCACCCCCTTGTCGGTGTAACCGAGAAGCCTCCTCTCGCCCTGCAGATCGACAATCAGCTGCTCGCCCTCACCGCGCTCGACACCCTCGGCATCCTTGTCAAATGCAAAGCCCTTTTCCCTGGTGATGACGATGTGGTCGCCGGTGATCTTCATGCCGCTGCGGTCGGCCATGGGCGCCCACAGCTTTTTGTCCTTCTCGTCGAGACGCCGCCTGCCTGACTTTCCTGTGATCTTGGCCATTGCCTGCTCCATGGCGGGGGTTGGGCAGGGATCTGGCAGGACTTCCATGCTGGATATTGTGAAGTCGCCCAGACCGGCAACGTGGACCCTCTGGCCTTGCGCTGCGAAGTTGGTGCCGCGCAGGTAGCCGGACAGCTCGATCGATCGGTCGCAGGTCTCGTCCTCCTCGATCTTGGTCGGGTGGGTGATGTCGCGGTAGTTGTCGATGATGGTGTAGGGGTGCGAGTTGCGCCAGACGAGGGGTCTCGGGTTCTTCATGACGGACAGAAAGCGGGAGAGGTTGTGAATTTCGCGGTCGGGGTAGCGGCCGTTCAGGACGCCAGAGAGGTAGAACAGGTGGGCGCCCTGGTAGAGCTCGCTCCACAGCCTGTGCTTTAACCTTTTCTTGGCGTCCTTGAGCGCCTGCGGTTTGCGAAAAAGATCGAGATGGGTGAGGATGCCGAAGACATTGCCCGGCATGCCGGTGGCGGCGAGGATGTTGAGGAACTCCATGGTCTCCATCTCAAAGCCGTAGTTTCCGTCAATCATCAGGAGGACGATATCGGCAACCTTGGCGATGTCAACCATGGCTTCCAGCTCGTTCGGGCACTCGATGAAGGTCAGACGTTGCTTCTTGGAGGTGACGACGGTGATAGGCCCGACGGGGTCGGAGATGGTCTCTTTCGCATATCGGCGGATTAGGGATTTACTGTGACAACAATCAGTCTATCAGCCCCCCTTACCCCAGTCAAAAGATGTCCCACAGTAGTGTAGTCTTGCCCACGCCGGGAGGGCCGACGATGGTGACAAGGCGCGGAGGCGGCTCATCGGGAACGCGGTCGACGAGGGGGACGTGGAGGCGCTTCTCTTTAATCTGAGGGGGGTCATGTCAGTAATTTTGATGTCTTAGAATTAGTTGAGGCCTAGACATACATCGTGGGAACGGGCAGCCTGTCTCGCGAGCTTGCCGGGGTTGGAGAAAGCGAAGGCCTTGGGGTTTTGTCCTGGGAGGTGTGAGCGTTGACAGGACCAGGAAAGCAATAACGGACGCAATTACTGACCGGCAGTAGAAGGCTGCTTCTTCTTCTCCTTTGACTTTTTGGATTGCCGGTGAGGCTTGTGTGCCTGGCCGTCCATCTTGAAGCGCGGTTGGGGTAGTCTTCAGATGTCGCTACACCAAAAAGTACCAAAAGTGCAGCCGCGACAGCGTCTCACTCCATCCAATTCATTCACTGCGACAGCTCCAGAAATTTTTGGGCGGCAGATCGACCGATAAGCGATAAGATTGCTGATAAGAAGCATAGTGGAGTCCTGCACAACATAGCGGGGTCAGGCATGGAGAGAGACGAACCGCTTCACCTTACCATCAACAGGTCCAGGCAAGACCCTGAAAATGACTTGAGAGCTGGGCAATGGGAAAGAATTCAGATCATTTGGCAGAAATTCTATCTACGGTTCATGGAAATTGTAGATTAAAAACTATATGACAGGCAGGAAGAACACTTCATTTCTTTCTCCACCCACTTCTACTTCCTCTGAAGGTCGTTGTGACGACCACCACGTGCCCCCGCGATCAGACGAAACAGGCCAACCTGAACAACGCAGCAAGGTTGAGGGCACGGCCTGACACAACTCAAAATGTAGGATCAGGCATCGAAGCCGTGGGTAAGCGTGGAGTATAGCAACTTCCAACCTGGAAGTTGTTTATCGGCTGCAACACTGCCACTGGCGGTGCGAGTTGGCCGCATGACGTATGCCCCTCTCCTGCCCTCTTTGGCATCCGTCCGCTCCATCCCGCGCCGCGTCACGCAACAAACTGGGCCTCCGAATAAGCAGCGGCCGGATCCGATCTTGATATAAGTAGCAAGAGTCCCCAACTTTGTCCCCAAGTCTTCTCTTCATTCTCCAAATCCACACGCACATCCAAGCCTATTGAACAAGTACAACACACAACACCATCCAAACACATCAACAACAACAACAACCCAACCGCAACTATGCCTTCCTACATTGTATGTTGCACCAAGCACTCTTCCACGGTAACCCTGAAATCTGACTCGACTTCCACAGGTGACCTGCAAGGACGACGCGACCAAGGAGCAGATCGAGGCGTAAGGTCTTCCCGCGGCATGTTCCCGTTCATACTGTGTACGGTCCTGCTAACACCCGGCAGCGCAAAGAAGCACGCCACTGACCAGGGCGGCAAGATCGGCCACGAGTACTCCCTGATCAAGGGTTTCCAGTAAGATTCTCTCGAACCGTCCATACCAAAACCAGCCACTGACGCAGCTCTCCAGAGTCACCTTCGACGAGGGCTCCGTCAACACGATGGAGAACCACGAGCACGTCAAGGCCGTCGAGAAGGACCAGGAGGTCAAGACGCAATAGGGTACCTGGAGAAGAGACGGGCAGCAGGGAAAGGGAATGCGGGGCATGACAACTTCTGCCCCGCGGAGGGGTTCGGCATTGCCATTGTGGGAGTGGCTGCGGCAGCTGATCAGGTGGCTTTGAAGAGACGCCGATGCTGCCCTCCACGCTATCATACTAGACGCTAGCTGTTGTTTAATCGAAGCCTTTTACGTACTTTTGACCAGACTGTGTTCAACAAGTGGCCCCTGAATGCGTGTCACGACGTGTTTTAACGCCAAATATTTGGGGAGATTGTAACTAACATTCTGTTTGTTTGACTCCCTTACGTTTTATTTCTTTCCTAATTATTTTTCTGTATTTAAACCTGGTCCTGTTGTCGACATCAAGACGCTTCACATCCTCCTTTCCTGCCGCATTGGGTCAAGTTCGCCAAGCTAAAAACCCAAAGCGGCTAGCCTCTGTCGTCATAGATGCCGAGCAGCAGTGGGCCCAGACTTCTTCATCTGACATGCGCCCTGCAAGAGTCACTCCCCAACCTACTCTAACGCGGAACTGTTGTCAATGCTTCATGCGTCTTGCTTTCGCTCTCACGCGGATTCCATCGGCATCAAGAGGGCGCCAACATCAACCAGACTATCCGCTGTCAACCCTGTATCCCCTCCTGCAACCCCATTGCTACAGAACTGAAAACAGCTATCCCCCCATACGACGACCAACTCTACTACAGCACTCGTCCATTACAAACATGCCGACATGAGACGTGCAACTCTGAGGTCGTTGCGGTTAACGCCCAGCGCCATTCCCAGACCCAATTGCTGGCCGAGAGCATCCTCGACCCTCCAACATCAACACCAGAAAGACGCCTCGGCTGCCCACCACCACCCGCAAACCCACCACCATCGCGATCACGAGCCGCGCATCCACCGCCACGATGAAGATGTTGTTCCACAACTGGCCAAGCAGCCTTTACACCCGTTGAGTCTCGCAGATCTTGTCAAGTGAGACCTCTCCTCCAATTAAGACAGTCCATTGGCTCACTAGATCCCTTCCTAGACACGGCCGCCCTCCATTGTCAGCCGAAGCTCTCCTAGCCTCCGCTCGCTTTACGCTCTCGCTTCTCCCAATCCGTCTGGCCCACCGTATTCAGGCGCTTCGCAACCTCCCCTACATCGTCGTGTCGAATCCCAACATTAGCAGGATATACAACAACTACCAACACTCGCTCTCGACATTGCTGCCCTGGCAGGGGCGCACAATCAGCAACCTGGAAGATGAGATCCGCTTCACCGAAGTGCTCGCCGAGCTCGTCCAGACACACACCGACACCATCCCCATCCTCGCTCGCGGCTTCCTCGAGTGCCGCAAATACATCTCCCCCGCCGAGGTAACCCGCTTCCTCGACGAGCACCTGCGCGCCCGCATCGGCACGCGCCTCGTTGCGGAGCAGCACATCGCCCTGCACTTCAGCAGCACGCCACACTTCGACCCCGCCGCGAGCCCAACCCCCTGCCCGGAACACCCCAACTACATCGGCGTTATCGACACGGCCCTCCGCCCGGCCTCCACCATCGAGTCCTGTGGCGGCTTTGTCGCCGACATCTGCGAGCTCAATTATGGCGTACGCCCGGAGTGGATCATCGACGGCGAGCCTGACACCACCTTCGCCTTCGTGCCCATGCACCTTGAGTACATCATCACCGAACTGTTGAAAAACGCCTTCCGCGCCACAGTCGAAAACGCCATGAACCGCGAACCCGTCGTCATCACCATCGCCGCCGAGCCCCCCACCCCACTCTCACCAACACCAAATCCCCGACCCCCAGCAAGGAGGCCACGTCCGCCTTTCCCCCGCGAGTCCCGCGGCGCCTTCGACCGCGACGCGCTCGACGACAACGCGCCGGGCGTGACCATCCGCATCCGGGACCGGGGCGGGGATCAGGCCTGATGTGCTGCCGCATATCTGGAGTTACTCGTTTACGACCTTTAAGGAGGGGAAGACGGCCCAGCGGCGTCGTGGGGAGTAGTGGTGATGATGCGCTGAATGTGATCTCGGCGGCGAGTAATGGGGAGTTCGATCGCCGGTCTGGGGTATGGATTGCCGTTAAGCAGGGCGTATGCGGAGTATTTTGGGGGAATTGCGGTGCAGAGTTTGCATGGGTGGGGACGGACGTGTATTTGAGGTTGAAGGGGTGGGGAGGATTGAGTGAGTTTTGCCTTTTTTTTTTTTTTTTTTTTTTGCTTGTTTCCGTTTTCTCTGGGTTTTGGATATGAGAAAAGTCTTGAGTTGAGGAATGATGATGACGATAATGTTGGGAGTGGTGTGCTGATGATGATTTTTTGTGGGAGCGCTTAGGCAGGAGACAACAACAGCTGCTAAGAAGGCAAGGGAGCAGCAGCAGGAGCAGCAGCAGGAAAAGCAGGAGGAGGGTGGGAAAGAGTAGGCTGGATGGGATCTTGATTGATGGTTGGTCTCTGTCAAATAGCGCAGGCCTGAACTATCTATGGGTGGAAGGAAGCCAGGCGTTTACGGGAGTGGAATGGGCATCAGTACTGTGCAGCGGGTTTGCTTTGGAGGATATCACGGAGGCTAAGTTTATTGCAAAGCGAGTATGGAGTATGGCTATATAGTCGAGAAAGGTTTAACATGGTCAGACCTTGCTAGTGATACGCTTTCAAGCTTGAGTGAGGGTGCCTAGTCAGAGATTGACACGTTCACTTCTCTCCTTCCACACCAACTACACAAGAGGGAAAGCAGCATCCACTAGCACATCCTTTCTATCATTGAATCAAAAACCTTGATATTCTAGGAACTGGTTTTCATTACATATTCTCTTCTTGCTTTAAATTAACAATTGTTTCTCGCTCTTCGGTTCTTGATGTTTTTATTACCAGGCATGAGAATGAGAAAACCAAAAGAAAAAGGAAAGAAGACAGAAAGAACAGACAGAAAGAACAGACAGAAAGATGCTGATAAACAGATAGCACATAGCAACAAAGAAAAAAGTGAGAGCAAAAGAAACCAATAAGCATAGTGATGATTATCCAAGTAGTAGTTGTATAGTTAAAAATCAGAAAACATTCCTCTCATCCAAGGAGAGTTGCCCACCCAACAACGAAATAAACCAAAAGCTATACCTCTATCCCATTCCATCCCCCATCACCACTATTACTCTACCCATTCATCCAAACCCCTCTTCCACCCACCCATCATATCCCACCACCCCACTTTACATATTCGCCAACTCGTTATCAATCTGCCGATCCATAAACGTCCTCCTCTCCCCGGCCAACTCCGTCTGCAACCTCTGCTCCACCAGCGCCCGCACCTGCTTCTTAGTCACCGTGTCGAGATCCACCTCCCGCAGCACCGCCTGAATCGCCTCGATGATTGACCCGTCATCCACCATCACCCCGCCACCAAGACCGGGACTCCCCAGCCCAAAGGAGCCAGTCGACGTGTCTGGATGCATCCCCAGCCGGCTGACGCTTGGCCCGGGCCCGCCGCCGAGCATGCTCGTTGACGCCATGGAGAGGCGGTTGAGGTTCGTGCTGCTGCCCGAGTGGCCGTGGCCGCCGGGGACGCCCAGCATGGCGTTGGGGGGTGTGCCGGTCATGGAGTGGAGGTGGGCGACGCTGCCTCTCTGCTGTTGTTGCTGTTGTTGGGTAGGGTAGTCCGCGTAGGGGGTGTGGCTGCGCGCGCCCATGGACATCATGCTCTGGCGGTGGGCGAGGTGGGGCGGGGTGTCTGTGTAGGGAGTGGTGCCACCTGCGAAGGTGCTCGTGCGGGTCATGGGACCGCCAGTGCCAGGGGTCGGGGGCATGTAGCTTCCGCGGCCGGGAAGGCCGGTGAGGACGGAGGGTTGGCGGACAGAGGAGTAGACGGATTTCATGTCGTCCATTTCGTAGTTCTCGTCATACATGCCGCCGGCCAGGCCGGGGTCGGTGGCGTATTTCTCGGAGTGTCCGCCGCGGCGCCCGGGGAGGTTGTTGGTGAGGGCGTAGTCGTCCCAGCGCTGGAGGGGGACGGAGCGCGGGTCGAAGCCCTCGTCGTCGACGGCGATGACTTGCTTTTTGCCGGATTCGCCGATGACGATGCGAGTGTTACCCCAGGAGAAGTTGTCTTGGTTCCAGAAGGAGTAGATGGGGAGGATGAAGGAGTAGACGGGGTAGGCGAGGATGTAGATGATCATCCAACCGATGTGCTGCCACTGGCGCTTGAGGATGAAGATGAGCGCCTGAAGGCCGTAGACGGCCGCAAGCATGATGATGGAGATGAGCGGGAACGGCCCAGTGCGGCTGGCGACGGTGTAGATGAGCCAGGCGAGATAGACGCAGGTTGCTGGGAGGATGATGGTGCCGAAGAGATCGATGAAGACGACGAAGCGCATCGAGAAGCAGCAGAAGCCGCACATCTCCGGGAGGAACATCAGCTCGACGAGGTTGTGGATAGTGGAGTTGATCCACCGACGACGCTGAGACAGCAGGACGCTCCATTTCTCTGGTGCCGCGGTCTGGCAGTAGGCATCCGGCACGAACTTGTACGACATGTACGGGAAGTACCTCGTCATCAGGGTGGTCAGATAACGATCCTCGCCGAGCGACAGCAGATTCTTCTTGTGAAGGGTGTCCACGTTGCAGACGCTGTAGTCGCGGATCACGTCGTCGGAAATGATCAATGGCTTCCCCTTGTCAGCCGTTCTCAGGCGGTACATGGAGAAACTAGAGCTCAGTCAGTAAACCTGCATATCTGCCGAGACAAGGGATGATACGTACCAGCCGGGCAAGCAAGTGACGCTGCCAAACAGGGACTCGAAGGCCTTGGAAAGATGATGGGAGATATAGTACTCGTAGACCTGAATCATTGTCCACCACGAGCGTTCCTCGTTCTGCGAGCTCGTCTCGCCGCAGATACCAGCAATCTTCGAGTTGTTTGCGCAGGCAGCAACGAGACGGTTGAGAGAGTCTTCACGCACGCAGGTATCGGCATCGACCATCAGAAGATACTCGTACAGCTCGGGGTCCACACCAATAATGTTGTTGATCTGGTGGAACATTTCTAGCTCGAGGGGACTCATGGGGGAGCGGTGGTGGACACGGTTGAGGAAGCTCATGAGCAGAATCTGAGAGTCACGCTTGCCGCGGTTGCCAGGCTTGGTCTTCTGCTGCTCCGACGGCTTGCCCGTCTTGACGACCACCAAGTACGGGACGACGTTGCCCTCGTACTCGTACAGGCCGGAGTAGACCTTGCCGTAGTTGAGCTGTTCGCTGCCGGTGCCGACCGACTTGAAGGCCAGCGCGGGGGGGTCGACCTTGGGGTCAACTCCGAGGATATCCAAGACGATCTTGGGCGTGGGGCGGTCGTTGCCGGCACCAATGATGACACCGTCACAAATGACGCAGATCAGCTTCCGCTTGTTGTCATACTGAAGAGCCGTGAGCGAATCGAGGGCCTTCCGCAGCGAGTCTTCGCCCTCGGTATACGCGGGGACCTGGCAGATGACGAACTTGTCCTGCGGCGACGGGCGTCTCTTGGAGCCGAACTGGAGGGCCGACACGAACTTGATGAGAATGACGGCGCAGACGAGGGCAGTGAAGACGATGAGAATCCATGTGTTGACCTGGCAGCGAGCCGAGTCGCGGAAGTCGGTGATGCCGACGTAAAACCGGTTGTTGATGCAATTCAGCGTGTTTTTGACGCTTGCGCTCTCTGTGAGATTCGAGGCAGCCTTTTCAATGATCTTGTCAATTTCGTCGGTGAGATCCTGACCCGGCCTGTTTTTGACGACGCTGATGATTTTGGTGTCGAGGAAGTTGTACAAGTCGATATTACCGTTCCTTTTCAGCGTGTAGATGTAGTCGGTCAAGTCAAAGACTTTGCCGTCGTATATGTACCACATGTGATTCCACTCCTCGCCTTCCTGCTTGATCTGCTTTTTATCCCAGACGAGGTCACCCGTGAAGTACTCCTTCATGCGAGGTAAGAACTTCTTCGAGTACCAATCGACCTGGCCCATTGAGCCGGACCTCTCTCTCGCATAGAAACCCGAGTCGTGGATGGCCAGCCCCCACTCCTGGGTCTGGGTGTCGTTAACCTGCAGCTTTAGCGTCTCCTTGTCCACTACTCCTGGGCACGCGAAGATGAGCGGCACCTGGAAGTAGTTGTCCATGTCCAGTCCTCCCAGGGGCTGCATTACCTCGCGGGTGGTCTGGAAGGCGGTTGAGCCGTGCTCCAGCTTCCAGAACTTGGTGATGTCGTAAACCTTGCCGTGGACGCTGACCCAAAAATCGTCTTCTCCTTGGTGGTTCTTAACCTCCTTCCGCTGCCACGCCTTGTCATAGTTGGGACACAGGAGGCGGCCAAAGAAGATAATCCAGAAGACGATGATAGCGTTCAACAAGACAATGAAGAGGCAAAGGACGAACTTTTCACGCCACGCCATGCGCACATCAGGGCGCTTCATACGGCCGACAAAGCTCAGGAGCGGCGACGGAATCCAGAAAGTGAGGGCCCAGACCAGGATGACCCAAGCCCTTCTGCTGGCATCGATGGGCTGCTCCTCAATCTTCTTGCCCGCCGCAAGGTCGGGATCCAAACCAATAAACTGGCCGTCGCTGTTGTAGTACACATCGCCCTTGTGGGTGTCGCCCTTATGGCCGAGCCCATAATCGCCTGTACTGACATTGCGCATGCCGGTCATGGCAGTAGGCGCAATGGATGGCGCCATCGTAGGACGGGTATTGCCGAGGCTCATAGTATGCTGATGAGTAACGAGCTGTTCCCGGCTGCCGTTTGAGGAGGCATCGTGGAACGGCTGCGGCGGGAAGAAGCCGCTCCCGGTGGCAGAGTAGCCGGTGGTCAGACCTGACCCAAGGCCTCCGCCGAAGCCGGTGGGAGGCATCATGGTGGGCATGCTGCTGAGCCTGTCGGCCTCACCCGGCTTTAGGTCGAGCACGCACTCGGCCTCCCACCAGGCGTTCTCCCTCATCCACACGCGCTCCCGACCAACGACAACCTCGCCGTTGGTCCAGCCCCGCTCGAGAATCCAACCCTCAATCCCGTCGCGGCCGTCCATGCAGCCAAGCACACGGTAGCGGCGGACGAACTCGTCAAAATCGAAATCGACGGTGTAGTCGAGGTTCTTGTTCCGCCGGTTGCACCACTCGGGAAGCCGCCAGGCGCGGAGTTGCCGTGAGACAGTGCCCGCAGACCAGGCCGAGTTGACGGAGGGTAGAGCCGCCAAGCTGGCCGGCGACTCATCGGTGGGGTGGATGCAGAGATGATACCAAGCGCGGCTGGTGCTCAAGATGGTGGACAGGTCGAGACGACCGCCCCGGCCGAGCGTGACGCCCTCAGCAGGAACTGGGAACACCAGCTGCTTCAGGAACCCGTCATCCTCGGCGCTAAGCCCGACCTTCTCGAGAATCTCCTCTCGCTTCTCGAGCAGGTGTTGCCTCTCCCGTCCGAGAGACCCGATCATGATCCCCAGCTCAGGCCCGACCTCAGCCACAGCAGTCTGCATCTCGCGCAGAACCGAGCTGCCGGCGGGGGCGACCTCGACGCCATCCTGCTTCATCTCGGAATTGATGCCCTGGTTATCATCGAAAATCCCCCGCATGGTCGCAGCCTTGCCCAGATTGGGGTCGGGAATCTCGAGGAGGTGGAGGCAGACGGTGTCCCCGTTGTCCTCGAGCGAGGTGGGCGTCCTGCCTCCTTGCTGGCTGCCACCCGGGGATTCGTCGCCGTCCCTGATCCGCGTCATCTGGGCGGCAATGGCATCGTTGGCCTTCCTGATGACCCAGTCCACCAATGCCTCGTACAGGCCGGCAAGAAGCACATTGCGGTCATCGGTTGTCAGCTGCCTGGCCAGGACCTCTGGCTCCAGGCCCAAAAGCCCGCTGACATCCTCGCAAACCTCCTCCAGCACGTCCTCGTCGACGTTGTAGTCGACTGTGTTGCCCAGCTTCAGGAGACCGGCGAGCGTGGAGATAAAGTTGCGGTGGGCGGAGCCCTTGACGCCAATCTCCTTCAGGGCCTGGCGGAAGTCATCGGCAGCGGCGCCGTCGTCGGCGGTGGGGAGGTAGGATGGCGGGTCGTAGGTGCCGGAGCGAGACAGCAGGTTGTAGCTGGAGGCGCCCTTGAGGCCGAGGAACTCGCGCTCGGCGGGGGTGGAGGCGGAGGTGAGGAGGTAGTAGAAGACGTCAAAGGCACGGTAGCCGGCCTCGGCGGGAATGCGCAGCAGACCCTTCTCGGTGTCGATTCCGCCCTGGGACAAAGCGACTTGTGCGCCCACGATCTTTCCGGTGAGGTTGAGAGTCAGGGTGACACCAAGGGCGACCTGCCTGGGTGTTGATGGGTTGTACGGGGTCACGGAGCGGATGAAGGGCTCAACGGCGGACAGGGCTTGCAAAATCGAACTCGGGATGGACACGGGGAGGGATGTGAGGGCGGGCCGTAGAATCGAGGGCGTAGATGTGTGGAGGGAGCTGCCAATGGTTAGCATGGCCAGAGCAAAACATCAGACCAAAATTTGACACGCGATCAACCTACCCGAAGATGATGCAGCCATCCTCGGCACGACGGCGAGCATGTTCCCATGCCCGCGTTACCAGATCGGTGTCAATGGTGCCCCCAACGAGGCCCGTCGGCCCTGGCTGTGAGGCCGTAAGCCATGTGTTGACGACGAGACTGGTTCCGGCGTCGAGGCGGTATGGTTGGGATGAGAGGTAGATGTTGTGGACGGCATTGAGCAGGGTGGTGGTCGAAACCTGGGATGGTTGTTGGCCCCGGCCCAGGCCCGGCTCTGAGGCCATGGAGTAGATGGACATGCGGTTTGCCATCTTGTCGAGGGGTTAGGTGCGGCGTCCCGGGAGGGACACGGCGGCGGGTGTGATCGACCGTCAGACGGGCAGCACCAGGGGGTCGTTTGGTGGTGTTCACAGTCAAACGTCAACCTTCCTCCTGTTATACAATGCTCGGGCTCGTCCTGGCTCGTGGGAGCAACTAAGACGATGGGGATGTCGACCGGCAGACGTGTTCAAGCGAGTGTGGTCGGACAAATTGTTTGGGCGTTCGTTCGTTGCCGTGGGATGATGCAGGTTGGTCGCGGCGGCAACGGGGATTGAAGCACTGAGCAGCACACTTCAGCCCCTTTTCGCAGCAGACACGGGCCAGAGACCCAAATTTTTCGAATCCACGAAAAAGGGGGGAGGGGAAGGGAAAAAGCAACGACCGAAAGACAAACCGCCAAAGCGAGTGAGACGGTTTGTGATGGCGATACTGGGATACTGAGCGAGAGTACAGAACAATGGGGAAACGAGAGAAAGTCCGAAAATGTCACAGCACAAGGGCCATGCACAGCGGACGTTGCAGCGTCCAGGTTGGGTGGTTTTCTGGCTTCTCCCAGTCTTTGGCCGGGCCCAGAAAAAGATCCCTGGATCACTCACACTCATCCGAGTTGTGGCTACGGCGGCGAGTTTGGGCCAAGCGCGCAGATACGCCGCGGGTATGGCCGCAGGGCCTAATGTGGGGCGCGATGTGCATGATGTGCCCCGAAAGAAAATTCTGGCCATTGGATGACTGAGGTCTGGAATGGGGAAGCATATTATGACAACAACAAATCAGCTGCCTGGTGTTGGATTCAGTAACTGCATAATTAGTTATCCATGGATGGCATGGCCAGCACCTGTCCGGATATCTCATGATTTTTTTCCGTCTCTTCAACCCTTTTGCTTTGCTTTGCCGCTGGCTGCTGATCTTCATGAGAATCTTGTTGCCTCTCTTAAGACTCGAGCGGCCCGACAGCTGGAGCAGCTGGACACTTTCAGTCTGTAGCATTCTCTGCATTGAGGCGATGCTGGCTTAAAATAAAAAAGGGATGCACGGCAGTCGCCGCACGGCAAATACGAGGCCATTGGTGGCTGGTCACGGCGTTCAGCCCGAAGCTTGTCCGACCGCAACCACCTTCATCAGTCCTTGACTGGCTGGACGCATTCCTGGAGGCGAGACACACCAGGATGGGGCTTCCACGCTTCTCTGGAGATCAGACACCGTTTGGATATTCAACTAGCGGTGGTTCGCTACCAGCCTCTGGCATTCACACTGTCGCGAATGCACAAAGTGGGGGTTCTTTTTTTAGCCGAGCCTGGCGAACTTGTCCCATTTCGACGAGATTGAAGATGGAGTTTCAAGTCCAGACTCATTTCTCTTCTCAGCGTCCTTAGTCATCGCCCTGGGGAGTCGCCAACTATCTGACTGACATTGGTCAAGAAAGCTGAGGCCGGAGTTGAAATCTGGATTTTAGAGAGCCGTTCATGTCTCGGTACGCAAGTCGCTGCATGCCAAAAGCTGGCCCCAACAATGCAGATCAAAAAGGCCAGTGCTCGCAAAGAGCTCGGGTGGATGATGCCGTCCGAACACCTCATCGATCTGAACCGCGGGGGCAAACTATGAGGACGGACGGGATGCAGGAACCCTTTGAACCCTGCAGAACCCACATCGATCGTTTGCCTGACGTTGGCTGAGGTTGGGTCACCAAGCAACAGAGGCTCAAACATCAGATGTTCGATGGTGTCTCTAATTGGCACAGCAAGGGCATCAACCAACACCCAAGGAGCCATCCTCCGAGCCACATGCAGGATTCCGGAGAAGCTCGAGTCCAAGAAAAAATTCCCGAGGGGCTCTGCGCAGCTTCGACGTCGGGTGGTAAGATCATCTGCGTCTTGTGTCGCCACTTGGCCAGCTTCGCCCACCTCACTGGACAGCAGATCGCACAGGAAGCTGATCTCGTATGGATGGCTGCTCTCACCGCAAGCTTCTCTGTGCAACACGGGTCCGAGAACGGGGTGCCTCAGGGTGCTCACCCCACCGTCGTCAGCGTCTTCCGGCACGCAGCCCTATCCAGCGCCGCGCAGCCTCCCAAGCCGAGCCGCCACATCTCCCGCCGCCATGCCCGTCACCCATCACCCGCCTATCCGTACAGAGTATCGCGTATGCGTTTATCGGATTAGGCGCGACAAGGAGGCGGCCGCGGAGCCGGATCTCGCGATGCCAGGCTGGGCAGCGCTGCCATCCCTGCTCTCCTGAAAATGTGGTTCATCCCCGGTGGAGCGGAGTGCCGGCTGAGGCGACAGCATGATCCTTGCCGCAAATGGAAATGGAAATGCTCTGGAAGGACGCGATCTTAACCAGGGGCAGGCCACGCACGGGTGGTGTGTGGTCATGAAAGAAAATCGAGGACAAAAAAGGGGTCTGGTCTTTGAATCGGCCCTCCTCGTCGCAACGGGTGTTAAGCATACAGACAAAGCACACGCTCGACACGGCACGGAAACCGAAAACTGGCATGGCGTGTCCGTCCCGAGATGGGGCCCGCGATCTCTCAATCCGCGTTCCAGATCTTGTTTATTTTGAACCTCGACCTGAAGTGCGATCCAATGCCTGGACTCAGACCCGCGCCCCTGCGAATCATGTGGGGTCATCCGATGAGCAGCTCGTATGGGAGGAACCTGCGCGACTGGTGGGTAACGGCCGCCGTAGCAGCCTCTCGCTCGGGGGAAAAAAAATAGTCGAGGTTCCCCCCCTTTCTGGGGCAGGGCCGACCCAGCCCCGAAAAAGCCAAGCAAGCGCATGCCAGCACCCTCCAGCCCAACTGGAACCAAAACGAACCCATTGTGAATGAACCACTGGGGGCCAAGCAGAGAGAAGAACCGAAGAACCTGAGTGCCATCCATCGCCCAGGCGACTCCCGTTGTCCACCACACATCCCCGCCTGGCTGACATTTTGTCTCTCTGTCCGATCCCTTCGTTCATCCAACGCCTCCTCCTCCCGTGCCTATCACTCGTTCAGCCGTCTTGCACATTGCACTCGACATTCGTTTGGCTTTTGCTTCCACCCTCGAGCCTTACTCTACCAGTTTTAATTTTTATTTTATTTTTTCCTCATTCGCGTCAGAGATTGCGCTTGAGTCAGATCATCCCGCTGTCGCCAACGTTCCCGAATCGAGTGGTGTCAGGGGGAAATTCCTGGTCCAAGGGACACAGGCGAGACAACAACCACCAAAAAAAAAAAAGACAGACACTCGCCAGGCCTGTGATCGTGCCCGCTTCGTGTGGTAACAACACTCTCCGGTTGATCACGGCCTGCTCCCGGCGGCGCCGTCCATCATGGCCCTCCACCTCCCGCCGCTCGGCGGAAATTCCGGAGGCGCCCATACCCAGCCCTCGCTGCCGTCGCTCCCAGCACACTCCCAGTCCGACACCCAGTTGACAGCACATCTCGCCAGTCGCTTCCACGTCTCGATCCCCACCGCCCGCCTCTCGTCGCACGCCCTCATTTGCATCAACACCTACACGAGCTCGACCAAGGGCGATGGCTCCCGGGACTCAAGTGCCATGTCCGCCGCCGAGGACCTGGCGGAAAGGTCCTTCCTTCGGCTTGGCCATCGGTCCGAGAACCAAGCTGTCCTCTTTCTGTATGTCTCTTTGTCCTTGGTGAGCTCAATAGCAGTGGAGTGAGTGCTAACTGGTTGACAGTGGTGAATCCGGGTCAGGAAAAACAACCGTTCGATCCCATCTCCTGACCTCGCTCCTCAATCGCTCCTCCACACCGCTCTCCGCCAAGGTATCTCTTGCCGCCTATGTCTTCGACACCCTCACGACCACCAAGACCGCCACGACGCCGACTGCCTCCAAGGCCGGTCTCTTTTACGAGCTCCAGTACGACACGGCCTCGACCACAAACCCGGTTCTTATTGGTGCCAAGCTGTTGGACCATCGCTTGGAACGGAGCAGGATAACGGATGTACCCACGGGAGAGCGGAATTTCCACGTGCTGTACTACCTTCTCGCGGGCACCAGCGCGGCCGAGAAGACCCACCTTGGCTTCGACGGCGCCGAAAAAGAGATGGAGGTACCTTGGCCATCCTACCCAGCTAAAGGTGGGCATCAACGATACCGAGGGCTTCCAGCTGTTCAAGAATGCTCTGCGGAAGCTCGAGTTCCCCCGCAGCGAGATTGCCGAGATCTGCCAGATCCTCGCCAGTATCCTGCACATTGGCCAGTTGGAGTTCGAGACATCCTCCAGCACGGCAGTCATTGGCGATGATAGCGGTGGCTTCTCCCACGAGGGTTCGCAGGTGACGACTGCGGTGAAGAACAAGGATGTGCTTGGAATCATTGCCGCCTTCCTCGGCGTCAGCGCCGCTGAACTTCAGACGACGCTTGGCTACAAGACCAAGATGATTCACAAGGAGCGCGTGACGGTCATGCTCGACCCCGTGGGCGCTCGTGGAAATGCGAACGAGCTGGCCCGAACGTTGTACTCGCTGCTCGCAGCCTACATGATCGAGAGCATCAACCAGCGGCTGTGTGCCGCCGAGGACTCGATCGCCAACACCATCTCGATCGTCGACTTCCCCGGCTTCCAGCAGCAGACCTCCACCGGCTCGACTATCGACCAGCTCCTCACCAATGCCGCCACCGAGTCTCTGTACAACCTCACGCTCCAGAACTTCTTTGACCGGAAGGCGGACATGCTCGAGACCGAAGAGGTTTCGGTGCCCCCGACCAGCTACTTCGATAACTCGGACGCCGTTAAGGGGATGCTGAAGCCAGGCAATGGTTTCCTGAGCATCCTCGATGACCAGACCCGCCGCCACCGTACCGACATGCAGTTGCTCGAGAGCTTGCGGAAGCGCTTCGAGGGCAAGAACCCGGCCATCAACGTCGGCTCAGCCACGGCCAAGCTCCCCGGCAGCAACTTCTACACCGAGAACACGGCCGCTACCTTCACGATCAAGCACTTTGCCGGCGAGGTCGAATACCCCATCAAGGGTTTGGTCGAGGAGAACGGCGAGGTTATTTCGGGCGATCTCATGAACCTGATTAACTCCAGCAAGAGCTCCTTCGTCGCCCGCCTTTTCGGCCAGGAGGCTCTCCAGACCGTCGTCCACCCGCAGGAGCGGACAACCGTCATGCAAGCCTCGGTCAGCTCCAAACCGATGCGCGCTCCCAGCATCATGTCCAGGCGTGGCCGCCGGCCTTCTACCGCGCTCACGGCCCGCCGGGGAGTTGAGCGGGAGCCATCCCTAGATCGCGTCAGCGATGTAGGCGAAGAAACCAAACGGACGAACAGCACCCGCACATCGGAGCAGGGCGCATCGGGCCAGTTTCTTTCGGCGCTGGAAAACGTGACGCGCTCGGTCACCGCGCCAGGGACAAACTGCTACTTTGTCTTCTGTCTTAAGCCCAATGACCGGCGCATTGCGAACCAGTTCGACAGCAAGTGCGTGCGCGCGCAGGTGCAAACGCTCGGCATTGCTGAGATCAGCCAGCGCTTGCGGTCCGCCGACTTCAGCTTGTTCTTGCCGTTTGGCGAGTTCCTCGGCCTGGCGGACGGCGAGACCGTGCTCGTGGGCAGCGAGCGCGAGAAGGTGGAGATGGTGGTCGAGGATAAGCGGTGGCCCGCTAACGAGGTGGCCATCGGCGCGACCGGCGTGTTCCTCAGCGAACGCTGCTGGATGGAGATCGCCCAGCTGGGTGAGAACTTCTCGCAGTCGGGCCGGTACGGCCTGCCGTCCGATGCGGGTGACGGCATGACCACCCCTGTGGACCCCTTCGGCGCGTCCAAGGAGCGTCTTGTCCTCTCCGGGGGAAATACCCCCTTCATGGGCGAGAAGAAGACGGCCTACTTTGGCGCCAACGATGTGGACACGCGGTCCGAGGCCGGCGTCTCGGCGTTCGGCGGCGGCGACATGTTCAAGAACCTCGACACCCGTGAGCAGATGGCCGAGCGTGGCAACGAGAAGGACATGGAGGAAGTCGAGGAGTTCAAGGACAGCCCCAGCCGTAAGCGCTGGGTGTTTATCGTGTACTTGTTGACCTTTTTCGTCCCCGACTTCCTCATCCGCTGGCTGGGCAAGATGCCCCGCAAGGATGTGCGCGTGGCCTGGCGTGAGAAGCTGGCCATCAACTTCATCATCTGGTTCAGCTGTCTCGTGGCCGCCTTTTTCATCGTCGGCTTCCCCATGTTAATCTGCCCGCACCAGTACGTCTTCAGCCCCGAGGAGTTGTCCACATACGACGGCAAGGATGGCCACAGCGCCTATGCCTCGATTCGCGGTCAAATCTTCGATATTGGCAAGTACAAAAAAAGCCATTACCCCTCATTCATCCCGGAGAAGATGTGGAACCAGTACGCAGGCATGGATATAACCTCCCTATTTCCCGTGCAGGTGTCTGCTCTCTGCCAGGGCCAGTACGGCGAGGTGGACCCGGCCGTCCTGCTCGACTACAAGGACACCAACTTCACCGGTTCGGTAGCTGTCATCGACAGCGCCGACTTGAACTCGAAATACCATGACTTCCGGCACTTCACCAACGACAGCCGGCCGGATTGGTTCGCTCAACAGATGAAGTTCCTGCGGTCCAACCACAAGGTTGGCAACATCGGCTACTCGTCCAAGTACGTGAACACCCTCAGCACGAAGAATCAGGTCATTGCCATTCTCAACAGCCGTGTCTACGACATGACCAAGTACCTGCAGGGTGGTCGGCGGCAGCAGAACCCCGTTGGGGAGCCGGAGCCGACAGACAAGAACGCGGCAGACTTCATGCACCCTCTCGTGGTCGAACTCTTCCAGCAGAAGACGGGCGAGGATATCACGGCGCTCTGGCAATCGCTGGGCATCGACGCGGCCCAGAAGCAGCGGATGCAACTGTGCCTCGACAACCTCTTCTACGTGGCTGATGTCGACACCCGTTCCTCGGCCCGGTGCAAGTTTGCCGAATACCTGGTGCTGGCCGTCTCCGTCCTTCTTGCCAGCGTCATCGCCTTCAAATTCTTTGCCGCTCTTCAGTTCGGGTCCAAGCCCATGCCTGAAAATCTCGACAAGTTCGTCATGTGTCAAATCCCGGCTTATACCGAAGACGAGGATTCGCTGCGCCGTGCTATCGACTCCATCGCGCGTATGCGCTACGACGACAAGCGCAAACTCATGGTCCTCATCTGCGATGGTATGATTATTGGCCAGGGCAACGACCGGCCTACGCCGCGCATCGTGCTCGACATTTTGGGCGTTTCCGAGGCGGTTGATCCTGAGCCTCTCAGCTTCGAATCGCTCGGCGAGGGTCTCAAGCAGCACAACATGGGCAAGGTGTACTCGGGTCTCTATGAAGTCCAGGGCCATATCGTGCCTTTCCTTGTCATCGTCAAGATTGGCAAGCCGTCTGAGGTCTCGCGCCCGGGTAACCGTGGCAAGCGTGACTCGCAGATGATCCTGATGCGCTTCCTCAACCGCGTGCACTACAACCTCGCCATGAGCCCGCTCGAGCTCGAGATGTACCACCAGATCCGCAACATCATCGGCGTCAACCCGACATTCTACGAATACTTGTTCCAGATCGACGCCGACACGGTCGTGGCCCCCGATTCGGCTACGCGCATGGTTGCCTCCTTCCTCGCCGACACCCGCCTGATCGCTGTGTGTGGTGAAACCGCCCTCACCAACGCCAAGTCATCCTTCGTCACCATGATTCAGGTGTACGAGTACTACATCTCGCACAATCTGTCCAAGGCGTTCGAGTCGCTCTTCGGTTCCGTCACCTGCTTGCCCGGTTGTTTTTCCATGTACCGCATCCGCGCCGCCGAGACGGGCAAGCCGCTGTTCGTCAGTCGCGAAGTCGTCGAGGCCTACTCGACCATCCGCGTCGATACACTGCACATGAAGAACCTGCTCCATCTGGGTGAGGATCGCTACCTCACGACACTGCTGCTCAAGTTTCACTCCAAGTACAAGACCAAGTACATCTTCGCGGCGCACGCCTGGACCATCGCTCCGGACTCGTGGCAGGTGTTCCTCTCGCAGCGCCGCCGCTGGATCAACTCGACTGTGCACAACCTGATGGAGCTCATCCCCATGAACCAGCTCTGCGGCTTCTGCTGCTTCAGCATGCGCTTCATCGTCTTCGTCGACCTGCTCTCGACCGTCGCACAGCCCGTCACCATCGCCTACATTGTGTACCTCATCGTCATGGTCGCGCGTAACCCGTCCGTCATCCCCGTCACCGCCTTCATTCTGCTCGCCGCCATCTACGGTTTGCAGTCCATCATCTTCATCCTGCGCCGCAAGTGGGAGATGATTGGCTGGATGATCCTGTACATCGTGGCCATCCCCGTCTTCAGCTTCGCCCTGCCTCTCTATTCCTTTTGGCACATGGACGACTTCAACTGGGGCAACACGCGTGTCGTCGCCGGCGAGAAGGGTAAGAAGATTGTCATCTCGGACGAGGGCAAGTTCGACCCGGCCTCAATCCCCCGCAAGAAGTGGGAGGAATACCAGGCCGAGCTCTGGGAGGCCCAGACCTCCACCGGCGGCGGCGCCAACGTCTTCCACGACGACGCCCGCTCCGAAGCCTCGGGCTACTCGTACGCCACCCGCCCCAACATGCCCATGTCCGAGTACGGCGGCTACACACCCCACTCCCGCCCCGGGTCCATCGCCGGCGGCTACCACCCGCCTATGCCTACGGCCCCAAGCCGCATGTCGCTCGCCGCGTCGGAGATGCTCATGGCCAACAACAACGGTCATCATAACCACAGACAGAGCCAGTTCGGCGGATCGCAGTTCATGGGCCCGTCGAGCAGCCAGCCGGAGCTGGAGATGTCGAACCTGGCTGGGATGCCCAGCGATGATGCGCTGCTGGCGGAGATTAGGGAGATTCTGAGGACGGCGGATCTGATGACGGTTACGAAGAAGGGGGGTCAAGCAGGAGTTGGAGAGGAGGTTTGGTGTGTCGTTGGATGGGAGGAGGGCGTATATTAATAGCGGTAAGTTTTTCCTTTCTGATTCGATTTGAGAGACGTGTACTGACTTTTTATGATAGCGACGGAAGCAATTCTTGCCGGGCAGTTGTAGACTGGGTAACTGACTGACCGTTTGGGTCTGATTTTTCTTGGGCGGTTGAGTTTTGGCTTTTTGGTTGTTGTTGGTTGTTTTTAGATATTACTGTGGTTCTGGCAGCGATCTAAACTTACTATTTGTGTTGAGAGGTGATTGACTGGGCTGATCTGAATAATATAATGCTTGTCTTGTTACTTGCGGCTTGCGTCGTCCGGGGGGGATGGTTGAAAGTTGTCGTTCCGCACCAGTGGCACTCCCACCTAGTCATTGCAGGGGTGTTGCTGCTCTAGCCACTGTCCTGGGAGTCCGCAGAATGGTTCGAGCTCTTCGAATCCGTGAAACGCTTGGACTGGTTCGAGGTGAACGAGCTGGAGCGCTTGGAGCCGTCCGATCTTTCCGACTTCCCGCTCTCCGACCTGGGTACGGGAAGGACCTGGGGCGAGGTTGTGCTGTGTCGCAGAAGCTCGGCGATAGGCTTTCGTGTTTGGCCTGCCGAACCACAAGTAGGATCAAGACGGATAGATCGAGAAAAATAAGTCTGAACGAGTCCCTACACACGCCGGCTTTAGGTGTCGTTTAAGAAGTCCAACCCCCTGTAACCAAGGAAGGCAAGGCGGCCCAACAAACTGCCGTCGCGCGTTTATGCCTTGGGCAACGTCCTTTGGGCTGCAAGACAACCCAAATCGAAAACCACCAGCCATGTAGTGGATGGTTGGTTCACATCCATTTTACATCAGTTACTTGCTCAGCGCAACTGACATCCTCTTCAACAACTGCAACTATAATAGATGAAGGTAACCCCATAAGCGAGGGAAGAGGTCAATCAAGAGGAAGACTATAAAAACAGAATCGGAAATACCCTCAGACCCTCTCTTCTTCGCGCTAACGACACCAATTTCCACAACACACTACAGTCTCAACCATCGTCTCATCCATCGACTTCGAGCCCCTTTCCTTCTTTTTCCTCGACAACACTGCATGTGTGATAGACTAAACGGGAGTGATCAGGAGGAAGACAGCAAAAAAATTGTTGATAAAGCACAACCCAGCCAAATACTTAGCGGACACGCCTTGACGAATACTCCAGATAGGTGTCTGTATCTGTTCGTGCCCTGTATCTCGCTGCATGTCCCTGCACCATGATGTACATGGACCTCAGTTCGGCACGCATGCGTCTTCATTCCATTACACGGCAAGTTTGAGAGATGCAACCCAGAACATCATCCATGCATCTGTCAACGCTGGCGTCTTCCCCCCTCAGAGCGCTTCCTCTGCAACGGAACCAATAAGCGCCTCTGGCCAATATTCAGTTGGGCTTAGTGTGTGGTTCTGCGGCTCAAGGTTAGTGGGGCTACAGTTCGCGGTGAAGGCCACGTGCTGTGTACATGTATATAGGTAGGTACGGTGGAAATACAGTGACCCATGAGCCTGGACCTC
The DNA here is from genome assembly GCA_027946355.1 of Collariella sp. IMI 366227. Lineage (NCBI taxonomy): Eukaryota > Fungi > Ascomycota > Sordariomycetes > Sordariales > Chaetomiaceae > Collariella > Collariella sp. IMI 366227. The sequence continues at coordinate 1,575,206 of JAPEUS010000005.1, read as the reverse complement.
GCTCCTGCACCTGACAGACGTGCTCGCACGAACCCTGAGGTACTTCGCAACGGAGTGGGGAACCTTGGGTAGGGATCTCAGCGCATACCTAACCCTGGTAGTCAACCCTCCAACCTCCAACTACCTTTAGACAAACATCAACCAGCACCATTCCATGGGACAATCGCCGCCGCCAAAATGTCCAAAGCGGCCGCCTTTCTGAACGACCCACCGTCGGTCGACGACCGCCCGCACTTCGAAACGATCCTCAAGCACGGCCACACGGACCTCGTGCAAGCTGTCGCCTTCAACAGCCACGGCGACCGCTGCGCAACCGGCTCCGTCGACGGCAAGATCCGCGTCTTCAACCGAACCAAAGACGGCGTCTGGCGCCTCTGCGACACCTGGGGCGCCCACGCCAGCGAGATCCTCGAGATTCAATGGCTGCCCACCACCATCTACCCCAACCTCCTCGCCTCGCTCGGCATCGAAGGCCGCTTCAAGCTCTGGGCCGAAGACCCCTCCGCCACCCCGGGCCGCCGCTTCGCCGAGTCCACTCGCCCGGGCGGACCCTCCTCACCATCCCCTCCCGCTCCCCGCACATCACCAGCTCCAATCAACAACCCCCTCCCACCCACCAGGCGGCATCGGCAGCCCGGCCCCGTCCCCTCCGCCGAAAACACAGGCTACGGCTACACCTCCTCCGGCGGCGGTGGAGGCGCCGCCGCGAAACCCGCCTTCGAAACTCGCAACGCCCGCTCCCCTACCGTAGCTTCAGCCTCAAGCACCTCGACGACTCGCGCACGACCTACCTGGCCCTGCTCTCCGCCGACGGCGGGTTGACGATCTACGAGAACGAGCGCGCCGAGAACCTCGCCGCCTTTACGCTCCTCGACGAGATCAACACCGCAGGGGATGGCGAGGGGGAAGGGGCCCGTGGCGGCAAGGGGAGAAGAGACGAGTTTTAAAGTAAGGTTTGATCCCAACCCCGAGGTGTGCTATACGGCCCTACGGGCCGGGGTCCCGACTGATGCGTTGGGGTTGGTGGTGGCTGTGATGGGGAATGTGAGGGTTTATAGGACGAGGGATACGATTAAGGCTTCGCTGGGGGTGGCGGCGGCGTGGAAGGGTTTTATCTCGCGGCGGAGGTGGGAGTGGGGGCCATAAGGGGCTGGTGAGGATGTGGCGTGGGCGGGGGAATATTCGAGGTATGATGTTGTTGCGACAGCGTGTCAGGATGGTTTTGTGAGGGTCTTTAGGCTGGATGCAGTCAAGTATGGGGAGGAGAGGGCGGCGGGGTGAATGGGACGGGGAGGCAGAATGGGGTTGGTGTTGGTGGGGAGGAAGGGGGAGGAAGTGGGCGGCGGGGAAGGTGAAGAAGCACGCGCTGAGGAGGAAGATTGAGGGGGAGGATAATACTGCCAAGGCGGCACTCATGGCGTCGTCAGGGATTAGGGCGGGGTTGGATCAGAGTAGGGAAGTGGGGAGAGGAGGTCGGCTGGGCTGCCGGGGCAGATCAGGCATGTCATGACTGAGATCTCGAAGCTGGATAGTCATAGGACTCCTGTTTGGCGGGTGGGGTTTGATGATGACGGGCAGATTTTGGGGAGTGTGGGCGATGAGGGGAAGCTGATGTGCTACCGCCAGACGCCCGACGGGACGTGGGCGAAGAGCACTGAGATGGCGATGGTTAAGATGAAGATGGCGACACCTTGAGGAGTTCAGAGGCAGTTGTTGGATACTGTTGAACCCTTCGGCGGCTGAACGCCACTGTTGGGGTAGGGCATCTACTCAAATTGCTTCACGGAAGCCCCAGAACCGGCCAGAGGATTGAGTTAGCCACAACCTTTCGGGGTTTGCTCAGCATGGTGCCACTTGTTATGGCACCATCATTGCCATTACTCCTCCTGCGAGCATCGTCAGTCCAGGTTCAAGCCCGCCAGGAGTAAACACAGCTTCGAGTCGGAGCCTAGCTCCAGATGGTCGAGGGCGGACAAAGCCGCGTTTTATGATTAACGTCATTGAGCACAGTGCTCGTTGGCTCGTGCGGAGGTTTCGGGGATGGAGTGGAGGGTAGAAGATAACCTTAATTGGGTATCTTTTTGGTGACGGATCAGTGTTCCTGTTCCGCCTCACCATGCGAGCGAGGAACATGCAGAAGATGGCAATGAAGTACTTTCGTTGGTAGGCCCCACCTAGTTGATGGAAGGAAACGATGAGTTAAAACAACAATATGATTCCCAGATTTAGCTTGCTCTATTCAGAAGCCGTCTTTGGTTAGTAACGCACCTGTTATTAAACATAATAGCAGTGACTCAAGTTAATCAATTGTTGTCCTGGTCATGAATGAGCATCAGACGTGAGAGCCGAGTGCTGAGAGCTTCAAGTTCTTGGCATGAGCAGTTGACCAAGAGCACGTATCATTACTGAGACCTCACAGATTCCTGTATATCCAGGACTAACCATTCCATTTTTTTCCCTTTAACGTTCGAACATCAACGCCCCCATCCCAACTCACAACATGTAGCCGCCCTCCCCCAACCAGCGCCTCCCCCTCCTCTCCTCTACCCTCTTCAACCCCACCTCCTCTTCATCCCACCTCTTATTCACCCACCCCAACCACGCCTCAACCCCCCGCCACCCCCGCCACCCCGACCATCGCTCCCGCACAAACCGCCATCCCCTGTATAATACGGCCTGTCCCCTTCCGGATACAGCCTCGTCCCAACCAACGGCCCCAACTGCCCCACAACCTGCAACAGCACAAACCCCGCCCCCTGCCTTTTCTCTCCGCGCTGGTTATTAATACTCCACGCGATCGTCAACACCACAACATTAAAAAACCCCACCGCCGCAGGATACACAGCCAGATACCGCACCACGCTGCCCGCTTCCAGCCTTAGCCACCGCGAGTCGGCGAGGGCGAGGACGGCGTACCCCGCCGCAGACGCCAAGGCGTGGATGATGATGAAGGGGGAGCGGGCGCGGAGTTTGTCCGAGGCGTAGGCTGTGGCGAGAACGAGGAGGAAGGAGGAGGAAGATGAGGGAGGTGAGCCAGGCGGCGGGGTCGAGGAGGACTGAGAGGGTGGAGGAGAGCTTGAGGATGAGCCAGGCTAGGGAGGAGGCGAAGGATGTTGCTAGGGGCGGCTGTTGGTGTAAGTGGGGAAGTTTGGGAGGGGGTAAATTGAGGCTGGCATACCTGATATGAAGATGGCGGTCCTAAACGCCAGCTCGTCCCGCTTGAAGAAGAAGGAAAGGTAGAATGGCACACCAGTAAAGCCCGCCTCTCCTATCCCCAGCAACGTCCGCAAGAATATCAACATGGGGTAGTTGACGGCCACCGACTGCAGCGAAGCAATCACTCCCCATGAGAGGACTAACGCCGCAACGTAGATATGTGCTGGGATGACCCGCCAGAGCAGTGACATCCACTCAAAGACGATGTAGGCAATGTAGAAAGCTCCCAGCGCCCACTCATACCAGTCATCGCGGGGGGGTATTGACTGCAGGTCATCGTCCATGCCGGCAACACGGGCGTTACCAATGTCTGTTGTCCATCAGCATGGGACCCAAAGGGCTAACAATGAAAGGAAACGTACTCGAGCGGTCCAGGAAACTCAGCATATACAATAATGCCACGAAAACGACCAGCCGGCGGTCAAACTTGCGGACAACAGCCTTCTCTTCCTCAGCAGTGTACAGTTGCCGTCGTCGCCGCCGCCTTGGCGGTGGCCGTTCTTCATTCGAACGCCTTGATCCCTCACCGTCATGCCTCCCCCTTGTCCCTTCTCGGAGTTCATATCCTTCTTCATCTCCCTTCCCATCTTCAAAAAATACATCCTCTTCTTCATCCTCGGACCCAGTATCAGGGGTTAAATGCTTGGCCGGACTCTGTTCGGCACCGTCGGATGATGACGATGATAACGGGTATGCATACCCCTCCTCCCTATTTCTACGCAACGAACCAACCATCGCCGCTAGAGCCTTAACGATATAGTAAGCTGATAGAGTTCGAGACGTATACCGCCAGCCTGGAAACGTTGAGTCCGGAGGTCCGGGAGTTGCGGTTTCGGGAGGGGCCCAGGCTCATTGATCCGGGCTGGCGAGTTGGGGTGAGAGTCGATGTATAGAGATGGTTAATTAAGTCTCTGCTTGATAAGTAGTCATCATTTAGAACGATAAAGCAATTCCCTAGCAACCAGCATCTCGGAGAGAATGAATGGCATTAATTCGCAAAAGATAGCTGAGATGAAACAAGTTGAGGTTGACCCACACGCCGATCACAGTTGGTGTGAACGTTAAAACACCGCACTATCTGTTCCTGGCAACTTTGTCCAACACCAACCACGCTCAGGGCCCAAAGGTGCGGATGTACCCGTCTTGCCAGGCACATCCAGCAGCGTCTGATCTCCAAACAATCCAGTTCATCTGATCCGTGCAACACAGGGTCTTCCGTCTCGTCTTTTTGGCTCTAGTGTCCTTGCAAATTTAGAGTTCGGATGAAGATCCACCTTCACTTACACAACACACCCACATAAGAAGAAGCACGTTCAGCGCACATATCGATTGGCTTCATCTATCTTGTCCAGATCTGCTTGCCTAAAGTACCACATGCAGCCTCAACGGATTCCAAACCCCCAGAGCGCATAAACCACCATGCTTATCCACCCTCTCGCCCCGGCTCGACTCCATATACCAGCACCGCAGATCCTCTGAAAGCTCTTTCTTCTGCCCTTTCCTTCACACCCAACTCCCAACCACTCGCTTCCTGCCCACATCTCCACGACCACTTCTCCTCTGCCCAAATTCACATTCATCTCCCACCTTCTCCATCACCATCAACCCCGAGCACTCCCCCATTCCTCCACCCACCTCCCTCCCTCATCCACCCCCTCCCTGCACCACTCATTCCCTCTCCACACCACAAGACACGGAGAGCCCAAACCAAGGAAAAAGCAAAAGAGCAAAAAAAAAAATTAACTATGCCACACAAACACTCCCCCGCCCACCAGGACACGACCAGACCAGACCAGACCGCAAAGCAAAAAGGATGCAAGTCCAGTCTGACCATCCCCGCATTCCAGCCCCCACGATGCAGCATCCATCACATCATCTAACCCAACCCCGCATCTCCCACTCAACACCACTCCCATCACATTTGTCTTCAACGCGTGCAATGGAGTGATGTGAGGAGGTAGGGACCGAAAACACGCAGTACCCGGGGCAGACAGATCTAAGACGTAACGTATAAAGATGAAAAAAAAGGCAATAAATTTTGTCCTGACCGGGCTGCTCTCACACACGAGACCTAACGTCCAAACATACATGTACGAAGATCCTGCAGCAGACAGCAGCCCAATCATACAAACATGTGAGAAAGGTAAAAAAACAAAAAGAGGGAAAATAATCAAAAAATGGTAACAAAAGAGTATAAGAAAAATAAGATAGATAGGTAAATAGATCGCGCCAGAGAGGTTTCCGCCCAGGCTTTCGCCCCAGCCTTCCCTTCAAAATCAGAAAGAGCCGTCTGTCCGTCCGTCTGTCTTTCTATAGATAGTTTCACAGATATGATTTTCGATATTCTTCTTTTAAGCGGTGCGCAAAAAAAAGATAAGCCAAAAAAGCGACAAAATCTCGGAGTAACCGGACAACGCACGGCAATGCTTTGCGTTGTTGATCGCTCGCTTGCTGTGCAAAACCGGACCGCGGCCGCCGCCCGAGAGGGGTATCGAAGCATAAAAAAACTGAGAGTCGGCATCTTTCAACGTCATTCGCAAAAAAAAGCTGGCTGGCTGGGGGTGGCGAGAGCTAGGCAGTGGTGATGGTGGTGGTGGTGGCGTTGGTGGTGGTGGGCGGAGAGGGAAAGAAGGCGCAGAAAAAAGGCAACAGGAAAAGCATCAGCCGTGGTCGATCCAGAACAACGTCAGGTCAGGGTCGTCAGGGCCACATCAGTTCCAGCCGAGCGAGTTCTCGGCCGCAACAGGCGCCGAGATGAACTGTGTCCTCCCCGAGCCGCCCATGCCGCTGCGACCGCTGCCGTGGCTGTTGCGCTCGCCCGCCGGGACCGCGCCGTAGGTGCTGGTGAAGTCGCGGCTGAGCAGGGCGCCGCCCATCAGTGCTGGGCTGCCACGGCCGGCTTCGCCCATCTCCGACATGGCCGGGCTGCTGATGGAGCTGGCGCGACGATGCGCCTGTCTCTTGCGCTTGTACCGGCGCGCGATCACGAACATGACAGCGCCGTAGGCCGCGGCAACCGCGACGGCGCCACCGACAATGCCGGCCGTGGTGCCCCGCTGCGCACTGCTCTGGTTCGAGCCTTCGCCGCCGCCGCTGGTGCCGAAGGGGTCTCCGCTGGAGCCGCCGCCGCCGCCGGGTGAGCTGCCGCCAGAGGAGCCACCGCCGGTGCCACCGCCACCCATGCCTTCAGGATAAGCGCCATAGACGATGGGGATGGCTGGGTTGATCTGCTGCGTCAGATTGTAAATGAGCTGATCGGAGTTCTGGTACAGCGGCGAGGTGGGAATCTTGATATTGAGCGACAGCGCCTCGACCATGTGGACGGGGTACGTGACAATGGCGCACGTCGTGATGTAGCCGAGCGAGTTCTGCGTATCCAAGGGCACCAGCCGCTTAACCTGGGCCAAATCCATATCAAAACCCGCGCCGTCGGAAAGAGCTTCGGGCAGGAGCTTGAAAATCTGCGCGGCGGCCCTGTTATCCCCAACAACGAAGTGGTAGTTGTAGCCCTCACGGAAACCGATCTGAATAAGTATGGTGTCGGGCGGTTTGTCATCAGTTGTATTTTCGGGTGTGATAGCCTTGGGCAGGCCCGATGGGAGACCGCTTGCCGTGGTAGATGGCGGCCCCGTGGCTGTAGTGGAGGGCGGGTCGTCTTTGAGAAGAGTCGTGGGAAGCCACGGTTCTGTCTTAGTTGTGACTGTATTCGTGGGCCTGATGACCGTGTCTACAGCGCCGCTGGAGGTAGGGCTGGACAGAGTGTTCGACGGGACGGGAACCGATGTTTCGGGAGGAACAGAGCTGTTGTCGCTGCCAGTGGCAGTGGCGGTGCCGTTGAACGAAACAGAAGGTGAGCCAGTCAGCGTTGGTTCTTGCGACGTGACTGTGGCGGTCTCATTGGTCCCGGAAGTCGGTGTCAACGAGGGTTCAGGGGAGATTGAAGTGCCGGGAGTCTCGGTGGACGGGATAGTTGTCGAGTTCGAAATCGGAGGCAGTTGGGTGTCCGAAATGGAGGTTTCAGGGGGCGTTATGCTCGTCTCGGTTGATGGAGGCTCAGTCACCGTCGTTGGAGACTCAGTCCCGGTTGATGGAGTCTCAATCCCAGTTGATGGAGTCTCAGTCTCGGTTGATGGAACTTCAGTCACCGTCGTTGGTGGCTCAGTTGCTGTCGGAATCTCAGACGTCGCCGTCCCTGTACCGGGGCCAGTAATTCCGCTCGAAGGGTCGATAATGTCAGACAGGAGAGAGCTGACATCGCTCAGGATCGAGCTAATTGGGTCAACGGTGCTTGTTGGGACTTCGGAGGAAGTCACAATGCCAGTCGGGGCCAGCAGAATCGAGGACGTCGTCTCCGGAGCCGGCTCACTCAGAACCTCGCTCGTCGATTCGGGGGCCGGGCTGGAGGATTCGGGTGTCGGGCTGGAGGATTCGGGAACCGGGGCAGACGACTCGGGGGCAGGGCTGCTCGATTCAGGTGTCGGGGTAGCAGACGTCACTACAGCCAATTCAGTCGTGGTGGGTTCCTCGACCGGGGTGCTGGTGCTGGGAATAGGTTCGGGCTCGGTTGAGGTTGGCTCGGCAGTCGGTTCGCTGGTGCTCGGAGGAACACTTTCAGACGAGGTTTCCGGAACAGGGACGCTGCTGCTCTCAGGCGGGACCTCGGAGGAAGAAACGGCGTCCGACGAGCTTTCACTCGTGGGGGTGAGAGTCGGAGTCTCGGACGTCTGTGCAGTTTCGGTCGGGGTCTCGGTAGGAGTTGGGGTTTCGCTTGTCGGGACGTTTTCGGACGAGCTCTCGATAACAGAGCTGACGTCGGAGGAGCTGTCGGGGGCAGAACTGCTAGTCGGAGGATCCTCGCTGCTCAAAGGGCTGGCGGTCGCGCTGTCGGTGGCCAACGTCGAATTCGAATCCGGAAGAGGCGTCGGGTCCGGTGGTGGTGGGACAAAGATGGTGCTAGAAACAATGATTGTTACTACATCCGGGTCCGGCTCCCCCTCCGTTTCCTGCCTCTTGGTCGTTTCTGATGACGAGCTCGGTGGCAAGGTATCTTGCGACGTTATCGTAACGTTGGTAAATTGCCGCTTGACATGGTCTGGGAAGTTGTGCTTTGCCCTGGGTGGTTGTCCCTGTGCCACCACCGATGACACTGCCGCCAGCGCGGCAGCTAGCGCTGCAACTGTTCTCATTCTATATCCTTATTCCGTTTCGATCATGCAAGAGTCGTTTTTGAATCTGGTGGTCGAGCGGCGGAACGCCTCACGGAATGGTGTTGGGGTTGTCTACGGAAGACGGTGCGATGTCAGTGCCGCGGACGGCAGCGGCAGCGGCGACGCGACACTTACTTGTCAGGGTAGTCGTAATGAGTGTACTTGACTGATATGGTCAACGAGTGTGTTTCTGCTCATGCTTGTGGTCAGTAAATCGTATTCTAGCGCACCCGTTCCCAAACGCAGGGGATGGCAATGATCCGCACGATCGACCTCGACGCGCCTGAGATTCCGCCAAGGCCCGATGGGAATCGCCTGGGGATGTTGTGTTCTCCTCGTCGCAGTGATAGTCCATAATCGTCGGTCAATGTGTCCCCAATTCCTCAATCCTCCCGTTCCCTCCTGCAGCATCCCCCCCCCTCCTCCCTCAATCGAACTCACAATTGGCGCCTTTGGGCACTCAAAGTGAGCCCCTCACAAAAAAGCAAAAGCGATCGATGGTTTGCGTGTAATGAGCGACTCGACGAATTCGTCGAAAATATTGTTTTTTTGGTAATAATGGTGCTTCACCGCCGTGGTGTCGAGAGATCGCGTCCACGGGTCATGACAGGGTGGGCATTGGGATCACAAGGCGGGCTTCCGGGGGGATCGTTGGTCCTTCGGCCAGGTCGCAACAGGTCGGACGACGACACGGGGGGGAATTGCGATCGGTCGGTCGGTCAGCGAGTCGTGGGGGTTGTCCTGGGAAGACGACGTCGTCGAGTACAGGGTCGCCGGCGTGTGGTGGTGAGGTTGAAAGCGAAAGGAAAGAAAAGAGCAAGGTTGGCTTCAAAGGAACGGACGGGAACGAACGAAACTGCAGAGTGAGCGCCCCCAAAGCAAAGGCGGAAGAAACAACAAGGGGCTGGACGGGGGGATTGGGAAGGGCTTTGGGGCGGAGCGCTGCAAGGCAGGGGACAATGAGGGTTGCAATGGGAAGATTGCACCGAGCCAGGGACCTGGACACTGAGCGCTTGGGTGGGTCCAGCTCGCCGACGCTCTGGGGTGGTGGAGGAAGGTGGATACGCTAGGGCATCAAGTATCTTTTGTATTTCCGCGAAATAGAATGCTACATTAGAAACTAACAGATGAAATGAGCATCCCAATTCCCTTGGCGACAAGGGGAGCAATCACCAGATCTGGCACTCTTGCCCGACAAACATTGACGAGGTGCGAGGGAATCTCGAACAGCAAAGCCCCTTACAGAGAGCTAGTGAATCCATTCCCGAGCTTGTGGTCCCTCCCGTCGGCATCAAAATTGATAATTGGAGGTCTCGACTCATAAGACGACGGAGTGGTTGGAGACGCGATGAACTGAGAACCTGGAAGGCCCGCCAGGCACCATCCCATCCCATCACCTTCCTTCCTGCAGCGCGGAAAGGCCGTTGGCAAACCAAAGGGGCAATTGCTGGAGAAGGGATGGCGCGTGGCCCGGCCCTGAAAGTGGGGTATTTAAGTCCTCGGTACCTGCCTCGCCAGGTGCGTTGGCAGCAATCAACTGCAGGACCCTGAACGAAGCGAAGTTGCCAGGACCTGACTGCCAGCACTGCACGCGGATGACGCCAAGCAGCAAGCAAAACAACATGGTTGGCTAGCTTGCAAATAGTGTCCCCATAAAATTGGAGAACATTGCTCATCCAGTTTGCCCAACACCGTATGCGATGCACTGTCAATGCCCACTGTGTAATCCCGGCAAAAGAAGAATTTCGAGCTTTGGCCTGTGCTCAGTCGCTCTCTTCCCTCGGCGCCGGCAGACCGTCGAACAGCGGCGAAGACGGTGATGGTGCATCGCTAGGGCCGCAGATCAGCACGCGTTGGGCCGTGCCCAGTCTAGGGTATTCTCGCAGGGCAGAAGGGCGAGAAAAAGGGTGCAGATCCCATTTTCCGCGCCAATGCGCTGGGACGGGTCCACCCATAGATGACCACACGAAACGGCCAACCGCCAAGAAACATCGCGCGACAGTCCGTCGTATTTCCCCGACGGGCCGCTCGCGAGCTGCAGCGTGTTTGTTGTGCAGGACACAGCTGACGAGGACGTGCCCCCTCTCGGTCATGCTCAATGGAAAACTCTGAGTTCCTCGGCTTTGCAACGACGAGAGAGATCCCGTTCGATGGCTCGAGTCACCAGCCGCTGCTCCCAAGAAGTCGTCGCCCTGTCGGCGTGATGGACTGATCTCGCCGCTCGTTGTGTGCTGACACCGGTGGTGCTGAACCGAGCGCCAGAATGTCACCTCGAAGCGAAGCGTCGCTCAATGCAAGACGGAGGACGTTTGAGCCCAGCCTGGAACAGCCTGGAAAAGGAGGCCCGATTCCATCGAGAACCGCCGACGTGTGGCTTTGAGTGCCGAGAGAGAGAGAGAGAGAGGTCAGCTGGACGTGAGTTTGCCAGAGACCTAATGATTGACCATCCGTCGACGCTGTCTCTGTCGTCGATTGAGAGGTCTGCTGGGATTACCACGACAAGCTCAGACAAGCCTTCGGACGACTCGTTTCGAAACAGCGGGTTCCAACTGAATGACACCACTCGAGCTCAGCTGCCCGGCACGTCGGCATGCTGTGAGACAAAGAAAACTCGGGCAAAAGCAGTCGCAGAGAGCACGTGCAGTTTGAGGTCGTTGGCTCCAATTCCGGCTCAATCCAAACAAACTGGGGATGAACTTTGTATTCCACACTGGCCTGGGAGACGTTGCTCTCATCGACGAAACTTGTTTCGAATTTGCCTCCCAAGCATGAGCCGTTTCCGTCCTGCGATCGACATAGTTCGACCAAAAGACGAGCCCGGCTTGTTTCAACATTAAAACAACTGCCAACCACGCCGCCGCCGCCGCCGCAACGAGACACCCTCTTCTGGAAGCTGTTCCTGTTCCTGCTTCCGCGGCTGAGCCTCTGCCATTTCGATCCACGGGATGTCGTCATCCGGATCATCCAGATCGGTTGTGTGGAGCAGCAAAGCCAACACCTCCTGTCCCTGCCCTCAAGCTGCCCTTTTTAAAGAACAGTCACTCTTATCCCCGACCTCAAGCCAAGTCATGTCGAGAATCGCAGCCCTACGAGGCGTTGATGATGATTCACATCACTCGACACAGGATCCGGGGCCAGGAGAAACCACGCAGATGGCCACCTCGTGTTGCTCTGCGCGCCGCAACCTCGCATCAAATTGTACCTTGGGAACCAAACAAAAAACAGGCGAGGGCGCCGCCTTTTGCCGCTCCCGGCGAGATCCCATCCTCTCTGGCTACCGTTCCTTCTTGTCCAACCAACTGTCACGAAGTGATGGAAGCAGACTGGTTGGTTGACCGGCTTATGAGCACTCGGGGTTATTGCATACCGAAGCCCATCGCCAACTGGACTGTGCCGCAAAAAGGACAAAGACGCCATGTCATCCAACTCACAGTTATCCAACTGGCGAGCAGCAGGCACACAGTAACCCAAACGCTGCGATGACTCTCGGCCTGCCAGGACGCAGAGGGCAGAGAATTGCGAGGTTTCTATTCCTTCAGCTGCTCTACGACCGCGTGAACCACAGGAAGCTGCATCTGCAGCAAAAAGCAACCATCTCACTGCCAACAACTGGCCTTCGGCCCCCAAGTTTAACTGCACATTGGTGGAGGGCATGCGAGAATGAGGCTACCATCAGTGTCTGGGTCGCTTGTTTTCTCTAAGATTAGATTAAGGATGCAATTTGTTGCGCCTCGACCTCTTGCTTGAAGAGGAGGAGACAGCAATTCCCTCATCTTTCTCAGCTTGACCTTCTTGGTCACCCCTACATCCACTACAAGGCGCTCTTCAAAAGATACCTCAGCTCGCCTCGTACATGACTGTACCTGTAGTGTGTGGTTCACCTTCTTGCCTCAAATACACCTCCACGATGCGGCACAGGCATAGTGGTGTGGCATCCATCTCCATCTTCTTCGCAAACCAGTTTGTTCTAGGTTTCTGAAGGCTTCCTGTCGACTTTCCCACGTTTCACCCTCAATGGCACGTTAGTTTGGGATTCATTACCCTCACTCAAGTCAAAAAGCAGTTCAGACGGTGTCAGACATCATTAAACACCCAGAGTAGGTCAGGAAAACATCCCCCATTTACGATTAAGTAGCATACATCGTCGAGTCTCGATAATGTTGCAGCATGATCAGTCCAACTGCCAAAAGGAGAGAACAAACAGAGAGGAACAAACCCGAAATCTTTCCTCGAGTCAGTCCTCGATATCTTCTGCCTATAGGGGGTTACATTTGCACTTTCTTGCCATGATAAATTGACAATCCAGTGTGGGTTTCCTGCCTCTCTTGCATGTCATGTTTCGCTCCATCTTAGCAGACACCGACTGGCTTGCTTGACAACTCGCCTTTTTACCAATGAAGGGCCAGGACCTACCTACAATCACGATCTCGCTCCCTATGAAGATAAACTAATGTCTAGGTGATGTGTGCTTTCGGGAGTGGGGAGATGATGTAGGTTTGGTTGTGATCGTTTCATATTTTGACATTGATGGTGGCAGGTGTTGTTTCTACACGTTTTCGAGTCGTCTTCATCATCCATCATATTCCTCCATTCCTCCTTCCATGCGAAATATTGGGCACGGGTTGTTCGATGGAGGACCCTGCTCTGGAGAATCAGCACTGGGGATGCTGCCAGTTGTGATTTCGTGACTGCTGGGTCCAATCTCGGCGTTGAAAGCACTTGCCCTCCATGGCATAGAGAGATGATCGGAGGGACGCAGACACAGGGTCCTTCAGAGCTATCACAGATCAACAAGCCAGGATCTGCCGCGGCCCCGTGACCGAAGCCAAGGCGGTTGGGTCCGGGATCGGGCCCAACAGGCTGGTTGATCCCGTGCCAAACGGCGGTAACGGCGGCTAGCGTCTTTGACTTCACTGCTTTGCTGTCCCGCGCCACGAAATCCCTCTCAAGCCGCTCCCAGAGTTCTTGGAAGTCGGCCTGCCGATCTAAAGTACTTCTTCAAAGGGCCCCGGAAGACAGCTCGTTTCCGGTTGCCCTTTTCACCACCAATCGACTTCTTGAACCCAAAGTCTATGATCCGTAAGAGAGTTTGGAACCGAGGGCAATCTTCCTATGGCATTTGAGGAGAATTTTGCTCTTCTAAACGGATCTTTTCTGACCCCATGGGACTTCATCTTCATGGGCCGAAAGTCATCGGGCTGAGATTGGGCTCCCGTGACAAGAGATGCATACCAAGCAACATGCACGCTCGCCCAGAATGCGCTAGGAGGTGGAGAGAAAAGTTTCTTTGCGCGCGGACAGGTTTGCGAAGATCAGATCATCAGAGTTTGCTTGCTTGTCTCCCTCGAAAACCAACCAGGGCAGATCGATTGCGTCCCTGGGCTTCGGCAACGATCAGAGCCGGCAGAATCTCAGAGGCGGGTTGCATGGCTCTCGCCCACTTGGGCCAGTCCACGTGTTGGCGGTCACGTTCCACTCCGATCTCGATGCCGCGAGCGCCCGAGGCAAGTGTTCGGCCGTCGGTTGCTTACCGCTCCCGCTCCCCTCCTTGTCCCTGGTTTCAGCTTTCGAGTGCAGAGCAGAGGAGCCAGTATCGACGCTAGCATCGATCGTGATCTACGCGGGATGCAGACGGGAAACCTTATTGCGGTCGAGACCTCGGGCGGAAGACGACCGGGGACTCCGTCTGGCTCGCTGCTTCGGCAGGGAAGGGCCGAGTCTGACTTTTCCACCCCCGCCGGAGGCGTGGAAGAGGCATCGGGAAAGCCCCTTGATGACAGCGGCGTCCCGAGATGCCAGGCCCGTGGGGTTGCCCCGTCCAACGTCCGGTCTGTTCGAGGCCGAGACTAGTGATATCGATCTACCCGGCGCGAGATTCGGTGCCCGTTGCATTGTGTGATGGACACTGCAGTGACGGCGTCACGCAGATCGAGACATATTCCTGCCATCGCCCGTGCTAAACCCTTGCACTGCAGCCGAGACTGGGTTCTTCCCAGCGGGAGTGGTGGAATATGGACATGTAGGACGGCAGATGTCTCGTTTTGTCATGCCTCTGAGACCGGTCTGCGTCAAGTTGCCAGAAATTTCTCTCGTCCGCAAACTCGCCCGCCCGCTGGCGCTCCCGTTTCGGCTTCCCGGCCGGATATAACTGGCAAATGGAAACAGGAACCGGCCGTGGGGGGACAACCAAGCTGGCGGGACTGGAACGGCTTTTGACGGCCTCAAGCAAACAAGCAGGCAACGTCATCGCTGGAGAATGGCGGTCCGCGGAGTTGAGCAAACGGCTCGTATGCTGGCGTCTGCCGGCTCCGGCAGGGAGGCTGTGAGATCTCGCAGCGTCGCAAGCCGGATTTCCAAACAGACACTAGAGCGAACGGGACACGCATGCGAAATGCAGGTTCATCGGCCCTGGTTTCGGGTGGCAGATGAAGGGCACGCGGTGTTGGGTTGCCTTGTTGAACTCTCTGCGCCTAACCATCCTCCTGTCTCGTCGTATGACGACCCATCACTGGCCACGGATCTTCTCTGATCCATCCAGGCTGGCAGCCGCGTGTTTGCCTTTTCTATGTGCGACACCAAATGGGGGGACACGGGATGGTAAGCAGCATGAGGTTTTGAAAATCAAAAATGCTCATTGCTAGACCCGGCCCGCACCCGATCCAGAGCCGATGCCACTGGTCCAGGCAGGCAAAGCGGGCGGGGGCCAGCCAAGACAGCTCGCCGCCAACTGGACGAGAGACTGGGACTTTCAAGGAACTTTAGTAGACCGCCAGTTAAAGGGAATAGGATGTGGCCGGTAAACGGAGCACAGGCGGGGGGCCGTTGATAATATCTCATGGAATGAAAGATGGAGGATTGGGGGGGTTCGGCAACGGCTCGGCGAGAGACGGACCTTCTCGCTTGCTGTCGATGAAGGATCCGCGGTCGTTTTTTTGTTCAGTCGCACCAAGCATGTCTCTCCTCGTTGCCAGGTAGCCTGCGATGACATGCCTGCGGCCGGATGGCCCCGGTGCGGCGGTGCCAGAGACGAGGAGAGCCAGAGCCAGAGCCAGTGCATGTGCATGCAACCTTTTTCTCGGCAGCGCTGTGATCCGCGACATGCCATTGGTGGGGATTGTCGATCGTCGCGTTGGCAAGATGCAAGATGCAAGATGCAGAGTCAGAGATTGGCGCGAGCAGGAAGGAGAAGGAGACGATGCGGGCTGGGAGGGATGGGTGGAGGAGGTGATGGAGAAGGGAAGGAGCCAAGAAGGGGCCAAGAACGGTGATTCACACTGGACCTCACACCCTGAGTGGAACTTGAAGTCGAGAGATCGAAAAACCCCACGGCAAACCCCGCGCTAATCAAGATCTTGCCCTGTGCAACCATCTACTACACACTAAGGTACCCAGGCAGATCCACGCCGGGTTGAGAGGTTTCTTCCCCCGTCTCTTCCTGCCGAGCCCTAAGGTTTCTTGCTGCCTCGTGCAAACTGCAAACTGCAAACTGAACCTGGAAGCTGCATCGACCCCCCAGACTAGAGAAAAATTGCAGTCCACTCTGCTTCGGGCGTGGGAGACTTCTCACCGGTCACCACACCCGAAGCTCGGAGCCATCTGTCCCCTCCTCCTCCCCACCACCCCATGGGCCCCATTCCTTGTTTGTCGGAGTACCGTCCGGTGTGTGAGCCGCGGGCTCGAACAGAGGTACAAGTACTTTCACGAGATGACAACGGCCAGGGCCTGCCGTATCCCCGTCTCGAGAGGAAAGATTCCAATCCAGTGTTGGGACTGGGTAATAAATAGAGACCGTCCTCCCAAGGTTCCAATACCCGTGTCTCCTCGTGGCAAGCCAGCCAGCCTTTCTCACGCCGACCAATCTTTATGCCCTCTCCCTCAGAATCTTTACTTGCTCAAGTATCCCACAGCAACGGGCCATCCTCCTCCTCGGCCTCGACCACCAGTGTTTCCACCATAGAACAGCTCAAGAAGGATGCCAGCCAGCCTGGAAACAAGGGCGCGGAGTGAGTCGCTTTTCTGACCATGCCTTAAGAGGATGCTAATCATATGATAAGGTTTGATCGAGGAGACATTACCGCTGAGATCGGGATCGGAAAACTAATCAGGGGTGAGGACAAGCCCAAGCCCATGCTTTCGTAACAAATGCGTTACTGATACCCCCTCCGTTCCAGGTTGGGACATTGCTGTGCTGGATATGAGGACCGGCGAACATGCAACGCTGGACATCACCAGGTGAGAACCCCCTTCCTGGAGGTATGCCGGGGATGACACTGGCTAATGCTTGGTGTTGCACAGCGGTGATGCCTATGGGGCGATGTAAGTCTCCTTGCATATGATAAGCGCAAAGCTGGCATATTTTTGTGGAGTTTGAAGCTGACAAAGTGCCAGCGGCTTCCGTGGTCATATCCCGCCGCACGCGGACCTCATCTTGTAAGCAGCTTCTCTCGACACTTCCCCCGGGCCTTACGGAGACTGACACGGTTACCCAGCGACGTCCACCTGAAGGCCATCCAATGACATATTTATTGTCTGATCCATTTCTTATTTCCGTTCCCTCAAGAGGGGTCCGTTTTTTGTGTTTGGTAGGTCTTGGTGGAAGCGAGTTGCACACACATACAGGTGGGCGTTTGTTGGGCTCACATAAGGGGGAGGGTCTGGCGTTTCCTGCAGTTACAAGACTGCTCAGTATATCTGGTATACACGAGAGCAAATGGTAGTTTTTTTTTTGTTCAAATCAACAGATGGGAGTATGCTGTCCCTACCCCCTGAATCGCATCTGCTCTCAAGGTGAGCGACCCGGATATCCCGGGAAGGAGACTCAGATGACGGCTCAAAGGTAAAGTAGCCTGCGGTGGAATCATGATACGGCACGTACGGGTCTGCCATGAGAATAACCTGGGAAAGAAAAGGAACACCGGCACTCCCCTGGCCTAAATGACACTACACTGTCCTAGGGGCGAGCAGTTCGTCCCATGGAGCAAGGAGTTTGGTTTTGGGAGGCGGTGATTTCTCAGAAGCGCGTTTGTCAGCAGACTCTGGAAAACAGCGGGGTATTTTCACCCCAAAAGAGATGCTGCAGTGTGCTGGACTGCTTTGTCGACAGAAAGACATTCATGGATGGCTCATCAAGAAAGTGGCCAGCAATGGAGGTCAGGATGGTCAGGATGGTCAGGATGTTGGGGGAAAGGCGCCAATTAGTGTCCCAATCAGGCTAGCGCACTAAATTTATGTGTAATTTTGTGCCCCTCCACCCGGAACCCAGCCAACGGCGCCTCCCCGCAGCCGTCATCGTGGCGGGGCTGGCCTGACACTCTTGCCTGAAGCAACAACTCGCAACTTTACCAATCCTCCAAGCCAGCCTTTGCGATTCCATCCCATCAACCCAACCACGAACACCGTCTTTTCTCTATTTCAGTCACTTCAATTAAAATCAGCCAAGCTGGGGAAGCGCAGGGTGTCCGACGGCGATCTGCCTTTTTCCCTCAAACGAACCATGACTGTGAGTTGCGAGCTGCCATGCTCCCGTCTTATGCTGTTTGATCATCCGAGGCGGCTGCCTGTGTGGCATTGTTGGACGCGGGGAGGCCTCATAGCCCTATAACCTATCTTCCACATTCCAGCTCGAGCCTCAGCCAACACCAAAATCAACACCAACCTTACCTTTATAGCGCTCTAACGATGGACTTGCAGGACCAGCAGCGCCAAAGCGAGGTCGACCTCGTCACCCGGATGCAGGTCGACGAGTCGGTCGTGGGTTCAACCGAGATTGATGAATCCCTCTACAGCCGCCAGCTCTATGTGCTCGGTCATGAGGCCATGAAGCGCATGAGCGCTTCCAATGTGCTCATCGTCGGTCTCAGGGGCCTCGGTGTTGAGATCTCCAAGAACATCGCCCTCGCTGGCGTCAAAAGTCTCACTCTCCACGATCCGGCGCCGGTCGCCATCGCGGACCTCTCCTCTCAGTTCTTCCTCCGCACTGAGGATGTTGGCCAGCCTCGCGACAAAACCACCGCGCCCCGCGTCGCCGAGCTCAACGCTTACACCCCAGTCCGGATCCACGAGTCGCTTAAGTATGTAGCTTCGAAGCCAGGGGTTGTCTAGTTGAGAAGATGATGTATTGACCACATTTTTTTGCAGCCTCGGCGAGAATCTCTCACAGTTCGACAAGTACCAAGTCGTCGTCCTCACCAACACCCCGCTCCACCTCCAGAAGATCGTCGGCGACTACTGCCACGAGAAGGGAATCTACTTCATTGTTGCCGACACCTTTGGCCTCTTTGGTTCCGTCTTCTGCGACTTTGGCAAGAACTTCACCGTCATCGACGCGACCGGCGAGAACCCCCCTGAGCGGCATCGTTGCGGACATCGATGAGGAGGGTTTGGTCTCCGCGCTTGATGAGACCCGCCATGGGCTCGAGGACGGCGACTATGTGACATTCTCTGAGGTCGAGGGCATGGAGGCGCTCAACGGCTGTGAGCCACGGAAGGTCACGGTCAAGGGTCCCTATACCTTTTCCATCGGCGATGTCTCGAATTTGGGTCAGTACAAGCGGGGAGGTCTCTACCAGCAGGTCAAGATGCCCAAGTTTGTCGACTTCAAGGGCATCACCGAGGCGATGAAGGATCCCGAGTTTGTCATCTCCGACTTCGCCAAGTTCGACCGCCCGCAGCAGATTCACATCGGCATCCAGGCCCTAAACGCCTTTGCCCAGACACACGGTCGCCTTCCCAGGCCCATGAACGAGGAGGATGCGCTCGTCATCATCAACTCGTCCAAGCAGTTTGCGGAGGCTGAAGGCATCGAAGTGGAGTTTGACGAGAAGCTGCTCAAGGAGCTCAGCTATCAGGCGACTGGCGATCTGAGCCCGATGGCTGCCTTCTTCGGCGGTCTTACGGCTCAGGAGGTGCTCAAGGCTGTGTCGGGCAAATTCCATCCGGTCAAGCAGTTCATGTACTTCGACGCCCTGGAGGCCCTCCCGACTGGATGCAACCGCTCCGAAGAGCTGTGCAAGCCCACTGGTTCTCGTTACGACGGTCAGATTGCGGTCTTCGGTCGCGAATTCCAGGAGAAAATTGCCAACATAAAGCAGTTCTTGGTTGGTGCTGGTGCCATCGGCTGCGAGATGCTCAAGAACTGGGCCATGATTGGTCTCGGAACCGGCCCCAACGGCCGGATTACGGTCACCGACATGGACTCGATCGAGAAGAGCAACCTCAACAGGCAGTTCCTCTTCCGGCCTAAAGACGTGGGTCAGATGAAGAGCGAGTGCGCGTCCAACGCCGTTCAGGCCATGAACCCCGATCTTGCGGGCCACATTGTCTCCCTGAAGGAAAGAGTTAGCCCCGAGACGGAGCACATCTTTGACGAGAAGTTCTGGAATGACTTGGACGGCGTGACCAACGCCCTGGACAACGTCGAGGCGAGGACATACGTTGACCGGAGATGCGTGTTCTTCCACAAGCCCCTCCTCGAGAGCGGCACGCTCGGCACCAAGGGCAACACACAGGTGGTCCTCCCCATGCTCACCGAGTCGTACAGCTCGTCTCAGGATCCTCCCGAGCAGTCTTTCCCCATGTGCACGCTCCGTAGCTTCCCCAACAAGATCGAGCACACGATCGCTTGGGCGCGCGAGCTGTTTGAGAGCTCGTTCGTCAAGCCGGCCGAGACAGTGAACCTCTACCTCACGCAGCCGAACTACCTGGAGACGACGATGAAGCAGGGCGGCAACGAGAAGGCCACGCTGCAGATGCTGGTCGACTTTCTCAGGAACGAGCGCGCTCTTACCTTTGAGGACTGTGTTCAGTGGGGTCGCATGTTGTTCGAGAAGCAGTACAACAATGCCATTCAGCAGCTCCTCTACAACTTTCCCAAGGACTCGGTCTCGTCCACCGGGACGCCCTTCTGGTCGGGTCCCAAGCGCGCACCTGACCCGATCAAGTTCGACCCCGAAAACCCGACACACTTCTCGTTTATCGAGGCGGCCACTAATCTGCACGCCTTCAACTACAACATCAACGTGAAGGGCAAGACCAGGCAGGATTATCTGCAGGCTTTGGACTCGATGATCGTTCCGGACTTTTCGCCTGACTCCAACGTCAAGATTCAGGCGGACGACAAAGATCCTGTAAGTCGAGTTCCAATTCCGAGGAAAGTAAGGGACACACCTAACACAGCACAGGACCCGAGTGCTGGCGCCAGCGCGTTCGACGACACCGCAGAATTGCAGAACCTCGTCAACGAGCTTCCAGAGCCCAAGGAGCTGGCCGGCTTCAAGCTGACGCCGGTTGACTTCGAGAAGGACGACGACACCAACTACCACATCGACTTCATCACGGCGGCCAGCAACTTGCGCGCCGAGAATTACAAGATCGAGCAGGCCGACCGCCACAAGACCAAGTTCATCGCGGGCAAGATTATCCCCGCCATCGCGACGACCACAGCGCTGGTCACTGGTCTCGTGATCCTCGAGCTGTACAAGATCATCGACGGCAAGAAGGACATTGAGCAGTACAAGAACGGCTTCATCAACCTGGCGCTGCCGTTCTTCGGCTTCAGCGAGCCCATCGCCTCGCCCAAGGTCGAGTACACGGGCCCCAACGGCAAGGTGTCGCTCGACAAGATCTGGGACCGCTTCGAGATCGGCAATGTTACGCTGCGCGAGCTGCTCGACGACTTCCAGGCGCGCGGCCTGACGATTGCTATGCTCAGCTCGGGCGTCAGCCTGTTGTATGCCGCGTTCTTCCCGCCTGCGAAGCAGAAGGGCAAGTTTGCGATGACGCTGAGTGAGTTGGTGGAGTCGGTTACCAAGAAGCCGATTCCGGCGCATCAGACGGAGTTGATCTTCGAGGTGGTGGTGGAGGATGCGGATGGGGAGGATGTGGAGGTGCCGTATATCAAGGCCAAGATTCGGTAAAGGACAGGTCGTGTCAAGGTTGTTAGTAGAGCGGTGTTTTCTTAGCAGATTTGGGCACTCGTACACAGCTGGCAAGAGTTAGGCACTGGTAGGCAAATAGACGTTGTCTTTTGTTTGTGATACACTCCTCTTCCCATGATTCTTGAGCCATGAAATGATGTTGTCCAGGAACCATAGGTACCACGGGTGTTTTTTATCGAACTAATCTGTAGTCTAATGCCAACACGGATGGATGAGCATCCTTGAACCAAAGTACGATCCTCAACTTCTCCCAACTATCCACACAAACCGCCTTCGTGAGGGTTGCATCTCCTACTACTGAAAACGGATTGCGATCTCCGTGTCTTGCCGGAGTTGTGTTAGTCAGGAGGAAGGTGTCTTACTCATCACCACGCAGCAAGGGTGGGGAGGCGATAAGTGGGCGGTTGGTGGGCTCCAGGGGATTACGTCACCATTTGTCAGGGTTATGGGAGACACTTCTGGTTCGAGATAGAGAGGACCCTTTTGATGGGCTGACAAAGGTTCGTCTGATGTGTTCTTAAGCAAATGGGTGTTGGATGAGACCCTGATGTGGTATGTAATGTAAAAAGGGGGTCTTTTGCAGTGGAAACGGAGAAGTGGTAGCAACGATTGACCCCTCAAATGAGTTTATTAAGAAGCTGTGGCTTCCCACTTCAAAAGCTTTCCTGGAAACCATCAACATCAACGGCTTTTATTGTTGCGACAAGTACGAATTGTGGTTGGCAAAGAACGAATATTTCGAAACAGGCATACAGACAGTTGTCAACGACAGCAACGACACAGAAATTCTTCCCAGGTTACGCGGCAGTCAGGAATCTCATCAACATGGTACGTTCCACTTGCTACGCCTCACCTTCATCTAATCATCGATGATAAAAGAGTACCAGGCCTTGTCTGATGCAACACACGCACAACCCCAGACTGGCACTCTCTTACACATACAAGCCATTTACCATGAACATGTCACTGATTTTCTCAAGGCCACCGAAAACAAGATCACCGACTGGGTCAAGCCTGGCGACAAGTCGGGCGAGTTCAAGCGCCAGCAGAGCTCGTTCCGCAGCTGGATCTCACGCGAGCAGGGGGCAGAGTACCCGGCGGAGAAGGGCAGGTATCATCTGTATGTGAGCTATGCGTGTCCTTGGGTAAGTTATCCCCCCTTCGTCTTTCAATGGTATTTGAGCGAAGTGTTGTGGCTGGTTGATGGAATAGCGCAGGGTGCTGATGGTGATGGATAGGCTACGCGCACGCTCATTGCCAGAAAGCTCAAGGGGCTTGAGGATATTGTTTCGTTCTCGGCAGTGCATTGGCATATGGGAGCTAAGGGTACGTTCTATTCTTTCTGACGGGGAAATGGGAAGATATGCTAATTTGTTTCCAGGTTGGCGCTTCCCCACGACCGAGGACACCGACGCCGAGGGCGAGAACGTCGTACCCGACCCTGTCGCCGGCCACGAGAGCTTCACCCATCTGCGGGACCTCTACTTCAAGGTGAACCCATCGTACGAGGGGCGGTTCACGGTGCCCGTGCTCTTCGACAAGAAGACGCAGACGATTGTCAACAACGAGAGCAGCGAAATTCTGCGCATGTTCGGGACGGAGGTGCGTCCATTAACCCCCCTTGAAAAGTGCTGGCAACTAACGAGATCAGTTCAACGACCTCATCGATGAGAAGTACCGCAGCATCGAGTTCTACCCAGAGCAACTCCGCCAGCAGATTGACGCAACGCATGAGTGGCAGTACGACAAGATCAACAACGGCGTGTACAAGTCTGGGTTTGCCACCACCCAGGAGGCGTACGAGAGGAATGTGGTTGCGCTGTTTGAGGCGCTGGACCGCGCCGAGGAGCATTTCAAGAAGTCGGCGAGCGAGGGCCCGTACTGGTTTGGGCAGACGTTGACCGAGGTTGATATTCGGCTGTAAGTTGGATGAAGGCGTTGTGGTACGTGGGAGCCGCGCTGACTTTGTGATTTGCTAGGTTTGTCACCATCATCCGATTTGATGTATGTCCTCATCTATCCCAACCCCTTCTCCCCCAGAACTACCCAAGAACCCATAATACTAACAAACCACCAGCCCGTATACGTCCAGCACTTCAAATGCAACATCCGCGATATCCGCTCGGGCTACCCGGCCATCCACCGCTGGATGCGGCACCTGTACTGGACCCTGCCCGCGTTCAAGGACACGACCAACTTCCTGCACATCAAGAACCACTACACCAAGTCGCACACCCAGATCAACCCGTTGTCCATCACGCCATTGGGGCCGCTGCCGGATATCCTGCCGCTGGATGATGAGGTTGTCGCGGTTAAGGCGGCGAGGGAGTGAACGGAATGCTGGAGGACAGGGGAGAGCATGAGATGTGTTTCGACATGTTCAAAGTTATTTATATTTACAAGCGAATATGCAAGGCCAAGCACTATGATTGAATGAAGAAAAAGAAATGATCAGACGATGTAAACGCTAACGCTATGCCATACTAAAATGTCAATGGGTCCAGTGAAAAAAATAGGAAAGTGCCTTCGTGGTGTGGAAAATTCTCGGCTTTGTAAGCCAAAATTTTGCACTATATCAGCAACCCAATCAGAAGGCAACTTGGCCGAGCGGTCTAAGGCGCCACGTTAAGGTTAACCCTTAATTTCCATCTCAGGATTCCGTGGTCCGAAAGGGCGTGAGTTCGAATCTCACAGTTGTCATTCACTTTTGCTTCTTTTTTGTCTTTATTTTTGATTTCCGTCTAACGTACTTGCATAACGGGTCGGCCAGCATAACGAGTCGGCCACTTTTCTTCCCTTTACAACCTTTTAACTTCGTTGCCAATTTCATCCACAAAACGCAATGGAATCTCTTCCAAAAGAAAGTCGCGTTATTCTTGCACTCAAAGCTCTTGACAAAGACCCCAAACTTTCCATGCGAAAAGCTGCTACGATCTACGAGATTCCACGAAGCTCGCTCCAAGACCGACGCGCTGGAAAGCAACCACGATGCGAATTACCTGCCAACCTTCGGAAATTGACCGACTTGGAAGAAAGTACGAAATGTGGTTGACAAGTACGCGATCCAAGAGGGGGATATCTACAATTTCGACGAGACTGGGTTTATGATGGGCATGCTCTCGGCTGCAAAGGTCGTGACAAGCTCCGAACGCCGTGGCCGGCCTCGTACGAAGCAGCCTGGCAATCGGGAATGGGTTACGGTGATCCAGGCTGTGTGTGCGGATGGCTGGATCGCGCCGCCGTACTTCGTCGTCAAGGAAAAAACCACCTCCTCCTGGTACCAGGACAGCCGATTCCAGCCCGAATGGAGAGTCCACACGAGCGAAAATGGCTGGACGACAAACGAGATTGGTCTCAATTGGTTAAAACATTTTGATCAGTCTACCAAGCATCGTACGAAGGGAGTATATCGACTGCTCATCCTCGACGGCCACGAAAGCCACCACTCGGTCGACTTCGAAGATTTCTGCAAGGCCAACAACATTATTCCGCTTTGCATGCCTCCTCATTCATCTCACTTCCTCCAGCCTCTCGATGTATGGTATTGCTCCGGGCCGAGAACAAGGAGCTTCGTACGGCAAATGAGCGGAAAAGCAAGCGACGCAGGATAAAAAAAACACGTCTGCAGGATGGAGGATCACTTAGTTTACAAGAGGCGACGGTTTTGATAGCTGATCGGGGACTTAGTGGTCAGGATTGCGAGGAAACGTCTCGGAGTGGTGGTCGTACGAATGCAGGTGAGCCGCACGTTCGGCTCTGCAGCAACTGCAAGAAGCCTGGCCATAATGTACGAACCTGTCAAGTAGTATGCGAGATGTCTTGAAAGAATAGACCATGGGAAAAAGAGCTTTTTTTCTTCACTACCTATGTCCCGACGATCTGGAAACTCCTAAAAAACACCTTCACCAAAGAACAGCGTAGAACCTTCCTTAGTAGATCAACCCATCCCTATTCACCAGTTTCATTTTTGACACTGCGCGACGCGGACGCCTGGGCTGGTTAGTCGTTGTCGGGGCACGTCTCTTCCTGCTTTACGGCAGGTGGTACGGTGGGGTTGTCAAGTTCCTCGTCGGATCCATCGTCAAATCGTACTCACTTGAGGATACGCAACTTATTATCAATAACATCACTGCTCGCGGCTTGCGGGGGCAATGTTCTTTCATTCTTCGCTTCATCCTCCCCTCAAGTACGCGGCAAAGGTCGGCGAGCAGATTGGCTTTCTGAATACTGACAGTATGAGAGCACATGAGAAGGCAGGATGACCCAAGACACCACCTGCGCGTTGGTGCCTCCTTTATACGCAGGGAGCCTCCTGCTCCAAAAGCATCATCAGATGGAACTTGACTGAAATGGATTTCTTGAAAGAAGAAGAAACACACATGCGTCTAGTGGCTGGCTATACTCCAGTTATCCTCCTTAAACACCAATAACGCCAACCGATGCCTCACAAACAGCCCAAACAGCCCCACAGCGGTCTGCATCGCCGTGACCTCCAACGCCAAGCGATCCTCCCGCAATGGCCCCCTCCAAACCAACCACAGATTCAACAACGTAAAATTGCTGGTCTCCACAAACCTCCCCCCTCCCCGTCCAGCGTCACCCTCAGCAAACCCAACCTCCCCAACACCCTCAACCCCCACGCGACCGGCGGGCGGGGCTGCCTCTCAGCCGTCCACGGCGTGACGCTTGGCTCGAGCAGTCCCGTGCGGGCGTTGAACCGCGGCATGCGATGGCGCGGGCAGGGCACAAGACCAAAGAGCTGCGGGGCCGAGTAAACAAAGTTAAAGATTTGTGGGACGAGCAGCAGGATGAGCGTCTTGCTGAAGTGGCCAAGGATGCTGACCACGACGAAAACCATGCCGGCGAAGTAGCAATACGTGTCGCCGACGAAGACGCGCGCAGGGAACCAGTTGTGCCAAAGCAGGGCGAGCGAGACGCCGAGGAAGGGGAGGAGGAAGGAGAGGGAGAAGAGGTGCGAGTCGGTTGCGGGGTGGGGGTAGGGGGTCAGGAGGTAGAGGCAATCGTTGATGGCGAGAAGGAGGGCGATGATAATGGATTGGGAGACTTCGATGCCGTTGACGCCTGCGAGGATGTTGATGCTGTTGGGGCTGAAGATGGCGACGGCAGCCATGTAGAGGTAGTAGAGCGCGCCGAGATCGAGGAGCTGGCCGAGGTAAGGCTGGAGTTGCATGGGTACCACGATCGAGGTGACGCCAAAGTCTACGCCGTAAACGATGAGGAGGGGGATTGCGGCGAAGGCGGGGATGAAGAACTTGTGCCGCCACCGAATGTCAAAGAGGTCGTCGGCAAGGCCGAGGGAGGCAATTGTGTGTATGGATAGGAGCGCCGAGAGGTAGGACGAGAGCTATGTCCGTTAGCACACCCTCCGTGTTTACAATCCTAAACACACCTTGCTATGAGGGAACCGATGCAGAAAGCGGCCCTGCTGCACATGCTCAACCTGCATCACCACATCCCTGTTCCCGCCGCCGCTTGTTGCTGAAACGATATCGCCATAGAAAGCAAAGGGTATGAACACAATAATGACAAGAATGTAGACGGCAGCGCACACGGCGCCCATGCACTCAGGGATCTCCTTGCGGTTATGCTTGCTCATGTCGACGCCCTTGAGGCCTGCCTTCATGAACGTCGGCCCGAGCCAACGGATCATCGCAAACGCGCCGCAGAATGAGAGCCCGCTGAGTGCGAGCGAGGCAATGAGCGGTGCTCCATCGCCCTGGAGGGTGTTTGCAAGAACGGCGACGCAGGCAGCGGTGAGCGAGAACAAACTGAGCGCCTCGGTTCGGGAGAGGGATGAGGAAGAGGGTGTCATGGTTGGCGGTCGACGCTCATGATCTAAAGTCCGGGCGAGTTTGTCAAACGAGTGAATTAAGCAACCGCGCGGGTGCTCGCGGTTGTTGTCCTGGAAAATGTTCAGACTCAAATCTCGAGATGAGGTTAAAGACAGATTTCCAGATGACGAAATGTCAAGACATGAGCTTACAACAGGGGTCCTATAAAGGCTCCACTGCCATGCCAAGTTGGGTGCCACGGAACAGCCCGATTGGACGCTTGCTCAGGGGCTGCCTGTGAAACACCTAAACGACAGAGCCGCAAGAAATGAACTCGTTTTGAATCGCTCCCAAGACTGCATCTTGGCAGATGTAGGTAGCATTTTGTCAATTCAAAAACTCATTAACTAGCCCAAATCAAGAGAAAAGAGGAAAGTTGGATTTGGAAAAAGGACAAAAATAGACTCGGATACCGGGAGTCGAACCCGGGGCTGTTGAGAGAGCAGTCACTTCTGAGAAGTGAGAGTCAGATGTTACCGCTACACCATACCCGATTGAGTGTGGTCCCGATTGGATTGTGGAAGGGCGTAACGAAAAGCTAACCTAAGTCTGACAACATTGTAAGCTGCTTTTGATTCGCCCATCTTCGAGATGAGGGCTCTGTTTACAATTCTGTTTTCCAACCGGCAATGCTTTTTCTCATTATGCTTCTTGAGAAATGAGATTCAACTAGAATTCGGTCGTAAAATTCACCACACCATGGCTCGGCCACGCATTTTCGCCCCTGAGACCCATTTTCAAACCAGAAATACTCAACCCCTTGGACGAACGCCTCCCTCAATTCCACCAAAAGCTCACACTAAAGCTCACACTCAACCCCCTCACATAATGCCACCACCCAATAGGTATATACAGCACATCCCCCTCCTCCAAAATACAATCAACATACTCCAACTTCCTGAACAACCCCAAGTCAACCCAACTCGTATTCCCCTCTCCACCCCTCCTTCCCCTGGCTCTCATCCCCTCCTTCCCCGTCCACGGCGCATACAACCCGACATACTTCCTCCCCACAACCTGCACTAAGAGGTTATGGTACGGGTCGGTGTGCAAAGGCGTGATAGTACCCGGCGGCCCAAACCAGGCGTTGAGTTGTGGTGCGTCAAGTTCGGGCTGATTTTCGGAGGAAGTGGATGGGGCGGTGGGGCGGTGTAGCAGAGGTCGGGGGGTGAGGATGTCGGAATGGAGGGTGGGGAGGTGGAGTTAGGAGGGGTGTTGGGCTAGATAGCCTGTTTTGTTGGGCTTTGTGGTGGTGGGAGGAGGTGATGTAGGTGGTGAGGAAGTCGCCGAAGGGGAGGATCTTTTGGCCCCAGCCTGCGTCGACGTAGCTGCGGCCGAGCTCGACGGGGACGAGGCGGCGGCCGTGGAAGGTGCGGGAGAGAAGGTAGGAGGGTTTGGACCAGGGGTGGGTGGTGCGTGCTGGCCAGGTGGAGGTTTGAAAGTCTTCGAGGGAGATGTAGTGGACGCGTTTGATGGGGCGCGTGACGGGTGGTGTGAAGGGTTCGTGGGCGGAGAAGGAGGGCGCGTTGTCCCAAGTGCTGTGGGCGGGTTCGGCCAGTGTCTTGTGTCTTTTTGTTGGTCTCTCCTCTGAGGCTTCTGTTCTTGAATCCCCTGAAGGCTGCGGGAGTGATGAATGCCAGACCTCCTCAAGAAGAGCGAATGTCTTGTTAATCCACTGTCTCCCGCGCTTTTCTCCTGCGGCACCAGAAAGTATGAGAGTCAGATCTAGCGTCTTGATCATCTCATCCAGATGTTTCTCGACCGTTGCTTTGTCCTTGTGCTCTTCAACATCCGTTGACGCAATAGGCCATGACATGAACAAAAGGGCAAACTTGAGGATGCTGGCGTCTGTGTACAGCTGCCGCCAGCACACGGGCAACTCCTTAAACAGATAAGCGTAGAACTTTGCGTAGGCCGTCGATCTGAGATCGTCTAGCCGTTTGAGGAGTAGTATTTTTCTCTCCTCCTTAGACGAAACAGCTGCATTTTTTTCGCCTTGGTGTTGACAGAGTCTTAGGAGCTGCGATGCCTGCCGCTGAAGCAACTGCACTAGAGGTTCGCCACACCCAGCGACGCCCGTTGTAATGCTCCCGTATTCCAAAATGGCTCCGCACTCAGAGAAAATCTGCTCGGCTGCCGCGAGACATTGTGTTCTCAAGTGGCTGCTTGCTTCCGCCATGCTCAGGAAATTGACTGCTCATCATGTTATTACACGTCATGCTTTGGCCAGAATAACAGACTCACTGTTGGATGCCAAAAAAATGCAGAAGAATTGGAAACCCCGGGAAACAGAGCGGAATGGGGCGTGGTAGTTGTTTGATCATGGACGAAGTCAAGAGATGGAGGTTGGTTGGTTGTTTGTTGTGAATTCCCAGGGTTAGGGTTATTTGGGCCATGGAGGGTGTTGCATCAGGAGCCCGTGGGAGAGGCCAATATCTCCTTGTTTCTCGGTAACTAGTTGGTCAGAGCAAGCTTGACGTTCTTATGTAAGAGGTTTTGACAGAACCTGTGTTGGGACTTGAAGAGGCCCCCTTGAGGAGGTTGCCAGAGCTTTGGAAAGAAGGCCAGAACTTGTTTAAATTGCCTTGCTCTTCCGTTTGCCATCTACTATTCTCGGTCCCCCATAAACCTTAAAAACACTCCAAGAAAAAAGAAGAGCTAAACGTATAAATTTACACCTGTGGAGCTTTTGGGTTCGGGAGACTGTCCCACCACTCAAAGGGTTGTATATGGCTGCCCGCACCTGTCTTTCTCTCAGACTTCTCCCCCCTTCAGGGTTCTCATGACACCCGGGGATAGAGTAAACGGGAGGAACGGGATCAATCAAATGGGATTAACTCGTGGGCTGCGCGCCGAAGCGGGCTCCTGGGTTATAAACTGGAAGCTGAGCCTGCTGAGCCTCGTCTTCCCGCAGCTTAATGTAGAACTTCAATGTCCGCAACTCATGCTCGTTTGTGACATTGCCGGGGAGCGAATGGGCCAGCTTAAAATTTATGGCAATAATCCTTTTCCCAACACGCATGAAGTTGTGGAGGTCTGTGTTGCCGTGAACAACGTCGTTTCTCGTAAGCTGGTCTTACACCACCCGGAATCCGTCGAGGAGAAAAGGGTCCTTTAGCTCTTCGACTGGAAGATTGTATAACGTCACTCCATCGATGTACTCAGAAGGATGGCTGGTGTTGGCCGCTTGCTTATCTTGTATCTGATATCTCTGTGATTGTAGCTGGCGACTTCGCCAAACATTCGTGGGATGCAGTGGCCCTGGAGCGGTCAAAGGTCCTGATATGTCGCTATCTCATTTCGTATTGATCGACCCTCTCAGAGTCTCGCTCCTTCAGAATGACAGTCGTCGGCAGAAACCACTTGGGTAGTAGTCGCTCTAGCCAAAAGCAACTGAGTCGTGGCATCCAGAAGGACGACCAGGAAGCATTTTATTTGGCGGGACCTGCAAGAGGAAGACATACTAATAAGAATAAATTCAAATGCAGACGCTTGGAAACGCCGGGAGCCAAACTGTATGTCCTAGAAACCCAGAATCAGTGACCGCGGTTCCGTTACAGCACCTTAGGCATCAGAACACAGAAAACATACCTTAACGATCTCGTTGTTTTCATCGTCATCCATCATAGAGTAACGGAAACGAGATCGAATAAGGGTTGAGTACAAGTAGTAAAAGAGATCGAAGTCAGAACGCAGAAAAACTACGTGGGCTGTGATGGCATTGGCTCATGTGTGTATAACGAGAGGGAGGTAGCACAAGCAAGCAAACGGGATTCTGTCGGCACCGGAACTAGGCCACTTACAAACCGAGGCGCAGAAACGGCCTTTCGCGAGATTACGTCGATTACTATCTGCTTGATGCTGCCCTGTCCGCCTTGCAGCTTTGATCATCTGCTGCCTCTTTTGAGATCCCCTATCATAAAGCAGAAGAGTATTATCTGAATCCCCGAGTAAATCGATGGTTTGCGAGACTTGGATTGGGCTAAGGGACCCTGGTTTCAACCGCTGATTTATAAATGGGATCCCCGAGTTGACGCAAAAGGTGAGCTGGATGGGGTGCGAGTTTTGGGTGAAGGATATCCTGACAATGTTAACTGTGCTCTGAAGCCACTCAACTGTGCCATTCAGAGGCATCGCATCCTTGCCTAGGAGATGACGGTTCAAACGTCTTCATCCCCAAACAATGTGTCAATGATGTCCGACTTGAACTTTATATCGACTCAAGAGAATTTAAGGCAATCACGAGACGGTCCTTCTGCCACGAGCTGGCGAAAGATCACTTTAGACAAGTGCAACAACTGGAGACTCATTCCTTGCATCCAACGTACGCCTGTCACCGTTCAGCTGGTCCGTCTCGAGGAAGGGGCTGCTTGGCCGGTATACGAAGAAGGAGTGGAGGTATTGTCGTGGGAGAGAGTTCCATGCCACTTGGTGTCTCTAGGAGATTGTCGCCGGCTGTCCCAGGGCCTAATTCAAGATCCGAAGAGCCTCCAGCTCCTACCCCAACCTGACAGTTACTCGGGGCTAACTCGCCTGTTCACTGAGGTCTCCAAAAGAATGCGGACAGAGAAGACCAGAGTGCCAAAAATATCCTGCTAGCTGCATCAGCGAGCTACAAAGCAACGTACACGCCCAAAACTCCTCTCCCATCAAGTCAGCCAGATATCGTCCACACCTTGAAAACCAAAGCACCGGCCCATGAGGCATCATGACACAAAAGCAAGGGAAATGGGGACTCGCAAGCCCTTTGGCTCAGTCGAAGGAAATCAGTTCTTTCAGTCAAACTAGACCGTCGTACAGGGACAGGGCCGAGACGATGGTGGCGTCGCGCTGGCTGCCTTCCTTGAACTCCTGCATGCTGAGACTGCCGTTCTCGTCCTTGTCCATCATGCGAAAGATCTTGGTCACGCGCTTCTCGGGTGTGTCCTCGTCCTCGGGGAGCTTGACCATGGAGCCGACCTGTACACCTCGCTATCAGCACTGCTTGCCAAGACAAGTTGGAATGGGTAAAGTTGGGGAGTATTACCATCTTGTAAATCGCCTCAACAATCTTGAGCATCTCATCGTACGAGATCTTGCCGTCACCGTCAATGTCGTACAGCTGGAAGGCCCAGTCCAGCTTGTCCTCCATCTTGCCGCGGCTCGTTACGCTCAGGGCGCAGATGAACTCCTTGAAGTCGATGGTGCCGCTCTTGTCCGTGTCGAAGACGTTGAAGACGTAGTCGGCAAAGGTCGAGGGATCGCCAAACGGAAAGAACTGCGCATAGATCTTTTGGAATTCCCCCTTGCTGAGCATGCCCGAGGGGCAGTCTTTGAGGAAGCCTGGGGGGAGTGTTTGTTAGACTCAAGGAAATGGGAAGTCCAGGGATATGGGATACCCACCCCTATACCATTGCTGCAGCTCCTTTTTGTCAAAGTTGGTCGACTTTTGCAGCTCCTTCAGCTGGTCATCCGGGAGCTTCTTGGACTGTCTGCGGCGGGTGGTGGTCAGCTCGTGGTTCTGGCATCACACACAGAGTTTCAGGGGTACCGAGCCGGGGTTTTCTGGAAGCGCCCGCTGCGCGAAATGTCCCAAGCCTGCTACCGCTTCCCCGGGGACTGCGCAACCACATGTCCGAAAGACCTCGGAACGCCCGGCCCTAGCAACCCCAGAGCTCTGGTCGCGTACTCACAAATTGCCCATTTCTCAAAACTAGCTGTGTTCTTCTTGTCGACGCGGCTGGCGGTTTCGAGCGATTGCGCTGGCGGCGGGAGACGAGCGCGGGGTGTTGCGACAAGGGTGATTTGATGCTCAATTGCTTGATCGGGCGATCACTTTGCGCTGTGATGTGTAATGTCGGGATGCTGGTCGCGGGGCTGTTGTGTCTTGGGCACGTTGTTCGTAAGCTTTTGGGACGTCAAGGCCGTGAAAGTCGTCGGTTGGGGCGCAAAGCTGCAGACAATGGAAGAGGCGGTTGAATGTTGGAAGATTTGGTTCTGGGTGAAATGGAAGGGCATGTCGAGGCAGGGCAAAGTCGAGGCGCCACGGCGGGAGTTTGAGAGTGACGATTGTGGCAGTCCCACTCGAGCAACGGCAGGCTGCGGCACGCACGGCCCGGGCGCACTGTAAGGGGCTCTCCGACCTCACTGGCCTGTTGTCACTGACTTCGTCACTAACCCATGACCGCGGATGGCGGAGCACACTTCGTTCGTTACATCTGGTTTGAGATCTTCTTTTCCTGTCCGTTTGGAGTCATGGAGCAGATTCACATGCCAGAAAGCACAGATCCCCATAAGCCTGTCCCATCCAAGCGTACGGAACCCGAATACTCAACACCAGAAACTCGTCATTCGCAAGGCTACAGTTTTTGATGATGCGCGATGAGGGGCATGAGGGGCAGGACAGGGGCACGGCAAGGAACAGCCCAGGGGATCGGAAAACAGCCCAGGGGATCGGAACGCCAGTGACGGATCATGGTTCTGGGCAGGCATTGTGTGGGTCTAGTCTGGGAAGAACTTGAAGAACACCACCATTCCAGGCCTGCCCATCCAACTTCTCATCACAAACAGCACGTCGTCAAAAGACAGAGAAATATAGGGGAACCAGACGAAAGTCCGTTGAGGTTGTGACATTGAGTTTGTCCTTGGGGACTTCCACTGAGGACAAGGACACAACCTGCACAGTGACACAAGGTCCAGGCAGAAACCACCAATCGCCTGCCTCCCAGTCGCTATTGTCCAGACTCGAGACCTTCAACACCAAGAGAAAAAGACGAAAACGAGGGCGAGGGAGGGCGCTCCTCCTTCTTCTTCCAGCACAGAACCACAACATCTCCCCGCTCCCGAGCGTGGCTGTGCAACGTGCCAAGCACGAAAAACACTGGTGCGCCCACCAATCACTCACCCTCCCCCTTGACCGCCGCCAGGCAATTGTGGGATGAGGTCCGCGGAGAGACAACAGAGTTTGAACCACGGTGGTGGCGACGGCAAAGATCCGGTTGATAGTTAGGAACCTGCTCAACCAGGAAGGAGGTAAGTCGGTGTTGGGAGCTGGGCCAACTGCGACTGTCAAAGCAAATATTTGGTTGGTCTCAAAAACTCGGGTGTATCACTCAAAAATGCTCTCATTCCATATAAAACAGCAAGGAGAACTAGCTATCTCTGCGCATGCACAAACCAACAGGACTCTAACTGCCTCACCATGCTCCTATTGTGTCCATCATCATAACAATACCTCCAACAAGCGAAAACGCCCAAAACAGAGACCAGCAAAACCCAGGTGTTCCCTCACCCAACCACAGCCTTCATACTCAGGCTCTCCAAGAACCCCCCCAGATCCTCCTTCTTCACCTCCACCACGCAATGCTCAAAGCTATCAATCCTCACCCGTGCATTCGTCTCCCCCACCACATCCTGAAACGCCGTACCAAACCGATTCAGCCCATACCCCCTCTCCTTAACCACATCCTCCTCCTCTTCACTCTCACTCCCACTGTCACTCTCCTCCTCACTCTCCGACTCTTCCTCCTCCTCATCCTCCCCATCACCACCCTCCCCCTTTCCTCCCTCGCCCTCCTCCTCGCCTCCCTCTCCTCCCTCTCCCTCTTCCTCCTCATCACAGCCTCCTTCTCCCCAAACTCCCATCTGGCCCCCTCCACCACCCCCGTCCCCACAACCACATAAACCCCCTCTTATCATCCAGACTCGCCACCACAAGCGGCGTGCCCCTGCCGGCCATCGCCAATTTCCCACCGGTTGCCTCCCTCTCCTGCTCGGCGAGCGCCTCGCCGATCCACAGCGCGAGTTTTGTGAGCGCGCCGGGGTGGTTGAAGAGGGAGCTGGCGGACGAGTCCTTTACGACACACATTCGGAAGGCACGCAGGTGGGAGATTTGCTTCTTTGAGGATGGTGGTGCCCGTGGTGAAGATGGCGCGGTGGAGGAATTGTGCTGTGGGGAGACCTGCTTTGAGGATTCGATGTCTTCAAGCGCGTCGTAGGCGTGCCAGAAGCGGGAGGTATTCTTCTGTTGGGTTGGGAGGGTGATTGTGGTGGTTGGGGTGGGGTCTTGGGAGGGGTTGGTGGTGTTGTCGGGGGCGGAGAGGGGTTGTGTCGACTTCGAGGAGGGCGCCGATGACGACGCCCACGTCTTGGGCCGAGAGAGTTGCGCGCCAGCCCCAGCTGCGGACGAAGCCCCAGCCGTCTTTGGCACCGCCGCGGTCGGCGCCGTCTGTGTCGATGGTCGGAACGAGCTCGTCGAGATTGTAGAGTGAGGCGTACTTGAGGAGTTTAGTGCGCAGCTCTCGCTTCAACATCATGTCCATGTGTGTGTAGTTCTGCTTGCACTGCACCAGGCTAACACCCATCTTGGCGAGCAGCTTGTGCAGTCGTTTCAGGCCTGTCTCGCTCCATGTCTTGAGCCGCGAGAAGAGGTAGGGGGAGTGCAGCATGCTGTCGTAAAGGCTCCAGTGCCGGATTAGGAGGAACTTGGGCTCGGGCGATAGCCGGATGCTGGTGTCTTCGGGGCTGCGCGCGGTGGTGGGGATGATGCCCGTGTTTTCGGAGAGGACGCGACCGCTACCGACCTCGGGCGGATTCAGACGGCGGACTTCGTCGCGCAAGAGCTGCCGGATGCGGGCCCCACGCATGCCCATCCAGCCGGTGGCGGGCCGAGCCTCGGAGCTGCGAACTGTCACGGCGATGCCGGCAGATGAGCGCCCGTACAGCTCCATCGAAGTGACGCCCACGATGGCCATCCAGAGCAGGTCGTTGTCTTCGCGGCCGAGCTCGGATGCAAGAGAGTACATCATGGAAGAGATGGGTTCTGAGTAGGAGGCGCCGAGGCGGTAGTAGTCCCGCAGGATGGTCTCGTTTTTACGACGTAGCCGGAGCAGTCGTCGCCTTAATGTCCTTGCTGATGGAGGCTTAGGCAGTTGAGCGGCGCTTGGTGGCTCCAGTGAGTCGCTGGAAAAGACGGCGTCGTCGCGTAGTGATAGGAGACCGCGCTGTGTTGGCCGGCGGGGTGAGTCAGGAATTGGGGTAGACTACAAGACAGTCAGCAATCATCAGCATCTGGTGTTTACAGGGTTACCTACAGAGTTACTCCTCCTTCGTTGCCTCGGCCGGTCACCGTCGTCCTCGCTATCGTCGTCATTAAAGTCCCACGACTTTCGTTTCTGACCAGCGCGCGGCAGCGCAACTGCAGCCTCATCCTCCTCTTGTTCCTCATTGTCGCTCTCCTCATCCTCATCACTATCCCCCAAATTCTCTCCATCATCTTCAATATCCGGCATATCCACAAGGGCCAAATACGCTTCCCTCTCTTTCTCCAGCTCATCCTCAATATCCCCATCATCAAACACCACAATCCCCCCTTTTCCCGGCCGATACGCCCTCTCCACACACCCACCCTTCACCCCGCCGGCGTCCTCGCCGCAAACGTCATCGCCTCCTCCGTCTCAGCCTCCAACGGAAACCCCAAAAACATTCCCCAAATTCCACGGCCGATGCGCATCCACAACCCACACCTCTACACCCCAAACGTCTCCCCTCCCCTGAGCATCCCCCCATCTTCCGGCTCCAACCCCAACACGCTCCCCAGATCCGCCATACCGCCCACACCCAGACAAACCACCACCCCCCCAGCGCCGCCGCGTGGCTCCATCATGGGCGCGACCAGCTCGCGGCCGACGCGTTCGAGGTCGGCGTAGCCCGCGACGGGCTGGATCTTGTGCGGGATGTAGTCATGCTTGAAGAGGCGGGTGAGGATGCGGCAGGCGCAGAGCGCGTCGGGCTCGAGGGCGACGAGAATGAGAACGGGCGGGGAGAGCGGATGCCGCGTCGATTGGAGGTGGAGGTAGAGTTTGGAGAGGAGGGCGCGTGGTAGGTACATCTTTGTTGTTGGGTTGGGTTGTTGGGGGTTAGAGGTCGGATGGATTCATGGGAGGCAGTTTTGGGAGAGTCGGTTTGTTTGGGGTAGTTGTCGTGGTGTCGTGTAAGCGAGGTAAACGTGGTGGTCGCGTAAGTGGTTTTCTTTGGAGCGACGCGACTGGTTCGTGATTCTCAGATGAGTTGACGATGTTCACAATAGAGATGGTAAACCGATAGTGGAAAATCCAAGTGGAGATTCCGAGATCTGGGTCGGCCCTGAGCAAAACAAACTGGTTGAGCACGGATTGGTGTCTGAAAATGGTGGAGTGTTGTTGCTGGAATCAAGACTTCGATAAAAGGACTGGGCCAGTCGCGTACTGCAAGACGCGCTTCGCGAGACGCGACGTGGGGAGAGCGTACTGTTTTCTGAACACATAAGCACTGTAAAA
The DNA here is from genome assembly GCA_027946355.1 of Collariella sp. IMI 366227. Lineage (NCBI taxonomy): Eukaryota > Fungi > Ascomycota > Sordariomycetes > Sordariales > Chaetomiaceae > Collariella > Collariella sp. IMI 366227. Next base: position 1,537,701 of record JAPEUS010000005.1, on the reverse strand, counting down.
AAATACTGTGGGAACTTCCTTGGCGGCACGCACGGGCTGCTCTTCTCAGGACACTCTTGCCTGCCGCGGTTGTTAGGGTGATCTGCTGTCAGCTGTCGCTCTCCCGCGCCCTGTCCCGCCATTACCTTCACCAAACTGATGCCTTCTGTGAATGGGCACATCCCAAACTCTGCCCCTCTTTTGCTCTTTTTGGTGGTCGTTGCCTGACCGCCTCTTTCTCTCTGAGCAAGCTGCAGCACGGCATGGCTCGAGAGTTCCCGCGCCAAAGCGTCCGCCCATCTGCCCATTTTGACACAGCCCAAGCAGCATCTCGGCGCGCCTCTGAATCATGCAACTGTCTCTCTCCCCGTGCCACCAGGACATCATGTCTTCGAGAAACAGAAGCCACACGGCACACAATACCACACAAAACCACACAACAATGGCTGTACCTACATAGAACAGGCGCGGCAGCAGCGGGGTCTGCCCAGTCTCGGGTTCCCATCTTTGCCCTCCGTCCGAGGCGTGCGATGTTGCATCCACGTTGGCCCACGTTGGAGCACGCTGGCCTGGGGCCCAGGTTGGCCCTGGAGGCATGGATCTCGGGCTGGTTGTCAGCAGAGCGAGCTGTCCGATCACCAACAGTCTGTTTCGACTGCTCGATTCTCCACCGCAGACCCCTTTGCTCTTTCTGTGGCTTCACCAGCACTGATAAATCCTACTGCGGTACCTTGGCAGCCCGTTACCGACACTCTGGTAGCTGGTAACGCGGCGCCAGCTCCGACCGTGCTCCAGTTGCCACCTCGTCCCAGCGCTCTGGTCGAGCTCCCCTCTCCAAACGTCCCCGCATGGGGGGTTGGGGGTCGGCCGGTGGTTTACCTGTCGTGGGACCTGCACCTGTCCGATAAGCTGGGTCCGGACGTCGTCCGAGCCGCGCCGTCTGACAGGGTCTCCAGCAAAGGGTCAAGCTGCAGAAATGGCGTTCTTCCGCTGCAGCCAGACTGCAACGCGATGCTACTCTCTCCCGCCGTCCAGGAGGTGTCCGTCTTTGATTGGCTCTGTCTCCGAGAGCTGGATATCCACTGCTCCACCCCATCATGCTCCTTGGGCTCAAAGAGCTCCCAGACTGCTGGGATGGCGACGAGTGCTTGCCCATTCCGTTCTTCCATGTGTTTGCCGCTACATGGGAGCTAGAGCACAACATACATATTTAGGCTCGCCTGAGGGGCTCGCCTATTCCCCCCGGGTTACCATGACGGCCAACTTGGACCGAGAGCCCCACGGAGACAGTCTGCTTCGCGGGGTCTGGTCCTCCATATCTGCCCACCAACGGGACTGTTCACAAACGTCTCCCCCCTTGCTACCACTCCGTTGTGGACAAGACCCGCTGACTCCATTCTTCCCTTACCACTCGGACATTATATCCCTCTTGCGAGGACAAGCCGTCGGATCCTCCTCTCCTCCCTTGAATATCTCCCTTGGTGTTGCTCGCTTTCAGGGGCAGCTTCATCACCAGCTCTCTCTTCCCATCAGGCCACCCGGATATGTCCTTGACCCACATATCTTGCCTTACCATCCTTCAGGCCCAAAAGACTAGTGACACTAGGTAAACCTGCCCAGGGGCCGAGACGACGTGAATGAGCTGGACAACCTGCTGAGGAACCTTCCAGGCGATACCACGCCTTTCGAGAAGGGAGATATCCGTTGCCGAACGACGATGTGGAACAGCAGAGGGAAGGGATACGGCACGAGATGCTAAAGGAAGTCATCGACGGCAAGCTGTATCTGGCTCCCATCGGGGACAGGCCGCAAAAGATCATCGATTTGGGCACTGGGTTTGGAGATTGGGCTCTCGAAGGCACGACATTTTGAGACTGGTCACAAAAATGATTCAAGACTGACCATGAACAGTTGCTAAAGTCTTCCCCGGCGCCCAAGTCACAGGTGTCGACCTTTCCCCGATCCAACCCCAGTGGGTCCCGCCAAACCTCGAATATGTGGTCGATGACGTTGAGGACGAGTGGTTGCATGCCGACAACTGCAGGGTCTTCAAGTACGAACACTCTCCCACACCCAACTCAACCCCACCCTACTTCCTCCCATCTCATATTGATCCTAACACTCATCCCCACCCCCAGCAACCTCAAACCTGGCGGCTGGCTCGAAATCCAAGACATCCTCCCCCAAGTCTCCAGCGACGACGATTCCATCCCGCCCGCCTACCCTGTCATCCGCTTCTACTCCATGATCAAGCCCGTGCTGCGCGACCACTACGGCTTTGACATCCGCGTGCTCGACACCCTGCCCGCATTACTCCAAGACCTGGGGTATGTCAACGTGCAGCGCAAAGTCTTTCACGTCCCCATCGGCGAATGGGCCCGTGAGAAGCGCCTGCGCGTGATCGGAAGCTACATGCGCTCCGTCCTGCTGGACTTGGTTGGGGCTATGGCGGCGAGGCCGTTGGTGGAGGCCGGGTATGAGAGGGAGGAGATTGAGGCGCTGGCGGCGGATGTGGCGGAGGCCATGGAGAATAGGAGGATTCATGCGTATTTGCCAATACACTTTGTTTGGGCACAGAAGCCGGGGGCTTGAGGCTTGAGGTCGAGGGGGTGAGGTTATGAGGGTGGTTTGGACTGTTGGGGTGGGAGGGGTAGGCAAGGCGTGATGCCGAGGGCACCTCTTAACTTCTCACCCTGAGCAGAGAGGAGCGGGCGAATACGACACACACCCAACACAAAATCATGGGAAGGCCTCACCGTTCGACACCGAATCACGCCTGGAGGCCAGCTCAACACATACCCGCCTGAGCGTTCGACACGGCAGCAGTTTGCAGTAGCAACAAATCGGGAAAGCCGGCAAGCGAGCATGCGCCAACAACTCACGCTACCAGTCCGCTATCAGCCATCGTCCGACTACTTCCAAACCCAGCGTCGCAGCGCAGGTGTCCCGCATGCAGAAGTGGCCCATCTTGGTGGCCCATGGGGAAGGGATAGCAGTTGGATGAGGTGATGTCGTGCCGCGATTTGGCGACGTGGACGAGTCAGTAACATGAATAGCCACTGCCATTTGTGAGTACACAAAAATAACCTAGAAATATGAAAAGGTTTGAAAGCCTGTCCGACAAGAATTGGGTGTCGAGGTCCAGCCTCACAATGGTGCCCCTGCTTTAACAGCGGGTTTCTTTCGGCCGGGAGAGAGGAAACTCTCAATTGCTGAGCGTTGGCAGACACGAATCCTTCTTGGGTTGAGGCTGCAAATGATATCAGAAGCAGCAGCGTGATCAGTTCAACAAATCAATTGCCACGAACAACGTATCTCAAACCAGATGAACGATCATTCATTCCTTGAAAAGGGGAAAAGGTTTTCGAGAAAACGACGCGCTGATGGATAAACAAAACATTAAGATAGGCTAGAACCTGACCCAACCAGGTCGCTTGTTTGGAGCGCCAGTTAGTCGACGACGAAGACAACGAGAAAAAGGGAAAAGCCAACCCAAAACTAGCCCGGGGGATATAGCACAAGTAGTAGTAACAGTTACGCCTCCTTTCGCTGCCTGCCCAACTCCTCCCGTCACTTCACTCCCCGCCACTCCCCTTCAGCTCCAAGTTGCGCCGAGACACCTAGCTCGAGGCACCATACGCCTCGTGCACCTCCTTGGTGTACTTCTGAAGAATGCCGCGGCGGTTGAGCTTTTGGGCGGCCGTCACGAGGCCCTGGATGGTATGTTAACCGTAGCTCGGATTTTTGAGTAAGGTGAAAGTGAAAGATGCTTACGTTCTGAGGAGTCCACTCGTCGTCGACAACAACCACACCCTCGATGATCTCGATGCCCGACAGACCGCCAGCGCGGCCAACGGCCTGGAGCTCCCTTAGGACAGCCCCCTGCAGCTTCTTATCATGCACGAGGCCCTCAAGGGTATCGCCCTGAACGCCAATGGAGGCTGCCAGGTTCTTGAGCGCGAGCTCCGCCGGGACGATAATCGCGATGGGCTTGGCGCGCTCAACGTCGGCGTAGACGCAGATGTTGGCGACCACGGAGGCGGAGCGGTATGTGCACTCGAGCTTCTCGAGGGCGATGTACTCGCCGTTGAGCGTCTTGACGAGGTTCTTCTTACGGTCAATGATCTTGAGATGGCCGTTCTTGTCCCATTCGCCAATGTCGCCCGTCTTGAACCAGCCGTCGGCGGTGAGCGCCTCGGCCGTCTCCTCCGCATTGTCGTAGTATCCCTTGAGGACGGTGGGGCCGCGCAGCCAGATCTCGCCCTGCGGATTCGGCTTGTTGGTAGCGTAGTAGCCGGCGTCGGGGAAGTCGACCAGCTTGGCCTCGATCGAGGCAGTCATGGCGCCAATTGAGTCGGAGGTCCACTCAAGCGGGTTCTGCACGGTGCCCATGGCAGCGGTCTCAGTGAGACCGTAGCCGATAATCATGGGGGCAATAGCCATGCTGATGAAGACCTGTGTCTCCTTGGAAACGGGACCGCCGGCACTCAGGCACAGCTTGAGCCGTCCACCGGTAGCCTCCTTGATCTTCTTGAACACAACAGCATCCAGAACGCCGCTGCCTGGGAGGTGAGAGCCCATCAGCTTCGACTTCAGTGACAGGGCGCCCCAGAAGAGCCCGCGCACGACGGGGCTGCCGGCGTTGACCTTGTTGATGATGCCCTTCTTGACGGTCTCCCAGACGGCGGGGACACCGATGAGAACGGAGGGTTTGAATTCGCGAATGTCGCCATTGCAGTTGCGCACCGAGGCGTCCGATAAGGTCTTGGGGTTGCCGTAGCCCAGGGTGGCGCCCCAGTAGATGGCGGCGTGCTCGAAGACAAACTCCAGGATGTGGGCCAGCGGCAGGTATGTCAGGAGACCGTCGCCAGGTCCAATAAACTTCTCGACGATAATGCTAGCACCAGCAACTGCAAGGACGAATGCGTCAGCCAACTGTATTCCAAAGCCAGAGGCCCAAAGGTGGCTGAGGGTACGTACCAGCCGCAATAACGGCGCCGTGGGTCACTGGCACACCCTTGGGGGTGCCGGTGGAGCCGGATGTGTACATGATGCAGCAGAGATCCTCGGGGGTCGGTGGGACGGTCTCGACGGGGTTCTCCTCGCCCAGTTTCCACAGCTCATCGAAATTGAGGATCCTGATGTGGGGATACGAGGCGGTGAGGTGGTCAATGTGCTCCTGGCTGACCTGGTGCTGGGGGTTCCAGATGACGGCCTGGACGTCGGTGGCGACGGCCAAGACGTTGGTCAGGGTAGGCAGCAGATGGGGGTCGAGGAAGATGGCCTTTGCCTTGGTGGCAACCATGGAGTAGCGAAGGCCCTCCTCGCCCAGGGTGTCGTAAGCGGTCACGATGGGCATGCTCTGGGAGCAGGCGGCGTGGGCCATGGCCAGCCAGTTCTGGCTGGTGGCGGCGTAGATGTGGGCGTAGATGTGAACGCGGTCATCCTTGACGAGGCCGAGCTTGCGCAGGCCAGCACCAAGCTGGTGGGTCATGCGCTCGTAGTCGATATAGCTGATGTACTCGTAGGGGCTCATCTCGAAGAAGGTCCACGACTTCTCAACCTCGCGCTCCTCGCCGTTGACCATCTTCTTGATCATCTTCTTGTCCTGATGTGTCCGCACCAGCTTGCGGGAGCCCATGCACTTGGCATTGCCGAACTTGTTGACGCTCGCGTGCACAAGCTCGAAGACGGTTGTGATTTCATCGTTGGGCTTGGTGAGCAGGCCGTTGATGGCGACGGGGATTCTGCGGACGGGCGTCTCGCCCTCGACGGGCGTCTGGCCGGGCACCTCAAGGGAGAAAGGGCCCTTCGCGGTCATCCGCGGAATCGGAATTGGCCTGGTCATTTTGGGATATGTGGGGGTCGCGGGAGAACTGAGGTGGTGATTTTCGTGGCTGGTGGTGGTGTCGAACGCGTCGAGCTCAGGAACTGAAATGACCCCACTGCGCCTTCGGTCGCTGAAGAAAAAGGGTCGGGTATCTGGGGGTAATGTAAATAGCAGAGACGGGGGGGGTATCTCGTGGTCTCGTCACTGACGCTCTGGATCAGCAAAGAAATTCTGCGGAAGATGGCTGCGAGAAATAAGATGGTCGAGGACGAAGAGGCCAGGAAAGAGCAGGAGAGTTGAAGACTAGAAGACACCTCGGCTTGCGCAGGGAGGATGATGGGAGGCAAGGGGCTTTTCGTAGGAAGCTGCCGGGGGGGGGACGCCTGCCGGAGAAGGTTCTGACAACCCCAACAAAGCCAGAGCTCGAAAATGCATGGGTTTTCGATTGGGGGAAAGCTCAGTGGCCCCAGGGACGGCCCTGACTGGTCCCTGCAGTCCGCAGTCCCACTGTTTCTCCAGTCCAGCCCCACAGATGCCCCCGCCTACCTCTAGCCTCGCTCAGGGATGGTTGCGTCCTGGCATTTCTCGGCACTGTCTGGGCACTCCACTGCAACGCCGGCCACGGAAAGTGGCTCTGGTCACAATGGCAAGAGAGTGCGACGACAGGTTGCCTTTCCTCTCGCTGGCTGTGTCTGTCCATTTGTCATTTTTGTCCAGTTGTCCAACTGTCCAAACTGCCACGACAAACCGCACCAAGTGGACAACCGGACGTCGACAGGGAGCGCGCTGTGGAGCAACCTAGGTTGAAACCATGTCCTCGACATTTCACCTCAGCCAGGGTCAGACACCACCTCAAACTCAGGCGGACCTTGCCGGCCACCCAGCCCTCCATCCAGCGTCCCGCAGCGTTGCAAGGGGCAGACGCCTCCCGTCCGTGTGTCTGGGTGTGTTGTTGGTCCAGGCAACACACCACGATGGCGAACGGAAACGGACAGCTGCATTCTGCGAGCTACGACACGGCCTCGGTCATCAACATAAAATCGGACATTTGAACAGGCCTTGTGGCTCGTGACTCCGAGACGCACAACGAGACGTCGTCCCGCGCCCTCAGCCCCGACGGCTCACGCTCCCTCCAGCTTGGCATCACCGTCCGATCCAGACAATGGAGCACCTCGCCGTTGTTGGCTGCAGGCCTTGCTCTTGGCAGACAGGATGGGCGATGCTTCCCCGCATTCGGGCCCATCTCCAGCTCTCCACCTCGAAATTTCACAGATTCGCGCCACTGTGAAATCCGAATTCGACGCCGTGTGAGAGGCCGGGCCCATCGGCCCCAGATGGAGAAGCCACGACATCGCGATGTCGTCCAAGACGGGTTATCGCCGCTGGTGGGCTCTCTGCTCAGGGGACTGCATCGCTTGGTAGCATCCCGAGTTGCGTTGGTGCCGGCGAGTTCCACTCTATCGATGAGCCGAGAGAAAAAACGCGGTTCCCTTGACCGGTCTTACCAGATCCAGCCCAGACTCCAGGCCGAGACTCGCCAACCCTGAGCTATCTTCGCCTCCGCAGTTTCCAAGATTAGGACATCACGCGCCGAGAATTTCCGTCCTCGCGTCCAAGCGAGCCGGCGGTACAACCGGAGCCGGTGCGTGTTTTTTGCCCACAACTATCCTCATCTATATTGCCCCAACTATCCATCCCGACCCCTATTTTCTTGGCCCTCCCACCCCAGAATCACACCACATCCACTGACCATGGTCCCCTGCGCCAAGTCGTCTGGAAAATCACCCCGCTCTTTGCAGAATGGCTCAGCGCGCCAGACAGCCCGCTCTTCTCGCACGGTGTGCTCGCCGGCTCGTCGCTGGTACTCGAGCTAGGCTGCGGCATCTCAGGCCTGGTCGCCCTGCTCCTCGCGCCGCGCATCGCCCGCTACGTCTTGACTGATGTATGCAACAATTTTAGTTTATTTTTGCCCCTTTCCGGCTGTTTCACGAGCAATTTTGCTTCCGAGACAGCCGCTTTTACTCTCGAACTACTTCTGAAACACCCCATTTACAGAAGCAAATGATTGACATTGTAAGTAGCAGCCCTACGTCGCCAAGCTGGTTGAGCAGAACGTCTCCGAGAACCACCAACCCCAGCAGTCACATCAACGGGCTGGCTCGGCGCGCGCCAAGACCTCCCGCTCCTCGCGGTCTCGCGGCGCAACCCCGACCCCATCAGGCGCCCGGAAAAGTCCCGAAATGGCTAACAGCCCCCGGGACCGGGACCGGACCGCCATCGGAATCGGCCCGGCCGGAAGCAGGCGGATCCACTTCACCCCGCTGGACTGGGAAACGGACGAGGTGATGCCTGCGTTGACGGGGACAGCGGAGGCCAGCAGTTTTGATGCTGTCGTGGCGTGTGACTGTATCTACAACGAGGCGCTGATCGACCCGTTTGTGTCGACGTGCGCTGACCTGTGCAAGCTCCGGCTGCGGGATGAGGCTGAGGAGGGTGAGGCAAAGCCTTGCGTGTGCGTGGTTGCGCAGCAGTTAAGAGATCCCCTCGTCTTCGAGGCGTGGTTGTTGCGGTTCTCAAGATCGTTCCATACGTGGCGGGTGCCGGATGAGATGTTAGTTCAGGGGCTGCGGTCGGACTCGGGGTTTGTGGTGCATGTCGGGGTTTTGAAGGAGGCTATTAAGTTTGACGAGTTATAGACACCGTTCTACTCTACTGGTGTAATAAATGATATAGCACGAAGAAAACCCCCATCCATCCATGTCTGTCTAAGTCTCTCATCACGGCACCAAATCCCAACGCGCAAAGTACGAATAGCTATACCCACACTTCCCCTTCCTCCGGAAATACTCCTGCTTCGTCAAGCCCCGCGCGCTCTTTCCATCAAACTCATTAAATGCAATCAACTCGACCTTCTGCCCCGGCGCCCCGAGCTCCCGCGCGTTCACATCGATATAATGCCAAAACCCATCGGTCTCCAACGGCAACATATCCGCCTTCCTTCCATCCACACCCCCAATCTTCAGCGCCAACAACACCGGCTTCCCCTTCCCATTCTTCTCCGACGTCCAATGCTCACACACCTTCGCGAACTGAAACCTCACCACCTTCTCCCCATGATACACGCTAATATTCTTCCCCATCGGCATCGAATTTCCCTCATCCAATCCCTCCGCCATGGCGCACGGACACCACCACGCCTTCTCCTCCCTCCCCCAACGCCCCAAATAATACTCCTCCCACCCCACCACCCTCCCATCCTTCCTATACCAATACCCCTCATTCTCAGGAAAGTGCTTCTCCCCAAACCTCTCGTTACTCATCGCAAACCATGCCGGCTCAAACCGCTTATGATACTCCCCATCCCCACCGTCCCGGCCCCAGCACGGATCAACCAGCTTCCACGCGCCCCCATCAATCTGCACCGCATTCCACGCGTGCCCCGTCGGATCCTTTTCTGGCACCTTCTCCCCGGCCTTCAGCGCACTATACCCATACCCTTCCCATGCCCACCCACAACCACACACCCCACCCCGCGGCAAGACAAATCGCCTCGAAAACCCTCGCGTACCCTCACAAACGCTCTTCCCGGACATGATAGTCTGAGCAGGGTCAACCCCGTGGATGCAATCGTTGAGGAAGCCGTAAACGTCGTAGGCGATGTTGTGGTGGCACCAGGCGAAGACGGCGCGGGCCTTGTCGGTGGGGGAAGGAAGGGGTGCAGAGGACGTAGGCGAGGTGGGCGATGGGGTCGATGCCCGGGGAGGGTGGCGGTGGGGTGAAGCGCTGCGAGGGCGTCGGGGCGGAGAAGTCCCGGCAGGTGAGGCAGCCGGGCGGGGGAAGGGTTGGTTTGGGTGGGTTGGGGGATGGGGGAATGGGTTGATAGTGGGGGTCGATTGGAGGGATGGGAGGTGGGGCGCGGGAGGTGGCGGCGTTGATTTGGGCGAGGGAGGGCGGGAGGAGAGGGGGATTGGGGAGGGTTGCTGGGGTGGAGGGTTTGCGGGTGCTGGAGCCGAAGCCGCTCTCCAAAGCTGACTTTCTGGCTTTGAACTCGGATGCGGGAGGAGGGAGGCGACGGGAGGGGGAGGCCCGGGGTTGTTCCTCGGCCGGAGAGTTGACAGGCCTTGAGGGCAGGCGAGGGGCAAGGAAGGGTTTGGCGGCTCGGCAATGTTCCGCGATGGGAGGGTTGGGGCATTAGCCGCTTCTGCCTTTGCCTTTGCCTCGAGCTCACGCCTGGTTGGAGGCAGCGGGGGGAGTTTGACTTGGTCGAGCGTCGGGGGCAGTCTCCTTGGAGGCGGTGTCTCTGGCACTCCATTGGACTTGGTCCGGCCTAGAGAGTGGCTCGACATGGTCGACACCTGAGATCCATTGGAAACAGTCCTGATTGAGAGTGTTTGAGCTGACGGCCGACGTGTAGGCAGTTTCGGCGGAGTATCTTGATGGGAGTTCCGCGCCGGCAGGGGAGGTGGCGCAGGACGGGCAGCGAAAGAGGGCGGGGGCTCATCCCCAATCTCTTGCCCCGTGGTTCGCCGTGGAAGTGGTGGCGGTGCCCTCTCTGTGGCTGCCCTCACTGGCCTGTGAGGGATCGCCGGAATCTTCCCGGTCGCGTTGATGTTGGATGGCGATGCGCTCAGCGAGCGTATTGTACCGTGGTTCTTCCTCGTCGGCCATGGTGGGCGGTTATTGGGAAGGTTGACGGTTGATGTTGAAGCGCGCGGTCAGGATACTTAAAAGGGGCTTGGTGACTTGATTGAGTGAACGAGGTTAAACCCGAAGCACGGCCCAACTGCGCCGCGGGGCGTTGAAAAGCAGGAGACACACAGGCGAGGAAAGGCAGCTGATTTGATGTCAGAAGACAGCCCGCCTTAGAATTTTGGAAGGAAGAAGGAAGAAGCGGCGCTGTGCTATGGAGCCGGCTGTGGAGGGTCGCAAATGCAGAGATCTTGTGCTCGGCTTGTGGCACTCGTCTGAAGAAAGCTGGAGTTGGTGAATCCGAGATCAAATCTGAGTGACTACAGTCCGATGCTTGACCGGACCATCTGATTGCGTTGACTTATTTCCGACACTCGGGTTCGCCACTGCAACGTGCGTGTCCACTTCAGACGAGAGTTGGTTTAGGATGGTTCATAAGTCCGGATGATTCTTCAAACTAGACTTAACGGAAAAATGTTTCCATTGAGAGTTCGAATTCCTTTTCTTAAAAAGGAAAAAAAAGGAAAGGAGAGAGAGGAAACCTGACAGGAAACAAATCAACAAACATCTCTTGATTCAGTCATCTCGGACAGACATCCAGTACGGATCGTTGGTTCCCTGTTGTTCATGGAACAAGCCCGTTCAAACCAATCGTTTGGGTTATTTTGTTGGAATACATCCACCATGATTCATCTGTAGCTTTAAACTCAAGCCATGCTCATTAAGACTCCCTGCCGAACGCTGCGTTGGTGGTGCGCTGGATGGAAGAAGCCCAAAAGGGAAAAAGGCGGGTCATTGCTTCTCCTGCCTGCCCAGACAGCGAGCCGCGCTGCCCGCTGTGCCATCCATGCACGACCTGCACCTGGAACCCTTTGAGACCTCGTAGGCTTCTTCCAATTGCACCTTTGTTGGACTTTGGACATCGTCCTTTTTGTGCTCGCTGCTGCCTCCCGCGGGCTTGTTTTTTTGGTTTTTTTTTGTGTCCAGGCTGCCTGTTGAACAGAGAACCTAGCTCACCACAACTGCCTGGACGAAACCACTTCCGATTCTATCCCCACTCCATCACTTACACCAGACTACCCGTTTCCAGCACACATCGCAAACCAACCTTCAACAACCCCACCTCGTACTTTCCTGCGGTTTCTCCTCGTTCTTAAGAACAGAATCCCTTCGTCGGCCTCCCCCGGGAAGTGCAAGAAGCGATAGTCAGGCATTGCTCGACACGCGACCTGATCTGCGTCTCTCTCGTCTCAAAGCACTTCCGCGACCTTGCCGCCGCCGAGTTGTATCGCGACTTCCAGATCGTCTTCCCGGACGAGGACAATCCGCATTTCGACACACCCGTCGACTCGCTTGCCGGTGGGCTCGACACCTTCGCCACGAGCAACTACAACTATGCCCGCCACCTCCGAATTCTTTCTTTTGATACCCTTCATCTGGGCAGCAAGGCCGAGCTTGCATACCGCCCCTATCTTGCCAGCCAAAGCTGCGGCAAGTTCATGAATACTCTGCTCCTTCTGACCTTGCGCAAGGCGAAGGTTCTAGAGTCTTTTAGGTACGTTCTCACAGACATCCAGACAGCACCGGCTCGCCGCGTCTAGCGTCACACGCGACGGTGGCCACGGTTACACTGTCTCCGTTTTGAGTCCGCATCTGTTCCAGAAGCTGACCACTTCCAGATGGAGCATCCGTGTTGAACTGAGTCGCCCAGTTTACAAGGAACTGCATAGGCTCGGCGCCCTCTCACATGTCCAGATCAGACTGCAAGCGGGACCCTCACTATATGAGACGCCGCCAGCGCTCCCTTACAACCCTCAGGCGATATCTTCACTGGTCCCTGCTAACGGACTTCATACTACATCCCTTCCTCCTCCATCTGCCCCACCATTCAGCCTCATTCCATTACCTCCTTCCGGCTTTTATGCACCCCACTCAGCCGGGCCCATCTCCAAGCCGCAGCGTATCAAGATGCACAAAAGGGCTTCCGTCTCCAAGGAGCCCCCAACATTATCTGGCTTCAGAAACCTCAAAAGCCTCGCTGTTCTTGACATCGACTCACTCGATGTTGTGCCAGAGCTTCAAAAGTGCGTGAGGAACTCTGCCGGGACGCTTTCGGACCTTAAGCTTTCTTTTTCGGATAAACTCGCCTTCACAGCGCGAAAGCCCTCTACCGATCAACCTGTTGATTCTGAAGATTCAGACGGGGAGGATGAAATGATTCCCCTGCCAGTGGTCTTGTCGCCTGCGCAAAATGATGAGGCGAGCGGGACTGCCACGGCCTTCCGTGCCCAGGAAAACAGGAAAACCCAAGAGTCTGTTTTGGGTAGGATTCTCGATGTCGAGTCATACCCACCCGTGCCTGTGGTGGTCGAGACCGAGAAGAGCAAGACGAATGAGGGCAAGCCAGACCAAGACCTTGTCGAGTTGATGAAAACAACTGCGACTAGGTTCATGGGAGAGCTCAATGGCACAACTGATGTTGCCGCCTCGCAGGCTGTTCTTGACATGATTGGCTCTGCAGCTCAAAAGTACATTGAGGAAACAAAATCCAACAAGGAGAAGGAGCATGAGGGCGCCAGCGCCTCACAAGACTCAGCTTCAACTACTCTCCCGCCAACAACTGACAGCACCGGGTCAGCTACGCAGGCTCCGGACGCCGAAGCCAGTCTTTATGGCAATGGGTCACCCGCCATTAAGGCGAAGGATGTTCATCAGGGCGCAAACCCTGACGACATCGATATTGAAGAGCCCGAAGAACAGCTCTCTATTGAGCCGGAAGAGCCGGCCGTCAATGACCTTTCGGAAAGCGAGCTCACAGAGTCCCCGGCGCTGGCCAGTGCGACATTAGTCGACTCAGAGCCCGAGGATGAAGATGAGTTGACCGACCCAAGGGTCATGTACAAATCCATGACTGGCGAGCTAGCGATGCTAGAGACAGCAATCAAGGCATTAGGCACAGACATCCAACGAGCGCGCGACAACAATCCTCTTGTGGACCCCATGACGCTTGTCGAGGCTGAGTCTCGCATGGTGCTTCTTGCACAGAGCATCCAAGAAATTCAGCTGAAGATCCGAACGCGCCAGGCCGAGATCGCGGTGCTCAAGACACCGGCCATTGAGGCAGACGCGGAGAGCGTGCGCAGCCACGCCTCGGGCATGCAAGAGTATCTGCGGAGGACCAGGGGCATCGCTCTTCACTCCCTCAGCATCTACCTCATTCCCGTCAAGGCGTCTGTTCTGTCGCGGGCGGTCGACCTGCGATGTCTTCGCCGCCTGACACTGCTCAACGTCGGCGCCCAGGCGCCCATTTGGCAGGTGCTGCTGAAGGAGAATAGAGAGGCGCCGCTACCGCTGCGCGAGATCTTCACCGACAATGTCTCGATCATGTTCCTGAATTTTGTCGCATCGCTTGAGGAGGTTCATGAGTTGTTTATGCTTGAGAGAGGGCCCAGGTCTAAGCCGGAGAGCTTTGCGCCCAAGACGCAGGTCACTATCGACCACATCCGTAGGCTGGTGTTGAAGAAGCATCTAGCTGGTCTGCGCAGGCTGCTGATCAAGAACCTTGCCGACACGACGTGGGATGTCAAAGAGAAAGCTATTCTGCTGCTGTGCAGACAGGGCAGCAAGCTTGAAGAGCTGGCTTGCAATATAAGCATCCGTGCCATGGTACCGCCCCTTTCCCCACACCCTCCCAACCCCTCCCCACCTCGCACAACTAACTCAGACTTTTCTAGCACTGCCTCATGCAAAACATCGCCGGCCTCCTCTCCCTCCGCGCTCTGCACCTCGTCCGCCTGCGCAGCGACGACCCGTGCGTCTGGGTCATGCGTGAGACGAAGCGCTTCCTCGTCGACAACATCTCGCATTACCCGCATCTCAAGCTGGAGTGGCTGTCGATTGACGAGGACGATGTGGTGGATCGGTTGGTGAGGCGGGTGCCGAAGTTGGAGCGGAAGGAGGCGTTGTTGGGTCAGCAGTTCGGTAATAATGGGAAGGGTGGTAGTGGGGAAAGGTGGGAAGGAAGGGAAGGGAAGTTGGGCACGACGGCGGCGGAGGGTTTGGATTTGGGTGGTGGTGGTGGGGGTGGGGGCGGTTTCTTTTCGGGGATGGGAATGTGCATTCTTCGTTGGTGACGGCGGGGTTTCAGTTCAGTGGTGGGGGAGTGCAGTGGATCAGTGAGACGGTGGAGGGGATCAACTTTTGTGATGTGGATGGGGTGAGGATTTTTGAGAAGGAGGTTGTGGCCGGGAGGCTTTGATTTGTGGGTTGTGGCTGCTGGGGTGGGATGGGCGCATATAAGTTCCCATGGGATTGGGAACTGACATGGAGGGATGCCGGAGCTTGGGCGTAGGCTTGGGGAGGTGATGGGATTGCTCCTTCCATCAGCGATTTTGTTGTAGTTTTGTTGCTGCTTCTGTCGACATTCTCATGTGCGTTCTTTGCTTTGAGACAGTTTCTTTTTGCCAGAGCCTAGCGGAGGATACCCCAGCACGAATTATCGTTGAATTGGAATTGTCGACGTCTAGACGAGTGCTTAAGTGTAGAATGTTGTTGTCGTTTGGCTTTGGGCGTTGAGAAATTGGAATTGGCCTGGGTGGCAATGCTTGGTAAGCTGGATGGGTGAAGTGTTGGTTTTGTTCGAGGTCGAACGGAGAGATGTGGCTGCTCGCTGTGAGCTACTAGATTGGGATGCGTGTCGAGCACCTCTCCTCGTATCCTAGGCTGATTTTCAACTTGAAGAAAGTTAACATCTCGCATGGCTGCTATTTTGTGACGATTCTGTGTTTGTGCGTCGTTGCGGTGAGCTTAACAGACGGACGGACGGGCATGGTGCATGTTTTTATTCTGCTGCCTGATCCGTCTTATCTGGGCTCGCTCTGGGAGGGGCTGGGGTCGATTTCTGTCCAATCGTAAGCAGGTTTTTGGTCTTGGTCAGGCTCTGTCAAGCTGACAAAATCTGATTTGCGTCTCTCCTTTGGATTATGTCAAAAAGGCTGGGAGTTTGGACATGGAAAATTCTGGAGGAAGCTATCATGTGGGAGGAGAGGATGTTTTCCCTGAGTGAATTTTGAGGAATCTGGGGTTGACAAAGCAGTTTGTAATGTTGGATGAATGCTGAATGGGCCTCTGTCGGTCTTTCTTCGGTCCCTGACACCATGGAGGTACGAGATGGAGAAGTCCTCGTGTTGATGCTTCAATGTCCTGATGTTGATGCCCCTGGCCAATTCTCGATGCTGATTGGTCGGTTCGTGTAAGTCAACTCAACCACCCCCCCCCCCCCCTATCTTGTCGCCCTCCAGTCATCCGCATCCGCCCACGCTTGTCAAACGCAGCCAAACTTTGCATATGGCGAACCTTATTCATCCTCTGGGAACGGAGAGTTCCCAAACACGCGCATGAATCGTCTGGAGAAAGCGGCTTGGCAGGCCCAGACCATGACCTCCTCATTGGAATATTCTGGAGCCAGGCAACAGCATTTCGACACCCTAAATTAGCGGAGGCGTTCCAAATCAGGGCTTGCTGAGTCAGTCACACGAGAGCCAATGTCTCTTCTGAGCCGGGTCTTTCCAGCCGATGTGCCAACTTGAGGGTGTCGTTTAGTCCAGCTCTTGAAGCATCGAGCAGGGCAGCCGCTTGGGAGGTGACCCTGGCCACAGGCATCTTTTCCCAATCGGGTCGCATCTTGTTCCCCACGGAGTAGTTCCCGTTGCCCCCAGCTGATGACCGCATGGATTGCTGGTACTCTGACGCCATGGAAGCTTCTCACCCGCGCGGGGCTCAGCGACGACTGCAGAGCGGAGTTGCGCTGATGACCGGCTGGGAGGGTCGTCGTGATGGAGCCGAGGTGGCTCAGGCGGTGAACGCACATGGGCCCCTTCGTTCAAAATAGTTGGGATTTCCTGGGAGACGCCAGGCCTGCGCCGAGATGGGCGGCGGCGGGGACCGTCTTGCCACTCCTGCATGGCGATCTGTGAGAGAATTAATAACCCGAGAGGGACTGCCCCTCGCCAACCGGCGCCCATGTTATACGAGTGCCGCTTGACAGACTTTTGTTCTTGGCAGCAAAAGCATACGACACCATGGAGGAGACATCTTGGTCAGGCCGCTCGAGCGTAGAGCCCAATAGTACCCCTGGCAGCCCGTCGTTGTCGCCGGCGGCTACCCCCTTAGACCCATCAAAGAAACGGACGCGCGCGAGCAAGCCCAAGGTCCGAACTGGATGCATCACATGGTTAGTGCTGTCTTTCTCATGGGTTGGTAATACCACTAACCTTCTTCCCCTTCCCTAGCAAGTGAGTGGTGGCGCGGCGGTTCGATTAAGTCTGAGCCGTCAACCCAACTGACACGGCCTAGAATTCGACGAGTAAAATGTGACGAAAAGAAGCCTGCCTGCCTTCGATGTACCTCGACCGGCCGGACGTGCGACGGCTACGATAAGGCGGCTCTCTCCCGGTACCGAACTCCAGACCCGAACCAGACCGCCGAGCTTGCCCGGGCAGAGTTCGTCAGGGCGTGCGAGTGGAATGAGGCCCTCCGGTCGATGCGACGGATCGAAGCAGACATCGACGGGACCGAAACGGAAAAGCGCCTCTTCTCTCGATTCCGAGCTGCTACCGTCGACAGCGTTGCCGTCCATCTTTGCCACTTCACGGCCTTCTGGCGGAGGTTAAACCCCTCAACAGGCTGCCAGGAAGAAGCCATCAAGCACGCCGTGGTAGCCCTGGCTGGCGCCTACCAACTCTTCCAACACCCCGACGAGCCCGTTCTCGACGGCTTTGCCCGAGAAGACCTTGACATCTTTGTCATCCAGCAGTACAACAAGTCGATTGAGCACCTGCAGCGCCATGCAGGGTCCTCTTGCTCCGAGAGCATGCGGGTGACGCTCGTGTGTTGCCTCGCCTTCATCTCGTTAGAAACCCTCCGCGGAAACCACGACGTGGCAGTCACCCATCTAGTCAACGGCCTTCGAATCCTCCAGTCCCTTGCCGACTCCACCTTCGACTGCCTCAGCGACAGCTCCAGCTTCGTATGGCCGCCTCCAGCACGAGATTCCCTCTATATGTCGGACATCATCCAGATCTTTGCGCGGATTGAGTTGTCGACCTGCTTCTTCACACACGGTATCCAACCAGTGATCTCAGAACGCGGGTACCGCGCCCGCCACTTCGATGATGGAGCTTCCGAGACTGCCTTCAGGGACGTGGCGCATATCCGTAGAGCGATGGTGCTCTTCCAACATGACACCATGTCTCGCCTCCACGAGATAGCCACGATAACAGCAGCCGGTGAAGAAGCAGTAGCCGTTTTCTGGTCTGACCCCGTCCAGCAGCAAAAACATTCCTGCCTCGTATCCCGCAGCCACCGCATTGGATCGTTGGCAGGGGCCTTCTTCACCCCCCGGCCGTTTTGGCACCCCAGACGCCAACACCCCCGAGCTCTTCAACCTGTACGTTGACCTGCTGTACTTCCGCTGCGCCCAGTTCCTCCTCGGCCTGGTCGCTCCCACAACGAGCCCCTATGCCACAACCAGCCTCGACCCCTTCTCGTTCCAGTTCCAGCAGACATATCTGCAGACACCAATTGCACCGATGCCAGTTACCGGGCCCGATCCCAGCCTCCTTCCTTCGATCCTCCACCTGGCGTCCCGAATTGCCAATTCCCCCTTCGCAGCCAACCACAGTCCGCTCCATCGAGCGTTGGCAAACCCTCACACCCGCCTGCTAGGTCCGCTCTACTTAGTGGCGTCCCACACATCAGATCCGAGTGTCCGGACGACAGCAGTAAGGGCGCTGACGCAGAGCTTAGCCCAACTTCAGCCTGCTTCATCCAGGGAAGGGGGGTCGCAAAAAGTAATCGACGCCATCGAGCGAGCCATTGTCGAAGAGAGATCAAAATCGGGAAGCGGGAGTAGCAGTCTGATCCTCGAATTTCCAAGGGCGTTGATGGGCGTGGGTCGTGTTCCTCCGCTTTGGGATGCGCTTGCTGCCGTTGGGGCGGTGGGATGGATGGGGAATAAATACAGTAGAAGGTGATAGCAATATCAAAGAAACGATGATACCTAAAAAAGATAGATGACGACGACATCTCACAACCCAATGAAACCGTCAAGTCAAATCCCTCGCTGCCGTGACGTCTGCCTGTCTTAGTGTAGGCAACCAAGAGCCCCCTGACAGGGATCGGAAAGAGGGGAACGCAAAGTCAACAAAACAATAACCACCAGCACAGCACCACAATGACAAGAACCACAGAACTTTTTTTCTTGATGAGTGATCTCAAGACACAGGCAGATGCTAAACCTCACCGACATAAGATGGTATCCACAGTTCTTCAAACTCACGGCAGGCCCAGGTTGGTAAACTCCCGCTTGTTTTCCCGACAACTCCACATTAGGCAGACATCAACAACAAACCTGTTGGTAACCAGTTTCAAACAGCTGACCAACGTCTCCATTCTCCACACCTTCATCAGTGGCCATGCCACCAATAGCTATTAACATATCACAGGGGCTGCTGTGTCTACTTTATCTTCATGTGACTGGTAATAAAAAGTAGTTGCTTGCATCAAACTATAACAATTTTTATTCCTCCTTGATAGGTGAACTCCGGCATGAAAATCAACCTCTTTTTAATGCAAGTAAGAGAGCATACACTTGTGCTGTCAAACCCATGTTCCCAACCAACTCAACGCAAAACGAACAAGAGGCAAAAGGCAAAAGAACAAGGCCATCACTCCTCCCAACCAAGCCAGGTATCATGTAAAACTCCTTTCATCACCACCCCTACACCCTCTTCCCCTCTCCCAGACCGCCTACCACTCCAACGGCTCAGTCTTCACATCCCCCCCCTATTCGTCTTCGGCACCGGCGCCGCCTTGACCGCCAACTTCCCACCCATCCCCTTCCGCTTGAGATACCCCTTCCCATCAAGCCACGGCGTCTCCTGCGTCATGCGCCTCTCAAACTGAGCAATCTTGTCCTCCATCTGCATCGTCAAGCCGATATCATCCAGACCATTCACCAGGCAATGCTTCCTGAACTCCTCAACGTCAAAGGAGCACAGCACCTTCCCGTCCTGGTCCTTGATAACCTGGTTCGGCAGATCAATCTCAACCTCCCTCCCAGCCACCGCCTCGGCATGCACCTTCTCCAGATCAGCCTTATCCTTGATCGCAATAGGCAACATCCCGTTCTTGAAGGAGTTGTTGAAAAAGATGTCCGCAAAGCTCGGCGCAATGACGCTCTTGACGCCAAAATCGTTCAGCGCCCAAGGAGCGTGCTCGCGGGACGAACCACAGCCAAAGTTGGGCCCGGTGCAGACGATGATCTTGGACGCGCGGTACGGCTCGCGGTTGAGCACGAAGGACGGGTTCTCGGAGCCGTCTTCGAGAAAGCGCATCTCGTAGAAGAGAGCGGTGCCGAGACCGGTGCGCTTGATGGTCTTGAGGAACTGCTTCGGGATGATGGCGTCCGTGTCGATGTTGGCTTTTTCCATGGGCGCTGCGATGCCCTTGAGGACGGTGAACTTAGGAAGGCCGCCAGCGGCGGAGGCGGCGCCTTGCCGCGTGAGGGTGGTGTTGACCTGCGGGGAAGAGTCTTCGGGCTGATCGGCCAGCATCTCCTTCTCGTGGTCGTCGGTCTCGATCCGCTCGTCGAAGTGGGCTTTGCCTGTGGACTCCGGGGGCGACGGCCGCCTCGATGTGTGGGCTGCCGTTGTACTGGGAGAGTTTCCGGACATCGGCCAGCTTGCCGGCGATAGCGGCAGCAGCGGCCATGACAGGGGACATGAGATGAGTCCGGCCCTGAGCGCCCTGGCGGCCCTCGAAGTTGCGGTTGCTGGTGCTGGCGCAGCGCTCCTTGGGGGAAAGGATGTCGGGGTTCATGCCAAGGCACATACTGCAGCCCGCCTCGCGCCATTCAAAACCGGCCTCGACGAAAACCTTGTCCAGACCCTCCTGCTCAGCCTGGTCCTTGACAAGACCAGACCCGGGGACAATCATGGCGCGCTTGATGTTGGACGCCACCTTCTTGCCCTTCACAACCTGGGCAGCGGCCCGGAGATCCTCAATCCGCGAGTTTGTGCAAGAACCGATGAAAACCTTGTCAACCACAATATCCTCCATTGGGGTGCCGGGAACCAGGCCCATGTACTCAATCATCCGGCGGCCGGCGGCCTTCTTGGCCTCAGTGGCAAAGCTCTCGGGATCGGGGACAACGCCGGTAATGGGAATGACATCCTCGGGGCTGGTGCCCCAGGTGACGGTGGGAATGATGTCCTTGGCGTCAATGAAGACGTCAATGTCGTACTTGGCATCAGGGTCCGACTGCAGCGACTTCCAGTAGGCAGTGGCCTTATTCCACTCCTCGGAGCCATAAATGGGAGCCAACGGCTTGCCCTTCAGGTACTCAAAGGTGATCTCGTCAGGGGCGACCATGCCAGCGCGGGCACCACCCTCGATGGACATGTTGCAGATGGACATGCGGGCCTCTATGCTGAGCGAGCGGATGACGGAGCCACAGAACTCAATGACAGCACCAGTACCGCCAGCAGTGCCGATCTTGCCAATAGCGTGGAGGATGACATCCTTAGAGCTGACGCCCGGGGCCAACTCACCATCGACTTGTATCCTCATGTTCTTGCTGCGCTTGGTGATGAGGCATTGTGTGGCAAGAACGTGCTCGACCTCGGACGTGCCGATACCGAAAGCGAGGGCGCCAAAGGCGCCATGGGTGGAGGTGTGGCTGTCGCCGCAGACGACGGTCGTGCCGGGGAGAGTGAAGCCCTGCTCGGGGCCAATGACATGGACAATGCCTTGCCTCTTGTCGCTCAGGCCAAAGTATGTAATGCCAAACTTCTTCACGTTCTCCTCAAGGGTGACACATTGTGTCCGGGAGTCGTCCTCCTTGATGAAGCTCGCGATGTCTTTGAGTGCTTTCCTCGACGCTGTGGGGACATTCTATGCGCTATTAGTCAAGAATTGTGACTATCGGTGCTCGTAAAGAAACCTACGTGATCTGTGGTGGCGAGAGTGCAGTCTGGCCTCCTGACCTTACGCCCGGCGACCTCAAGACCCTCGAAAGCTTGCTGTGGTTGTCTGTTAGCGTGGCATCGTCAATTGGGTCAAGGGAATAACGCACTGGTGATGTGACCTCGTGGACCAGATGGCGGTCGATGTAGAGAAGGATGGTACCGTCGAGCTTCTCGTCGACAATATGGGCCTGGAAGACCTTGTCGTAGAGGGTCTGGGGTGTCCTCTCGGCGACCGGCATGGTGACCTGTGTGACGCAAGCTGCTGAGGTGTGGTGTGGTGTGGTGTCTTCACAACCAAAAAGTGAAGCTGGGACTTGGGACACAAGACGAAGAGAGGAAATTGTCTGTTGTCTTCGTTGTCTTTGTGTCTTTGGGTATCGTCAACTGACGTAGGGCCGAGTTGGGAGGGCTGTGGCAAAGGACAAGGTGCGGAAGAGAATGAGGCAACTTTGAGTCGGCCTCGGTCTGATATCAGGCGTGCTGCTGCCACTTATAAGAGGCCCCGATGGCGGCACCCTCTCTCCAATCCGGCGATAATTGGGGAGGCCGATGATCGGAGCGCTGCTACACCTCCGGTTCGCGGAATGCGGGGTGGCCACTTGGATTGCCAAATGACGTTCTTCGATTGGCCCGTGCTGGGTCGGCAGTGGCAGGGCAGTGTGGGGCCGCAGCCAAGATCGAGCCCCACCATGGGCAGATGGAGCAGGCAGTCAGCAGCACCCTTGAGGGAATGAAGCTTCTTGCAGACACGTGAACTGTGACTCCAACGCTGTTGCTCTTCACTGACATCGATCAGTCAGTGTTCAGAGCACTGGAACTAAGAGAGAGAGCACCAATCTAGAAATATCCGAAGGTTAGGTTTGATAGGTAACGACCTAGTGTCCAACTATCCCCGAATCAAACGTGAGGGTTCACGATACCAAGACAGCTTCACCTTCGGCCTTCCACGACTCAGCCCTGCCTGCCACGGTGGTCCGAC
Organism: Collariella sp. IMI 366227; assembly: GCA_027946355.1. Classification (NCBI taxonomy): domain Eukaryota; kingdom Fungi; phylum Ascomycota; class Sordariomycetes; order Sordariales; family Chaetomiaceae; genus Collariella; species Collariella sp. IMI 366227. Next base: position 1,515,197 of record JAPEUS010000005.1, on the reverse strand, counting down.
AGACAGCAAGATCCCGGCCCTGTCGCAGATCCATCAACACATTTTTGGCTCCTCGTCTCCGCACGCAAACGTAACGGCATCGTCGTCCATTCGACCAGAACACCCTTAAGACTCACAATTCCCCTCAGAGCAAGAAAATTTCAAATCCGCCCCAACAGACTCGGCTCACCGCGTGACTCGCCCGCGAAGTGAAGACCTTCCTCAGCGCGGATTCTTTCCGAACCTCCAAAGAAACAGTCTGATATCGTCTTCCCCACCGCCTGAAGGGAGCTCCCGCTTTCGATAAGCTGCAGGACCAGCCCCAGCCCGGCCCAGACCCTCGCATCTCCAATTGAGAGGGACTACTGGGGCGCGGAAAACACGCCGTCTCGCCGCACTCGTCGCTGGCCCGATCCGTCCTGGTCTCGGGGCAATGCATGTCCTCCGGTATCACCTGCCCGCCCGGCACAAGCTTCCCCTCCGGACTTCGCTCGCCAGCTCCACACGTCCGGTCCACATCGCCGATCGCATGGCACGACTCAAGACCAAAGAAGCAGTTGAGAATTCTGCAGAACAATCTAGCGCCGAGGGACGGCCGGAGCCTTTTTCCTTGAGCGACACCGACGCTCAAAGGGGGCATTCAAAGGACAGCAGGATCAGCCGGACCGGAGCCCATCGGATCAACAACTCCCGAGGCTGCAGCAGCATCATGCATATCGTCAGCCGGGAGCTGGATTGCGGCAGCTCTTATCGAGGACGGAACGGTCCGCCAGTCATCGAAGGATGCGGATGATAACATTCTGCCCTGATGATTGACACTGCCTACCCCTGAGACTAACAATGCATGAACCGTTCCTCATCAACGCCAAGCGGTGTCCACTTCCCCAGACTCCCGTCCCGTCCAAGCGGACGAACGAGACGTGCTCAAAACCCTGCCACCACCATCATCACCTCCCCGAGTTCACGCAACAACCTCACAAACCATACAAAGCCCCTGATCGTCCACACGGCGACAGTCCCCGCCATGAAGAAAAACACCACAGCCAGTACACAAACCGCCCAATCTCCCCATTTCGACTGGCCCTTTTCAAGCCTCCTCCTCAGCTCCGAGTCGCCATCAAATACGGGACTCACCACCTGCCAAAACCCACACACAACTCTCGCCAGCACCACCATGGCATTCCTCCCCCAAATCTCAAGCTCAACCCCTTGTGCTCCCTTCCCCATCCTCCCTTTCTCCTGTCCCTTCCCCTGATCTTTCCCCTTCCCCGTTGCCGGTCCTTTCCCCAAATCCTTGGCCGAGCCCTTCCCCAGCGCTACCGTTGCCGCGGCGGTCTTGGCCCTTCCCGTCGTCCATGCCCCGTGGGGATGCCTGCCGGGGTCCGGCGCCGATATCGGCCTTGCTCTCACTTCCGGCGCCGTCATCCCGAGATGGGAGAAGGCCGTCCGCGCCGCGCCGCGCGCCATGGGGTTGGCTTGGGACCGGCTTTCGTCGGAGGCTTGCCAGACTATTGGGTTTGCTCTCACGGGGGATTGTTGGCGAGGTTGCGTCATAGGGTAGATGGACGTGTGTGTGGACGTGGGCGATGACCTGCGGATGCTGCTGGGCGGCTGAGTGAAACCGGCCGCGTCGTTGGGGAGCGTGTCGTTGGCGCTTGGCTTGCGCATCGTCTTTCGCATCTCCCACTCGGGCTGGTGTGGCTGCCCCAGTTGGGTCTGACTGCCTTCTGTGGTTGAAGACCAGAAGCGCTTCCCCAGCTGCTCCTCCGCGAACGCAACCACCGTCTCTTGGTCTGTCGACGACGACATAGTAGCGCTGTCGCGTTCGCGTGTGGGAGGCGGAGGGGGGGGATAATGTTTTCCGCCGCGACCACCGCGTCCTCCGTCTCCCGAACGGTCCCGCATCCCACCGCCACTGTCGTCTTCCGAACCGCGTTGCTGACTTTCCGCCAGACGCTCGGTTGCCTGCCGTCTCGGGAATCCGGCTGCGTTGAAGAGCCGCTGCTGGACGTCCTGGTCACGGACCGGCGCGATGTCGAGCATAAGCGCGCTCTCAGCGTCCAGGGACCCAGAGCTAGACGACCGTCGTTCGACCCGTCGAGTGTCTCGTCGTAGGGTTGGTCCGTGAGGCGGTACTGAGGCGGACCGGGCGCGCAGCCAGTAGTGATGGTGGTGCGTGTGCAGGCAGACTGCCGTTGCCGGACTAGGGCGCTGCTGTTCTCTGTTGATGACCATCGTGGGATGAGCGCGTTGGTCGTGTTGTCTAGCTTGTTTCTGTCCGGGTCGTGGAGTTGGTTGTCTGTCGACTGGTCTGCCAGGTCCGGGCCCTCCAGTTCCAGCACCCGCCCGGTGGTGAACTTGCGAGCCCGGTAGTACTCTGACAGCCGGCGAAGGTCCACAGGAATGGCGACGAGGTTGCCCATCTCCCACTCCGGTTCGTCTTGCAGAAGCCGGTCGGCCTCTGGCTGAAGGGACCCTCCTCGGCGTGGAATCAGCGGCGTGAAGCCCTCCGGCTTTCTCCACGGGCATAAACTCCAACCCCTCCCCTTTCCCTCCTCTCCCATACCATTCACCTGCGAGTCCCCCGGCTGCTGCCGTTGCATCAAGACCACCCCCATCTCCCTCCTCTCTTCCCACGCTGCTGCGGCGACGGCCCCTCTACCCCCTCGCCGCCGCCGCCATCCCTAAAAAAGACCGCCTCTCGGTATCATCAACCCCTTTCCCCTCATCTCACCACCCTCACCTCCAACATCCCCAACCTCAACCCCAACCCCATGCCCCCAACCACACCACCTCTCCCAGACCCCGACCCCGACCTCGACTGCGACTGCGGAATCGGACTCAGCCTCGGCTCCGCAACACTCGACCACCCCTTTCCTCCCGCCTCCACCTCACCCCCTCGAAATTTCCCTCACCTCCTCCTTCCTCCTCTCCGCCCTCTCCAACCGCTCCATTTCCTTCCTGATCTTCCTCTCCTCCCTCTCATCCCCATTCCCACCAGCAGTGCCCCATGCCTGGCATCTACAACCCTCCCCGCCAGCGCCGCGGCGCGGCAGTCAGGAGGAGAGGGAGGAGGTGGGGGAGGTGAGACTGGGTGCGGCAGTGATGGTGGTGAGTCTTTTCTGCTGTGGGTGCGAGGGGCGGTGTGGTCGGAGGAGGAGGAGTGGGCGGTGGTGGTGGGGAGCGTGATGATGTCGGGCTCGCCAGTGTAGGGGTTGACGCCAGTTACGCCGAGGAAGTCGCCCGAGGCGAGGCTGCGGCGTTGTTGGCGGAGGCGGCGTTTGGCGAGGAAGAGGGAGTGGGCGCGGGAGGTGGAGGGTTTAACGGGAGCGCGTTGGGGTTGTTGATGGGGGATGGATGGTGGTTGGGGGTAACAAGGGGTTCGTGTGGGAGTGGGGAGGGACGGGGTCTGCTGGGGGTATGGGGTGTTGGCGGGATGGGATCCGGTTTTCGTTGGAGGGGACGCGTGTCTTTGAGGGTGATGGCGAGGGGCGGTGGTGGTTGACGGGAAGTGGTTTCCGTCCCTTTGCTCCAGCGCTGTGCGCCCTGCGAGGCGGCGTGATAGCTGTGTTCCAGAGGTTTGGCGGGATCGTATCCGACGGATGTCGGTCGAGGGACATTGACCTCTTCCGCCGGAAGCTTGGTGTTCCGTCTCGGGCTGTTGGCTTCTCTGGCTGGTGCTCCCCGGCGTCATCTGTCTTTCGGCGGATGGTACCGCCTCGCTCCGGCCGACGGCTTGGTCGGAGCTTGTTGAAAAAGCCGGTGACGGATCTAGTGAGAGGCTTGCGTTTGGCGGACTCGCGGGACGGAGAACGCTTATTTTCAACATGGCGGACTGGTGATTTAGGGCCTGGGGATGGTCGGCTCCTGTTCCGTCCGGACGACGACGGTTTAGCGGTCTGCCCGCGACCCCTTTGAGGGGAAGCCTCCATGATCCTCAACCACTGGAATTCTTGGTAAGCACTCTGTTGTGGATTTAATGATGTTTTGATGGGGGGAGATACCTGGTTATTTTCCCAGCTGAGCCGGAATCTGAGAGGAGCGCCCGCTGGATGCTCATGGGAGAAGCACCTGCCTGCCACACCCAGCCCGATTCACAGTTTCCTCGTTGCGTTAAGAGTTGCCTCTCGGCATTGCAAGGGAAGGGGAAATGGGTTCCAGTGAGATCATGAGGGAAAGCACAAACAACGTGCATACGGTACTTCCATCTAACCCTCTTCCCCCGAACCGCTCGATACCAATTATCGAAACGAGGGACGACAACGAACGACCATATCGCCGTCCCCAAGGCTGGGATTCTTGGACAGAAGCACCTGGTTTCTGGGTTTTCACTTCTCATTTTGCCGCCTGGGCATGTGCGAGGAGATCCTGCCTTGGATACTTGCGTTGATACACGCGTTGAAACAGCAGTTGAAGGGCTTTGTATGATGCTTCCAGTCATTGGGCTGTCCCTTGTCAACACTTTGTCCTTAACATTCACTTCCAGATTGAGTTATACACCCTACCCACTCCAACAATTCTGGAGTTTAGACCTATTAATAAAGCCTCTTCTCCCCATTCAACTTCTCCTCTTTTCTTCCAGGGTATCCCAAACTCACCAGCTGCTATTAATAAGGGGCTATTTGAAGGTCAGATAATCACCGCGTCAGTGGTTTAGTGGTAAAATCCATCGTTGCCATCGATGGGCCCCGCGTTCGATTCGCGGCTGACGCATTGTTTTTGCACTTTTTTCCCATCCTTTTTTTTTCTTTTTCTTCTCAATTGGGTCTTTTCAAGGTCTCACCGTTTCTTGCTCGTTCTCTTGGAACATTATCGATTTTTGCAAGGTACTCTCTGCTTGTTGGTACAAGCAGAGGTCGGCATGGTGTGTATCGCTATGAAAGGAATATGTGAGGGACATGGCATCATCGGTTTAAGATCGCAATTCTGCTGCTCGTTGGCATTCATCTCACCAACCCCCCTTTTTCAAGACTGGCGGTCAGATCAAGTGTGATGCCCACCCGGGGCAGAATAATAATCCATTCTTGTTCCTCTTTCCCCAAACGCCGCAGAACTCCCGAAAATGCGTGTCTCTGAAAGTGTAAGATATGTATGAAAATGCAAAACCCAATCCTTGCCACCCAACGCCCAAATCGCGCTGTTCTCCAGCTACATGATGGGGGCATCCCTTGATCCCCTCATCGCCCACCACCTTTCCTTCACTCACATGGCAAACCTCTTCCATCCCCTCATTTCCAGCCCCATTTCATTTCTTCCAGCCTAAAACCTCCTCGTAGGAAACCTCTCCTGATTCCACCGCCCCGCCCTCGCCCTCGCCAACTTCTCCGGGCTATGCACATAAGTCCCTGTCCCCGTCCCACTCCCCCACCACCACCGCTAGCCGCAGGACTCCCCTATCAACATCCATCCCCAACGCCGCCGCTCTCCTATTCAACCCCCTCCTTCACCGGACTCAAATGCTCCCGCACCATCTGAGCCGCCAGTTCGCGCTGCTCCAGCGCCGCCATCTCGCGCCGTTGCGCGGCGACTGGTAGGGCGCGTCGGGGGCGAGGTTGGCGGTTTTGCGGAGGGCGAGTTTATGTGTGGTAGACGCCAGGGACCCGCCGTAGTTTGTATTGGGGGGCGGCGCGGGAAGTACGTGGGTTTGTTGGGGTGAGGAGGTGCTGGGGGTTGGTGAAGGGTTGGTGTTCATGGAGTGGATGTGGTGGTGGTGCAGGGGTTATCGTTGGGGTGAAGGTTGTTGTTGTTGTTGCTGTTGAGGGGTGGGTGGGTTGGATTGTGGCGCGAGGCTCTTGCGAAGGGGATTGCCGGTGTTGTTGGACCTGGGCGGCGAAGGAGAGCGAGCCCGGGCCGACGGGCTTGGAGGGGGTAAAGGGGTTGGCGGGCATCGTGGAACGCAGCTGCGGGGACATGGTGCTCCTGGTCTGGGGCTTGCCGGCGTCGGGGTCGACATAGCGTGTGTAATTTGGGTTCGGGTGGGTCTGGAAGGAGCGCTGGATCACGGTCGTTGGTGTGCCAATGATGATTGCCTCCTGCTCGATGTTCCCGTTGCTGATGGACACCTGTGTCGAGGCCTCGCGCATCACGGGGTGCAATCGCGGATGCACGTATTTGACGTCGTACTCGTGCATGACCTCCTTCTGAACAATGGCCATATCCTTGCTCTGCTGGGAGAAGCGCGAGTGCGTGAGGAGCAGCTGCGCCGAGAGGATGACCTGCAACAGGACGCACTTGAAGACGGTGGTGCTCGGGCGCGGATCCATAGTCGGCAGCGGCAGAAAGAGCATGTGGATGAGGACGTGGCCGGGGCTGAACAGGCAGAACATGCGCAGCGTCGCCGGGTACGGATCCCAGACCTTCAACTCCCACACGTCGCGTGTCCTGTCGGGATGCGCTCGCTGATCGGCGGTCTCGGGCCTCAGAACCTCCTGAACAATCCGCATTGGGGTAGACGCGGCAGGCGACGAGTCCACGCGCACACGGCGCGCCGAGGGTGTCCCGGGTCCTGGTGCCTCCACGTTCCTCTCAAACAGCCGGTAGTGGCGTGATCGCGTCATGGCGTAGAAAGCGTTGAGGGCGGAAATCGAAATCAGCATCCATTGGAGAAAGTTGGCCTGAGTGAAGAGCGAATGTCAGCGAGACACTCCAGGGGACACGGAACAGCCCATCCTAACTTACCATGAGAGTGAACCAGCCGCTAGCGGGCGCATCGCCAAACACGTCATCAACAGCATCGCGCGTTCCTCCCGCATTCGCCCTCGCCAAAAGAAAGATGAAGTTGGCGGCAAGGCCAAACTTTGTGCCGAATCCCTGCGAGTCCCAGTCGAAGGTCTGGATCTCCTCCGACAGCCAGAGGTAAAAGTCCATGGGGTTGAGCATGGCGCGGAGCCGTTCCCTTAAGCGGCCGGCGCCGAACAAGCCGTTGCTGCTTCGGAGGCATGGCTGTTGAAATTGTTCTGTTGTCTGGGATTGCCGATGTCCTTTGCGGTTCCTTTGTTGTTGTCGCCCTGAACTAAATTGCTGAGCTTAGATCGCCATGTAGAGGACGGCGAATGGTTCGATAGGATCGCGTATTTTCACAGGTTCAGCTGCGTCTGTCGCAAAATCAAAGTCTTTGTTGAGCACAGTTGCGCAATGCCGGTCGGTAACTGTGTGATTATTGAAGGGAAGTTGAAAACGGAATCGTCAGTTCTCGAAGTTGTTTACGTCGTGAAAGAATCAGACCGGGGCAACGGCTCCACTTGCTGCCTGGGCTTGGAGCTGAAAGCGGGAAGACAGGGGTCTGCAGCAGGCAGTGGGGACGGTGGGGTTTGTCCCTGGTTGAGTGTTGGTCAGAGCTCCGACGCCGTCACCTCGACGGCTCCAACATCCAGACCTAGGAGACCGAAAACTGGCCATCCTTTTTTTTTTGCGACTGTCTGCTTTTTCGCCGGGAGTGACCTGCGCCAAATCTCAGGGAACAGTATTTGACGACGCCTCTTCTTTTCTGGTCACTAGCTGCCCCCCCTCCTTGACCTCCCTCGAGATGACGTCGCAAGCCGATTTCCGCGACAGGCAGTTCCTGGCCGTGATAGGCGACGAGGCAAGCAGCTCTTCTCGGAATTACAGCTAGAACCTATGCTAATCTTTGCGCCATCGATCAGGATTCCGTGACTGGCCTTCTTCTGGCTGGCATCGGGGTGCGTTTCCCCTCTCCCTTCCGCCTCCTTCCCTCTCCTTCAATTAACACGGCCGGCAGCATGTCACCGCACCGCCAGACAACCAGAAGAACTTCCTCATAGTAGACGCCAAGACAGATAACGCCGCGATCGAGGCTGCCTTTGAGAGGTTCACGACCGAGAGGAAGGACATTGGGATAGTGCTGATCAACCAACACGTTAGTCGACTCCCCTGCCTCATGGTCGGGGTGTGTTGCTGACGGAGTACTGTAGATCGCCGACAGGATACGGTACCGGATCGATACCTACACGCAAGCATTCCCGACCGTCCTCGAGATCCCGAGCAAAGACCACCCCTACGACCCGGAGAAGGACAGTGTGCTGCGGAGGGTGCGCCGGTTGTTTGGCGAATAAGGGGTATGATGCCGGTGTCATGAGGGGAGGAAAGAGGAGCCATTCATGTTCAATGCGTGCAATACATCAAACGTTTGGACGACTATACCGATGCAATGTCCGAATTCGATTATCGCCCGCCTCGAGACTCCGCCGTGCCTGCAGGATGCTATGAAAGAGAGATGCGAAAGGGAAGAGCTAAACCAACGGAACTCCGAATGCCAACAAACAACACCAGGAAACAATCGCTGCATCAAATCCGTCTTATGTCGTATGCATGCGTGCCAAGTATAGTCTCAAAATAGGTGATCCTCCTCTCCTCTACACCCGCAACGCAGCCGCTCGCGTCAACGGCTTAGAGGTCGAGCATCCCACCCAGGGCGCCCCTCTTGACGCCAAAGCTCACTGAGGCAGTCAGGCAAGTGATGTGCTCGTCGTCCTTGCTGTAGACGTCCGCCTGGACGACGTACTTGCCCTGTGCACCATGTTAGTCACATACTCCACCAAACAAAAGTCAAGGAGTCATGGAGAACGTACAGGAGGAATCTCCTTGGGCAGGTCGACCGCCTTGATCAGCGAAATCTTGCCCTTCTCAATGGGGCACTCGAGGTCCACGTTCTTAATCTCCTTGCACAAGTCGGCCGTCGTCTTGATAAGACGGATGTAGCCGTACTTGACCTCCAGGTTAACATATGCACCCTCGAGAATCGTCTCCTTGACCGTGCCGGTGGCCTCAATAAGAAGAGTCGTGCCGCTGAAAGACGGTGTTAGTCCATATGCACCCGTACAATCAATGTTCAACCAAAGATGGAGTGCGGGACGTACGCTTGGGGCGGGTTCGGCGTTAAGATAACCTCCTCGATGCTGATGATGTCGTCGCTGCGGTCGGCGTCGCAAAAATGGAGCGGGTTCTGTCCCGGGACGTTGAGGTCCTCGTCACGCTTGGATATGCTATGGTCCTCAAAGCGGAAGACGTTGCGGGCGTTGACGCTCGCCGCGAGGGCGAGGACAACTGCGGAGAGCCTCATGGCGACCGCCCTATCAGTGGATTGCGGGGAAGCCGAATGTGCGGTCCCTCTTCAAAGAAGGTGGACAGGGACAGTTGAGGTCGGATTTATGGTGTTGCGAAACGAGGCGATTCGGAGCGCGAGGGAATGTTTCAAACCCGGCCGTTGAGGTGTCGATGGCGATGGCGACAATGATGGGATGGCGAGACTCAGCGACACCGACAGCGGATCGAATCAAGCGCAAGGCGGCAGTGCTGAGTGGTTGGCCTGCCACGCCTGGACCACTGCGGGCAGCTTCCAACCACACGTCATGGCGAAGGAGCCCGACCCTGATTTGCTGTGTTCCAGGTTGCTTGGTTGAATGGACGTGTCATGTGAGCGGCTGTGGATCAGAGCCATCTGCGCTGTCCAATCAACTGAATCCAAAACAAAACAGGGGGTTGACAGGGAGTACATCCTGGCTTTTGATGGAATTTGTTGAAACGGGAAAAGCAACCCGCATTCTGGAAGCTATCTTCACTTTTAAGATGTTTTAAGGCTTTTCTCTTTCACAGATTCAAGGCCCCAGGCTCCATGATATTTGAAGCTCATTCTAAATGCATCGGCTTGGAGCGGGAGATCTTGTGGTACGTCAAGATTTTTGTCCCGTGTGTGACTGCAACAACCCGGAGTCAATGAAATGCAAAAATCCCATCTGTCTTAGCCCAGCAAGTGGTTGGTCTAACAAAGAGAAGGCCGCATTCGCCACAATGCAGCCGAGTCTTTTGTGGCTCCTGTGGCAAAGTTAATCATTTGGAGTTCTGAGGAAGATCCCAGCACAAGGCAGCACGCGCCTGCTGAGCTAAACTAATTCCGTGACGTCAGCCGCGATATTTGGAAACAAATGTGAGGCATGATGCCAGTGTCATGTCGGAGCCAGGTCTTGACTATTCATGCTGCAACCCCAAAGCAGAAAGAAGACAGAAGACGGTCCAACGAGCACCTCCCTATTCTCTAACTCTTTCTCTCATGAGTTACCACAGTCCTTGATCAAAATCATGGTCATGAGGAAGACGAGCTGGTTACCCAAGTGTGGCGACGGAAGAGCGACCGCGATCGGACGACGTTGGTGTTTGTCGTCTGTTGGGGCTAAATTTGGTATTGTGTCACTAAATCAACGGTGTTTCTGCAGCCTGGAGCACCCTTTTCAGCTGGAAAGCTCCCATTTTCTCTCACCTTCTCTACTTTTCTCGTCAAGACTCTGTCAACAGGCCACAGCCCTGGTTTTTTTCTCACCTCCTCTGCTTTGCTTCCCTGAACTCTCGGCCTCTCGATTCTCCATCACAAAATTACCGCGTTCGCAAAAGACACATGCCTTCCCCGGTCGGTGTTTCTCCCATCACACACGGCGCCTGAGAGAAACCATGCACGGGACGTGCAAGAGACCGCTGACAGTTGACGGGCAATTTCGTCTCAACGATTTTCCTCTCCGCCCGCTCGTTGTTTTTGTTTGGCCGCGTTGCTCAGCCTCGCTCGACCAATCGCGGACCTCACAGGCAGGCAGCGAACGGGAAGGAACCTGGCAGTCGCGGCACAAGTCAGCCCGCGCCCGCGCCCAGTCGCCCACTTCTCGTCCACGCCCGCCTTCTGGCCCGTCTCTGGTCGCTCGCGCCCCTTCTTCTTCCCCTTCCTTCCGCTCCCCCAAAAATCTTTCCCCAAGGCTCTGCGATGCAAAGCTGCATCGTGATTGGCCCATGCCGACACATTTCCCTCTGTGTCCTCTGGGCGACATCCCAGTCTCACACTCCCGGTCAGTCCCAGTCCCAGAGAGTCGCAGCCCGTTGCCCTCTGCACATTCACACATGGGGCATTGGGGGGGTCTTCTCTCTTCTTGACTGAACGCAGTGCAGCACTGGCGCTTTTGGTGTGGGCCCCCCTCCTGCACCTTGCACTTTCCACACTTCCGCACTCTGACCCTCCTCCTCCTTCAAACTCTGCCTCTCCTTCTTCACTCCCCCAATTTTTCGCGTTACCCATCTGGCCTCGTCGTCCTCCTCGTCGTCGACTCTTTCCGAATCCAAGCTGGATTCTCCAATTCTGCGTCCCCCCGACTCGGTTCTCTCGATCCCGCTTTCTTTGTCCTCGAGGCGCCTCCCCCATTTCCATCCCATCCTATTGTGATCTCCCGCCCCGAAACCTGGCTTCACGATCGCCACGCTCGACTTTCAGACAGCACCATTCTCTGCGTTCCAACCTGCTGCACCAAGACCTCGACAAGTTGGCCGCCGACCTCGAGACAGCGACGCAATCGATTGCCAACCTTTAGCCAGCTTCGACGTTGCTCGCGACACCCCTTCCAAGTCGAACCCGCCGTCTTCCGACCGACCCGACCGACCCGACGGGAGCCCACAAGACGCGAGAAGCGTGGCTGCGACCGACTGCCGCGTCGCAGGTAGCACATCCGATCGACGTCGGCGGGTGCCACCCTTGTCGTCGGCATTGGTCTTTTCAATACACCCATCCCCGTTTCAATCGCGTCGGCACGCAAAGATTATGACAGACAAGCTGCCGCCCCTGTCGACGCCCCTCGCGCTTCCCAGTCAGAGCACCGTCTCTCTTTCGGGTCCCATCTCGGCTCGAGATGCCCCCCGAAAGCCCGAGGCGGACGAGGAGGAGCCATACACCATCAAGTGTATATGCAACTTCGCTGGCGATGACGGAAACACGATATTATGCGAGACGTGCGATACATGGCAGCACATCGGGTGCTATTACCCGGACAACTCGGACGATGTTATACGGGATGACTTTGTGCACTCTTGCGTCGATTGTCAGCCACGGTACGTGGACCGCCAGCGGGCGATCCAGCGCCAAAAGGCAAGGACCGCAGTGCTTCCCGTGGAAGAGGCGGCCGATAAAAAGCCAAAACGGCCGCCCTCCAAGAGCCACAAGAAGAAGCCCAAACCATCAGATCTTCAGATCAATAGCGCTCAGCCAGGGGCGTCAGAGAGCACAAAGCACATCAGTCACCAGGACAATCCCCACCCCCCGAAGAAGACCAAAAACTCGCACAAGCCGAGCCAGTCGGTCAGCTCCCAGGCCCCGAAGCGCAGCCCTTCCCACGGCACGGCAAAGCTTGCTCAGCCAACCCCTCTGAGTCCCGCGACCACTCCGCCAGATCTCCCAGACGATTTCGAGCTCCACAACTACTCTTCGGGCTTCTTATCCCTTTACAACGAGCAAGCCTTCCAGATCGTCAACACCAACAGTTTTTCGGACCTCCGGGTGTCGAATACCATGGCGGCCTGGCTGCGCGATCCCGCCAAGATGCAGCAGGAGACTGGCCTGACGTATAGCGATGTCTTCCAGAAGCTCCCTTCCAATATGGACGCTCTCAGGGCTACACCAGAGATTGAGCTGGCCAAAAAGGTCATTCCACCAGGCACTGTCATGCAGTGGCAGTGTCTCAGGGCATCCACGGCAATCGAGAAGGATGTTCCACTCATGGAAGTCAATGGTCAGGTTGGTTTCCAGGCCATGTACTGCGCCGATCCCGAGCATCGCTGGTCCGAATTGTCCGCACCGCTCCCTTTTGTTCTCTTCCACCCGCTGCTTCCACTCTACATCGATACGAGAAGGGAAGGGTCCGAGGCTCGCTTCGTCCGCCGGAGCTGCAGGCCGAACGCCGTCCTGGAGACTTACCTGTCAGGCGGGGGCGGATACCACTTCTGGCTCGTGAGCGACCGACGAATTGCGGCAAAAGAACAAATAACGATCCCGTGGGATTTTCGGTTCCCAACAGCCGAGAAGACACACGCCCTCCGCGTCCTTGGACTTGGTGACGATATGGCGAGTGTTGATACTGAGCCAACGGTCGAAGAAAGCGATTACCAAAAGTACGGCGGCTGGGTTCATTTGATCCTTTCGGAACACGGAGGCTGCGCCTGTAACTTGGGACCTGAGTGTGCGTTTGCTCGCTTCCACAGGAACTATCTGGCCAAGTCCCAGCCGCGTGTCAACCTGCCAAAGAGCAAGAAGCGCAAGCCAAAAGCTCAACACGCCATTTCTCCCACGAGTACGGGCCATGCAACAAACAGCCGGGCCCCTAGTGAGGGCCACCTGGAAGACATCCCCGAGCACGACCGCCGATCCGTGTCGAGCACCTCTCGCAGCAAGCCCCCGAGTCGCGACATGACCCCAACCGCCCGTCAGGGTTCATTCGATACCCTTGGCATACTCACCGAGCCCACCGATCGAGATAAGAGGAAGGTGGCCATGGTTGAGGACACGTTCCGCCGCATGGAGCAACAACAGCAACAACCGCAACGGAAACGGAAACGCGTTTCCGACGGGTCTAGCGTTTCCCAGGCAAAGGTCTCCAAAACCAGCTCCGCCGCCCAGACCCCCAATTTTACTCATGGGTTCGACCGAGGCTACGTTGACGCGGGGACGGAGACCTCGAGGAATAAGTCTCGGTCTCCAAGCGGTGTGAGCCCGACCCATCACAAGAGCCCCCAGGAGAATCCCGGCTCAAGAACCGGATCCGTCTCCGCCCGCTCTCGTCATGCCTCGGTCGGGCCCCTGCCGAGTTACTGTGATGCCGCCGTGCAGACCGATTTTCCCGAAACAATCGACACGACAACTCCGAGGCGGAAGGTGGGGTCTTGTCTCAGGAAACGAATGCTTGAGAACTGGCACCACCTCCGTTTGGAGGAGGAAGAGAGGGTCAAACGCCGCGCCTTGGAGCGGACACCATCTGTTACCATGGACATCGACAGTCCAGCTGATCAAGCCAAGCTCCTCGCCTCGCCAGCCTCGACAAGAGAAGCTGAGACGGCTGGTCCCGATCTTTCGGTTGCGAGAGAGCCAAAGGACCATCCGATGCCAGACGCGCGGTCAGTGTCTCCGACCAACACCACACGCCAGAGCCCTACCCCTGTCATCGCCATTAAGGACAAGACGATCAATCTCAGCGTGCAGATGCCCCTCGTCCCAATCCTGGAACAACCTGCGTCCGCAACCCCGTCGACATCCACCCCGGTATCCGCAGGACCGGCGGCGATACAGTCGCCTTTTAGCGCCATCAGCCTTACGAGTCCATTCGGCCCGCCCTCCATCAACGGCGTGGTTGCAACCCCCAGTCCCATCAAGAAAAAGTTGAGCTTGAGCGATTACAAACACCGGATGAACAAAGCAGCGGCCGCCCGGCCGCCAGTAGGGACCACTCTACTGAAACCCGCCTCGGGCTCGGACGAGCCAAAGTCGGCGACCAGCATAGAGGGCGAGCCGAAGAACTCGCCCATAGCGGAGAAGGTTAGCGAGACGACTGGTCCTGGCGCCCCATCAACGACGACGACGGCGACATCTTCGACTCCCTCCGGGGCAGTGTAATACTATATAGACCGCAATGGTGCGGGCACTGGCTTGTTCTGGCGTTTCACATCGGCTCGACTCTGATATCAACTACCCAACATTGGACCTGTGGTCTACAGCTCACGCTTGGTCTTCTCTTCAGTTCCTCTCTCTCTTCTCAACAAAACGGCAAAGGGGGGCGGCCTGGTTGCGGGACAAATCATTATTAATGCTGGATGGCGTTTGAGCGGGGGTCTTTTGTGGGGAGTTCCTCTCTGGGTTTTAACGGCTGCTGCGGGTAAAGGGAAATTGGGATTTTCTATTTCTGGTCTGGTCTGGACTGGCGCGGGCAAAGGGAAAGGTTCAGGGGTTTTTCTTTTATGGGTTGAGACTTTGACCTGGCTTGGGATCTTTGGGGTTGGGGTTTGCTTGTTGGGATTCTCTGGGAGCGCGCGGGTCGTTCTTTTATTTCTTTTCTCTTTTTTTTTTTGGCCACTTTTTCGCCTTTCTTTCTCGAGTTGATGATGAGTGGATGGGTGGATGGGTGAATGGGTTGGAGGGGGGATGGGATCTGTTTGTTTAGGTTTCTGTGGGATTAGCTATGTGGGTTTACTTTAACTCGCCTGCTCGGCATGGGTATGCTATGGGATGGTGATTGTTTGTGGGTATGCTTTTTATCGTTGAAAGTGAGTTGTGTGATGAAAGCTTGGGAAAGATGGGTTTGTGAACAGATAGATACCTTCCTTCCTTTCCTCCTTTATTCTCTATTCTCTTTTCTCTCTTGTTTGAGGTGCGATGAGAGGGTTTTTTTGCGGTTTTCTGTTGATGATGGATGGGATGGAATGGATAAATAGATCCTCCTCCCGAACCTGTGGATGATGGATTATGGACGATACTGAGGGGTGAGAGACATTTGTGTCTCTCCCCCCCCCCCCCCCCCCTCTCTCTGTGTCTTGTCACTACGGCCGGCCTCATTAGAAGGAGTGGCGGGTGGACGGACGGACAGACAGACAGACAGACAGACAGACAGACAGACAGAACCACCATGCTTCTCCTGGAGAATGATTGATCGATTGGTCAGTTGTTTTTGGGGAGGCTGTGATGTGGGAGCGAATGTATGACAATGAGACATTTTTAGGTTGCGATACCAATGATGAGCACGCTGCTTGGGTACTTCAAGATATTATGTGGGCTGGAGTGGCTGTAATGTGACTGATCCCTTGTCCTGCATTCTATCCGTTGATTTGGAATTGTTTTGGTTGCCGCAAGAGGAATGGATGTTTTGGAGATGAGCTAGGAAGTACCTTTCAAACCTAGTGTGGTCGATGATCGTTCTCACTCCATTGTGATCAGTCATGGGTGCGGAACGAAGGAAAAGAGACTGCTTTGTTATCTTGAGGCGGTTGCTAAGCTTTGGTAGTCTTGATGTGATGAAGGTACCGAGACAGTAATAACGAGCCTATGTTTATGCCGAGGGTTATGGTGCCCTCTTGGGGATGGATGGCTAGTCGATATGAAGAGGAGCAGGGCAGGAAGGGTTGTCAGCAGGTGGCTGTGAGCTTGGGGTTGACTGACTTGAAAGGGAGTATGTGACAGGGAGATATCGGAGACCCGGGTTGTGAGGAAATTTATGAGGCAATGAGATATGAAGCTGGTATTCGG
Source organism: Collariella sp. IMI 366227 (assembly GCA_027946355.1). Lineage (NCBI taxonomy): Eukaryota > Fungi > Ascomycota > Sordariomycetes > Sordariales > Chaetomiaceae > Collariella > Collariella sp. IMI 366227. The sequence continues at coordinate 1,499,167 of JAPEUS010000005.1, read as the reverse complement.
CGCAGCAATATACGTATCACCTTAAAAACACCACTCCTTAAACCAAGCAAATCCCAGACACTCAACACCAAGTGCTCTTCTGAAGGCAGAAAAAGGCCGTTGGGAAATCCAGGAGGTCGCCCCAGAGCTGAGAGCCCAACGAGATTCCGAGAGTTGGATGGGAAAATATCACAAGCGAGGGAGGGGAGGGGTAGTTATACTCCTTGTAAGATGGAGCCATGACGCAAGAATTCTTCCATCACGGGCAAGTGGTTGTTGTAAACTGCTCCTTCCACTTGCTGGGATGCTGCATACATCGGCCCCTATTCAGACAACGATATCAACCCCATTCTCTTCACCCGACCGCCCCCGCCTTCCGTCCCTCTTCCACCTTTCCGCGCCTCTTGTCCCACCCCGAACACAGCTGAAATGTGAACAATGCAAGTCCGTCCAGAGTTAACGAACGGCCCGTCCAACCTCCGACCTCCGTCGCCGTCGCACAAAACCACACCCTTTGTCCCCCAAGCCGTCCAGTCCCTCCCCAACCCTCCTTACCCGCCGGCGAAGCCAAACCGGAGATGGCTGAACAAAGCGCCACCCACATGCTGCCGACGAGACGCGGTGCGACACACCATCTGTCTCTGACATGTCTCTCTCTCCGCCGGCCAACGCCCGACGACGTCCACCGAAAGCGCGGCTCAAGAGCTCCGATGTGCCGACTTTCTTTACAGAAGGGACAGCAAGACAGAATAATCCACGCAGTGGATAGGGTAGCAAAAAACGTGAATCAACAACAGTTTTCTGTCCCGTACTATCTGATCAAATCTCTATAGGCGCCAGTAGCAAGTCGTAGTGAGATGTCAATTTTAAACATAGCCATAAAGATCCTGTAGATGTCGTTCCATTTTCATCAAGTCGTGATTAACCGATGCCGTTACCACCCTTTCGTATCCTGTAAGTGAAATCTAAGAACGAGTAGTAGAGCAAGGTCAGGCTTGCTAGCAACATAAACATGAATGGTATCCGGTCTCGAGGTAAAACAAATCGCAGATCTGACATGTCAAGAGCTGAATGTAAACCCGACCCCCAGAAATACCGTGACGCCCCGCCCCAGAAGCACACACACACACTACGCTCTCATGATAGCTGACACAATGATCATCAACCCCGTTCCGACGACGCCTGACACCACCACAAGCCCCCGCTCTAACCAGCCCTCTGCTCTATCGTACCAATTTTCAAACCTCCACTCTCCCCAATCCCTCCAACCTTAATCACGCCCCCGTCCCCGGAACATAATACCCCCCATCCCCCGGTCCGGGTTAAACCCACCAAAACTACTCAGCTGCACGAGATAATTCCAATCCATGCCCCCTTCATATTCCACATCCCGCATTGGCATCAGACCCCCTCCTCCGCCTGCGCCGCCTCCTGCCATGTCCATTGCTGGCTGTTGCTGTTGCTGTTGCTGATGATGCTGGTGCTGATGCTGCTGGTCGTCGTGATGCTGCTGATGGTGGCCGGTGGTGGTGGCATACAGGTTTGTATCGTAGCCTCCTGGCATTGTCGTTGCTGTTGTGTACATCATCGTTGCGTCGTCTATCATTACCGCTGGGGGGGTGTCCATTTGGTGTTGGTGTTGTTGGTGGTGTTGTTGGTGTTGGTGTTGACGGGGTATCGGAGGAGGTGGTGGTGGTGAGAGCGCGGCTGGGTTGGTGGTGCTGCTGGTGCTGGGGCGGTAGAGGTCGGTGGAGGGCATCCCTGTGCCGGGTGGCGAGAGAAGTTGGTGGCGGAGGTGAGGTTGTTGTTGAGGGTTGAGGAGGCCTTGTGGGAGCGGGGGACCACCAGGGCGTTTTGATCTGGCAAGGGTATTTCGGAGGAGTGTGATGATCTTTGGCGTGGCGAGGGTCCGGCCAAGGCGAAACTCTGCCTGCTCGCGCGCGTCCCAGGCCTTCACGAAGAAGCGGCCGAAGGCAATGTGCAAGGGGTTTCGGTTGAGGCGGCGTAGCAGGTCGCGCCGGTCGTGGTTCTCAATCATGACAGTCCAGGCGCGCTCGCAAAGATCGCCTGTCGTGCGCCTCATCAGGTCGTTGACGAGGCAGAGGTAGCCTGGGAGGGGAAAATGCGCATGTGTGTACCAGGTGAAGCCTTTGAGCATGTCGGTGCTCTGGATGAGATTGTCGTACTCAATCATGCGTAGGGCTTCCATAAAGTAGTTGTCGCGCTCGTGTTGGTCGACACTGTCGCTGTTGTTGCTCCGGCAGAGGAAATCAATGATGCGCAGCTTGCAGAGGGCCTGCCGCGTCATGAGTACGGTAAAGTTGTGCAGCGGAATCTTGGGATCACAGAGTTTGAGGTAGTATGTCTCGATATACGAGCAGAAATGCGCCAGGTCCTTGGGCAGGTACTGGTTGGCGGTATGGGTCAAGACGTCGGGAGAGGTAGGGGATGGACTGAAGTGAACCATTGGCTTGTGTAGCGGCCGCCCTCCGGGGGTAGTGACCGTCTCTCGGACTTTCTCGGACGATGCCGCCACGGCAAGCTCAATGCGGGTGAGAGAGAAGACCATCTCGGTAGCGCCGTGGTAGGGGCCTGGTGCGGCTTTGCTGTGGACGTTCAGATCCGAGTCGTTGATGTTGAGCGGGAGTCTGGTGATTACTTCATGTTCGGGGCACGAGGACAAAGCGGTGACAGATGAGCCCGTGATTTCGGCAATGCGTTTGTCAAAGATGACAAGCTGCCACCATAGCCGCCTTCGTTGCTCTGCTTCGAGCGCAGGAAGGTGGACGTGCGAAACTTCTCGATGGAGGCCGAGTTTGGTGGCTATCCTAAACGCAAGACCAAGGAGACAAAACATGGATCGTGGGTCAACATAGGGCCGCGCGCCGAGCTAGAAGGTGTCAGTACAAGGCCGACAAGGGCCTGGTGGGGGATTGCGGGCTAGTTACCAGGTAGAGGAAGAAAGCCTGCAGAACCATCAACTCATCCGAGCGCATGAATCCGGCGTTGACAAGCGCTTGCTGGGTGGCGTTATGGTACTTTCCTAGGAGGATGGCCTTATCCTCGCCAAACGTGCTGTGGGCCTCCTCCTCTGTCAGGGACGTGATGGCAGCGAAGTAAATTGCAAACATGAGAGCTTCAAGGGGCTTTTCAATCTTGGCGGGATTGGCGCTGGCGGTGATGATGAGGGCCTGCAAGGTCGGAGCGTGGGTGATTTTGAGTAAGGGGTTGACGTTATTGATGTAGATCTGCCAGAGCTGGAAAATTTGAATGGCAGAGGGGTGTGCATTAGCCACAGTGGTCGGTGAGCCTCCAACGACAAATGGAAAGCCGTCGCTGTTCCCAAACATGGTGTCGTAGGCATGGTGTATTGTCGGACCCTCCTCCTCATCTGAAGATTCATCGTCCCCTCCGCGGTACTGTAGATAACGTTAGCGCCAGTGCCCCTCAGGAGAGGTGTTGTCTGAGGGAAAGATGATCCACAAGGGATAGTGTTAAAAAAAAAAAAAAACCACCAAAAAAAAACCCCAAGTAAACACAGATAGTTGCGGCAAGCAATATGTTGAAAACAGAGGACGCGAAACACTGTGAAAACATTGACAAGCAAAAAGGTGAGGACGTACTTCATGACAATTCCCAAGCCATCGCTGTCTAAAGAAGGCTTAGTCTGAATCTGGTCCTCAAGAGTTGGGGGATGGTTTAAGTGAACTGACTTTTCTTGGCCATGGCCAGGGGAGACATGGTCGGCAGAGCTCGACGGCGACGTCTTTAGTCCGCTCAGGTCCTGCTCAAGGTCGGCAACATCGTCCCCATGGTCCGAAGGCTTCAGGTCGTGGGCAATCGGATCAAATTTAACGCCATGCTGAGACAGCAGGGACTCGTACTTCCGGAGGCGGTCGATAAGCTCCCGTTCTTGGTGCGGCTTCTTCTTGCGGCGGCGGGGTGGCTGCGGGGGAACCACACGGCACTCGACGCCGGCCTTGACGCAGTTGGCACACGGCTTCTGCTTGTCGCAGCGGACCTTTCGTTGCTGGCACAGGACACAGGAGTGGCCGCGGGTCAGTTTCATGACCACCGACTCGGGCACAAGGCCTCTCGGAGGCGAGGAGGGCGGCGGCGGCAGCGGCAGCGGCAGCGGCGCAAGCGGATCAGAACCAGAAGTCTGTTCCGAAGCCATCTTGTAGCGTGTGTCCGGCCACGTCGGGGCCCCTGGGTGTGCTAGAATGGGGCCTGGGACAGATGGTGGGCTGCCGGAGACGCGGGCGTGCTGCTCGGGTCCGAGAAAGGGGCCCAGCAACCCAGCAACCCGGCGTGCGGTTGGTTTGATTTTGGGATCTGCCGCTTGGCTCCTGGCCTCGCAGATACCGTCCCTGGGGCTAACCACAAGATGTGGGGCCCCCCGCTGGCAGAGCCGCACGCAACCTGCGCCAACGGTGTCCTCGGAGGGCCCAACAAGCGACGTGTGGGCTGGAGATGGCGGCACGAGCCGGTGGGAGCTGCGATGTCCCGCGGGGCGAGTACCGTGCCGTACCAGAGGCCGCGGGCGAGGGGGCAGCACACCAGCGACGGATGATGGGTGGCTGCCAGCTGCCAGATCCCCGGGAGCGGTGTTCTCGGGTGGCGTACGCCGGTCTGAGATGTCGGTGGGATATGCGACGATTACTATGCGGGTCTCAAAGGCGCAGGCCTCGCCGGGAATGTCGATGTGCGCAGAGAGAACAGTCAGTTGCAGTGGGATGCAGCAGAAGCGCAGCGGGAGGGCAACACAAGGAAACGGTGAGGCGAAGGGAGGGGAGGAGAGGAGATAGCCCGGCACCTGACAGCCACGGAAGCCAAGGCACACACACACACACACACACACACCGACGCTCTGGGGCAGACAGACGGCACGGGGGTTGGTGCTGGACTCCTGGAGGCAAACAATGTGTGGTTAACCCTAGGGCTGGGCCTTTTCCCAGGCAAAATGGAAAATGGTAGCCATATTGCCGCGCTCGGCACCAGGTGAACAACCTGTAGCGAGGCAAGGGAGGGCCCAGACACTGTGTGAGTGTGAGAGTGTGGGCGGCACTTCCAGCTCGGGGGCCGCGCTTTTTCGGAGAGGGGAGAAGACTGCGGGAAGGAACCCAAATCGCGGCACGGAGCAAGAAGCAGGCCAAGCACCGTGTCAGCTGTCGCCGGTCCGTCGTTTAGGACAAAAGAACCCGAGCCCCGATGTGGCGTCTGCACAAGGGCGGCATAAGTCTCGGGACCGAGCAGCCGCTGGAGATGTCCGACCTGGGCGTCATCTGGAAGGAGCTGAATGGGGGCTAAGCCCAGACAAGACGATCGACAGGGATGCTCAAGCCCGACATAAAAAGGGCAAACGCAGAGGCCAGGTTTGCCTAATTCAAGCAGGGAGACCCTGTACTTGGCGCCGGTTTTCTGTACCGACTTACACGAGACGACAGGGGTGTAAGACCCTTCGAAAAAACCACGTCCGATGGGGAAAGTCCAACCCAATAAACACCACGAGCTCCAGTGCGCATCATCAACCGACCAAGACACAATCCCCGATGGCAGAAGAAAAGAACGAGCTGACGCCGAGAGCGCGAGTCCGGCGGGTCAGCTCGTGGGCGTTCGGAGATATTGCTCGGCCTTGCTCCAGGCCAGCTCTGCTAGCTCTGCGTGCACCACCCCAGCAAAGTGAGAGTCTCGTCTCCTGCCCGAGACCATGTCGGGTGCTAGGTCGGCCGCAGCTGCCATATAACACAACGGACTCGCGGGCTCGCACGAGCGAGTTCTCCGCGAAAGTTCCAGAAATGCCACACGCGGTCGCGCAATTTCGTGAATGTGAAGGAATTTTGTCGTCTCCTTCTCACTCTCTCGGTCCCTGACTCCCCGTCGTCGACAAACTACCAACCTAGATCCGGGCCTGCGTTCCTTTCTCTCTCGCCGTTACCGATGCAGGGTCCATCTCGTGTTTCTGGGAGACCCTCGTTCATCTGAGCCATTGCCGGCTTCTCTCCCTCTCCCCTCTTCTCCTCTCCCCCATCTCAACTTCCGCCGGTCAGGTTGAGATCAGACGCTGTCGACGACAGGCGCCGACCTTACCTCACGCCACGGACGCCGCTGTCCGTCCCAAAGCAGTCCCCACCATGGCTGCCGAGGCAAGGTCTTTCACCTCAGGTGGCAGTGGCTCCGGCCGGCCTGCTCGAAACGAGGTCCATGCCGAAATCAGCGACGCCGAGCAGCTCGCGCCCACCGGGCCTCCCCAGGGTCCTGGCGTGGGCGGCGAGCTCTACAACCCCAAAAGCGTCCGCTTCTGGCTGACGCTTTTGTGCAACTTCCTGGCCCTCTTCCTCGTTGCCCTCGACCGCACCATTATCGCCACGGCGGTCCCGCGCATCTCGGACGAGTTTGGGTCCCTCGGCGACATCGGCTGGTATGGCTCCTCGTACATGTTGACCACGGCCTGCGCCCAACTTCTTTTCGGCCGCATCTACAAATTTTACGATATGAAATGGTACGTCATTGTGCCACCCTCCTGCAAGTCCCCGCCGCCTCGCTGACAGCAAGCCAGGGCCTTTCTCACTAGTATCGTCGTCTTCGAAGTCGGCTCGGTCATTTGTGGCGCTGCCCCGAGCTCCATCACCTTCATCATCGGCCGTTCCATTGCCGGTCTTGGCTCCGCCGGCATATTCTCCGGATGCATGCAGATCATGATCCCCATGGTCCCGCTCCACCGCCGCCCCGGCTTTCAAGGCCTCTTCGGCGCCGTCTTTGGCATTGCCTCGGTTATGGGGCCCTTGGTCGGCGGCGGTTTTACCGGCGGAGTCACCTGGCGCTGGTGTTTCTACATCAACCTTCCCATTGGCGCCGTGGCCATGGCGTTTATGTTTTTCTTCTGGAACCCGCCAAAGCAGCACCGGCCTCCGGTCAGTTGGGGGATGCACATCAAACGCTTGGATCCCCTCGGCATGCTTTTTCTCCTCCCAGGGGTTGTCTCCCTCTTTCTTGCACTGGAATGGGGTGGCTCGAAGTATGCCTGGAGAGAGTGGCGTGTTGTGGTGCCCATCGCCATCTTTGCCCTTTGCATGGTGGCCTTTATTGCGGTTGAGATATGGAAGCCCAATTATGCCTCCGTGCCACCACGGGTGATAACACAACGAAGTGTCGCGTTTGGCACTGGCTTCACATTTTTCTTGGCCGGTTCCATGCTGATGTTGGTGTACTTCGTACCTGTGTGGTGTAAGTCTTTTTTTTTTTTTTTTTTTTTTTGTCCTCAAGTCTGAGGAAATTGCTGACAGCCCTAGTTCAAACGGTCAAGCAGGTTGACCCGATGCAATCAGGCATTTACACCTTGCCTCTTGTGCTCAGCCTAGTCGTTTCGAGCATAATGTCCGGTGGCATCACAGCCCGTATCGGTTACTATGTACCGTCGATGCTGGCTGCGCCATCAATCATGTCCATAGGCGAGGGCATGATGACCACGCTGCATCGGGACAGCCCGGTATCTCACTGGGTCGCCTACCAATTCGTGTCCGGCTTCGGTCTCGGATTTGGAATGCAGACCGCAGGACTTGCCGTGCAGACGGTGCTCGCTAAGGACGATGTCAGCACTGGTATTGCCATTAACTTCTTCGTCCAGCAGCTAGGCGGCGCCGTGTTTACGTCCGTGGGGCAGACCATCCTCATCAACACCCTCGTCTCCCAGCTCTCGTCCATCCCCGGACTAGATGGAAAATCTATCACAAGCGAAGGTGCCACAAAACTTGCCGAGAAGGTTCCGCCGGAAGAAGTCCTAACGGTCATTAACGCGTATAACAACGCCTGCCGCCGCATCTTCTTCGTCGCCATGGGTCTGGCCTTTTGCTCTTTATTCTGCGCCTTTGGCATGGAATGGAGAAGCGTCAAGAAAGGCCGTCAAATCCCCGCTCAGCCCGCCGATGTCGAGACCAAATCTGCTCCCCAAGCAGTCCAGCAAGACTCCTCAACCTCCGAACAACCTGACCCGGAGACGCGCCCAACCGGCCCCGCCCCGGGAAGACCTTTCTTCGAGAATACCCTTAAAGGCCACCGGCGATCCAAATCCTCCGGCGGCGGCCGAACGCTGTCCATGTCGCAGAACGTGCTTAGCCGGGTGGAGCGCAGGCAGTCGATGCGCAGTGACGGCGGTCGTAAGCCGGGCGTCCTGACCAAACCGGCGCCTCACTCACAGCAGCCCGACAGGCGGAGCTTCCCACGCTCAAACTCGAGCTTCAAGAGGCGCAGTCTACCCCCGTCGAGAGATGATATGTTGGCGGGGGTGCTGCAGGATTGGGCTAGGTTCTCGCGGGCGCATGAGGAAGAGGAGGTGTTGGGGGCGATGGAGGCGGAGGAGCAGCAGCAGCAGGAGGAGCAGCAGCAGATGGGGAAGCTGGAGAGGGAGAGAATCGAGAAGGAGAGGTGGGAGAAGGGAGAGAAGGGGAGGTTGGAGAAGGTTGAAGAGGATAGGGAGAAGAAGGAAGGGGGAGAAGAAGGAAGGGGAGGAGAAGAAGGAGAAGGAGAAAGGGGTGGAGGGGATGGAGCGTGGAATGGGAGTGGGAATGAGAAGAGGAGGAGTGGGATTAATTGACTTGACTAACTAATGAATGCCCTGAAATGTTGCATGACCCAGCTAATGCACCTGGAGGACACAACAACACGCGATCTGAGGCTCGGAGCTACGCCGCATCGGACAGTACTGTCAAAGACACGGCCGGATTTGCATTGGGGGGCGGACGGATGTCACAAGCGTAATGAATTGCATGGGTTATAATTGCATGGGTTATGGCTTTTGTCATTGGAGTCGGCGTTGTTACTGAATTTTGTTTTTTGGAGAATAGAAGAAGCGGATGGGAAAGGCGGGAAGCAGAGGAGTGATGGGGCACAGACTGGTCGGGGATGATGCTGAAGTAGCTACCGGAGTACATAGGCAGCTGATCATGGTAATGCAGAGATGCCAGCGAGTTGAACTGTTAATTTTGCGTACTTGTTGATGCCCCTTATGTAGTGTTTACCAGTGTTTGAACAAGGAACGCACTCCTTCCAGTTTGAGAGTTTGTAATCCGCAACAATGCAATGTTTCCTAACCTTGCAGCTTGTCAAGACAGCTGGTAATAAAAAGTCAACCTGTAGGGGCGAATGATTATGCAGAGTGGTCTTGATTCTGATTTCAAGGGGAATTTCTACAGTTACATACAATACACTATACAACCACCAGCCACATCACAGCAGCATGTTCTGCGTGCTCCAACAACCACCAGCCCAGCAGCTCTTCGACCGCACGTCTTTCAACGGCCCGATCAGGGATGAAGCGCCAGACAGACAAAAGAAACCGTTTCAAAACACCGGCCTCCCCCCTGCCCCTTATGCAAAATGACGAACCACCTCCGCGCCCTGCCCCTCTAGCCTTGTCTAGCTTGTGCATACATATACATTATGTGTGTCGGAAATGCCAGTTGTATCTCTGACTGAGACTGACCCCCAGATGCTGTTCCTTTTTTATGTGTATTGTACAACTCAGTTCAGGTTTCTTACAACTTCTACCTTTCTTTCCTCGATTTCTTTTTGGTGCTTCATGACGAGCCGCTGCTCCCCGAGCCGGGGTCCTTCTTGGTCTCATCTTTCTTCTCGCTTTCTGTACTTGAACTGCCGCTGCTGCTGCCCTCGGGTTTGTTTGGCGGCTGGTCCTGGTGCGCTGGGTGGTTGGTCAGGTTGTGCCAGAGGTTCTTGAAGAAGCCCTCGTTCTTGTGGGCGTCGGGGTCTGAGTCGTTGATGGGGCTGGTGATTGTTAGGGACGTTGCTAGTTTTCAAAGATAATGGATGGAGATGGGGAACTCACCTCTTGTGCAAGTTCATGATCCGCTTCGCGGTCTTATCCCCCAGCTCATCCGCCAGCATCTCCACCAGCGCGCGCTGGTTACCCGACAGATACTTGGGCATGGCAACGCGGAACTCAACCTTGAGATCGCCCATGCGGCCGCGCCGCCCGCCCAGCTTGGGCATGCCCTTGCCGGCGAGCGTCATCTTGTCGCCCGTGTTGGTTCCCCGTGGCCACGCGCACGCGCGCATCGCCCTCCAGTGTCGGGATGACGACCTCGCCACCAAGGATAGCCGTCGTCAGCGGGATGGTAGCGGTGTGCAGGATGTCCGAGCCGGCGCGGGTGAAATTGGCGTCGCGCGCGACCTTGACAAAGACGTACAAATCACCGTTCGTACCACGGACGTTCTCACCCGCGCGGCCGGTAGGCGGCGCATCACCCTCCCCACTAACACGCAGCCGCATGCCATCCTCAATACCCCCGGGGATATCAACCGTCAGCGTCTTGCGCTCGCGCACCACGCCATCGCCCTGGCACGAGCGGCACTCGCTCCCGCGAGGGATCGCCGCGCCGCTGCCGCCGCACGACCCGCACGTGCTGGCCATCTGGAAGCCGCCCGACATGAAGTGCACCCGCGTGCCGGTGCCGTTGCAGGACTTGCAGGCGGCCCGCTTCGTGCCCTGCTTGAGCCCGGACCCCGTGCATGTGCGGCAGGTGACGAGAGGAAGTGTGGTGATGGTCTTGCTGGCGCCCTTGGCGGCTTCCATAAAGGAGACGGACACCTGCACCTCGATGTCCTCACCCTGGAGAATCTCCGTCTGGAATGGTCCGCCGCGGCCTCCGCGCGCACCTCCGCGCGCTCCCGAAGGGGCTCTGGCCGCCAGTGAAGGCTGAGAAGATGTCGTCGAAGTTGATGTTGGCGCCGAAGCCGCCCGCGCCGCCCGCGCCGCCGCCAAACCCGCCGAAGGGTCCTCCGCCACCGAAGGGGTGCCCGCCGGCTTGGCCCGGCCCGGCATTGGGGTCGAAGCCGGCTGCGCCGAACTGGTCGAACTGCTCGCGCTTCTTGGGGTCGGAGAGGATCTCGTAAGCGGACTGGATCTCGGCAAACTTGTCTTTGGCGGTCGGGTCCTTGTTCGTGTCAGGGTGGTATTTCTTGGCTAGGCCGTAGTATGCCTTCTTGATGTCGGAGGCCGAGGCGCTCTTGCCGACGCCAAGGGTGCCGTAAGGATCTCTGGGAGTCGCGAGCAAGCGGCGTGTTGTGTGGAAGGGGGCGGTCTGCTGTCTGCGGTGAGCTCCCGGGACCGAGCTAGATGGGGTGGCTTGGGGACGAACCTTGGGGCGAGAAATGGGTGTTTGGGCCCTTAGCTTGGGTGACGGGCGACCAGACGCTCTAGATACCACCGAGTAGGCGACTGAAGAAACAGATCGGCGGGCGCATGCTTTTATCCTCTGGTGACGACATATTTGGGCGGGAGAGAGTTGGTGCAGCGGGAGGGCGGCTTTGGGGAGGATACTCGAGCTCATCGCGTCCGCTGGGTATTGGTATCTGTAATCGGCATGCCCTGGATGGGTGTCGTGCTGGATTCCCTGTGTGGCTGCGGTTCGCTGGCAAGAAATTGGTGGGCGGAGGTGTTGTCCGTGGTCTTGGGTGTCTTGGTCGGCTCTCGTCGCTTCAAGGTCCGGCAACTTTTTTTGGGCCCATGTCGTTGGCCAGCCGAACAAGAAAGTGTCTTGGCAGCCTGAGGCACGAACGCCCCGTTCTGGGCCCACTTTATGTGCGCTAGAACCAACCACAGCTTTCTGTGGGGCCCCGCGTCTTGGCCAAGCGCGACCGCGATTTCTTCAATTGGATCATCCGCGATTTGGCGTCAGGGCCGGCCCAGGTTGCAACGAGGAGAACAAGCAGAGTCGTTGCTGGAGATCAGCATCCCCAAGTATAATATATACAGCAAAATTAAATCCACTCAAAAACGCCCCAAACTCCATTCACCATTGTTCGGCGAACCCATGTCAACATGCAAATATGCGAAGGGTATCTGTCCCTCTCCTTGATGGGTGGCTGCCTACCCCTCACCAGGTTCCAAATCTTCCGACCAACGAGTGCTGTGTCCCTCCGTCTTCTGTATGATATTTTTTGTTCGTGTGCCCGACTCACCGCTCAGGGTCCGGATGTATGTACTCGACTCGCGGCGGTTTCCGTTTCGTCACTCCTTGGTTGCGCACCTTGTGCAGGAACTCCACGATGATGTCGTTCTCTTGCACGCCCAGCCCGTTGAAGTGCTTCCGCACCACGTTGGTCAACTGATCCTGTGTTTGCCGGCGGAGCTCTTTTCGTCTTGCAATTGTCGGCGAGTAGAGGCCAATGCTCCCCGGTTGTGTGAGCACCCATTGGTGGTGATCGCTGACGAAGGAGGTCGAGGTCTTGAGGCGGTATGCTCGGCGGTAAGCGTGGAGAACGTCTCTCTCGAAGGCGGGCCATTGGAGCTGGGAAGTTGGAAAAATCGACGTTAGAGAAGACGGTGACTTGAGGAAGAATAAAAGGGCGGGGAAATCGAGGTCTGCTCACTCCCGGGGCGTTGGTCTCTTGTGTGTTCGCTGCCGAGTCGGTTGCCACAGCCGCAGCGTTTGTAGCGCTGGCGTTTGTCACCTCGCGCAGGTTTGAGCCCGCACTGCTCGCGACTCTTCGCATCTTGCCATTGGACTGGCTGCCCTTGTCCTTCGAGTTCGGGGTGTCTGTCTTGGAGTCGTCCTGGCCGCCTCGAGCGGCTTTCGGTGGCATGGTGGACGGCCGGTTCTGTGGCTGCTTTGGGGCACGGCCTCGGTGCCACAGGAACCGGGTTGCTGGACCTTCCCCACACGTTCTTGCCTGCCGCGATCTTGAGAGGGACCGGACGTCTTCCAACCGACTGTTTGTCCCACAGCGCTGCATTTTCTCCTCGTAGAATCAGCAGAGGGTTGGGTTTGTCATCTCGGCTGCGGTTGCGATCGTCTCTTTTCAGGTTCCGAGAAAAATGGATGGGTTTGAATCGATCACGGAGGCTCGTCAGCAATGCCTTCCGAAAAGCCGCAGTCTATTGAGTGAAGTCGCGTGGTTGTTGGGGGAGCAAGGGCGTTTGAGATTCACCTGACATGGACGGATGTTGGCGAGGTCAGGAGAAATGACGGAGACGATTGGGGGCTCCATCGACCACCAGATGCCGTGGAGAGACCAGCGTGATCGGAGATGGTCGAAACGCCTCGGTGCTGGTCATGGTGGTTGCTCGCGAATCTTTGCTTCTGCAAGGTGCTCGCCGCCGATGTTCTCCAGATGCTTGGTAATGTCAGAAGGGCATTGCGAAGAAAATAGCGCCAATCCATGTGCTCGTGCAGGCGCCATCTTCGCACGCAGCGAACCCTTCTTCATCCACACCCATCCCCCCAACCCGATGCAGCAATACTCACCTGTTTGGTCGACCTGCAGCCAGAATACCGCGACTATGGACGCAAAGGAGAATGGCGCTGTCGTCGTGGCTGCTTGCCGCGCCTTAGAAATCCTGGGGGTACCCGGAGACCGGTCAGGTGCGTCTGATGGGGACCCTCCACGCCTGAAGCCATGAACGACTTTGTCACCCCAACACCGAACGCTGGGAAACGCAGGGCCCGTGAGTGGTGGACGGTGGGCATCCCTCGTCGACATCCCGCGCCCGCACCCCCAACCCGGCACCTGTCGAACGCTCCGCGTCGATCTCCCATGGGCACCCCACATCGCCGCGCTTGTTCTGTGAGATGTGAGATGGATTGCCGCGAGCCGTCCAGGCTCACCAGGCCGTGATCGACGTCATTGGTGTTTCCACGTGCTGTTGCAGAGAAGTCCGTCTGCATACATTTTCAGCGTCAACCCCCTTCATCCATCCCCTCTTTTCCCCCAGAGAGACAGGATTTTGGGGGCTGGTACTCCGTATTGTTGCCAGTTGTCCAGGGCGCCTGCGGAAATAGATCAGGCCGAAGGCATGCTTGCTGACCCTTTCTGGGACAAGCGCATGGCAGGTTGGGGGTTACACGGGGGTTCTTGGGATTCAAAATCCAAGCCGCGCGACTTGCGCTCTTTTCTCCAACGAAGGGCTGAGGTTGGTGCTGTGTCCTGTCTCGCGCTGATGGCTCAACAGTCCATAACTTTCCGATCCTCTCGGCATTTTCGATATTAATCCGATGAAAGGAAGTCGGTCTGGGATTGAGGCCTGTTGCTTCTACGTTGTGCCGCTGGCGCTGTAGGTTCTAACCACGTTGGGATATCGGTCTCTGCCTCGTGCTGGGAACTCCGTGGAACTCCCCGTCCGTTTGTCGGGGACAGGGTTCAAGATTCTAAAGCCTCCATCGGAGGCCGGCGAAGCTGGACGAAGCAATTTCGACATGTATCTTGACTTCTGTGCCCCATTCGAGACTCTGCCGAGGCTTGGGCAATGTGATGCTGGCGAGGCACCTAAATCGGATGTTTGATGAGGTTTTCGTTTTAATAACGACGCTGAAGAGAGTGGGGAGTCGAAACCCAGGGTAATGCCCAGCCAATAAGATGACTCGTCTCAGTCCCCACACGTTCCTCAGCGAGCCGGTTCCCAGTGGCAGGGACCTTCCCTGTCATCTCAGCCAGAGAGACATCCCACGCCCGCGCTGGCTTTGTTGTCGATCGAGGCTTGGGGGACTCGAGTCCCAAAGGGGACCAACGCCACTAGCGCAACAAACTCACGTCAACCTCGATCGCCAAGTGTGAATTTTCTGGTGACTTTGTTGGCGCACTCAGCACCCCGACCGACCCGAGCAAGAAGGAGGGCACGAGGGGCGGAGAAAGCGGGGTCTCAGCTGGACCATGGATGTTGACAAGGGACTCGGGGAGAGAGATCTCCAACCTTGTGCCGTTGTCGATGCCCGTGAGCACACGATGTTTGGCTGACTGGCTGGACGGTTTGTGAACGGTTCACGCTTTCATCGCTTCATACCTCGCGGGCTAGGAGCGGCTGCCGATCTAGATGCGGTAAGTTACTGAGGTGAGGTTTGCTGCGGCCCCTCCCCGGTGTGCCTCGAGATTGCTCGTTCGACGCGCCACATCCAGGATTCCGCCAAGAGACAGAGGTGTCGGGGACTTTTAAGTGCTTCGAACAACTCTCGGTGCGCTCTAAATCCGTTGTGCGGCCATCCCGAAAGAGTTGTCAACACTGGTTGCCGGCTTGGTTCGATCCTGAAACCTGGAAACGAGCCCGCCGAGGCTTGTTCCGGTCCCGGTCCGTGGCAGATGCTCAGACGATCGAGCATCCGTCCTCTGCGGATCCAGGGTGGTGGAGTGAAGGACCCTGCTTCCTGTTGGAGACCCCGCCCCCCCGGGGCCGGGACGCGACCACAAGAGACAAGATGCGGCCTCTTTTCAACGGGAGCCTGCTGTGGTAGCATCAACTAGGAGCCCAAGTCGATATTCACCAGATCCTGACGCACGCCAATGCATCAGCTGAGTGCAACAGCAAACACAGACAGATGCAGGCATGGTCTTTCGTGCAAGACGAGACGCCGTAGCATGAGCTGCGGGTTGGGGCACCTCACGGTCCAGGGCCGGGGGGTTGAGGTGGGCGACTTGCCTCGATTCGGCCACAGCAGCACGGCGACCCGCGGCCGTCGCCTTTTTAAAGTGAGCTGCAGGGAATTAAGACCCCCACTCTCCCGCTGTTCATCTTCTTCCTCCCGCTGTCCCAGGAACGTCGTTTCTGACCCACGGGGGTCCAAGGTCGGACAGAGTGAGAGACTGCAACATTGACGACACCGAAAGCTCCGGAAGACACTACGACTCGACACCTCTTCTTTCTTCCCCAGGTTTCAGGCTGTGCGCTACAGCTCGTTCTCCTGCGCAACCCAATCCGCTCTCCGTTTCATCTCAAGGCAACCACATCGCGTGACGGCGATTCTCAACCGCACCTCTTTCTCAGGTACGGGCGCATCTCTTTCTACCAGCAGGTTCCCTCTAGTCCCTCAAGCCATCGTCACACCCACTCGGCTCCCCCCTCCGCTTGAGTTCAAAGTTCCCTTGTTGCCAGCAGCTGGTGTGGCCTTCCATCACGACCGCAACATCGACATCTGGACAGTGCGTGGATGTTGTCCGGAAGCCCCAGGATGAACCAGATTTGGACTCGGTGCTGCCGAGTCTTCCACAAGGCGCAAGTGCCGTCTTGCCCTGCAGAAACCGGCGTGGGATGCCCATCCCGTCTCATCGATTTGCCTCCTGCAGACTCCGGGCCGTACCATGCCATGCCATGCCATGGCACTTTTTCGCCTCGCTTGTTGCCTGCCGGCCTTCTTCTCTTCCCTCCCCGCTCTTCAGTCGCCCAGGCCCTTTTCCAGTCCAATGCGCGCCGGGACATTAGCGAACCGCTTTCTGTTCATTCTCCCAACAGGACTCGCGGCATCGCCTCCCACGGTTTCCGTTCTTTTTTTGCTGATTTTCCGCTCCCATGCTTAGGAATTGCTTGTCCCCCAAATTCGCCTCTTCTTCTTGATTCTCAGCGTCACTCAAATTCAGAAACGCCCCGGACTACGCCAATCGCAGCTTCGGAACTCGCCGGGCCTCACACTTGACCCTCTTTCCTCCTCCGAGTCACGACAGGCCTTCCAGCCATGATATCCTGGGTTCATCCGAGCCTGGTCTGGTGAGGTTGAGCACGAATTCAAGACGGCAATCCTCGTCCACCGCATACGGGTTCCCCCGAATTGCGACTTCACAACTCCGCGGATCTCATCCCCCAGCTTGCTCCGACAGACAACTGCGGTTTTTGAGACCCGAGCAGAGCCTCCTTGCAACCACAGGACCTCCTATCATCCCGATTCGCCGACACCTGGCATTGGAGAGGTTGAGTGCGGAGGCACAAACGTAACCCTGGGATTCTTCCAAAGGACTTCGATAGCGGGCCGGTGTCACCTTGACTGTGCAACCAACCTGTAAGAGTACCGGTGATTGCCGATGGGGTAACTGGGCGGGAGCATGGCTTCGGTTCTCGCTTCTCATCCTAGTGGAATTAAAGCGACGGGTCCCTCCTCCCGGTCCGCCATGCCTCCGGTTGCGGAGCCGCGCTCGCCGGGCGACATCAAGCAGGAATCCGACCATGGAAGGGGCCGCATCCGCAGCGGATCGGACGACAAGGATATCGATGGCCTTGAACTAGACGATGCCGACGATGGTGATGGTGATGGGCACTCTTCCAACTCCGAAGGGCCGTCACGGAAACGGAGGAGGAGCCGCAAGGGCCTGGACAAGAAGTTTGAGTGCCCAGAAAAGGGTTGCGGAAAGAGCTATTCGAGGGCTGAGCATCTGTATGTCCTTTCTCTGCAGGCAACCGCCTGTGTTCACGGCTGCTAACACTGCAAGTTACCGCCACCAGCTCAACCATAACCCCAAGCAAGTTTACAAGTGCGGAATTGGCGACTGCCCGAGGACCTTTGTCCGGCTGGACCTTTGCAACCGGCACAAAGATCGCCACACAGCAAAGGGCTCGGCTCTGAATCGCAAGGACTCGATGATGAGCCAGGCATCGCCACTAAGAGACAACAGGCCGCCGTTTGCACCGGCCGGCTCAACCTCCCCTGAACTCAACCGACCGGGCACGGGATTTCCCAAGGGGCGATCGTTGTCCATCCATTACCACTCTCCGAAGGACGCCATGGGCAGCCCGTACACGCCCATGACCAACACTCCTCCAGCCTATGGCAATGGAGTGCCGAACGGCGTCGACTACATGCATCACGATCCAAACTATACGCACATGGCGCAACGGCCAGCACACCCTTCACCACAGCCTGGCCGGCGGCCCTCGCTACAGACCAACGTTCCCCCATACGGGGTCCTCTCTCCCATGTCTACACATCCTGGCTATCACACCCAGCCGCATAACACGCCCCAATCCGCTCACTCGATGCCATATGTTGGAACACAAAACTTCCCCCCTTTCAGCCTCCCACCATCGGACTTCGCGACCTCATCAACGGCTGCGACACGAGACGACCAATCATATGCGCCCACCACTTCTGCTGAGTACACGGATCAACAGACTCAGGCAACTGGTGAAATGATGCTCTTGGACCAGATGGGAATGCAGCAGACCATGCCGGTGTTTGGAACCGATAGCATCCTCAACAAGTCGCCCTACGTCGCCATCCCAGAGGATTTCGTGGCATATCTTTTCAACACCCACGATGGATCCGCCTCCCCCATTGCCGGGGTTCCGATGCAGAGCTACAAGTGAGTTTATTTGAAAAAGAGATTATGTACTTTGTTTCTGACCTGTTGCAGCTATGGCGAATTCTCGAACCAGTACAACATGCCATATTACAACGATCCAAACCAACTCGGCTACTTCCCAGCCACGGCAGGGCCACAGCAGGTCATGTCGGTCACCAATTTACTCGACCAGAACCTCCCGGAGTCGATCATCTCGGAGGAGAAGAGCGCCGAGATATTCGATTTCATCAAAGAACGGTTCCACGAAAACGGTCACGCGCCTATCGAACGCCAGCGTGAAACCATCATCAATGGCGATCGCAACGACGACTCCCACATGCTGAGTAGGAAGATGATGCAGGCATACATCTTCTCATATTGGCTGCACTTCAGCGATCAGGTTCCGATCCTCCACAAGCCCACATTCTCGCCAGACAAGACGCCGAACCTGCTCTTGATTGCAATGATGACCATCGGCGCGGCGTGCCTCGACAAGGCCCATGGCCAGAAGGTTACCAAGGCCGGCGCGCAGCTCTCCAACTTCTTGGCGTGGCATCTTAGATGGGAAATGTTCCAGGACCCGAACTGCCGACCTCCTGCCAAACTATGGGTGTTCCAGACGCTTCTGCTTCTCGAGCTGTACGAGAAGATGTATTCGACCAGAGAACTCCACGAGCGGGCACACATCCACCACGCGACGACAATTACGCTCATGCGCCGCGGCAGGGCACTGATTGGGAAATCTGCGATGGACTCACCGCCGAACCCCCGAGACGACAAGACAAATGGCTCCAGGCAATCGTCGGCGTCCGGGATTGCTCACACACCTGAAGAATGGTGGAATCACTGGATTACCAACGAGGCCACGCGGCGGGCAGCCTTCGCGGCGTTTGTCATTGACTCGATCCACGCGACCATGTTCGGTCATTCAACGGTGATGGTGGCCCACGAGATGCGCCTGCCGCTGCCATGCGACGACAAGCTGTGGAAGGCCACGAGCGGCCCCGAGGTGGCCAGGATCGAGTCCAATCTCATGTCGGTCGGCAACAAGGCCATATCGTTTCTCGAAGGGCTCAAGCGGACGCTCAGCGGCCAGGAGGTGCAGACAAACTCGTTCGGGCGCACGATCCTCATGGCCGGTCTTCTTAGCGTGAGCTGGCACATGAACCAGCGGGATCTCCAAGTCAACTCTCTCGGCGGCGGCGTCTCGCAGGCACTAGGCGGGCGCGACAAGTGGCGCGGCACACTCACCCGGGCCTTTGACTCGTGGAAGAGCGACTTTGACAAAACGCTGCTTCGCCGCGGCGACATCTCAAGCGACCCCTACTACTACGACCCGGCCAACCGCAACGAAGCCAACGTCGTCTTCGAGAGCCGTATCGTCTTGCATCACCTCGCACACATGGCCATGCACGTCGACATTGTCGACTGCCAGATATTTGCGCGCGCAAAGCGCCTCCTCGGCCGCTCCATCGGCGCCCAGGACCTCAACAGCGCCCAGCGCCGCATGAAGGACATCTGGGCGCCCTCGGCCAAGGCCCGCGACGCTACCTACTACGCGCTCAAGTTCCTGCAGTCGGTCATGCTCCCAGACACGGTCGGAACCCCCGGCTCCAGCGGCAGCGGCGGCGGCGCGGGATACGGTAATGAGCTACCCTACTCGGCGCGCGACGACGTGCTGCTCAATAGGCCGTGGGTGCTGTACTTTGCGGCGCTGGTGGTGTGGTGCTACGGTTTTGCGCTTGAGGGTGCTAGTCCTGGGATTCCGCCTCCGCAGTCGCCGCAGGAGAAGGTGAGGTTGATGAGGGAGTATCTTGTCAAGTATGGGAGCGTGTCGTCGCCGGAGGAGTTGAAGAGTATGAAAGGGATTAGCCATAATACGCCCGTGCTGATGGTGCTGAGGGAGGCGTTTGAGGACTCGAGGTGGGAGTTGTTGCATGAGGGGGCGAATTTGATGAATAATTGTATTCATTTGAATGGAGGGCAGAATATTCCTGCGGCAGGTGGCGGGTGATGAGAGAATCGTGATGAAGTTGGCTGTTGGATGGTTATTGGATGATGGTTCTGTATACTGGTTGGGGGAGGAAGGGGCGGTAATGGCAGGTGCTGATGATAATCTAACTTGGTGACGACGAGAACATGAGGTGACGAGATGGGAACACTCTATATATACAAAAGACAGATACATGGAAAAGGTGGAGGAGCATGGCGGAGCGAGAGCAACATTTGGGGGACGGCATTTCTTCGTTGTAGCGGGCCATTGGCTCTACTTTTTTGTTGTTATCTTTCTGTTCTTACTATACCCCTTTTTTGCCTGCAGACTCTCAGATACACACAGACGATAAGTTTTTGATGGATGTTTCGTCGTGTTGGGGGTGTGTGCGTGAGTGGTGATGCTGTGGGCTTGGTTGTTGCTGTCGTGGTGTGAATGGGGTAAGTGGGTTAGTAAATGGGAGACGTCGAGGGTAAGAGCGAGGCCAGGGGCGTGACAGTCTCTTTCAGCGGTCTCGACAAGGGGCTTCCTTCCCAGAGTCTGTAGTTGAGCAATGGTGGAAGGTGCTGATCGCTCAGGTTGATGGTGCCCCACCCGACCGTGTGTTCAGACGTTTTGCGCGGAGATAAGAATTGCATTCGGCAACTTCCATCTCTCCCACTTCATTTTCGTCTCAACTCCCAGATTTCTTTTCTGACGATTTACTCGTGCTTTCCAGGATTCTTATCGTCTGGGTAAGAAATTTGAGACAGACGAGGCACCAAAATTATCTTCTCTCCTCGTGTTTCCTGCTCAATTCCCTCCACTGTTGTTGCCGGAGCTACCGGACTGGAGAGGGTTTCTGGTCCTCAGCTCATTCACTGTCTCTATTTATTTATTTTTAAACCTGGAGGTTATTTTTTTTGTCATTGTGCTTCTTGTTCAGGCTTTCAAAAGTTTGACAGGCGACTTCGTCAACGACCGTCTGACAACATGGCCACCTTGACACGTCTACCCCCGGAGGTTCTCCATCACATACTCAGCCACATTGATCCGAGCGACTTAGCGAATATACCTCTGACATGCCGGTTCATGAACAATTTTATCAAGGGAAACAAAGCGTTGTACCGGGCCATCTACCTCAGAATTTTGGTATGTACCTGTACTTTGCTGTGCCCAGCTTCATTACAGGTTCATGGCTGACTCGCTCAGGACAAACCCCCAAGCAACGATGTAGACTTTGAGCAAGAGCTCCATGACCTCGTCCGCCTCGAAATTATATTCTCCCACAAGGTCACTTACAACGACGAGGACATATTGTGCCAGCTTCCTTTCGTCCACCGCACTGTTTGCCGCCTCGTCGACAACGCTTTCGCCGTACCACAACCGGCTGCCACCCAGAAGAATGCCAGTCTCAGCACCAATGATCTCACCCGCCAAACCCGCTCACAAACCTCCCTCCCCTCGCGCAATGCGGATCTTCTCACAGCCATGTTCGACGCCAATCCTTGGACGCGCTACAACTTTCTCTACGGCTCCTTCATCTTCGACCGCGGCCGACTCATGGGACTTCAAGGCTTCGCGACACCGCCCGAGCGGCGTGACGACCCGGAGGTTATCCCAGCCATGAACCGCTTCCCTGTCAGAGCCCGGGACTTGATAGAGGAGCTTCCGTCCCCCACGTATTTCCAGCGCGCCCGCACAGGCAGGACCCTTCGCAAGCCAAGCGTGCCGAGGGAGGAGTTTCAGCTGAGCGCCAAGCTGCATTGCCTTTACGGCTGGGGACTTCCGTCGGATAACAAAATTGTCTCGGGAGATGATCTCGTGGAGCAAAGGACCGAGTTTGCGGCGGGGGGTGCGGGAAATGCGTATGCCTTGGCGTGTGCGAAGGTGTACGATCTGAGGGAGTACACGTTTGGGAGCGGG
The DNA here is from genome assembly GCA_027946355.1 of Collariella sp. IMI 366227. Lineage (NCBI taxonomy): Eukaryota > Fungi > Ascomycota > Sordariomycetes > Sordariales > Chaetomiaceae > Collariella > Collariella sp. IMI 366227. The sequence goes on along the minus strand of JAPEUS010000005.1, from coordinate 1,477,239 downwards.
TGGGGACCTTTCTTGGATGAGGACACGGAGGCGAGAGGGACTGGTGGAGGGGACCAAGACCACGATGCGATGAATGCTCTTGTCGATCGGAAAGCGATGAGGGTGGATTGGGAGAAGCTGGAAGCTATTATGATTGTTTTGGGGACAAACATCAGGGTCAAAGGACTTGAGAGCCACCCAGTGTTTTGGAATGTCTGGGGGAAGTCGTTTGCGGGTGTGTGGGGTGGAAGTTATATACCTTGGTCGAAAGATATTGAGAACGGGGAGCAGAAAGGGGTGAAGGGCTTGAATGCGAGGGATCCGTATGGAGTCACGGGGACATGGTTGAGGGTGGTGTGTTTCCTGGGTGAGCTTCCCGCTTCCTTTTCAACATGTGGCAAAATAATACTAATACAACCATACGCGAAGACTACAGCGACTTCTTCAGCTTCAACGCTCCCTTTCAGCAAGCCCTGCCCAACCATCCGCGCGGGCCGCTGATCGCTGACCAGGCTACGCGCCTGATCATCATGCGCATCCGCACAACCAAGATCGAGCCACCTGGTCCGGGCGACCACCCCGACTACCCTGTGGTGCATTTCGAAGGCATTTCGCGGCCGCTAGACGGGTTGAATAATGATGTCGACTCGGAGCTTCGCGGACTGGTGCGCACGACGCCTGAGGGCGAGGTCCGGTGGACATCGTACTCGGTTATGGACGACATTGAGATGTGGAAGAGTGAGGGAGTGCAAATTGGCGGAAGGAGGTCGGCGAGAGGGGTGTTGGGAACTTGGTTTGATAGGTGTGTTTTCGCTGCTGTGATTGTGTCGAGGGAAAGTTGCTGACATAGAGATAGGAACTTCAATTCCCAGGGCCCTTGCGGGCCCACGGCGTTTTGGAAGATCTCGGATCGGGAGCCCAGTGAAGATGGGCCGCAAGTCCTGCTGGAGGATCTCTTTCCCCTGAGTAGGTGGCTGCCTTTGGTGATGGTTGGGAGATGCTGACCTTTCGGTGTGTAGTTGCCGACGACATGGAGGAGGAGTTGACGAAAGAAGACGACGACAGCGAGTCTGAAGATGAGCTTTCTACTGCCGTGCTGGACCCCTTTGGCCTGGGGATTGATTGGGACGAGTATGAGTACGATATTTCGCAGGTACTCAGCGCAATGCACGAGTATAATCCTGAGGGTTTTGTGGGGAAGGGGGAAGGGATTGATGCGCTGGGTGAGATGGATGATGAGGATGGTGAGGATGACGATGGGGACAGTTTCGCCGAGGAGGAGCTAGACGAGGAGGATGGAGAGAGTAATGTGTTGCTAGATCTGTACTGAGCATAAAGCAAGAGCTCGCTGGCTTGTGAGACGATGACATCTACCATCCACCTCCCAAATATTAACACCAAAACTACCTAGCCAGATAACAAAAGCTGCCGAATCCCCGGGTATCACCTCCACAACCTCCTCAACCAAGTCATCTTCCCTCTCCTCCAAACCGCCAATCCCAAATAAAGACACTAAATTTTCGCCTTCACAGGCGGATCCGTATTCACCTTCCCATGCTCGCACGTCGCCAGCACCACCCCGTCGCTCTCCCGGCGCATCGTGCCGCGCAAGCTGGCCAGCCGCTGGCCGATCTGAACGACCTCGCACTCGACCAGCACACTGGACCCAACGGGGGCCGGGCGCAGGAAGGTGGTGTTGAGGGTTCGGCTGACGCCCAGATAGGACCAGAAGCCTGGGCGGGCGAGGAGGGCGAGAGGGGTCGAGGTGCAGAAGTCGAAGAGGGTTGAAGTGCAGCCGCCGTCTGGACAGCTTAGGGTCAGTTTTGCTGGGGGGTGAAAGAGAATGTGGAAGGGGAGAGAGGGAAGGAATAGGGGGAGGACGCGCGGGGTGGAGCAAGGTGGGAGTTAAGAGTCCAGGGAAGCAGAAGAAGGCGAATTTAAAGGGAAGGCAAACCGAAGAGGATATCGAGATGGGAAATGAAGAGGGAAGAGGCGGGAGGGGCGGAAAAAGGGGTTATAAACAAATATGTAGCTACGCACGCAGGTTACCGAGGCCGTTGCAGTGCTGCCGCTGAACGGCGAAGCGGAATGTCACCGAGGGGTGGGCGGCGTCGGGGGATGAGACGGCGTGGACCGTCAGGTGGGGGAAGAGTCGTTGTGACCATTCCTGTTTGTGTCGAGCCCCAGTCAGTTGTGCTCTGTGCGACGGGGTTTGTGGGAAAGGGTGGTATAAGTGATAAAGAGGGCATGATGGTAAGGTGGGACTTGCATGGTAGTCTGGGTTGTCAATCTCCTTCGCGAAGTGGTCGATTAATAGGCGGATTCGCTCCTCGCCAGAAGATTTCAGCCATTCAAAGGCGCTATCTTTAAATTTCTGGTTTGGTTGAGACATGCTGTTGCTGTTTTGAAGAGAGAACCGTACGGGCTGTGTAAGTAAGGCTCTCTGTATCTAGACCAAAGACTATGAGTAAGACTCTGTCCGCAATCCGGCGCTGTTGCCTTGTCCAGATACATCCGACTTACATACACTCTACAACCCCACGTGAGCAGAATACGACCTAAGGAATGGTAACGGTAACAGGTCCCAGCAACTGATCAACGACAATCCTCAGCCAGATCGCTGGGTTATAGGGGGTCACCAACTGTGGAACCACCCCACAAGCCCCAACGACCCCTGCCGCGTGTCAACATCCGGGGAACGTGCCTCGGCAACGGCATCTCAGACCCCTGCTTTAGCTTATCGATAGCCGCCACATCCATGTCAACCGCCATGAGCGCATCTTCACCTGCTTCCATCTCTCACAAACCACCAACACATCTCATCCCAACCCCAAACACCCTCACCAACACCAAAACCTACCCAAATGCCCCAATAACCGCTACCACCCTTAACCACCCCAAAAATGGAGTTCATGCCCGCCCTCCGTGGCACCTTCGACGAAGGCAAGCCCTCCCTCTTTGAGCTCCTCTCTGAGCAACAGCTCTCCGCCCTGCTCCCCCCGACCCTGCGCTACCTCCTCTCGGTCCTCACCCACCGCTACCCGCGCTACCTCCTCCGCGCGCTCAACTCCTTCGACGAGCTCTACTCCCTCGTCGCCCTCCTCGTCGAGCGCCACTACCTGCGCACCCGCGGCGGCTCCTTCACCGAGCACTTCTACGGACTCAAGCGCGAGCGCGGGCTCGCGGCCGAGATTCCCCGTGCCGCAGCGGCTGCTCCGGGTGCGGTGCGCGATGCGTTGAGACTGACGGGGGCGGATGTGTGGCGGAATTTGGTGGTGATGGTGGGCGTGCCGTATTTGAAGCGGAAGTTGGATGAGGCGTATGAGGTGGATGCGCCGAGGGCGATGTTGGGCGCGGCGTATAATCGGAGGCCTGCGGCGGATGCGGGGTGGAGGGAGAAGGTGATTTGGTGGTGGAGGCTGTTTTTGAGGAGGGTGTATCCGGGGGTGAATGCGGGGTATTATCTGGCCATGTTGGCGTTTAATCTGGCGTATTTGTTTGATAACTCCAAGTACCACAACCCGTTTATGTGGTTGATTGGGACGAGGGTGCGGAGGATGAACGCGGCGGATTATCGCGCGATTGAGGCGCTGGAGGAGAAGGTTTCGCAGCGCGGGGGAAGCAGGACGGTTGGTGCGCGACTGATGGGTGGGCTGTCGCTGGTGCTGCCGACGAGCATATTTGCGCTAAAGTTTCTCGAGTGGTGGTATGCCTCCGACTTTGCGAAGCAGCTGTCGCGGAAGGCAGCTGAGAGCTTGAATCTGCCGCCACCGGTAGTGCCTGGTCTGCCGGCAGACGGGGGCAAGAAGGCCCTGCAGGCAAAGGGGAAGGTTGAGCAGGAGCAGAACGAGGAGGAGCTGGATGACGAAGAGAAGGAGAGGCGGGCGGCAGAGAAGGCCCCGATTGCGGCGTCGTCCCTGTTGCCCATCTACACGGTGCCTGCTCCAGAGGACTCGCAGCAATGTCCCATCTGCGAGAACGAGATCACCACCGCTACAGCGTGCCAGACTGGCATCGTCTACTGCTACACCTGCATCCACAAGTGGATGACGGGCACGCATGCTCGGCAGGAGAAGTTCATGGAAGACAAAACTGGGCGCTGGGAGAGTGGCGAGGGGAGGTGTGCTGTGACGGGCAGGCGTGTCCTGGGCGGGACTGAGGGTCTGAGGAGAATTATTGTGTAGAGTGTTTTCATGAAGCTCATGTACGATTTGTATTATCAAAGCGAGGATAATAATGATATGAGGACATTTTATGGGTAATCGCGCAGGTGCTGGCCAGGCTCTCTAAATACGTACATTGGAACTCTGCTGTACAACATCGACCGATCCATGCCCTGTATCCTTTGCGCCGCTCATCTCACAATTGTCGATCTCTACAAGTCCACCACGGTGATCGGATTGCTGAGCTTACCCGACCCCTCGTGCATAACCGCTGCGTTCACCATTAGGCCGCCGTTGTTTGACCCCGGCCCAGCCATGAGCCATTTCCACAGGATGCTCCCAACACCATACCAGATCACGTTGAACGCGTCCGCCCACCGGGCGCTCGAAATAAGGTCGTGAAATGGGCCCTTGCCAGGCCGCGACATGAGTGACTCGTACGCCTGCTGGCACTCATCGTAGTACACGGCTTCCTTGCCTTGGGCGTAGTGGACGTGTCCGAAGACGTGAAGCCTGGGCTTGACGCGCCACACTTCGTCCAGGAGGCCAGCACAGCCGTTTCCAAGGTCGAGGTGGTGGGCCTGCGCTGTTAGTTGTATCCATACCTAGGGCTAGGTGAATGATTTACCGGCGGTGTGTGCGTAACCAGCACATCTGTCTCCTGCGGTATCCTTCCCTTCCACGGATGCTCATTCCGTTGATATTGATACCTATCTCACCGTCAGCCATCATCCGTTCCCTCATCAACACCACCGCCCCCCATCATCAAAGAAGCACTCACGCAAACCCTTCCCCACACCACGGCACCGCCCCATACCCATACACATTCAACCTCCTCCCCCTCAAACTCAAACTCAACCGCCCTATCACAAAGATACTCCACCCCATCCCAGTCCACCTCCCCGCCCCCTCCTTTCTCATCCTCCCCTTGCCCCCTTTTCATTCCCAGCCCCACCCCTTTGTCCTCCCCATCCCACCTCGCCCCCATCCATCCCTCACCCCTCATCCAGTCCGGAATCATGATTCCCCCACAACAACCTTCCACCTATGCCCAAGCCCCTTAACCAATCCACCTGCCTCTGAATCTCCTCCGTGTCCCATCCACGGTCAAATCGCCACAGTGCACAGGGGCGGCCGCGGAGGGGAGGAGGAGAGAGGTGTAGAGGATGGAGATTATGTACGCTAGAGGCGAGTTGAAGAGGTGGTCTAGAAGGGTGGGGGTGCCAGGGGGCGGTGCGGCGGAGGAGGGCGCGGAGGAGGTTGTTGATGAGGGTGGACATGGTGGGTGGGTGAAGAGAGGGGGGGTGATTTTGTTTGTGAAAATTTTTGGGGGTGAGAGGAACGACTAGATTTATTTCATACTGCCGAGGAATTGAATGTGCGTTTGAGGCTGTTCATAGGTTTTGAGCAGGTGTGAGAAAGTTGGATAGAAGTAGGGATTCAAGCGAAGATCACCAGCATCATCGAAGTAACCGTATTGAGTTAGGCAGAAATGATCCCCGCTACATCATAAAAATAATTGTTAAATGCATAAAAACCACAGTCGTAGTACATTCAACTACGATCACAGTGTAGAGACTACAAGAACATCTATTGAGCTCTGTATGCGAGCGAAAATGTTATAGAGTCATGAGAAACTTCCTTTTTTTACCGGAACCCGCCAAATATCATCTTGAACCATTGGGCAGACTGCCAACCAGCCAGCTCAGCAGAATCAAGCGAAAAAGGTTGGCGCTATCAAAGTCTACCAGATAAAAAATGCCGGGTACTTCCAAATTGAACGATCGGTTTTCGTTCAAATGCCCTCTGACAACACCGCTGTCCAGCAGACATCTTTGCCACAGTCCCTTTTTGTTTCTCCCGTCTCTTGTTCATGTGACATGATGAGTGGGTGGCAGAGTTTTCGGGTTGAAATCATGCTAAAAGCATCTCAACAGCCCAGGAAAAAAATTGCAGAGGTCATCCCAAGTGTGGTTAATCTTCGTGTATGAGAATGGGTTGGACTGTTACTGTTGGGTGGATGTGGGCAAGTTGGGGATGGACTCAGGGAGGGGCCTCAGCCTTGCTCCAGAGAGACGTTTAGCCAAATTCAAATCCTGGCAGCCGGGCCGAGAATTCCAAGAATTTCATCGATGCTTCAAAGATCAGATCAGATTAGGGCCACGCCAGCAATGCACGATGCAGAGCATGGCCCCGCGGACCCGACGTCCTGGGATCAACAAAGCACCTTCCCGAACCAGCAACACCCCAGATGCTACGCTCAGCCCTACGAAGGGTTTACGGGTCCCCGTCTTGGCATTGTTATCCTCCTTCCAAATTGGACAAAGAGCTCCAGATCCACTCTGCAAACAAGCACGCGACCCCTTTTCCATCAAGCTGTCCTTTCCCTTGCCGCCTTCCTCAACCCTCTCCCACCCTCCTCCACGCCAGCCAACGGAACCAACCTATCCCTGTGACCGACCCGCCGATAACGTCACCTTCCCGGCAGAGACCCGACGTCGCAATGGCCTTCTTCCCGCTCCGGCGCAACCGCGCCGTGGCCATCGGCTTCCTCGCGACCCTCGCCATCGCGCAACTCGCCTGGGCCCACGGCAGCGGCGGCCATGGCGGCAAATACGACCTCCCCCCTTCGATTGAGAACATGTCCCTCGCGGAGCTCGATGCGCAGCTCCAGGTACGCTCCATCCCCTCGCTCCCCAACCCCAACCAAACCCCAAACCCTCAACTAATCCCCCTTCCTCACCCCAGGAATGCCCCATAATCCGCACCCTCTCCACCTCAAAAGCCTTGCACCACGCCTCCCACCCTCCTCCTCCCTCACCTCGCGCCTCTTCACCGTCCTCTTTCCCTCGTCCCACCCTGGAATCAACGCGCTGCTCGCCACGCTCTACATCTCCGGCCCGCCCAACTTCCTCCTCGCGCTCTGCCCGACCAACATCGACCCCGCGGCGCTCTCCGTCATGGTGGCGTTTGCGGTCGGCGGGCTTTGGGTGATACCCTTTTCATTTGCTACCTGAGATCTTTATGGGCGAGGAGGGGATCATGACAAGGTCAAGTTTGTGATGGTGGAGCCGAATCGGAATTTGTTGCTCGGGGTGGCGGTGTTGGTGGGGTTTTTGGTGTTTGTGGCGATGGATAAGGGGTTGAGGATTGCTACGGGGGGCGGGGGCATGATCATGGGCATGGGCATGGCGGGCATTCGCATGGGCATGGGGGAAATGGTGGGGAGGGGAAGGCGACGGGGGTGGAGGGGAAGGGGAAGTGAAGAAGAGGAAGGGGAAGAGGGATGGGGAGGGGAAGGAGGTTGCCGTGGTGGCGGAAGAGAAGGAGATCAATCCGTCGGTTAAGTTGGGGGGTGTGTTGAATATGATGTATGTGGGAGGTTCTTTTTGTTGGGTTTGAGGGCCATCACTGACAGGCTACAGCGCCGACTTCACGCACAACATCACTGATGGACTCGCCATGGCAGCCTCGTTCTATGCCTCCCCCGCCATCGGCGCAACTACGACGGTCGCTGTCTTCTTCCACGAGATCCCGCACGAGGTGGGCGACTTTGCCCTCCTCGTCCAATCCGGCTTCTCCAAGCGCCAGGCCATGGGCGCGCAGTTCGTCACAGCCGTCGGCGCCGTTCTCGGCACGCTCATCGGCATCGCAATTCAGGAGCTCGGCGGCGGCGGCGGCGGCAGCGAAGGGGCGGCTATGGGCATGCGCGACGGCATCTGGGGCACCAGCCTCAGCTGGGGTGACATGCTGCTGCCGTTCACGGCGGGCACCTTTTTGTACGTCGGCACGGTTGCTGTTATTCCCGAACTGCTCGAGACGGGGCCGAACAAGGCGGCCGAGTTCCGCAAGACGCTGGTGCAGTTTGCGGCGATTCTGCTCGGGGCGGGCATCATGCTGTACATCTCGTGGCATGATTGAGGTGCTGTTTTGGGTTTGAGTTGGTTGGATACATGGTCCCTGCATGTTGGGTCATAGATGCAGATTACGGGCGGGATATCAGGCCCGAGATTTAGAGGCGGAGATACGAGCTCGCGGACATTGGAGAACAGGTAATGGGTGGAAGATATGCAAGACCACATTGGGAACCTGTTGCGTCCCTGTCCCAACCTTGTCCCAACCTCTGCCCTGTGAGGCTGAGCTCGCAAGCGTCATGAAGTTGGAAAATTTCGTCTCGTGAAGGTGACTCTCAGTCACATTACTAATGCAGGTCTGACCAAGCCAACCTTGCCCTGAGACTGGACCGACCACGGCCCGCAGCAAGTGGAGGCCGAGTCCCAATGCAGGGGTTCGGATTCGATGCCGCCGCCGCTTGTCTGTTTCTGTTTGAAAATGTCGAAACGGACGCCATGTCGAGGAAAAGGCGCAAGCCATTGAAGCCAGACGACCCCATGTCTCCATTCCAACTCGTCTTCCATTCATCAACTGGGAGCGTCACCTGCGTTGGATGAGGCTTGCGCTAAGAATTGCACCATACCCCCTTCAAGGAAGGGACATGCTCCCTCTTGACAATTTCCCTCTGCCACCCCCAACGTTAGACGGGTGTCCCAACTGTCCGGGTCAGTGTGAGAGCGAAGCCTTTTTGGGTGGACGCCATGCCGGCAGCACAACGTGGATCATGCTGCCTTGGCGGATTGGAGTGGGGCCCTGACTGCAAATCCTTCTCCAGCACACACGCCCATCCCACCCACACCCGTCTCCGCCAGCCAGGCCGATGACTCCCAAGGAAAATATTTCTGGAGTGTCAGGATGGAGCCGCGCTCTCCACGTTGCTGGTGGGCCAGCCGCTAACACTAGACCTCTAAAGTTGAATGGAAGCGAGGGCCTGCTTTTCGGATCCGGGAGAGGGCAAATAGTGTGGGAGGGAGTGGGTTTTTGCAGCTGCGTCACAGATTGCTGTTCCGAGTGCGACTGCGAGAGAGAAGAAACGGCCGCGAAGGTTCGTTTCGGGTGTCACCAGTTGATCGGTTGGAGATTTGGACAAAACATCAAGCTCAGAGACATGGGGTGCGGAGGTGCGGGGTGTGGGGCTTCAACAGGGCTGACAAGTGACAAGGACGTGAACCTCAATGTCCAGCCGAGGCCGGCGACGGTGGGCAGCTTCAACGACATTGAAAACGTGGGCTTACAAAGATGCCAAGCGGCTGTCAGATCCGGGTCAATTGAATTGATGAAGCTGGGACTGACATCAAACCCAAACCATCGAGGTTGGACGTCCGATGACCGGACCTAGTCTTGCACGCCTTTGCTCGGACATGGACAAGCGGTGGGGATGTCCAAGACGGTCAAGCCAGGGATGGGATGCCAAGACGTTGGCGACAGTTAAAGCTGTCTGACGCTTGCGTGCTTGGCCCCACACATCACAGCCAGCAACACCATGCACTTGCAACCGATCAGCTGGGGATCAGGACTGCTGTGTACAACACCCTCAGGGTTTGGGTGGAAAAGTGCCTCTGTTTTTGAGAATTGCGAGAATTTCTCCTCGGCCCACCAGTGCCGAGACAGCCCAAAAGAAACAAATAGACGGGACGGTTGCAGGGCGTGGCAGTCTTCGGCTGGTCTTGGCACCGTCCATTGTCGACCATCACACTGTGCTCTCCATCAATTTCATGCGGAAGCAGCCAACCGATGCGCACGCCAACCCCACCACTGCCCACCCCTCCGCTGGGCCTCACATCACAATCCACATGCCGCCGTTTGCATCACACCCACCCTCCCACCATCCTTGAGCCTTCGCCAATCAGACCCGCCCCAGCTCCCACCCCGGCCCGGTCAAGCACGGCGAGCCATGTCGGGACGAAAGACGCCAGCAGATCACGCTCCCAGCCGATGCTGGGCCATGACGCTCGCGTAGACGTAACGCCTTTCCTCTTCTGCTCGAGAGGAAATGCTGGCTTTGTAATGGGCAATGAGTCAAAAGTCGTGTCAACTACAGGGCTGTGGAGAGTCCTGACATCTGAGTTTCGTTTCCGAGTACCTCAGGCTTCGTATAAGACAGGGAGCATGCCGCCATGCTGACTCCATCCAGACCCTGAGGATCAGATCCAACAGCGTCATCACACAGCTGTCCCCTTCGACAGGACACTTATACAGACACATCTTAACAACCACGACCTGGCGTCAGTTCCATAAGCAAGACAGCTCCAGCACTTCACCACTTGACAGGCCTGTCTTACACCCCGCCGTTGTCTTCTCCCTGCGTGCCTCTCGGGCCCCCGCCAGTTCCAGTCATGAATCACCGTCGTGTCTTGGGCAGCGCCCCCATGGACTATTCTCGCAGAGCCTCCATGGTCTCGCCCTCGACTTCCAGCACCACCACCCCCACAGAGTTCACCGCAGGCTCCAAGAGGGCGCCATTCGCCAAGTCCGACATCCGCGTGAATCTCGCCGATCACTACACCTCCAAAGTCTACACCTCTGGCTCGCCCATAGCCGGCAATGTGACCATCACCACCAAGCGCGATGTCCGCTTCGACCAGATCCAGATCGTTCTGCTCGGCCACACCAAGACCGTCTTTGAGGGCATGAACGTCCCGCAGGAAGTCACCCACACCTTTCTCAAGATGCTCATGCCGATTCCCGAGTCGACATATCCCGTGCCCCGCGTACTCGAGTCCGGCGAGACTTACACCATTCCCTTTAACTTCGTGATCCCACACCAGCTCACCATCAACGCCTGCAACCACGCCCTCCTCTCAGAACAGATGCAAGACCAACATGTGCTGCTGCCTCCCAGCATGGGCGGCTGGCAGCGCGACGACATGGCCCCCAAGATGGCCCAGGTCGAGTACTCCATCAAGGCCCGCGTGCTCAGGGAAGACGTCGTCGGCGGCCGCAAGACGCGCATCATGGAGGGCGCCCAGAACATCCAGGTGCTCCCCGCGTCCGCCGAGGAGCCCCCGCTCAACATCACCGCCAACGACAAACTCTACCGCATGTCCAAGTCCAAGACTATCCGCAAGAACCTCCTCTCGGCCAGACTCGGCCGCCTCACCGCTGAAGCCACCCAGCCAGGCGCCGCCATCCTCTCCGCCGACGGTCGCCGCGTCATGTCGCACCCCATGGCCCGCATCAAGCTGACCTTCACCCCCGAGTCCGCCTCATCCACCGTCATCCCCCCGACCGTAACCGCCGTCTCCACCAAAGTCACCTCCCACACCTACTTCTCCTCGGGCACCATATCCTCCTTCCCCAACCTCGGCGTCTGGAACGAGCCCTACATCGTCGACCGCCGCGGTCAATTCTCCACCTCCAATTCCCTCCCCACCGTCTCCATCGCTCAACAACCTGCCTGGACCCCCGCGGGCGCCGCCACTCCCATGGCCCGCCGCGACTCGGGCTACTGCAGCACCGACACGGAGCACCTCTCTCCAAGAAGAAGAAAACATCTTCCTCCTCCTCCTCCTCCTCCTCACCAAAGCTTTCCAACCCCACCCCCTCACAACAACCCTCACAATCCCCTCTCCTCCCCACCTCCAAAAAAACCTTCCTCCCCACCTTCCACAGCTGCATCCTCTCCCGCGTCTACACCGCGCACCTCACCCTCTCCCTCGCCGGCTCCTCCTCCTCCACCCTCTCCCTCACTGTGCCCTTGCAGGTCGCTGTCGAGGGCGCCTCGCCCAGCCCATACCAATATGACGGGTTGGGAGCGGCGAGGGTGATGGAGGATGAGGCGGTTTTGAGAGCGCGAGGGAGGGGTGGTGGATGAATCAGCAGCAGGGGCAGGGGTATCAGGGGTATCAGGAGCAGCAGGAGCAGCAGGAGCAGCAGCAGGCGGTGTCGTGGCAGGTGGCGTCGTGGCAGGCGGTGCAGGAGGTGCCGGCTGTGGGGGCGGGGATGTGTTGCCGGGGTATGGGAGTATAGGTGAAGGGTGGGAGTGAGTGTGGAGGGAAATAAAAATGGGCGTGGATTGATGATATATTGGGATTGTATTCTTTGTTTGGTTCTTTTGGGTTCTTTGGTCTTTTTGTGGTTTTTTGGCATGTATGGAGTTTGGGTTTCGCTTTGGGATTTTGGATACCACCTGATTTGAGGATGATGAAAAGGGGCACATTATGAGGGTATGGGAATGTGTAGCAAAAATGGATAGACAACAGGCACCAAATTGTAATTCTTAGTTTATTGACTCAACTTCATTCTATCTCTTGTGCCTCCTTGCTGTTAGGCGAACCTCAAACTGGGTGTAAATTGTGTTCGACTTGGGGTGGGTGGTCTCTAGGGTCTTTAACCCCTCTATTATGGACTAGATGAAGGGCACAAGAAGTGACCAAACTTGAATCAAGATCAGGTCTCCCAGCTAAGACATGGTTGACTTGAGAGTGTACGTACCACTCACTTGCCTGGTTTTCTGGTGTCTTTTGAATGCTCAGAGGTACTCCTGAAGCCGGCCTTGAGTCTCCAGGACTGGTTCGTTCTCTTCGTTGTGAAAGACATTCACTGTCAAAAACCAAGAGAACTGGCCAGCTTGCTAATGTTTTTCATTAACGTCTCTACCACCCTTGAAGCAAGCATTTGAAACAGAGCGGGGGTCCCAAAGCCTGGAAACTAACGAATCTACTTTTGATTCCATAATAGCTGACACAGTATTCAGTGTTTCAGCCCGAGACTTTAAAGGCAAAGGAATTTGAGAGACCAACTCTGACTGAGTCTGATACTAAGCTGCAGAAATCTCAACTGACAGGAAATCCATACCTAGAGGAGTAAACCAGGTGCGTTTCAATCAAAAAGGAAAAACACTTGTTTAGATGATAATTAGTGGAGACTCAGAAGGCTAACTACGTGAAAACGGAAAAGACATAGGGGTACCTAAATAGAAGTGTATCTAATTAGAGGTTATGGTTTACACTACGGAAGACACAACTCGTGATTGCTAGAGGTGTGTAAAGAGAGTAAACTTGGGGCGGGGGGAAGGTTGATAAGGTCAGCAAATCCTGTCTGGGGGCTGGTTATGGTCAGAGTGTGCCTCGTTATGCAAGTGATTGAATGGAAGGAGTGCAGAGGGAAAGAAGAACCTTACCACTATTAGCGTTGAGGCCGACGGACTAGGTCGGGCGTGGTGATGGGTCCGAGTTGTCGAAGACTTGGAGAGAGGATGAAAGTGATTGTGGTTAGGACTGGGGAGAGAACGATTGTTCTGATAAGATGAGCTAGGTATGCATGAAACTTTCTTCGGGTCGAACGGCAGTGAAACAACAAAGAATTGAAACCTTTTTTAATCACCCGAGTTCTAGCACGGTAACTATATATTACGACCAAAGTACTACAAATCACCAAGTCAGCCGAGCAGGGCAACTCTCCACTCCAGCTCGCCTGGTGCCCCATCCCATGCCACTCACAGGCAATACGAGCTCCCAGGCCCTGCCATCACCGGCACCAACTTGACACAATCCATCACAGCAGCGTGTTCAAACACCGGGAACGAGAACCCCGGCTTCAAGAGGCATGTGCGGAGTCACTTCCTAAGCGGTGGCCTCAACCTCCTTGGCAGCCTCTTTAGTCTCGCCCTCAAGCGAGGTCTTCTCAACCTTCTCGGTCACATCAGCAACCTCCTTGTCCTCCTTGGGCGGCGTGCTGGTGCCGGAGGCCTCGCGAGCCTCCTCGGCCTCGAGACGCTCAATCTCCTTCTTGGCCTTCTCAATGTTCTGCATAAAGGGTTAGTCGAGATGCAGCGGATAGTGGAATGAGAACGTAAAGCTTGCCTTCTGCGTCTGGGTAGCCGAATCTTTCTCCCAGTGGGCGATCTTGGCCTTGACCTTGTCCTTGACCTCGGGAACGTCGGCGGCGCTCATGGGGGGCTCGAGGCCGACGAAAGCGCAGTCCTCCATGACGGAGGGTGGGCAACTGAACTTGGCGGCAGGGGCCTCGGACGCGGCGTGGGTCTTCTTGCCTCTCTTGCTCTTCTTAGCGGGGGCGAAGTAGTCCTCGTCACGGTCCTCCTTGCGCACCGCGCGCATGCCCTTGAAGGCAGAATCATCAACCTTGCGTTGGGCGGTAGCGGCCAGGCCCTTGTCGGCCATGAGAGGGGTCTTCTCGACGACGTGGGTGGGGTCGAGGAAGTGGAGGAGGCTGTTGGCGCGACGGATCTCCTCGGTGTAGGCCGGGTACGAGGCCTCGGCCAGCATCTGCTGGGCGCGCTCCATCTTGCGCTCCTTGACAATGCGGTCGCGCTCGGCGCGCTCGCGCTCGCGGCGCTTCTCGTACTGCTCGCGGTCCCAGGCCAGGAAGGCCTTGCGCTGGGCCCAGTACTGGTCCTTGTGCTGCTTGACGGCCTGGTACGCCAGTTCCTGCTTGGCGTGGGCGTCGTCGCGCTCTTTGCGGAGGGCAGACTTGTTCTTATGGGCCTCGTTCTCCTCGGCGCGCATAGCGTCAAGCTCGGCCTGGATCTTGTTGTACTGCTCGCTCAGGGCCTTGGCCTCGGGGTCGTCCATGGCGGCCTTGGCATCCTTGATGCGGGTCTTGAGATCGTCAATGGCCTTCTGGCCGTCATCGAGCTGGGCGATGGTCTTGCGGAGTCTGCGCAGGTTGGAGATCTCATCGACGGCTTTCCGCTCCTCGGCCAGGGGGATCCGCTTGGTGAGGCTGTTCTCGAGACGGGCGATCTCCTCATCAACGGCCTGGGCCGACTTGAAGCGCAGCTTGTCGCGGGCGGTCTTCTGCTCGCTGATGCGGTTGCGGAGCTCCTCCTCGAGACGCTTGGCCTGGTCCTGCTTGGCGACACGACCCTGCTTGCCGGCACCCTGCTTCTGGCGAATCTCCTGCAGCTGGGAGATCAGCTGCTGGCGGTGGTCGCGGGCGGGGTTGGGCTTGTTGCGGTCGGGGACAGCCAGGCTGAACTTGGCGCGGGTGGCATCCTGGATCGGGCAGTTGAGTCAGTCCCAAGGTCAGGCGATCATTATGTGGAGAGGCTGAACCCCTGGATGGGTTCTCGAATAGGGGGCACGTACAAAGGCGTCACGGGCAGCCTTGAGCTCCTTGTCGAGACGGGCAAGCTCCTTCTTGTAGAGCTCATCATCGGGCTTAGAAGGCTTGGAGGAAACAACAGGAGCATCAGCAGCCGGGGCCGCAGCGGCAGCAGGGGCGTTTGTCGCAGTAGCCATGTCGAAATATACCGAAGAGCGTGCTGGTAGAGATGTGAGGTTCGAGGAGAAATCCCCGAGGAAATCGATCAACTCGTGGGAGCAGTAGCTGTATATAGAGCCGACGAGGCGAGAGTGAGAGAGGTGAGTGGTGAATTCCGAGAGACAGCAAGTCAATGCGCCTCCTACGTCGAGTTATATAAGGTTGTGAGGTGAACAGATGATCATGGATCCTCCCAAAATTTTGAGCACGGCCAATTCCAGACCGTGTCCTCTGCTCACAGCGTCCCAAGCCAGCGAATGTCCGTGCACCGCCTTACCTAAGCATTTGTGCCTGTTTCCAAATTCGATGAGGGGAGGTTACTGCAAGCACGCCACCGATGTGCTTGCGCACACCCCATCCCGCATTTTTTTGAGCCTGGTTTGCTTTCTCTCTCCGTCAGCCTTGCAATTTCCAGGTCAACGGCCGACCCTTCACCATATCCAACTGACCGTCACAACCCGCACTCTTCGACTCGGTTGCCCGTCGCATCCCACAGCCGGAAATCAGTCACCTACAATGGAGGAAGAGAGCAACGCAACCGTCTTCGCAAAGGAGGTGACGCGCCTCTGGCGCGCGTGGAGGACCATCCACGAGATGGTCCAGGACAGGGTACGCCATCCCCGATCGCACACCGCATCAATCGAATCGCTCGACCGACTCTGAGACCGACCGATACACGTCACTGACTCTCTTTTCACAGGGCTACGAGCTGGCCGAGGACGAGGTCAAGATCTCGCTCGACCGCTTCCGCTCCGAGTACACCAACGACGACGGCAGCCCGAAGTACGCCCTCCCTTCCCACCTTCCCTTCCATCTCCCACACCCCCATACTAACCCATTCCCCTCCAGCCGTGCCAAAATGCAATTCTCCGCCCGCCCTCCGAATCTATGATCAAGAAGTTCACCCCCTCCCACCGCCTCCAACCCGGACCCCGCCCCGGAATGCGGCACGATCTGGATCGAGTTCTGTCCCGAGAAGTCCTCCATCGGCATCTCGGTCATGAAGAAATTCGTCGAGCACTGCGCGCAAAACAACTTCAAGGCCGGCATCCTCGTCACCGCCCAAGCCTTGTCTTCCCAAGCCCGCAAGGTCATGACCGTCACCTCCCACTTCACCCTCATCGAGTGCTTCCTCGAGGAAGATTTGCTCGTCAACATCACTCATCATGAGCTGGTGCCCAAGCACGTGCTGCTGAGCCGCGAGGAGAAGACCGCACTTTTGAAGCGGTACAGGCTCAAGGAGACGCAGCTGCCAAGGATTTTGAGCAAGGATCCGATTGCGAGGTATCTAGGTTTGAAGAAGGGGCAGGTGGTGAAGATTATACGGACGAGCGAGACGGCGGGGCGGTATGCGAGTTACAGGCTTTGTGTATAAGCCTTGGGCTGGGGTTTGGAGGGGAGAGACGTGGATTTGAAGGGGAGATGCATATATTGGGGGAAGGGAATCTGGGGGAGGACAGCGAACGAGCTTGTTCATGCGAAACCAAAAGAGGGCGTACACGGGCTTTGCTTTTTCTCAGTTTGCGGCGTTGGGGGTGGGTTTGTAGACTCATGTAGACAGGCAAATTTAGCTGGTCTGTATCTTGATGAGAACGCCGTGCTGTTTCCTCTCATACCATGAGTTGCCTACATAGTCTTCAAGAGGGAGTAGCAACCTAATACTTACTTCATTGTTGTCCTTCTAGGAGGGCAAGACGGGTAACATTAAAGTGCCCTTTCTGGGGCAGTTTCACAACGAGAACAGCACAATCATCAGTTTGTTATTCTCTCGAGCATGTACTAATCATTATCTTTTAGAACTTCCTATGAAACAGGACACTATGTCCCTGATGAAATATGTAACGTCTCTGCAAGATCCACGCAAAGTGATATCAATCGCTGCCAAAAGTAGATCTGTCTTCCCCAAATACCCCGCGCTTTCGAAGTGTGGGCATGGCTCGAACGCCAGTCATCCTCATGATATGTCATCCCCTGTGGTATGCCCAAAAAGACAACAAATGATGTCCCCCCTCCCCATCCCCTCTCTATTACCGCCCCATCTATTTATAAAAAACGCCCGCTTGAATGATGCTCACCACCCAGCTTATTCCTCCGTATGTAAGGTTGTGATGGTGTGTTGTGGTATGGTATGGTGCGTGTGGTCCAGCCAGTTTAGTCGTCCAGCACTTGTTGTAATTATGTATGTCGTGGATTAGGTAGCATTGTGTAGGTATGTGCGTCGCGAGCGCCCGCCGCTCAGCTCTTCGGAGCCGACCCAAGCAGCCCGCCGACATCCATCAGTTCCGGCTCGCTCTTCTTCGCGGGTTTGTACTTCGGCAGCCTCGAGACCGCCGAGTCTTCGTTCTGCGTCGACTGAATAGTCTGCAGCTCCGACGACGACCTCTTCGGCTTCGGCTTTGGTTTCGGCTTTGAGCTCGGCGGCGCCAAGAACCCGCCCAGATCCTGCAGCAGCGCCGCCGATCCTCTCCGGAACCCATTGCCGCTCGCTGGCACCGTCGGCTCGGGCACGGCGGTGGTCGGCGAGCCGGACCGGTCGCTCGACATGGAGCTCTCGCGCCGGCCGCCTTTCGGGCCCTGGTCGTCGAGGAGGAGGCCTCCGTAGTCGAAGAAGGAAACGCGCCGGGGCGTCACATTCGAGTCCCTCCTGGAGGGTTTGTCGGGCGTGTCGTCGCTTCGGGACATGCTCGTTCTTGCCTGTTCGGGGAACTGCCACGAGTCCATGTCTTGCTGCAGCCGGACCACGGGGGCGGGGACGTATTGTGGGTTGGTGTTGTCCGCAGTCGTCGGAGATGGGGGGCGCATCCCGCGGATCTCGGGGCGCACACCATAGTAGCCCATGTCGCGGACGAGATCTTCGTCGCTTTCCCAGTTCCGGGGGACGGTCGGCCGGCGTGATTCGGAGGCGGAGGAGCGGTCGACGGATTGCGCTGCGATCGAGTCGTACTTGAACCGCTTCTTTTTGACGCCTCTATCGCGCACGAATGATCCGAGCACCAGAGCGTTCGCTGCGGCGGTCGCAAAGAGAAGCTCGATTGAGGCATAAAGCGACCGGGTTTGTTGGCTACCTCCGTCCTCGAGAATGTGCGGCACTCGGTATATGGTGACGGCGACTGGAGCGAGGCTCAGCGAGAAGAGGAGCACGAGCTGGATCTTGCGCGTCGCCGACATCGTGCTGCTGAGGATGACGGGAACGGGGAAAAAGACAAGGACCAAGTCTGTGACGACGTTACAGACCGCCATTGTTAGGAGCTGGGCATAGCCCTGGCGGCATTGCCCTCCCGGGTCTGGGAGAGTCTGCCAGTAATGAGAGAAGGGCTGGCATTCGGCTAGGTCACTGACCACGACTGCCGCAAAAGTCGTGATGAGGAGGACGCGAACAAGCATGAGAGACACATCATATGTCCGACGCCAATTGACGTTGAGTCGCCTGAAAAATTCGAGGATCGCATATTTGAGAATCCATAACCTGCAAAAACCAATTGTCAGCAAACCAAGGCCTAAAGAACAGGAGGGGAGGCCATTCAGGGGCAGCGTTCAGAAAAGACGTCAGACATACGTCGCTGCGTAGAGTATCCTGCTCAGCAGAACCAGCCCGCTGGCGACAGATCTTTTGTGGAGATCTTCGTCCGAAAGGCCGGCGCCCTCCAGCTGGGCGTTATTAGTCCCGTAGATTAGGATGACATGCACGCAGCCCATGCGCATGAACATAGGCACGAGCGCCAGGGCCGCCGTCTTATCCTCCTGGAAGAGCTTCTCTGTCCGGATGAACCGCCCGATAACCCTCAGCGCGATAATGACGGCGCAGAAGCTGGTGATCCACCAGCACACGAGAAGCGTCGGCTTGTCCTCGCTGAAAGGGTGCAACGGCGGCGGTTCCGAGTATAGAGCCATGGCAATCAGCAGCACTCTCCAGGCACGCCACGCCCGTCATCCTCCGAGGAGGGACGAGCGGGGGGTTTTGTGCACCCGCTATCAGAGCCCAATATCCCAGCGAGTCGTGTCGGCAGAACGGTGTCTTTGAAATTGTGTTCCGTGGTCCCGAGGCTGTGGTTCGGCTGAGAATGTGTTCGATGCTATGACGTAGAATTTGAGGTGTTTGATGTTTGCTTTTCGGGTGTCGGAAATAACGGGGAATGCCGGGCTGGCGCGCACACGAGAGGTCTGTGACGGAATCGGGGCTGTAGCATGTGGACGAGAGCCCTTAAGGCCCGAAGGTTGGCTTGAGATGTGCCGTTCGTCGTCAAGAGAGAGCAACTTCGGAGCGGAGTAACAGTGAGGAGCAAGGCAACAGAGAACAACACCCCCTCGTGGGGAACCGGGAGGGTCTGGACTCATATGCAAGTAGGGCGGCAGCGAGAGTGGATGGGTGGGTGGTGGGCTGCGGCCAAGCTCCCCTGCTCACCCGCCTGCCGCAGTCGTCAGAGGCTGCATCTCAAAGTGCTCCGAGTTGCCGATCTCTTGCCATCCTCCCAAGCGCATGGGATCCCAGGGTGAACGGGGGGTGGTGGGCCACTTACGCGAGGGCGCAAATCCTGAGAGCGCGGGTCGCTTGAGAGACTGGGGTTGATTTCTTGGGACCGTTCCCGCGGTTCCCCCAACCCGCATCCCGCATCCCAGCTGAATGGGTGTGAGTTGGCAGGTCCAGACGAGGGGCGGTGTACCAAACTGATTAGTGGCTAATGAGCTGACTGCCATCGACTCGTTTTTGCCCGGTTTCGCTGCTGGTGCACATGTGCTGTGCAGCACCGCTCTGCTCCGTATCTGGGCGGATGTTATCGAGTCTATCAGCTCCACTGACGGGCCATGGCGAACGTTAGACTCAGTTGTGTGGCACCAAGCCCGCGGGGGTCATGCTGCCCCAGTCGCGGCAAGTGGGCGCCCTCCAAGATGGACAACCGGAAGCATGAAGCCCATGCCCAGCACCGCAGCAGTCTCTCTCTCGGACTCGGTCAGGTGGAGCCGGCAGTTGCAACAATCCCAATCTCATTTCGCTGGCGGGCTTGCGGGCAAGGATCATGATGCGCTGTTTTCGTCGCTCATGCAAATCTCTCGTACGTGTGGCACGTGCCTCACGCGCAACACCACCTGCGGTCCATGACGGCCCAGAGTTAAGGAGGTGTCTTGGCTCGGCCCTGTGTGTGGCCGGGCTGAAAGACCTGCCTTCGGGGGAAAGATGGTGGGTGGACGGAGGCTGTCTCATCAACCCACATCCTGACCAGCACGAGGATGGCAGGTGTCTCGACGCGATCGTCCAATCCTTCACGCACCATCGAGGCGGTTAGTCGAAGGTGAGTGGGAACTGGGGGGGCACGCTGTCGACGGGCTACCCCGGGTTTGCTGCGGCGCTGATTGTCCGGAACCTATCAGCTCCTGTCTGGGGAGGGCCGGCTTTCGAGTCGTGCTGGCTGTGATCAGACGTTGGAGGTTCTCTGATGAGAAGGGTTGACGAGATTGAAACAGAAAGATGGACGAAAAGAACGGATGAAACAGGCAGACAAGCCACAAACCTTGCGCCTTCCTTTCTCAAGATGGACGATGGACAGAATTGGCAGTCAGTTGCCCCACTTTACCCCGGGCAGCTGTTACCGACCCACTAACGGTAATACGTAAGGTACCAAGCAAGCTGTACTGTGTAACGTCTGTTCCGCTGTCTCGCTGTCACCATTCCCACACCTTCCCGCACTCATCACCCCGAACCATGACACCGGATCTTGACTGCCAAGGGAATGTTACATTTGGCGGCAAGAGCTTCTTCATCGTCAAGAGACAAGCAATTTTTTTTTTGAAACGGGAGCTGTAATAGAAGGGAGGTTGCAGATATGTGGCAACGGATCGAGATCACCTGCTAAAAAACTGCAGCAAAACAGGCATTCTCTTTTACAAGCTCATCCCTCGATATGAGATCTACCTCAGGGCTCTCGGTCATGCTAACAAACCAGCTCCTCTAGCCCATCAGCTCTGAGAAACCAAGACGTCTCGTCCCCTGTTGTCTAGGGCCAAACCTCGACCTTCTCCCACCCCCCAATAACCTCTCCTCCAGGAAACTTCGCCTCGCAGTCCATTCCGCGATGCACATACAACCACCGCCTCGGCCTCAACTCATCGCTCAAATCCACCTGGTCCACCTCATTTGGCACAATGACTACCACCCTGAAGTTCTTCCTCGCCGCCTTGTCTTCCACATCTTCCAACTTCTGCCCTACTCCCTCCCCCTTCTCAGTATGATACGCCACCGGTGCCCCCGGCGGCGGCGCTTTAAACGACCCCCTCATCAACGGACTCAGATTCCCAAAGTGTGCCGTCACTTCCCTCGCAAAACTCCACCCTCCTCCCCCTTCCCATGACCACCCACCCTCCTCATCCTCTCCCTCAGCAACACCCTCACCTCCTCCCTCCACCATCCCCATCATCCACATCCCCGCCAACACCCACGCATGCCCCCTGACCCTCCACTGCGTCCTATCCTCTCTCCACCCAAAAACACCCTCCACCGGCCCCCACCCCGCTCTTCCCCCGGACGCAGCGATCTCCTCCTCCCCGGCCGAGTCAAACACTTCGCCTACCTTATCACTCCTTGCATCGGTCGTGAACACGGGCAGATCCGATTCGAAGAGGGGTGGGTTGAGAGGTGCGGGGTTGGTGAATTTGTCTGTGGGGATGGGGGCAATGGGCACGCCCACATGCCGCGGAAGACACAGGTGCGGGCGCGCGGAAGGACGGGAAGGGCGGGGAGGCGCCGCCTTCGGATTGCGGGGCGGGGTGCAGGGACGCGAGAGTGAAAGTTGGGGTGGGGAGGTGTGAGAGGTGAGTGAGGAAGGGGCGCGCCAGGAGCGGCGGGGGTTGGGAGGAGGTTGACATTTTGGTGGTGGTGGGTGAGATGAAGGATGTTGGTGGGGTGCTATGAAGGTTGGGTGGGAGGGAATGTGTCTTCTGCTGGTCCGTGATAGTGTTGGGAAGAGACCAATGGCTCTCGGTGCCATTCAATGCCCTATCGGCCGGACACTTGAAAGAGGATGAGAGGGGAAGGTGAGAAGTGCAGGCTTGAATCATCGTTGGCTAATGACTTCATCACTTATAATGTGGGGCTAACTACGGTGGAATATTTCTCAAACTGTGCAAAAACCTGCAAGTATCTGCATGACGCCCGACAGTTTCTTTAGATGTAACCCACCCCTTTGCACTTAGGATTCAATTGGATGGCTTGCTAGACTACTTAGTGGACGAGTTGTCTAATGGTTTATTAAAAAGCCCTTTAAACGGCTTGTTAAACGACTTGTTTAACCGCATAAATTATGATGGGTCTACTATCTTTAAACAGTACGAGATATATGCCACTGTATTCCATCATTTGGTGACTTCGATGCCGGATGACCACTAACATGCAAACAACATCGTCGGCCCGTGCTTTCTGGGTCGTTACTGTTGATGGTTTGTAAGGAGTGCGATATATGCTAGGTTGGGATTTTTCCTCAGAGTCGGGGACTACGGTATCTCGACTCAAAACGAGATACAGTCGCAAGGACAAGCGCTAGCGGAAGAGCACCGCCACTGGTACATAGGTTGGTTTTCAAGTGAGGACCGCCACAGCCGCATCGAACAGACTGTTTGCGATGCCGCTGCCACCTTTTCTTAAGGCTGTTCTCACAATTACAGATTTTCCTTCCCAACTTAGATTTGTTTAACTCAGCTCGTCGAGGCAAATTCACCTCTGTGCCAAACGCTTCACCTCGCTCTTTTGAACAGCCTTGACATGGCGACCCCCCGCAACGGTGCCCGACCCTGGTGAAATTGAAAAGTGCAAAGACGAGTACTGGCCTGGAGGATTCCACCCTGTCTAAATCGGAGATGTGGACGCCGACAAGTACAAGATCCTGAGCAAGATTGGGTACGGGGAATATTTAACAGTCTGGCTGGTCAAGGACCTAACAACATTGTAAGTCATCCCATGTTTTTGTGCCGGATGTCGTTTTAGTCTGCTAACGTCTACTGCGAGGGCAACGATAACCACAACTATCTGGCCCTCAAGGTGCATAGTGTTGAGAGCTACAACAAGAATAAGCCGATATTGGAGAGGGAGATCCTTACTCATCTTTTGGAATGGAGACCATGGCCAGCTGGGCTACAAGTATGTTTGCCACCTCATCAACTACTTGAGCAGCAAATGCCAAACGGAACTCGTGTCTGTTTTGTGTTTAAACTCGTGGGAGAGACCTTGCGAAGCTTTAGCTCTTGTTTCAAAGAAAGCATGATTCCCTATCCGGTCATGCGGAGGTTCACCACGTACCTTGTCGCAGCACACGATTTTGCTCATGAGCACAATGTTATCCACACAGGTGAGCTCCCTTTTGCTGTCAGTGAGGCTCCATCTGAGGTTACTAACGAGGGCGCAGATATCAAGCCAGCCAACATCTTCGTCAAGTTTCGGGACCGTTCCCTCATACTCCTGGTTTCCCATCCATACCCCGCTCATCACCGTCAGGCAAAAACCACTTTATTGTCCCAACCAACCACCTCCCGGACCCTGATCTGGCTTTGAGCAACCCTGCCCATGCCCCGTATCGGATCCGGGCACCACCCCCGTTCCGCGTTAGGCACCGGTACACCCATCTCCCCCGGTCCGGCAGCCACGTATTTTTCACTCGGAGCCTCATCACCAACACCCTCAGATCTCACCGGTCATGTCAAGAGTATTGTCGTGGCACGCCCCGTCTCCTTTCACTGATCTTCTCTTCTCTTCTCCTCTCTTCTCCTCATGAGCAGACTAAATACCATGCATAAAACTCACTCACTCACTCACCCACACCCTCTTGATTTGACACAGACAGGATTCCCACGCCTCCCATATACCAGCCTGTCTGCCTCCCTTCCTATTAATAGAACTCCTTATGGTTACGCAACGAGAAAACCAGCCACTGGCTTATGTTGGTCTGTCTCAGGCTGGGTGGGCAGATGGATGTGAGAGAAGAAGGGGAGAGGTGGGTCGAGGGAAGGGTTTGCTTGACAGACAGATAGCATGAGGGGGTTGGTAGGTATCTGGCAGGGCTCTGTGGCATGGCTCTATGGCATGACTCTTTCGATTTGCTTGTTCGTTGTCCATATTTTGCCAATGTTGAAGGAAGGCGACCTGTTTTGATGTGGCCCGCGTATCAGATCTTGCGTTACACTTGCCTTTTTTTGCTGGAGATGGGCATTTGAGTCTCATGTTCGGTACACTGTGGTTTTCGTCACTGGTGTGGGTGAGGGTAAGAGCTGGGTTCTTGCTAAGGGCTAGAACTTAGCTAATACTAAATATTAGACAATCTTGACATCACAATCGGAGCACAAGTTACGCAGAGAGTGCCAAGCAGAGATCTCAAACATCTCAATTTTCTAGATGTTCCCTCACCCTACATATGTACAAGTAAGCGCCCTTCCAGAACCGGAGGGGACATGCCGTTGAGAAACGCCAGATACAATCCCTGGAGGTTCCTCACCAATCAGCTTGACGCTGGTACTGGCCTCATGGCTGTTACTTTGGCGCCCATCTTCCAGAGCGCCTAGCAAATCCCCTCCTGGGTTTCATAAGTAATATGCTGCAAAAAAGACAATGCCAACCTCGCCAAGTTCATTACCATCATCCATCTTTTCCAGATCCAGTCTCATGTCATTCACCATCCCTTGCCCCCGCTTGTGTCGTGTGTAGCAGCCGACCTTCCCTTGAATCAAGCCGGAGCGACCCTAGACCAGTCGACCACCCATCACGCACAAGCAACCACTAACTCCGGCCAACCGAAGAAGAGAAAGAGGAGAGGGGGATATCCAAGAAAAAGACCAAGAAGTCCATGCCCTTACCCAGTCCCTGGAGATAAGAAAAAAAAGGGGTTTGATGCAAGAAAAGCTCCGCCCGCTCCAAGCGTAACCCAAACTTCCAGGCCCTTGTATACAGCCATGCGGCACCGCCGTTTCCAACCAAAAGCAACAGCACGCAAACTCCAAAGATGCCATCCAAAAACGCAGCCGAGGCTATGCAATTCATGTCGTGGAATGTAACCGAAGGAAACCCAAGACGTCATGCTCTCGTTCGACTCATTAGCGTGTGGAAGGACGGAGGAACGCCGAGGCTCCTTGAAAACAACGAGCAACCTTCGCCCAACAGCCCAACGGCCTCCTCATAATGTCTTATCAAGGTGCGAAACAGCCATTAGTAGGGCGGATGCTGCATTGGCGGTGGAAAATACGAAGACATTGGTGGCGGTGGGTTCCCCCGATACGACTGTCTTCGGTCCCGGTCTCGGAGCCCAGGGGCTGGCGTCCTCCTTTCCCGCTGAAGATCAAGCGCCGGCGGTGTCCGTCCCCGAGGCAACTGGGGTAACGGCTCTCTGTCATGGGGCATGATGCTGGGTCCGCTCGCTACGGTGGTGGGAGCAGCACCAACGCGGCGAGGCCCTTTGCGCGGCCCACTGAGGGCGCTGAGAGGAGGGTCCTTGACGGCAGGCTCGTTGTCGTCGGGCAGGGTCAATTCGACAAGGCTGTAGAAGTACTCGAGCACTTCTGGATAACGTTGTACTGATGACCGCCAGTCTTCATCGATGCCCCGTTTCAGCTGTTGCTGGGCGGCGGCAAGCTCGTTCGGATGGGGTTGTGCGCGGTAGTAGTGGTAGGCGTGCTGCTGCAAGCGTTCGAGGTGATCGGCATGTGCTGCCTTGCGCCGCTCCGTTAGAAGCCGGAAGTACTCGAGGATATAGTCCTGTGCATGAGCGCGCACCCATGAGCTACGAGAGTCAGCATTTTGTCAGGAAAGCCTCGACGGTGACAGAAAGAGAGAGGTCCTCACCGAATATCATTGTATATCGACTGCATCATCCGGCTCTCGGCCTGCCTGACAGCCACCTCCAGGCCCTTGGCCTCACACTCGCAGGCGAGGGAGGCCGGGGCTTGACAGATGGCGCAGTCCGGGTCCATCCTGAGGACTCCTTTCCGCGGTTTCGGGTTATAGTCTCTGATATGCATGATTTAGTGTTTGAGCTGGGAGGTCTTGGGTGGGTTCGAGCTGATGGAGAGGACGGTAGGGGAATTTCAACCTAGTGACACAGAAAAGGCTGACATTCGGAGAGTGGTCATGGTGTTGGTCATGACCGGTAGCAGACAGATTGCGCGGGTCCTGCCCAGCAATAAGGGGAACAAGGGGAACAATGTGGCAGGAGGAGACGACGAGTAGACAGAGTGTGGCCGAGAGGAAGTTAAGGTGATAGGGAACACGCAGCAAAACGAGTGTAGCGGGCAGCAAGAGGAGAGGAAGGGGAGGGCGTGGATGGGCTGATAGACTGACTGACCTGGACAGACGTGGGAGCAGACCAGCACAAAGTCGGGGGTCAGGTCAAGCGGAGGGGGACAGCCCAAGTTGCTGCTGCAAGTTCGTGCGTCGTGTGCTAGATGTCGTGGACGAGGTGATGCGGCAGCGAGCTACACCACGCCTCTAATGGCGAAATCGAGCTGCGGAGGAGGGAGAGCAGAGTGGTTGCAGCAGCAGCTGGTCGAGTTAGGGGCGAGCTGGTGGCAGCGGGGCTCTCTTTGGCGGAAGGGAGGGTCGGGATCGCAGCAGGACGAAGCAAGACGGATCAGGAGCAGGAGAGAGGTGTCGATGGAGTTGGGTGATGGTCCAGCGAGGGCTGGGGTGTGCTCAGGCAAACCAAGGCGGGCTTAACCACGTTGAGACTGGAAGCTGTGTCGTGGCTCGAATGCAGGCGTCTGGCAGCAGTGGTCTGCAGCGTGCAGCGGCCCAATGCCTGCTCGGCCAGTCCCACGACGCGTTGGGAGGTGCAGCGGGGCCCAATGAGCCCTTGATGCCGGATCCTGTTGTTGTTTCCGCCACCCGCGTGGTTTGCGTCTGGGGGGGATGATGAGTGCAGTGGTGTTGCAGAACACAGGCGAACGTGGATGATCTGCGTCGAAAAGGAGATGGCGTCGGTCAGGATGCCGCGGGGGAGAAGTAACAGAGAGGACGAGAACAGAGTGCGGATCCTCAACGGAGAGGAGGTCGGGATGTGGAGACGGGCAAAGTGAGGAGATCGAGACAGAAACTGACGATCCTTGGTTGAGACTCAAGAGAGCTGGGAGATGAGAAGTAGAAACAGAAGGGAAGGGAAAAAAACCCAAAATCAAGCGTTTTCTCACAGGGTCAACAAGGGAAAAAAACCACCAAGCTGGAACCAATTGGAGCAAACCCGGTGCCTCCCGTCTGTGGCCGCGGTGTCTGGCCCAGCTGGAGGCGGGAGTTGGGCATCAGATCGGGGGCTCAAAGGCTTAGAGCGGACACCACTCGGCTGCTGACCGCATGTTTGGCCCATGTTGTTGGCCACGCCCGAGAAGCGCAAATTGCGGGCCAGCCGAAGTGACACGGGACGGCGCCCGCATGAGGTGGATGGCCAGCCCGGATGACCTACCTACAATGATGGAGTTGCGGGGAAGCATCTCGAATCTGCAAATGGCAAAAATATGGGGGGCATGTGAATTGGTCCGGGAAAGAGTTGGGATGGTTTTTGTGATCCGACCAAAGCTCGTCCGAAGTTCTCGGCGTCGGATCTTCCCGAGCGGTGGTTTGTTGCTCTGGACCCTTGGGGTGAAGCTAACAGTCTTTATCTTATCGAATACCCCTGTCCAAATTTAATCCAGCTCTTGCATGGATCTGGACCTGGAAAACGACCAAAGTCCGACAAATCCCACTGCTCGAGGCGCACGTCTCATCACCAACAGGCCGCAGAACAGGTCTTCGAATCTGCAACCCAACATGGCCTGCCGCTGTCCCCGCAATCCGCGGGTGTTTCTGCCCTTCCTTTACCCATCACTGCTCGCCCCTAACGGCACTAGAATCTCCCGATCCAGCCTTGCCGCTGCCGTTCAAGGCACGCGACACAGCAGCTCCGATGCCCCGGCCGACTCGAGCGCATCTCGCCTAAACCCGACGCCCGACGATTTCTCGATGCCCAATTTCGCCGACAAGGCCAAGTTGACCCTGTACGCCGGCCCTGGCGGCCATGGCTGCATATCGTTCCTGCGCGAGGCCTACATGGAGGACGGGCCCCCCAACGGTGGCGACGGCGGCCATGGCGGCAACATCTACATCCAGGCTATACACGGCGAGACATCCTTGCACAAGCTGGCGCGAAGGAAGTTTGTGCGTGCGGGCAGGGGAAAGACCGGAATGGGCAGCTCCAGAGGAGGCCAGCGCGGCGAGGACGTGGTCATCCCCGTGCCCGTGGGCACCGTTATCAGGGAGCTGAGCCGCGACGACCCCGAAGAAGAGAATCGCTTTGTGCGCAAGACCCGCCGCAGGAAACGGGGGACGCAGCCGGTGGAATATGGCGAGGACGGAGAGCCGGTCGACGATCCCCAACGCGAGAAGTGGCTGCTCTACCCCGGCATGTCGTCATCAGAGAGGAAGAGGGTCGAGCTGCCGATGCTGCCGCATCGCGAGCGCCTATTCCAGCAGCCCAAGGCACCAATACTTCTGGACCTGGCCCAGGCGACCCCGCGGCCCATCTTGCTTGCGGCGGGCGGAATTGGCGGGCTTGGAAACCCTCACTTTAGCAGCAAAGGCACGCCGAAGCCCATGTTTGCTACTAAAGGTGAGAACGCTATAACCTTGGAGATTGAGCTGGAACTCAAGCTTCTCGCCGACATTGGCCTCGTCGGCCTTCCCAACGCCGGCAAGAGCACCCTACTCCGTTCCATCAGCAACAGCCGCACCCGCGTGGGCGATTGGGCCTTCACCACCCTTCAGCCAAACATCGGCACCGTCGTGCTCGATAACAACAAAGGCCGACCCATGCTTACAAGCTATCGCCGCGTATCGGACGCTGGCCCCTCGCGGAACGACCCGTTCAACGCCTCGCCCGAGTCGCAATCCGAATTCGTGCGCCGCACCCGCTTCACCATCGCTGACATCCCCGGCCTGATCGAGGGTGCCCACCTCGACAAGGGTCTCGGCATTGCCTTTCTCCGGCACGTCGAGCGCGCGGGCGTCCTCGCCTTCGTCCTCGACCTTGGAGCCGGGAACGCCGTGGAGGCGCTCAAGGCGCTGTGGAACGAGGTCGGGCTCTACGCGCAGATGCGCGAGGAGGAGGAGCGCGAGCGCGAGCGCCAGGCGCGCATTGATTGGAGCGTCTCAGCCGGCACCGATGTCGAGGAGAATACCTTCCTGCCCAGCACCATGCTGGGTGATTACGATGCGCCGGTGGTGAATGCGGGAGGGCTGCATATTGCGGGCAAGCCTTGGTTTGTGGTGGCGACAAAGGGCGATCTTCCCGGTGCGCAGGAGAACTTTGCTGAGTTGAGGGATTACCTTGCTGCCGTTAGCAAGGGTGAGCAACCGCATCCGAGCGGTGTTGAGGGTGCGTGGACGGAGGATTGCACGGCTATTCCTGTCAGCGCCATCAATGGGCAGGGAGTGGACAGGGTGGTTCACTGGGCGGTCGGGTTGTTGGATGGTTGAAGTGACAGCTAGCCCTGGGTTCTAAGAGTTCACACTTGCCAGAGGGCAGAAGCAGCCTGGTGGCATCTTATCGGGATGAAGTCTACTCTCCGGTGACCGAAACCGCAGGAAACGAGACAGAACGATGGTCTCTTTCGAGGTTTTCATGGGTTCGGCGGTGATTGTCGCCGACCTAATTTACCTACACCTCGGTATCCGGCCCTGGGCCGTTTTTGCAATGATCAGAAGGTCCTGCTGCACCAGGTCGTGGGCCATCCAGTCAACAGATTCCGCTCCGGAAGAGGGAGGGCGAAGGGCGCTGTCCCTCTTCGGTCTATTGTAGGTATCAATATGTACATTGCCAAAGTCCTGCATCTATGACGGACTTTATGATTTCAAGACCTAAGAAGGGGGGTAACGTTGATAAAGAGATGGACTCTCACTGCCCCCTTTCATCTCTGTCATCAGTGACCCGTTTGTTACATGTTAAGTACAAGATCTGCTGTTCTGTCCGCCATTTTCGGGCTGAGGACTGATGGGAACAGGAGCGGGTACCACGTATGAAGGAGACATCAGATCGTCCCGTCTACTGTCAGGGCAGCAGAGCTCTCGGGCGTGACTGTAAGTCACATGTTTGTGACTGTTGAATTATGTGGTTGTGGTTGTGGGCACCGAGCAGTGAGCAGTGAGCAGTGCACTGAGTGCAGTCTTTTGATATGTATTCAAGCCCGTATAAAGTCAGTTTCTCAGAACACATTGTTGCAATAGCCGATCATGCCATCACCTCTGTACCACCATGGAAGGTGTAAAGCCAAACCTAACGATACCTACCGCCTTGACTGACCGATAGAGCCGATGCGGTAGGATAGGTAGTAGGAAACAAAATTCTTTACATATTATAAACCTCATATTGATCCACCAAAATAGCCAACAACCCAAGCCAACACTTCGCACCTTCCTGACCAGAACACTGTGCCGTGTTTGCGTCTTGCTCCACAACCGAGTCTTCCGGGTACAAGTCTGACTTGGAGGGTATAGAAAAGTCTGGCGGCAAGCGGATATGCATGAAGGCAGTGACTGCGGAACGGAAGGGATGCGTTATCCTCGTCCTCGCCATTGTGAGTTGGAATTGTGTTGTCCGCAAATAGCGCGAACAGTTGGAGTCCCTTTCCACTTCGAACACGACGCTGTCAAACTTCACGGACACTCTGTTCTGTACGGTTGATACATCTAGAGTGGAGGAACGGGAAAGGGACAGAGTCCAGGTGGCGTACATCAGGAAGGCAATCGAGAAGGTGTTGCAAGAGGTCCTTGACCTCCCACACCTGCAGTCCACCTCACCTGCCTTTGTTGCCTGCAACAACCACCACTTTTCCCACCTCAACACAAACAAGTAATACATCACCAATTCTGCCCTGCTTGCTTGCGTTCCACGCGACAGAAGGAAATCCGAACATACGAGGACAGGGGCCGCTGGCGCTGCGTAGTAGTGGTGAAGGAAGCTCGAAACCCCGGACCGAGTCAACCGCAGTAATTCTAGTTCACACACTATAACTCAACTAAACACCACACCACACAACCTCATCCATCAGGTCCCGCTTTAGCTGCTGAGCATAGGTTGCTAAACACTTGGAGAATGCAGCCTCCAAGTCGATCTGCTCGCAACTGGGAAAAGAGGTATGAGGTAGTGTTATACAGACAAATTACCGTTTCGTAGGCCCCTGCCCGTGTATCAAAATTTACGATGTCCATTTCCGATAAGATAACGCTAGCTTCCCCGCCCCCACATTGGCGTCTCTTCGCATTTTTTCCTCCTCCACTGGCTGCAACCAATTCGCGATTGGATTGGAGCGCATCGCGACTGTCTTCAACAAAACACTCCCTCTTCCATTTTACTTTGCCTCGTTGACCACATTCGCAAACATGGGACGCGGCAAGCGGGTAAGTTTCATTCGCCTTGATTTTGACTTAATCCTGAACCTT
Source organism: Collariella sp. IMI 366227 (assembly GCA_027946355.1). Taxonomy (NCBI): domain Eukaryota; kingdom Fungi; phylum Ascomycota; class Sordariomycetes; order Sordariales; family Chaetomiaceae; genus Collariella; species Collariella sp. IMI 366227. The sequence goes on along the minus strand of JAPEUS010000005.1, from coordinate 1,445,547 downwards.
TTCACTGACGATGACTGCAGGGACACAGAGGCGGTCGCGGCGGCGGCCGTGGCGGCGGTCGTGACAATCGCGCGGGACATCGCCCCTACCAGACATACCCCGAGGTCCCCAAGGAGAACAAGCGTCTCGAGGAATATTACAACACCCTTATCGACCTCCCCGAGGAGGAGCGCGCCGAGTTCTGGGCTGCCCTGCGCAGGGAGCTCCCCAACAGTTTCCGCTTCTGCGGCTCGAAAGGCCACGCCCTCGCCGTCAAGCGCCTCCTTCAGACCAGATACATCCCCCAGATCACCAGCATTACCCACGAGGGTGTGACCGTCGCGCCACCTAAGCCTGTGCCCTGGTACCCCGACTCCCTCGCCTGGTCTATGACCACCCCGAAGAACGTCATCCGCAAGTTCCCGCCCTTCGCCGCCTTCCAGAAGTTCCTCGTCTCCGAGACCAGCGTCGGCAACATCAGCAGGCAGGAAATTGTGAGCATGATTCCGCCCCTGCTCATGGACGTCAAGCCCGGCATGACTGTTCTTGATCTGTGCGCCGCCCCCGGCAGCAAGGCCGCCCAGCTCCTGGAGATGATCCACCGCGGCGAGGAGACGCGCATTCGCCAGGTCGTCCAGACCTTCCACAGCGACGAGTTGAAGACCGAGGACGCACAAGAGGAGGAGGCCGCCAAGCTTGAGGCCGATTCTAGCGACGACGGCAGAGCCACCGGCATGCTCATTGCCAACGACGCCGACTACAAGCGCAGCCACATGCTGATCCACCAGCTGAAGCGCCTGTCGTCCCCCAACATGATCGTCACCAACCACGACGCCACCATGTACCCCCCGCTCAGGATACCGAACCCCGAGAACCCGTCCAAGCCCAACTACCTCAAGTTCGACCGTATTCTGGCTGATGTTCCCTGCTCCGGCGACGGTACCCTCCGCAAGAACGTCAACCTGTGGAAGGACTGGAACCCGGGCAGCGCCCTGGGTCTCCACCTCACCCAGGTCCGCATTCTCGTTCGCGCCCTACAGATGCTCAAGCCCGGCGGCCGCATGGTCTACTCGACCTGCAGCATGAACCCCGTCGAAAACGAGTCCGTCGTTGCGGCCGCCATCGAGCGGTGCGGCGGGCCCGACAAGGTCGAGATCATCGACTGCAGCGACCAGCTCCCGCTGCTGAAGCGCGTGCCCGGCATGAAGAAGTGGCAGATCATCGACAAGTCCGGTCGGATGTGGAACTCGTGGGAGGAGGTTGAGGAGTACATTAAGACGACCGAGGATGGCGTTGCCCCCAGCCGTCTCGTTGAGAGCATGTTCCCCAGGCCCGCCACCAGCGACTGCGCCGATCTTCCCCTCGAGCGTTGTATGCGCGTCTACGCCCACCAGCAGGACACCGGCGGCTTTTTCATCACTGCCTTGCGCAAGAAGGCCGAGTTCAAGGCCAAGCCCGAGGAGAACAGGAAGCAGCCCGTCCAGAACACCAAGCCCAACGGCAAGGTGAACGCGGCCAAGCGTCCGTTGGAGGAGGAGGAGGACAAGGAGGAGGCCGGTGTCAAGAAGCTGCGCCTGTCTGAGGAGCCCCCCAAGGAAGAGGCCCCTGTGGCTGAGTCTGTGCCGGAGGTTATGGCCGAGGCTGAAGTTGCGTCCGAGACTGGTGAGACCCCTGCGCCTGCCGCCGAGACCCCCGCCGTCGAGTCCGAAGCCGTCCAGACCCCCGCGGCCACCACCACCGAAACACAACAACAACAACCCCCCTCGCCCAAGCTCAAGCCCAACGGCCCCTACGAAGAACCCTTCAAGTTCCTCCCCTCAGACCACGACGTTATCAAGTCAGTCGCCGACTTCTACAAGATCTCCCCCCGCTTCCCCTGCGACCGGTACATGGTGCGCAACGCCATGGGCGAGCCGGCCAAGTCCATCTACTACACGTCTGCGCTCGTCCGCGACATCCTCTCGATGAACGAGGGCCGCGGCGTCAAGTTCGTGCATGGCGGCGTCAAGATGTTCGTCAAGCAGGACGCGCCCTCGGCCGAGGTCTGCCGCTGGCGCATTCAGAGCGAGGGCATGCCCATCCTGCACGGCTACGTCGGCCCCGAGCGCGTCGTCGTGCTGCGCAACAAGGAGACGCTCCGCCACTTGCTGGTCGAGATGTTCCCCAAGATCGCGGGCGATGATTGGAAGCGCATGAACGAGATTGGCGAGCGGGTTAGGGATCTTGGTCTGGGCTGCTGCGTGCTGCGGGTTGAGCCGGAGGAGGGCGATGAGGACTTTTCGGAGCATGTCGCCCTGCCGCTGTGGAAGAGCTTCCAGAGCTTGAACCTGATGCTACCCAAGGAGGATCGCAGCGCGATGTTGTTGCGTATCTACAACGATACGACGCCTCTTATCAACATGGGCATTCAGCGAGATGGCAACAAGGACAAGGAGAAGAAGGCCGAGGAGGCCGCTCCTGCTGCGGCCGTGGAGGCGGAGGATGTGGAGATGGGGGTTGCGCCTGTCAACGGTGAGGCGGTCGCGGCCCCTGTCCCGGAAGCGGTTACTGAGGCAGCCGTTGCCGCTCCCGCTGAGGATGAACCTAAGGCTTAGTTGGCTCGTCTATCACGTGGGGTGAGGTGTTTCCAAGTCCTGCTCTTGCTTCAAGGAGTAGCTAGGACATGTGTAAGGGTTCGTTGGGCTTCAGTTATGGGATATAAAAGGCAATATTAGATTTTGGTGCTTAGGTTACGAATTGTTTTGCTCTCTTCACAAACACATGATACATTCCGGTTGACGTACTTGACCAAACGTATTGAATTCAGACCATGATGGCCGATATATCAAAATTTGACATGCCAATTCCCAACCCGTCTTAATCACAACTACCCAGCTTAAAACAAGATTAAATACACATCCGCTAACAAACTCTCATATACATACATAGACCCAAACCACATAAACGTAACTACGCGTACACGCAGCAGGGTATCCAACACGCTCAACCTCAACCTCAACCTACAACTCACCAACAATCCATACCAGCAAGCGGCTTGCTCCAAACCCTACATACCTAACAGTCCTAGATTAGGAACTCGCTCAGAACCTGTACCCTCGTCCGAGCTGTCTCAGACCCCTGATCACCGTCGCTCATGGCGCGCATAATCTGTATCATCCGGTCTGTTGTAGCGTAAATGGTTAGTATTTGAATAAAAATATAAAAATAAACGAAAAGAGGAAAGGAAGAAACGAAACTCTTTTAAAAAGAAAACTCACGAATATCACCCCTCGCCCTAACAAACAACGGATCCCTCTCCATATCCTCCCCCCACACCACCACTACCACCACCCACCCCCTTGCCCCGCAGCAGCAACCTCCCTCAACACATTCCCAATACACAATGCCTCCAAGAACGCCCTATGATTAAAAACCCACCACACCCTCGCCTCAGCTTCAAACAGCGCAAAAGCACAAAAACGCCGTAATCGCCTCATGCGCCGCCTCCAACGTCCCCTCACATTCACCGGCACCTCCCCACCCCCACTCCCACTCTCGCTCGCATGCACCAGCATCAGGTTATGGAAATAATTACTACTCAAAAACAGCGTCTGCCGCACGACCCTCTTATCCCCTGGCCCGCGCCGCCAGCGCGTCCGGGTCCCACGACCGAAAGACATCCGGAAACGAGCGGTACACGGCGCGGAAGTCCGCGATGAGTTTGGACTTGTGGCGGGCCGTGGTGCAGATGGGGATGTCGAGGAGCGCGGGGAGCAGATGGTTTCCTGGACGAGGTTGGCGAGGGTCCAGGAGCCGCGGATGTAGGCGGTGTCGGTGGGGTCGTCGGAGGCGATGGAGGAGGTTGTGTCAAGGGCGAGGTCGTCGACAGAGACGTCGGTGTGGGTTGCTGAGGGGGAGGGAGAGAAGGACGGTTAGGAAGGTGTCTTGGAGGAGGACGGCTTGCCAGACTTTGCGGCGTTGTTGTTTTTCGAAGGGGGCGGTGGGGACGACTGTTTGGGGAGGGTTAGCGGGGAGGGAAGGGTAAAATGTGGTTGGGTGTGACTGTACCGATGTTGGGGTCTCGGTGCAACCCCATGGCGTATGCTTGACGCATTAGGATTCCGGCGAATGCCCAGCCATCTGAAGCGTGGTTATCGTTGATGAGGAAGTAGGTAATGAGTACCATTGCCTGGATGGTTTTTATGGAGGCGGTGCTGAGGTAGGAGCACATCCGGAGCGCCTGGTTGCTGGCAGAGGCGTAGAACTCGGCCGTTTGCTTCCTCTCCTTGGGCAACGTCGAGGTCACGAACTGGGTGCCCATGGCCAGCATCACAAAAATCAAGGCCACAAAACCAGCGTCTGAGCGGTCCTTGTCGGCCCGGGAAAGGGACCAGAAGTGCTCGTAATCGGCGTAAAACGTCTGTCGGTGCAGCATGGGGTATACGGGGTCAACGCACTCGAAGTAACGGGCGAGCAAGATGTCGGCCTGTAGTTTGTCGGGGAGCACCGAGATGACCTCGGGCAAACCCCCTTCGCAGGTCCAGTAGTTGGCAAAAGGGTGCTCAGATCCGATGCCGAAGACATTTGATGACCCCGGTGAGGAATAGGGGACATTGGAGAGGAGGCCAGTGGACGTGGAGACGGAGCCCATGTCTTTGAGACGTCCGATATTGAAGCCGCGGTCAGCAGCATTTGGCATGGTATGTTTTGCAGAGTCGGGTCGTTTCTTGGGCGCTCTAGTCATCCGGCGGCCGTTCGTTGCGTTTCGTGTTGTTTCTCTGTAGGGATATTAATTAGCATGCCAATGTAGGTGGCTAATTATGTGCAAAAGTACTTACTCCAAAAGATTGGCAACATGTGCATATTTGCATTCTGTTTGACGTTTGATGCCTGGATTGAGTTAGAAGACGACTTCAGACTGGGATGCATGGCACACATCATACAGGCAAGGCAATGTGGTCTGCCACGGTCACACTGCAGGAAACAACAGTGTCAGTAGTTGATGGCTAATTATGAAAGATATCAAGGATATGACAGAGCCCCAAGATAAAAAAAAAAAAGAAAAAAAAAGTTGTCGTGGGTCTTGAAAAGAAACAACTGGGGAAAAGGGGGATGCGTGTAAGTCAACCTGTGATACTGTTGACCCTGGAGATCTCGGCCTCAAGTACTCCAATGAATATGATTTTAGATGTAGACTCACCTTAGTTTTCCTCTCCACACACTCGAAACAAGACAACGTCGGCTTATTCCGCTTCTGTTTTTTCTTAGGCGGCCCAGCGGTAGTAGTCGGAGACGCAGTGCTGCTGTCTCCGTCTTCCGGCGAAGTGCCAAGACCGGGGCTGAGTCCGCTGCTTGTGCTGCTGGAGCCGGTGGCCCCGGGCTTGGCCGCCGTTGGACCCCACACCGAGCGCGACTCGTCGGCGGCAGCAACGGTGATTTCGCGTGCTGCCCTCCTCGGACCACGTCGGAGAATTGGGCCGCCTGCTAAACTCTGCTGCTGCGACTGGGGATGATCAGGTTGGTGGTAACGAGATGAGACGTAGATGGTGGAGGCCGAGCTCGGGGTAGTGGTCGCGGAGCGCGGACCCAGGGCCGGAGACAGCACCGGCCTCTCCATTCGCAGCTGGAGACGCGGGCGACGCCAAGGCGGGAGACAAGGAGCAACCTGCAATGGCAAGCTCCGCCCAGAGGATGATGTGGTTTGGTCCTCGCAGCTCCAACGAAACACACAGCCTAAGAGGTCGAGACACAACGCCCAAGGGAACTGACAAACAGTGGTGAGGAGCGAGACCAGGGCCGGGAATAACACGCGGATGATCCTGTCTGGATGCGATGTGATGCCTGTTGTGCCGTCGATGGATGGACAAGATCTGATGCGCCCGCGGGAGGCGAGGCAAGCGGCCGGGCAGGGTTGAGACACGGCGAGTGAGGATTGGAAACAGTTCGGGAATGGGAATTGGGGATTTCCATGGGAAGACGGGGGAACGCCGAGAGGGTTGACTGGGAGGGCGGGGATAAGAGGCATCCCTCCCCGATCTTCAGTGTCTGGGGCAGTCCAGGGCCCTGGCTCAGTGTTGGTGAGGGGTGGCCTCAGCTGCACTCATCACACATGGGCAGGGACGGTGCCAACAGCCCAGCCACTAGCAGCTCCTCTAGCAAGGGCCTCGTGACGTCGGATGTGTCCGACTGCCTGTAAATTTTTTAATTTTTTTTATAACCTTTTCCCCCCCAATTCCCGAGCTCGGAGGTTAAATGCCGATTGTTGAACATCGGCTCGTACCAAGGCGAGGAACAAATTCTCTCGGGCAGAATCAGCAGTTGAGATAACCGCAATTGCTTCAGGTGACCGCTGACGTTTTCATCCCATGTTCATTTTGACCCCACATGCATCCACTCTTTCGGGTGCGGGGTCGCTGAGCCGGGGCTCCATCGGCATCCACCATGCCGAGTTGAGGGCTCCCATGTGTCGACGCTCTCAGCACTAGAACCCCAAATCTGCCAGCATTCATTGTTATGTCATCGATCATAGAATTGAGTTTTTTTTTTTAAAAAAAAAAATATTATTCATATTAAAAACCCAATTGGCAAGTTCAAGAACCTCAGGAGTCTTGAGTTTGAATTCGGAAATGTGCACAACGGCCTGAGACCCCTGTTGACGCTGACTTATCTCCGAGCTTCCTTGTCGTCGGTGACCCCGATCGTGACAACAAACTGCATGAGCTTAACATTGCCATTGGATTGGTGGTACTAACACTACGCTGGTTAATGAAGAACACCAAATCTTCCCACGCCTCAACCAAAGACATACCCCTCGTAGTTCTTCCGAATCCTCTCCACGCCCTCCTCCAAGCTCCAACCCTTGATCTCACACACCTTTCGGTACATATCCTCTAGGAACCCATCCATGTCCTCTCCGGCACAATGCAGGTCGCTCTCAACTAGCAGTCGGTCATCCGGGCACGCCCGTATCAGCTCGGGGAACTTGCTCTCCCCGCCAGCCGTCGAGAGGTTGATGACCGTCGAGAAGGAGAAGTACGGGCGCAGGGGAATCGCCGGGTTGAGGTACTGACTCAGCATCTGCGGCGAGCCGCTGAATGAGTGCAAGCACACCCGCGGCGGGAACGGCTTGGGCTTGTATCGCTTGCCCGCTATCCTTCTCTCGCCGTCCTGCGCCTCATCATCCGAGTAATCATCATCCTCCTCCTCGCTCGACGAGAAGTCCTCCGCCCCCGTAGCAACCATCTTCTGCTTCCTTTTCGACACCACCTCCTTCTCATGCCCCTTCCACAGCGCCGCCATCGCATCAAACAACACCCCGTGCGCCTGCACCCCATGCACACTAACCGCGACGCCCAGCTCGCCCGCCAGCCTCAACTGCGCCTTCAACACCCGCACCTGATGTGGCATCCTCACATGGTGCGGACTCAACATCCGCCCCTCCCTCCCACCGGGCGTTAACTTCGCATCCCGCTCCGAGTGCTCGGCCGGATTCCACGCCCACGGCAACCGAAACGCCTTGTCCAGCCCAATCTCCCCAATAATCACCGCCGTCCCTGCCTCGCGCACCCGCCGCCGCGTCTCCTCAATGAATACTTTCAAGGAAACCGGCGTAGGCAGCGAGGCCACAAACTCCGCGTCTGGCGCGGGTGAGAGCACCGCGGCATAGTGCTTCGTCTTTTGCTCCCCCTCCTCCCCAGAGGCATCATACGTGGTCTCACCCCCACCCGCCTCGGTGTCGTCGTACAGTTGATGCGAGAACCACGGATGCCACCCAAACGCAGGCACTACCCTCCTGCCTCCTCCTCCCCTGACTTCATCTGCAGCAGCGCCCCGCGGTCGCGGATACCCTGCTCAGCGGCGACCCTCGCAACAAGATTCTGGTCCTGGGCGCGCGTGGCCATGATGGTTAGGGCGCGCGCTCGCATGGAAGAGATGGTGGAGACAGAGGCCATGGTGTCGGTTGGGTGGCAGTGGGCGTCGCAGACGCCGAGGTGCCAGGGAAGGGGTGGTAGACCTGACGGGGAGGCCGGTCCGCGGGGAGTCGCAGGGCTGTCGGTTGGACACATTGTTGTGGGTTGTTGGGGGGGGGTTTGTCCAAGATTACAGAAATTTAGTTTTGAGGTGAGTTGAAGTGAGGGGATAAGCTGTGAGAGGATTGAATCTCGAGATCGAGTCTCTTGGTGTTGTGCTTTTATTGGCGCCCCCCCTGAGGTGATGTCAGGTAGAGCTGCCTGGAAGCCGTACCCACAAGCCCCTCCTCAGCTTCCCTTGGCGTTGATCCCGGCAGTGCCATCCCATGCCATGAGTCAAGCCAAGGTTGGATTCTCAGGTTGGCAAGATCGGCCGTTGCTGCATTCTGGACCCCTCCATTGCGACGGACGTTGCGACGGAACATGCCACTGCAGACCGGTCTCCTCAAATCCGGTTGTTAGAATGAGCTGAGAGGATGGCGAATTTATGCAAGAGAACGAAAGCATTCATTGATAAGTCGGTCACACAAGGGAGGGTTCTGAGTGCCTCTGGAGCATATATTTTTGAGTTATGTTGCCTCGGCAGTTTTGCGGCCAAAGAAACCCTTCTCGGCAATTCCCTACCTAGTTTTCTTAAGTTCCTGGATTCCTTGACTTTAACCTTCTGACCATCCACCTCTTTCAGGTTGAATCTTGAAAAAGAGAGTGGCGTCTGGGGGAGACTGCGGGTCCTGCCATGCCATCCACCTTGTCCCACTTCCTCGTTGATCCACTTGCAGCCGTGGAAGCCCCGCTGACAAGGGTCAATGACCGGGGTCATCTTCACATGCAGTCCCTTCACACCCTCCCGTATCAAGACCAAGACCCTCCAGACAGACTCTTCCCAAACCCTTTGCCGCTGTGATGATCTTGGGCTGCACTTTATTTACCTCGAGCTGTGCTCAGCAGCATCTGGATGCTGTGTAGCCATCAAACATCGATTGCGTAATTGCGCATTACCTCCCCATATCTCTGGCCTCGTCTTTTATCTCGAGAACACCCTCACATTCTCTGTTATCTCCGAGACACCCTCGGTTTGATAGCAGCCTAAACCCAACTCCCATCTACATCACCATCCACCACAATGGAAACCATCACCACCAAACTCAGACACCTCGCCGAACGCCTCGCTCTCCCCCTCCTATGCATCGCCACCCTCCCCGTCGCCTTCCTCGCCGGCCTAGCCACCGTCCTCGCATGGACCCTCCTCCTCACCCGCGTCGCGCTTGTCTACATCGAAGTCCTCGTCACTCTCATCCCAGACTACCTCATCCGCCTTCATTCTCCGCCCCCTCCGCCTGATCCGCCTCTCTCGCCCGCGCCGCCACACAACCCCGTCCTCACAACCCGCAAACACCCCACTCCCACTCCCATCACCACCACCTCCCGAATAAATCCCAACTCCGCAATGGCGACGCCTGCATGGGCAGCAGCGCTCTCAACGGCACCGTCGGCGACCGCGACCCCGACGGCCTCGGCAGCCGCTCCTCGCCGACGCACACGACGCTGGATGGGACTCACCTGCGTATGAGGTGCTGAGGAGGAGTTGATGGCGGTGGGGATCCGAGGCGGAGGAGAGAGGGAGGGGGCAGGGAGGGGGAGGAGGAGGAGGTGTTGGGGGATGTTGTTTACGGTGGTGGGGTGGGGTGGGATGGAGAATGGAAATGGGAGTGGTGATGGATGGGGTAATGGGGTGAGAGGGGTAGATGGAGAGGGCTTGGGGGCAAGGTCAAGGTCAAGGAGTTTTGAGAGAGTTGGTTCGGAGGGGTTGTTGAACGGTGGGCGGAGGAGGGCGGTGAGGACGCCGCCTTCTATTGAGGAGTTGGGGTGTGAGGATGATGAGCATGCGTAGAGAGTGGGTGTGGTGAGAACGGAGGAGATGCGTTAGGAATGGACATGCAGGGAGGGTTTGGATTTTCTATTGTATCTCTTCATGTATTGGATCGTTGGGATAGGCTGGCCCTGTTGGAGAGCTGTGTCCTTTTTTTTTTTTTTTTCAAGACATGATAACGATGTATGATGGGTTTCTTTGGTCTTGGTAGTTGGGTGGATATGAAAAATAGGGAGGCAGAAATTGATTTCGAGCAATGAAAGGGCACAATGGATGAGCAAACGATCATGAACATATAACACCACTCAGTCTCCAGACTAAGCACAAAACAACGCATTTTCATACATAACAACAAACAATCCCCACCCACGCCACTGGTATCTCCCTTCCCAACTCCGAAAAGCCAACCCAACCATAAACCCCTATCCCACTCAGACCAGCCCCTACAATATTTGCCAAAAGTAATTCGCATAAAAAAAACGCGAAAACTTCCTATCAATATTCACCACATGCACATCCCCCCGCCGATCATTCCTCACCACCGCCCGACTAAACTCCCCATCCCTCCCCCTCCCGTTCAATTTCAATCCCCAAACTCCTATACACCTTCAACCTCAACAGCACCTCATCCTCAACCCCCATCCCAGCCCCATTCCCCCTCTCCGCCCTCCACACCCTGCATCTCCAACTCCTGCAACCTCCCTGCAACTCCCCAACTGCGCCTGCAGCCTCTCCGCCTCCATCTCCAAGTCAGACGCCGCCTTCGCGACACGAAATTTCTGGGTGTCGAGACGCGCAATTTCGGAGGCGTGCTCGGATGAGGAGTGGTGGGAGGTCAGTTCGGTGTGTTGCGAGGAGAGGGTGTTGAGGGTGCGGGCGAGGCGGCGCAGGGAGGTCTCGGCTTCGCGCAGGCGGAGGTCCCGCGCTTGTTGGAGGGTCGAGAGGGACTCGGAAACGCGGGACACGGCGGATTTGTCGGGGCGATGTTGAAGTTTGAGAGGGTGTGGCGGATGAGCTACGGGGGAGAGCGGGTTAGTGGGAGGAGGGGGGAGAGGTGGGGAGAGGGGAAGGGCGTACGGTGGAGGGGTCTTCTTCGAGGAGCATTTTGGCGGTTTGGTGGTTTTTGTGTTGTGGTCGGTTTAATTGACGAGGTTTGGGAGCTCTGTTTGGGCTGGCCGGAGACTCGTTTGATTTCGCAGATGCGGTGAATGCGCGAGGGTTTGGTTTGTTCTGTCGCAAAGCTGCTTCCAGACTTCAATTCGAGATCGCGTGTGGGTCGATTGTTTGGAAAGAGCTTGGCGCCAAGGCCATCTCCCGGACGACAAGCAGGGCTGAGGTTTCTGTTATCTTATCGCCTCGGCTTGGTGGCCAGCTTCGTCATCGGCGGCAGGGGCACATGCTGGAATTCGATCCGAGCTTGGACAACTCCTGAACAGTAACACCACCCACGCAACACTTGCAACTACTCTCGAAGAAAAGCTGTCTGGAAGAGAAAGGGCAAAAAACCCCAAATTTTCAACGTTATTTTGAGAGTTCCCAGCTTCACAGCCCTCAAAATGACACAACTACCATGTAAGTCTTTTCACCTCCTCCCAACAGAACGGGACGCTGCGGGACGGGACTGACCGTGGTGGGGCAGATGCAATCGACGCGGAAACGTAGGTGCTAGGCCCTGAAATGGTATACACTGAGATATTGACACTGTCTAAAGGCCGCTCAACCCCGCAGAGCTGGCGGTCCTCCGGGCGCAGTACGAGAAGGAGGGCGACATGGTGGGCGTCCAGACGAAGTTCAACTACGCATGGGTAGGCCTCCTTCCCACATACCCTCCCTTCCTCCACCCGCCACTTACACTCCGGCACACAGGGTCTCGTAAAATCCAACACGCGCAGCGAGCAGCACCTCGGCGTCATGCTGCTGTCCGAGATCTTCCGCACGTCCCCCGAGCGCCGCCGCGAGTGCCTCTACTACCTCGCGCTGGGCAACTACAAGCTGGGCAACTACGGCGAGGCGCGCAAGTACAACGACCTGCTGCTCGACAAAGAGCCGGCCAACCTGCAGGCGGCGAACCTGCGCACGCTGATCGACGACAAGGTGGCCAAGGAGGGGCTCGTGGGTGTGGCCATCGTTAGTGGTGTCGCTGTTGTCGCGGGTATTGTTGGTGGCGTGCTCTTCCGGAACTTGGGCCGGAAGCGGTGAGCGGGTCTTGGTGGAGGATGGGGGGTGTGGGTTTGTATACGGAGGTTGAGCAGAGCATATTAAGGTGTATTTTGGGCGGGGCATTGTATTTGTACGGGAGAAGGCGGTTTCATGGCTTTTATGGCGCGGATTTCTGAATAGGGCAGCACGAGAGCGATACCACTCATCCAACAGTCTTGACATACCCGGTGTGCCACGGAGCATGGAGGGCGAAGCGCTCTGAGACTAACGACTCTGGAATAGGTTGTTTGGCCGTTTACCCCGCGCCGTAACTCAGGAACACCCGGGATAATGAGACTGGCTAAGGTAGCGGGGTAGAAGTGGTAGTCATTGGTGCCAAACATTCAAGGCTAATTCTCTCCCGAAGGGCGACTGCATGTGCGGGGAGTTGGGCGTTTCACTATCTCGCGGCTCATGTCATGTTGTCTAGGATACTAAGTCTCCAGGACAAAAGGCCTCAGGACGGCACGGTTAGAAGTTGGCCCGTTTTACAACTGCGGTTCTATGAATAGGACAAGAACCATTGTTTGATGAACAGAAAACACAATCGACGGGCTGACAGGTTGGTTGGCTTACACCACCAATGCCCATGCTTCCAACCGACGGAACCACAGACGGTACAGATACGCCATCGTACCGTGAGCTCTGCGGGCCCATCACAAGAGGAGTGACATGTCCTCCGCTGCTCAACCCTGAGAGACAAGACTTGTGTTAACCACCTTCCCTTTCCGAAGACACATCTCGTTTCCTCACTTTCTTCTTTCCTACCAACCCCTCTGCCGGACACCGTGGAAATTCGAGGCCCATTTGGGACTGACAACAACGGTCCATGGTCACAAGGAATATCCATCCTGGCCTGACGTACAGGGGCAGATCGATCGAGACGGAACTGTCTGTGACGCACTTCGCCCAGGGTCCAGCCAGGGGACCCACATTTGAACGTTACTTACAGCGCCCTTCCTCTTTGGACTTGGCTCAAGACAACTTGACTTTCTTCCTCGAACCACTATTTTCCACAACCAATACAACCGACGAGACAACGGCCACGCGATTTGCGCACATCGGGACACGCGTCCATAAACCATCGCGAAAATACACGGTCGAATCGAAACTCACTGCCACCTTCGCCGCTGTTCCATCCCAGTCCATCACCAAAGTGGGGCTCGATAACCCTCTTCGGTTTACAGACCCCCGGTCCTTCCAGATCACCACCTACCTTCGCCTTCGACTGCCTCTTTCCGCAGGCTTTCTCGACCGACGTTTGGGCTCCAGGACTTTTAAGAACTATTTACCCTCATTTTTTTTTTAATACAACACTCTGCCATCGTGGCGTCGCGAGCCCGGTTAGCCCTCGCCCTCGCGACTGGCGTGCTCGGCGTCATCGGTGCCCTCCGCCGAACTCCCCAGCCGCCGACGCCGCGTGAACGACCGGCCATGGCGTCCTCTGCATTTGGCGGGCGCCACCTCCGCTCGGCTGGTGGCCGTGAGGTCGTCTTCTGTCATGCCTGCGACAGCGAGTGGTACCGAGACGAGCACGAGTCACTGGACTGCCCCAGCTGCCACAGCTCGTTCACTGAGATTGTAAGTGCCTGGCCGGTTATCATCACGCTTTGCACGGCTCAACTAACAAGCTGCATTAGATTGATAGCTCGAACGATCCCCGTGCTCCAGATATTAGCAGCCTTTCTGGCCGCTTCTCCCAACCAACGCGAGGCGACGACTCAGACCCTGACGAAGGCGATATCGAGGAACACCTCTACGGCAACCCGCGCCTCCGCCCAGGCGAGCCAGCATCTCCCAACCCAAACGACCGCGACGCCGTCCTCCGTAGGTTTGCCGATATGATCATGCACGACCTTGGGGGACTGAGAGCCGCAGATCCCACCCCTGGAACGAGCGGGCGATTTCCCCCTGACGACCGCACACCTCCATCGGGGGTAAGGTTCCAGCAGTTTGGCTTTAACGCGGGCCCTATCGGCAATGGAAGGGGCTTTGCAGTGTCATTTGGATCCGGAAGGCCCGCCCCCCCGGAGCAGCCCTTCAACTTTGGCACGTACGTCGTCCCTGGAAGCGCCCAGACGCTCTCCGACGGGCGGCTTATCCGCCCCATCGCGCTTATTCCGGTCCGTGGAACTGACCCTGGTGCCCCGTTTAGGATGTTTGACGATTTATTTGGCGATCCATGGAGAGACAGCCCAACCCAACGGAACCGTAGCCCGCCGGGAACGACCTTGCCCCCTTTCATGGGCGGCTTGACTGACTTACTGAACTCCATCTACAACCCGGCAGCAGCCGTACACGGCGATGCAGTCTTCACACAGGAGGCAATGGACCGGATCATTACGCAGCTCATGGAGCAGTCCCCGCAGACAAACGCGGCACCGCCCGCGTCCCAGTCGGCCATCGAAAAGCTGGAGAAGAAGAAGGTGAACGACGAGATGCTCGGGCCTGAGGGCAAGGCCGAGTGCACCATCTGCATTGACGATCTCAAGAAGGATGAGGAGGTTGTTGTGCTCCCGTGCAAGCACTGGTACCACGGCGAGTGTGTCGTCCTCTGGCTCAAGGAGCACAACACATGCCCCATCTGCCGGATGCCGATTGAGAGCAGAAACAACCAAACCCCCAACACCGACAACCCTACCAGCCCTTTCACCAACCCCGGCAACCCCTTCAACAACCCCACCAACCCTTTCATCAACAACAACCCCCTTTCATCCCCCCACAACCCCAACAACAACAACAACAACAACAACCCCGCAACCCCAACCTCAAAACCCTCCGCCTCATCCCCACCCGCCTACCCCTTCCCTTCCCCTCCTTCTTCAGCAACAACCCTTCAGCACCAACCCTTCACCACCCCGCCCCCGTCCCCACCACATCCTCCACCCTCCACTCCAGCCGAGAACGAGACCAAAACCAAGAACACGACCGTGACCCCCGTCGCCGCCCGCAACGCCCGCACCGCCCGCGAGAACATCGACCGCCTGGCTGCTATCCGCAACTTAGCTGGCGCAGGGCAGTCTTCCACAGACCAGACGACAGCTTCCGCCACTGGGCAGGGTAGTGGGGTGGGTTAGTCGGCGGTAGTTCGACCAGTGGTGGCGGTGGGGGAATATTTGGCGGTAGTTCAACCGGCTTCTTCTCCAACCCCAGCAATGAGGGAGAGGGAGCAGCAGGGGGTGGGAGTGGGAATGGGGGTGGAGGGGTGGGATTAACCCACTGGGGTGGTTGAGGATCATTTTGGGCGGGGTTAGGGTCAGGCGATAGGAGGCGTTGAGATGTGCTGGGCTGAGATGAAATTCGGTGTGCGGTGGGTGAGAGCGGTTGGGTGAGGGGGTTGGCTGTTAGTGATGATGATATGAGTCCTGAATTATGTTATTTTTACCTCCCCTTGAACGCGGGGGTTGTCTTGCCTGGCTGAATAAGGCAAGTAACGGGATATACAGCTTTGGCGGTTTGGGCATGTACTGGGATTGGGGGACAGACGAACTGGGTACGGAAAGGAATTTTGAGTGGATTTATGTACGGATTATCTTGGGGTTATGTTAGGAATTATGACTTGACGCACCCTGCGAGGTTGGGGTTGGATTGATTTGCATTTAGTTGCAGTTATTTTGGGTTTCTTCCTTTTTATACGTTTGAATGGTAACGTTGCGGGGCTGTAATTAGTAATGATTCCGCTTGTGATTTGAAGACATCCTGCAGTTGGGTTGACAGCAGTGGTTTGTTTCTTCATCTGCTGTTCTATGATATATCTAGTTATCGACTTTGCACTGTTTCTTGTTTTTTCTTGTTTTTTTTTCCCCTCCTTCTTTCGTTTCTACTCGTTTTGAGGTATTTCTCATATGTTCTTGGAATCCTCAGGGTCTATCTGCCCACCAAGCACATTGGTAAGCATGCAAAGAAGGTGCGTAGTACTTTGTTTGATTTATGTGGTGTATAATCTCAAGATCCTATGAAAATTGAAATCACGGACCAATGCCGTTCGGGTAGTCGAGTCGCTTAAGCATAGCCACGACGGCGACGGAAAAGATTGGCCCTTTGTCTGATACTCAGGGGTATCAATATTCCAGTTTGTTCGATAGTCCAAAAATACCACCTTCACCGCTCTTCCTTCACTTCATCATCTTTCAGCAATAGAGCGCCCATGTACGTCTTTGAGCTCCCCATGAACTCCACATCAACCGTCTCGCCGTTTGGCTTATCCGGCAACAGAAAGCTGTTTCTCCCAACTGTAATAATGGTCACTCTCGTTGGCCTAGATGGTGGCCGCCGCAAGCGCGGCGTCGCGGACCTGGGCAAGAACCTGTAACTGTATCCTGAGCATCGATAGAATGCTCCATCGCATCTCAGATGGCGGGGTACCTGAGTCAAAGGAAGTGCATGTGCGTTGCTCGGCGGTGGGAGAAGTTAGATTGCAAACTTATTGGTGCTCGACGCACCCAATTAGACCAACATCACTTTCGCCAAAAAACATGTCGTTCAATTCCTGGGTCCAGGGGAATTCGAAGATTGGGTCATGGGTCGGGAATTGGTGAACCATCTGGCTTTGGGACACGAAAAAGAGAGTCATCACTGAGACCTTGCTGTCGAATACGGTGGGTGGGGTTGGGCTTCCAGCCCCAACCGTTTTTTGCCGCTTTCGCTGGGTCATAATGGACGTTACTGGAAGGTGTCATGATGTTGTCTCTTGTCATGGGTGTGCGGGAGGAGGGAGAAGGGAAACCTTACCCGACGATGCGGTATTCACTAGGTATGCTCATGCGCAGCCCTTCGAGGTATAATGTGTAATTGTAAATCTTCCCATTCCCAACAAACGGGTTGTTTTATGTCCCGTAGTAATAAACGCGGTCTGGTTGGAGGCCATCGGTGAAATTGGTGTCAGGAAAGACTACGCTGTATTCTGTCGTCATGGGTGAGCATGTTACAGTTTTTCGGTACTCGACCGTTTCTTCCGCGCTGGCGTTGATGCCGAAATGAGTTCTAGAACTGACAAACCCTGAGTCATATATGAAGGGCGTGGAGCGAACCCTGGTGCAGAGACTCGCGTTGTTGAATGGGCAATCTGTATCCTGCGCTTTACAGTGGACAAGCGTTATCTCGAGGTCGTGACATGCAGCGCTCCCGCCATCCCGATAGCATTGAGACTCAATCATGGATGCAGTCGTGGATAGCTGCTTGGTACCTCCTCCGCCCTTATAAATGTCGGTGGCATTGTAAAACTCACTCGCAGCGACATCGCTTTCCCCTGTCGAGCCCAGTCCGTAGTAGGTCGGCACAAGGAGAGCTTCGTTGCCGAGCGTCGTCCAGACGAGGGAAATAAAAAGAGCGGCAATCGACCACCCAACAAAAGAGACGAGTGGCAAGGCCATCAGCGCGGCGGACCGCAGCAGAGCCGTGCGGAGGCCAAGGGAGTGTCGCCATCGGAGGAGAAGTTTGGTGGCGAGAAGAGCCATGTGCTGGTGTGTTGCGCTGTTCTTGAGGGCCAGCTGCTGCTGCTGGTGCAGTCCGTCCCTCAGTATACTCGTGCCCCGAATCTGGTGAAGGATGAACTTGAGCACATTCCATGCCTGCGCCACCGTGGTCCCAACGATAATGACAAGGGCAGCAGACAGCACACCAGCCTCACGCTCAGAGAGCGCCAAAACCCATGTGTTGGTCGCGTAATTCCGCCAGGCTCCATAGACGATCTGAGCCGTTGACGAGGCCATCGCCGCTGTGTCTTGTTGGTGTTTGACCGTACTTGGCCGATAGCCTGGAGTCGTGAAAACAGGGGCGAGGGGCACTGGCGTCCCGTCCCTCCCTTTTGAAAGTCTCGCCTTCCAAGGTTGCTCTGCGATGGGGCCAACTGCAGGTTGAATATGCAAGACGTCAAGCCTCGTCGTTTCTCATGATTACACAAGCTGTCGGCCAGCCAGGGCGAAGTGAGGGGAACCCTGAGTTATGTCTGCCGGGTGCTTGAAATAGACCACGCATCGGCCGATGATTGATCTCGTAGAAGCATCAAGTGGTCAACCTAAGTGTTGTTGGTTCTTAAAGCAGGATGTTGATGAGGACTGCCGTGCAGCACGACCGGGCCGATGCAAGTCCATGTTAGAGGAACTTGGGGGGTAGATGCCTAGCGGCTTTCTCTAGTTGTAAAGAAAGTGACGGGAAGGAAACTACCCAGGCATGTGCTGCTCTTCCACGCCTCGAGAAGACGACCAGTACGGAGTACAAACGGTGTCGTCGAGTTGAGCCACGGCAATCCAAAAGCCCTGTCCGGGCCGAAATAGTGGGCGCCGGGGTGGTGAATAGAGATGTACGGATTGGTTGGCCGCCCCCTGTTCTTGGTCTGGTGTCCCGAAAAGGAAGGGCTTGCGCAGCCTCGAACGACTTGGAGTTGAACAGGTGAGCCAGAGCTCAACAAGACATCATTCATCAGTCGCGAAGTGGACGTGACGTGACTTGGATTTCAAAATTGACGGCTTCGTCTTTTGCGGTTTTGGTGCTGTTTCAATTCCTCACCTTTCACCACTTATACCTTCCCTTCATTACCTCACAGGCTGTGAGGGAGACGTTTTGGCGACGCAGGTGGACAGATCGCCGTGTGTCTGCCACGGGAAAGGCGCTTCAGTCTTTGGCCTCCAAAGACCAATCGTTCCCTCTTTGAGGGGGGTTTTCATTCTTTATTTTTCCCTTTTCTGTTCTGCCACAGAGCAGCTCGTCAGAATCTGAACAATGCGGCGATTCGGGGCCGCGCTCCTGCTGTCGCAGCTCCCAGCGTTGACACTTGGGTTGCCATTTTCCATCCCACAAGGTATGTATGAGCTCGATCCGTGGTTAGCAAGCCACTCACACATCAAAAGATAGCCAGAGAGACAACCCCACCTCATCCCTCCCAGCACTCAATCCCTCCCTTAAACATGGAAGCACCGACGCTCCCTTCCCCCAGGACATCCTAATTCCCACCAGCGACAACGACGGCCCCACCACCACCCCCGACCACACAACCCTCTCCCACGAACTCGCCGACCTCTCAGCCCTCCAAGACCAACTCACCTCCCTCTCCCGCGAGATCTCTCGCCGCGAGCGCTGGCTGGCCCAAGCAACCGGCACCGCCCCTCCTCCCTTAGACCTCGCCGCCTGCTCCAGCATATCCTGCGTCTTCGACGCCATCCTCCGCAAGGCAAAGTACGCCGCCACCGCGCTGTTCAATCCCAGCAAAGACAACTTCCCAGATCAGTCCAGCAACCAGACGACGACGCTCCCGCTTCCGCCGTGGCGTAAGTCGCAAAATGAAACCAGCGGGGCGGAGCCTGATCTGCCTGGTGATGAGGACAGGCAGGGGCAAAGAGGACGACGACGACGCAGATCTCCTTCCGTTCGACTTCCTCGCGCTGAACCTGCCCTTCGCAGTGTTTGGTTTGTTGTTGGTTATGGCGTCGCTGTTTCATCGGTTCGACCGTGATGGCTGTGATGATGCGTCGGTGGCTCTGCCTTTCAGTGCGGCGGCCGAGGAGTCTTTGCGTAATCGGCCAGGCAGGCTGAGAGAAGAGTGGCGGTGGCGGTTTTGGGCGCAGTTCCTGAGGCGCGGTGATGGGTCGGAGAGTTCTTTGGGATGGTTCTGGTGGCGCCGGGATGAGGGGAGGATTAGGTTGGAGGATGGGCTGCCAGGGCTGGAGGATGGAGAGAGGGGTGCTGGGGATGTGGGGTATGAGTCTCGTGATGAGAAGAGGGGGATTTGGGAAAATGAGGAGAGGAATTGGGATGAGAAAGATGCGGTGCTGCTTGAAGATAGTGAAGTAGAGGACGGGGAAGTCAGTGAGACTGAGAGCGAAGGAGAGAGCGAAAGCGAGGGTGGGAGTGAGTCAGGAGGGTTGTCGACGCTTGGAGACGAGCTGGCGTCCTTTAGGGCCGCGTTGGATCTAGTTGAGGGCATCGTGGCTGCTGAAGAGAACAGGGCTGCTGAGAGACAGAGGTGATGATTGTGATGGCGGGATCTGAGGGTAAGTGGTTCGGGAGGGGGGGCGCAGATCTCGTCGGACGGACTACAATTCTACTGTCAATACCAATTTAATTGTTTGTTCTAGGTTCTTAGAGAGTGCAAAATCGGTTGTGTCCATGCATTGGATCCTATGCATCGAGCTGCCGACACTTCTCCAGTTTGCTGTTGTTGCGATGAACCAATGTTTATCTTTTTCCCGATTGGGAAAATTCACAATTCGAATGGGGTTTGAGATGTGGGAGAGTCTGAGTCGAACCTCTGCCCGTGGCTAATTAAAACAGGCAGCAGCTGAGCCAGCTTCAATTAGTCTTGATTCACAAGAGCTGAAGAGAGTGTGTGAGGTTGCGGGACATGCGTTTTGAGGTGATTGGTTCGTTGTTGGAGCGATGAAGACCCGACCCAAATTGACCAGGACCCAACCGAGCCGAAACTCAAACCCCGCTGCCAGCGCGTCTCGGCGCTGTATCCACACATCCACAGCGCTGCACCTGATTGATTAGCGGGTGGACCCTTCTGGATTAACGGCGCCATAGGGCCTGCAGCAGCGGATCAGTCTCGGCCTCCGTCCGTCGACCCATCCATTGGCCGTGCGAATCTGCGTCGGTTTCCAACCCGAAACCCAAGCACGACAATGGGCATGAACTCGCCAAAAACTCCGCAATTTCGAAGCTAATCAAACTCGCCAGCGCCTTCTTTGCTCTGATATCGAGATCTTGCATGGCCGGCCTCTTTCTTGCATACGACCTCGGCAGCGAACCCTAGCAACAGCAAACAAAAACACCACCTCCCCTCTCCACGAGCAAACGAAACGAGCACCCTCATCTGGCTCAACCCTGCCGTCTGCCGTCGACCGCTCTCACTAGCCGACTGCTGACATCATGGCCGACGACCCGCACAACACAAGCGACATCTCAGACCACACCGAGCCCGTCGTGGCCGCGAAGGAGGACGCCGAGACTACTGCCGCCCGGCGCGAGCTGAAGCACGCCACCATCTCGGAGAAGGCGGGGCGGGATGTGTTCCCGCTCTCGCAGGACGCCTCGGACGACGATGGCCCCAAAAGAAAGGCCCCTCGGCGGGGGATCACACCCGAGGTCAGCTTCGGCGCACCAAAAGACGACACCCTGAAGGAGCAGCTGTCGTCGCCCAAGAAGAAGCGCGCACACGACGAGCTGGATGAGAACAAGGATGTTGCCGCTGCCCCGCTCGAGCAAGTCACCCCCGACAAGGCTGCCGCCACAGGTGCCGCCCAGAGCAGGACAAACCGGTCCGAACCTGAGAAGAAGCGCCCCCGTGATCGCCAGGCTAGTGCCTCTGCGATACGGAGTGGAAAGGAGGAAGTAGTAAGGATTCTAGAGCAAACCCCCCCGTCATAACTTGACACTGACATGAAACGAACCAGGAACCTCTGTCCGCCAGCGCATCACCGACCTCAAGTATGGAGCAGCCCTCGGAGGTAAGGGACTCGACGGTCAAGACAGAGAAGCCAAAACAAACATCAGCCTCCGCCTTTGCCAGTTCCGGCTTCGCCAAGCTCACCGCCTCGTCCGCCTCGCCGTTTGGCAACATAGGCGGTGCAGGCAAGCCCAGCATATTCGGATCGTCCTCGGGACCTTCACCCTTCGCCAGCGTCCTCAGCTCCCCTAAGCCGGCCGCGCCCCCAGCGCCACCAAAACTCAGCTTCGGCGGCGGCGCCGCCTCCTCCCCCTTCTCCGTGCTCAACGGGCAGGCCGCCGGCGGATCGGTGTTCAGATCGAGTCCCTTTGCGAGCTCCTTCGGAGGCAGCGCCCTGTCTGGGCCACGTCTTGGCAACTTTGGCAAGCCCGGCGAGGCCCTTAAGAGCGGGAAGCCGGCGAGGCCCTTTGGTGCGCCGGACAGCGACGCAGAGGACAAAGAGGACGACGAGGACAACTCAGACGAGAACTCCAAGGACGATGCCGCGTCTGAAGACGAGAGCAAGGAGGAGGAGAAGGAACGGGAGGAGCCCGATAAGAAGAAGCCCAAGCTACAGAAGAGTATGTCACCCTCCCCAACCCCCTTAACCTCAACCCCACATACTGTTCACTAACCCCACCCACAGTCGTAGTCGACGACGGCGAAGGCCGCGAAGTCACCCTCTTCTCAGTCCGCGCCAAGATGTACGTCATGGAGAAAGGCGTCGGGTGGAAGGAGCGCGGCGCGGGCATGCTCAAGGTGAACGTGCCCAGGTCGACCATTGAGTACGACGACGAGACCGACCTCCCCGACCCGAGCAGCTTTGACCCGTCGGTCCTGGAGGACGAGGACGAGGACGCGCCGAAACACGTGCGTCTGATTATGCGCCAGGACCACACGCTGCGCGTCATATTAAATACCGTCATCCTGCCGGCCATGCAGTTCCAGGTCAAGAACGGATTGAAGGCGTCGACGGTGCTATTTACGGCTTTTGAGGATGGGGAGGTTAGGCAGGTGCAGATGAAGGTGCGTTTGTCCCTTGCTGTTCATCTGTTTTGCTAAATCATGCTAACTGTCTTGGTAGCTGAGCGAGGTGAATGCCACGGCGTTCTCGCATCTCGTCGAGATGTTGAAGAAGCGGCTGGCCGATGTTTAATGTGGCCTTTGCCCCAGGCACCATCCACCCGTAGAGGATACAGCGGTCTCTCTCTCTTTCCTTTGTCGCCTCGGAGCTTGGCCATCCCGCTATGTCTGCGACAGGGATGGTTCAGCAGGGGCTTGTATTTCAGGCACAAGGAGGCTGTCTGGTGGGGTTTGAGGGGTCTGGTTCTTGGTTGGGTCTAGAGAGGAGTTGGGAAGATGAGCACTTTCAAGGGCCGGAATTTGTGGAGGCAATTGTCAGTTCGTGTATATAATACATCACCACATGGAGGTGTCGCCCTCTACACTCCCCTCGGGTTCTCCTTTATTGCATAGGGCATTGTAGGGTAGACATACAGCGGTGGTTGGCATCACACATCTATTTACCTGAGTAATTATCAGAAGAGCAACAACTCAGATCAGACTTTGTATGTGGTCATCGAGATGCCAGACAGGGTCGGAAAGAAAGTGGTGATCCCCATTAGTGAAGTTCCAGCCCTCTTTTGATACCCCTGTGAAAACGCAACTTGACTCTTACAAACTCTCCTTGACTGATAACTCTCAACTGTTTCTTTAGACACCTCTATCCTCTTCATTATATCACAGGATCAGACCCTCAGTGAATCAATATATCTATCCCGCTCGCTAAAGATGCAGAAACTACCCAAAAGACCCAATCCAACCCAACCCCCTTCATCACTCAACGATGCCCACCATCGCCACTACTCGCAGCATTCCCGCCCTCTCCGGCTGCAATAGTATGCGGATTCGGATAATACAGCGCCGCCACCGCGATCGCCACATACACCAGCACGCACAGCGCGCCCTCCAAATAATTACACTTCTGATCCCTCAAGAAATTCCCCACGGTAATAATCGCCAACAACAACACCACCACATCAAACACCTCAAAGTTCAACCCCATCGGCTTTCCCAGCCCCCACCCCACAATCACCACCAGCGGCCCATTGAACAGCGCCGTCTGCAGCGTCGCACCCAACACGTGCGAAAGCGCAAAGTTCATCTGGTTGTCATACGCCTCGTCCACAGCCGTCAGGTGCTCAGCAGCCTTCTCAACCAGCGGCACCAAGATCAGCCCCACGAAGGCGTCCGACACATGCCGCTCCTCGACCAGGAAGTGGATCTGGTCGACGAGGGCGATGGCGATGATGGTTACGAGGGCGATGGAGACGGCAAGAGCCAAAATGCACTCGGTGAGGGTCAGGCGGTGGCGCATGCGCTCCTTGTAGCCGTCATCGTCGCGCGCCTCGTCGGCGACGAAGACGGCGTCGTAGATGCCGTGGTGGGTGCGCGTGTGGAAGAAGATGTAGATGAAGTAGGCGACCATGAGGAGGACGGCGGTGCTGCGGGAGATGTCGATCGTTTTGGAAAGGAGCTCTTCTTGCGGAATTTTGCTGCTGAGGGAGTGCTCAAAAACGGTGGGGATGGCGAGGCCAAAGCCGCTGGGGGTTGTCAGTTTGTGCTTAGGGGTAAAGGGGAGAGTGGGGGGAAACTCACGCCGTCAATAACAACCCGTTTCCGGCCTCACCAACCGCCTCGCTAAAATGCGTCTCGTCCCTCTTCATCCCAGCCGCCATGAAGCACAAGCCCAGACACAACAGCAAGGTCGCCAGCACTGACCCCAGGATCGCGGCCTGGATAACCTGAATGTAGTCGATCCCCGCCTTCTCCGACCGCGTAATCAGCACAATAAACATGATGATCTCGACCAAGCTCCCCAGTCTGTGTATACATCTCCAGTCAGCACTTATTCTTTCTCGCCAACCCAACCCAACAACCACAAACCCCCTTTGACCCTCACCCCATCTCACCACGAACCACCCAACCACCGTATAAAAAAAAAAAAACAAAAAACTCACGTAGTCTCCACCAAAACCCCATCACATGCGGCACCTTCCTCCCCAACTCCTGCCCCGCGAACCCAATCAAATTCGCACACGGCACCATCGCCAAATAACTCAGGATAAACACCGCCATGTGATTGTTCGGCAGGGCATACCGCACCGCGATCGCCGCCGGCACGACCGGCCACAGCACATTAACAAGACGCGAGATCCACGACGCCGAGCGGAAGATGTTCTTCAGAAACAAAAGGGGTGGATCCTGCGGCGGCCGGATTCGCCTGCAGGGCGGACGGCGAACTTTTTGGTCCTGGAGGGGAGGTGGAGGGTTTGGTGAGGGAGTGAGAGGGAGGGGAGGGGGTGTGCAGAGGGAGGGGAAGGGCCTGAGGTGGCGGTGATGTTGTTGTTGTGGAAGGGGAGAGATTTGTCCAGAGGAGGGAGGAGGAGGTGGAGGTTCGTTGTTGGTGGCGGGGTGAGAGGAGGAGGAGGAGGGTCGTTGGTAGCGGTTGGGGGTGATGGGGTGGTGGTGGATGAGGTTGGGAGTTGGGTTTAGGAGGGTTCAGGTGCCGGAGGTGGGATCTTGTTGGTCGAAGTTTGATGTCTTTGGTCTCTGTCTGAAGGTGAAAGAGGAGAGATGACAGTCACGTCTCGGCGGCAGTCCGTTACGGGGAGATCTCCCCCCTAAAAACAAGACTGATGATCTGGGCTCGAGAAAAACACGACTCTGATGGAGCCAAAACTAAGCCAAGACGGGACTGACCGCCTATCTGATGCCGGCAGCGTGGGGAAGCATGGAGCCCTCAAGAACCACCTTCTGTTCATTCCCTAGTCCACGTTTCAGGAGGTGTCAATGGAGCAGGGTGTTTTGAGATTGGGGAAGTCGTCACCCTCAGGAATAGAGAACAAAATAATGATGACATCAGGGGCCTAGGCTTCAACCCCCCTTACCGTACTGTCCGCGGTTTGGCTGCTCTGTTCCGTCTCTGACCCTCTGACGACCTGACTTGGACAGCTGGACAGCAGCCGCATCGTGACATCCAGGACTGGGCGTTGCGTCACTTGACATTGAAATCAGGGGTTCAGGCATGGCGTGGCAGCAGGGATCGACGAACCGGGGGCCGTCAGTGGCGGCCGTCTCGGCAAAAGCTTGGCCATGCCGAGTGCTTTTCTTGGTTTCGCTTTTCAGACTGTCTGTGACGGAACCAGTCAGGGGAACGGGAAGGGCACCCACGGTGGAAAATGGAGTTCGTCACCGTTGAAGCGTCAAAGTCAGATCATGACAACCGGAGTTGTCCCTCCGTCTCAGAACAGTTGCTCCCGTCCCGTCCAGAGGCCGCCGACTTGAACACTACTCCGTATTCCCGGCGCCGATCATCCGGATGTCATTAAAACGCCCCGCCTGACCCTGGCCCCGTCATGCTCCTCCATCCCCACCATCCTCAACCTCAACCGTCAACCCCCTCCCCTCCTTCGCCGGCACAGGGCCCGCCAGAACAACCGTTTCAATCCCCACCGGTCTCCCCTCCTCCGGCCCCATCGGCAGCGCATCCACATCAATCTCCTCATCCAACAAAGCCTTTAACACCACCTCACACCCCGCCTTGCTCATCACCGCATTCATCTCCTTGCACAGCTCCGATGCGCAGCACTCGACACACCCGCCCTCGCACGCACACCCCATCACCCTATCCAGCGCCTGGCGCAGCAGCAAATCCACAAACTCAAACGCCTTGGTGTTGATCCCCGACCCGCCCGCACCCCCCTTCGCGTCATAAAACGTCAGCCGTGCAGGCCTCTTGCGGCGCGTCTCGCGTTTCGCAAACTCCTTCAGCGCGCTCTTGCATTCGGTGCGGACGTCCCCGGGGGCGCTGACGACAAAATTGGGGATCAGGCTCATGAGCGCGTGCTGGGCGGCGTGGATGGCGGCGGCGGGGGTGCAGGCGTCGCTCTGCCAGGATGTCGAGGGCGCGTTTGGGGATGTCCAGCCACATGCCCTTGCTGTGGCGCACCACGGGCGGGTTGTCGACCTGCACTGCGTCGAGGATGCGGTTGTTGCGTTTTGGGTCCACTTTGAAGTAGCCGAAGACGACTTGCTTGATGCGGATCGTGCCGTGGTAGGCGCATGAGGGAGAGTTGCGCAGGCGCTTGACGGCTTCTGTTTCGATGGGGTCGACGTCCGTGTAGTCGCGCTGGGAGGTGAGCCAGTCGACTTTGACGCGCTCGACGCGGGCGATTTGTTTGTCGGGGTTGAAGTCCCGGACTAGGTAAGTGTCGCCTTGGTGGAGGAAGATGGCACCGTCGTAAATTGTGAAGGTTGCGCGAGACGCCTCGAGCTCTTCGAGGACGACGTTCCGCCCGTGCGTGATGTCAATGATGGCGAAGTGGTCTTCCTCCGTGTCGCGGATGGAGACGAACTTGGATGGAAACGGCCGGAATCGGTCGTGGCAGTGGTAAAAGCCCGTGTCGTCCTTGAGAAGCCGCTCCTCGCAAATCTTGGGGAGATCGCTGCCGAAGTAGATGGCGTCTTCTGCTGGCTGGATCGGCATCTCGTACGCTGCGCACTGGAGGTGGCCCTCCTTGACGAGCATGTTATTCAAATCCACCAGCAACTCGCAGTTGGGCTTGGTGAAGAGCTCGTCGGGGTTCTGCATGTAGTGCTGGTCTGTTGCGAAGCCATCCCCGACCAAAATAGACAGCGAGTCCTTTTTCCTCCGGCCGGCTCTCCCACTCTGCTGTCTGAGGTTGGCAATGGTATAAGGAAAACCCCACGTTAGCACACAATCCAGCGTGCCGATATCGACGCCGAGCTCCAAGGCAGTGGTCGCCACGATGCCCAGGAGCTTCCCCCTCAAACATCTCGGTCTCAATCCTACGGCGGTCCTGGGCAGTGTAGCCACCGCGATATCCCATGACCCGTGCGACCACCTCCCCCCGACCAAGAGTCTCCAGTTCCTGCTTGATGGCATTAACAAGTTTCTCACACTGCTCCCGGACCCTGCAGAAAGCGATTACACGCACACCACGCAGGATCAGCTGGCAGAACAGGCGGGAACACTCGAGCATGGCGTTTCCGCGCCCGCTCGCGGGGTCGCCAGGGTCTTTGTAGGGGGGTGTTCCAGCAGAGAAACTCTTTCCGACCTGCTAAAGTCAGCCTGCCGTTTAAATTGTGTGTATCGCACGGCACATACCCGATGGAGACCCGTCGAAATCGACCAACCGGACGTCATCAATGCCGAATATCGTCTTAAAGTGCTGCTCCGGATTCGCTACGGTGGCCGAGCACGAAATAAACTTAACATGGCGGTTTCCTAAGGCGGCACACGTCCGCCTAAGCCGTCTCATAATGTATGCAACGTGAGACCCCATCAGCCCATTATAGTAGTGCAGCTCGTCAACTGCCTCTGTCAGTTCGGCGTCCTCGTACAAAGATGGACCTGCAAGACCTACCAACAACATATTTCAAATTCTTCAGAAAGGTTCTCCAATAATCCTCCCTAGGCAGAATTGTGATATGTAGCATGTCTGGGTTGGTAAAGATGATTCTCGCCTCTTCGCGAATGATATTCCGCTCAGTCATCGGGGTATCTCCATCAAATGTCTCGACGAGTGTCTCCTCCAAGCCTGGCATAAAGCTCATCATCTCCTTCAAACTCCTCCGTTGATCCTGAGCTAGGGCCTTGGTCGGGAAGATGTACATGGCTCTCGTGTGGTGGTCCTGTTCCAAGGCGTGGAGAACAGGGAGCTGGTATATGAGCGACTTGCCCGAGCTGGTCGAGGTCGCGACGACGACGTTGTGACCTTCGTGCAGGGCGTTTATTGCGTCAGCCTGATGGGCATAAAACTGGGTAATTCCCTTCGTGTTGTAGAGAGCATTGACAAGATCCTGGCTGAGCATGAAGTTCAAGTCGCCGTAGACTGCCTCCTGCGCGTCAAACACCCTGTGCCCGTCAGGCACAATCTGGCTGGTGTACCACGGGCTGTCCTTGAGCTCTTGCACAATCTCAGGTATGCTCTTCCTCTCGCGGGGGATGCTCTCAGGGAGCGTGCTGGTAAGCTTCACTTCCTCTTGCCCAGTCTTAACATCCGTGGGTTGGGGGATAAATTTCTCCCTCTCGCTCTTCAGCACCATCTCCGGATCCAATCCTTCCTCCAAGCATCTCGCCAAAAACGCTTCGATGGCCTGCTCAAACTTGGAGTTGCGCCGCTCAATCAACCGCATCATCTGGGCCTGGCTAAAAACCGGCATCTTCATCCTGTCCTCGCGATCCCTGACCTTCACAATTCCTTTTCCATCACTTTTCAGCTCCCCGTCCAAGAACTCAAAAACCAACACTTCCTTCCTCTCTTCCATTGCTTCTACTCCCACAGAGCCCGTGGCATAAACCTTATCCCTCTCTCTCTCCGCCTCACCCATCGACAGCGCAAGCTCCACCTCATAACATCCCCATTCCCATCCTCATCCCCACCCCTCTCCCAAAACACCCTCCGCAGCGCCACAACAGCGGCAACATCCTCCACAAGCAGCGTACACCGGATATGCCCTCGACCGCAGGCCGGAGCGTGTCAAGCGTCGGCGCAATATTCTTGCGCGCAGAAAGAAATGTAGAGACGAGACTCAAAGCGCGGGAGAGTTTGTTCAGGTGGAGGAGGTAGGGGGCCAGGAGTCTTTGTTGGGGCAGGAGGTTGGGATTGGGCTTTATTGGATTTGGATTTGCTCGTGGCGGCGGGGTGGTTGAGCGTTGTCTTTTAATGGGCTTTTTGCGGGGTGGGGCTTGAGTGAAGGAAGGAAGTTGGGTGTGTGGTAGAGGTGAGGGTTTGGTTGGAGGTTCTAGGGTGGGAGTTGCTGGAGGGATGGTGGTGGATGCGCGCTTGCGTTTGGCTGGGTTAGCCGTCGGGTTCGTGGTGGTGTTTCTGTTTGCAGGCATAATGTCGGCATGAACGGTGTCAGTTGAAGAACGCGACTGGCGTGTGAAGTGGTTCGCGAAAGTGGCGGGAAAGCACGTGGACGAGAGCCACTTATCATCAAGGGTTAGGGTCAACATCAACCCAGCCACGTGATCGAAGCTCAACACCAGGATCCGCCCATTGAGACGCCCGATTGGCAGCGGCGACAGCAAGAAGCTCTGACGTCGGAAGCAGCAGCACCCCCGAGTTCCGAGCGAATTCCCGCTTTGCGGCAGCAGCACCACCTCACCCCCTTCCCCCAACGTCAACCCACCGGGACCGCCGCTCAAACAGCCACACAATGCGCGCGTCCGCCCGCCTCTTTGCCGCCGTGCGGCCCGCCGCCCGCTACCTCGAGCCCGGCACACCCACCGGCCTTACGGGCCTCACCACCCACGCCTCGCCCCGTTCCACCCTCCTCTTCCTCTACACCTCGACCCTTGACAAGCTCAAGGTCGTGCCCGAGCACTCGGTCTATCGCCAGTCCGTCGAGGCCCTGACCAAGCACCGCATGGCCCTCGTCGAGGCTTGCGTGCCGCCTGGCTACAACGAGTGGGCTGTCCGCGCCCGCGAGTTGCTCAAGCAGCACCCGGAGAAGTTTACCGTCGATTCGGGCACCGTCAGCGGCGCTGCGGCCATCAAGGTCGAGCGCGGCGGCCAGGCGTTCGTCGTGCGCCACATTCCCGGCGAGATAGACATGCGCGACCAGGAGTGGGACGGCGAGCTCGACGAGGGCCCGGAGCTCGAGGGCAGCAGGACAAAAGAGGAGAGGGAGGATCAGAAGCTCACTTTTCAGAGGAGGGATATCAGCGACGTGGACAAGGTGCAGTGGGAGTCGGAGCCGCAGCTGACGGCCGAGCAGTAGGTTTCTAAATGCGAGACTTGGAGGGGTCTGATGCTGATAAGGTTGCAGGATCTCGGAGCTCGAGACCAAGATTGGCGCTGGCCTGATTGAGGAGGTTGTTCAGGTCGCCGAGGGCGAGCTCAAGCTGGTGGACATTATGATCCAGTCCAAGGCGTATGTTCTTTCCTGGTCTTCTGTTTACATGTGCTAACAATGTTGTAGTTGGGAGCCGCTTGAGGAGCAGCCGGCTGAGGGCCAATGGGTCTACTTTGAGCGCAAGCCGTAAATGCCGCGGGGGGATGTACCACTACACCAAACTGTACATAAGTAGACTGCGGTGCAGATACAATCTAAGCGAGGCATGAGAAGAACGGGCCATTCTTCGGCTGATTCATGAAGGAGGGCAAACTGATGGCGGAGGCGGGAGCAGAGCTGGGGAAGGCGAGCCATGTTTGGCCCTGGGTAAGGTTTTAGTATCGTGGGGAACAGGGCATAAAATACCAAATGTCTTGATTATGACTTGATTGCGGCGAGATTGATGTAGTTAGAACTGTCAGTAATTGTTGGTGAGCGGGGTGTACTGTTCCGCTTGGACGTCCAATTTGCATCTCAAAAGTCTGAACCTCGAAATTTCTGGGACCTCTCACTCAACTCGCACTCAAATTCGCCACAGCCATTTTTGAAACAGGAAACTCTCAAAGCCCTGGGTTTACATGAGAGATTGATAAACTGTCAGATACTAAACTATCAGAAGGTCTATCAATTGAGCGATTGTGGGCAACAGGACGAAGACACCATATCCTGGAACTTGGCCAGCCGAGACAATCTCAACCTTCAACTCCATCAAGCTTGAGACTCAACACAAGAACCACCCTTAACTCATCCTCCCTACCTATTACCCCCACCACTTGACCTCCCAAAAAGATGGACGACCCTAACCGCAAACGCAAACGCGCCCCCTCCGACGCAGTCATCAACCCCTCTCCCACACCCTGACACCCTCCGCCAATTCACCATCGCCGGCTACCCACCGGAACAACCCCTCCCTCCAAAGCCCTCCCCGGCTTCCCGCACCGCCCCATCCCCAACCGCAAATTCACCCGCAGTCAATTACCAACCTCTCCTCCCTCTTCGACCCCATCACCCGACCCAAGACCTCAATTTCAAAGCCCCGCCAACGACGCAGACATCAACACCACCCCCTCCGGAAGCCGGCGCACTTCCGCAGACGTTACCACCTCCCCGGACCTCACCACCGACGCCGAATCTAGTGTCTCCACAACCACCAACCAAAAGTCTAGACGTAGACCCAAAACCAAAGACGTCGACCGCAAAGCCCACGCGTATCACGCCCGGGTCGGATGGGTTGTGGCAGTCATCAGGAAAGCGCTGGCGGATGGGG
Source organism: Collariella sp. IMI 366227 (assembly GCA_027946355.1). Lineage (NCBI taxonomy): Eukaryota > Fungi > Ascomycota > Sordariomycetes > Sordariales > Chaetomiaceae > Collariella > Collariella sp. IMI 366227. Next base: position 1,413,937 of record JAPEUS010000005.1, on the reverse strand, counting down.
ATATCCCCACGGCGAAGCGTGCGTTTGGGTTGTTGGTCAGGGCGAGGGTGAATGGGCGGATGGTGGATTTGAGGTTTGAGAGGTTTTGGGAGATGGGGCGGAGGTTTTGATTCGGGAGGGGAGAGGCAGGTTGGGAAGGTGGGGAGGAGTGGTGGGAAGGTTGATGATGATGAGGATGAAGAGCCGGGGAGAGGAAATGAAGGGGAGGAGAAAGGGAGGAGGTTGAGGGGGAGAAGGGGAGATGGAAAGGGAGGAGCTGGGGTTGAGAGAGGAAGACGAAGACCGCTCAGCAGCGAATCTCGCATGCCTCAAGAGCTACTACGAGTACCTCATCCAGCAATACCCCTACAGCAAGCAGCACTCGGGCAGCGTTGACAGCGCGCTGGACTTTCACGTGGCGCTGTACAGCGCCGAGATGGAAGCTGCCCACGCTGCCCACAAGCGCGGACTGGAAAAACTGCACTTGAACGACGATTGGGCGGAGGACGGCGACGATGATGCAATGGATCTCGACAAGCCGATGGAGTACGGCGAGGACGGGAGGGCGCTGACGCCCGAACAGGAGGAGCATCTGCAGGGGCTCAGTCGCCATGAACTGAGGCTGCGCGAGAGGGAGAATGAGCTTCGGCTGGCGGCACTAGGGCGCATGAAGGATCTTACGGAGAGGATGGATACTACTATGGAGACGGCGCCGTTCTCGAGGGATCATGAGTTGCTTAGGTTGCGGGCCATGGTGGCGCTGTATACAGGGGATTTATCTGTGCCGCCTGCGCCGAGGTCAGAGACGGAGGATAAGGAGGGGAAGAGGGCGCGGGCGAGGCAACGCGGGCAGGCGAAGGGGTTTTTGGAGAGAATTAAGGACGGTGGAGGGCAGTTGAAGGATGATGACGAGGGTCTTCTTGAGTTTTTGGAGTCGGATGATCAGGAGGATGAGGAGGATGAGGAGGATGATGGGCCATCAGTGTTGCCTATGTTCTCGTCGATGGGGTAGTAGAGAGACGAAACAATACAGGTTGCCTGAAATCAACGAAACGAACCAAACGCTCTTGGATTGCCAATACCAATACAACTCAAAGCTAAGCAACCTGCGTAGCCACCCCCTTTTCCTTCACCCAGCGCTGGTAAATCAGGGCCCGATTTCCATTGCCCACCACCACGCACCACTCTCCCTCGGGGCTCCAACCCACCTGCCTCCCAACAAACCCGCCATCAATCTGCAACGACCGATGCGCCTTGACATACCCGACCGGATCAGACAGATCATACATCTCCGCCCACGCCTGTAACGTCTCCTTGCTATGCCCCCCCAACACAGTCGCCGCACTCTCCGGATCCGGACTCGCCGAAACCATCGACCCCATCCCTCCCCACCACTCAACGCAAACGACCTCAAACTCGCGGTCCCATCCCCCAACCACCGCCGCAACCCCACTCGCCGCCGCCTTCTTCCCCGCTTAACCATCAACCAAGAAGGCTTCTGCACCACCACCGCCCCGCCCCTCCCCCAACCACCACCCCCTTCCCCCTCGCCTCCCTCAAGTCCTCCATATACCGGCTATACTCCCCAAACCTCCGCAAATCCCAGAAAAAAGTCCTGCTCTTGGCATTCGCGAACGCCAGCACGGGGTGCTTCCCGGGGGCGTGGAACATGCGGAAGCGCATGAAGAACTGCACGCCGCAGTCGGGCGTGTGAAACTGCGCCAGGCGCGTGAACATGGCCGGGCGCGCGCGCGAAAGCGTGGGTGTGAAGTAGGAGCGGGTTTGCCGCGCCATGTCGGTGGGCGTGGGCGCCGTGAGGGGGTCCGGGATGGGGTCGGAGGAGCTGAAGCCGGCGATTTGCCAAAGCACAATGCTGTCTTCGTGGCAGGCGCGCGAGAGGATGAGGTCGCCGTGAAAGGCGACACTGGGTGGGAGTCAGTGTGAGTTAAGCGAGGTATCGGGGAAGGGGAAAGGGGAAATGGCGTACCAGTCGACGAGATTGTTGTGGATTTCGGAAGAGGAGAAGTGAGGGTAGTAGATTACAAGAGGGACGTCGGTGTGCTCAGATGGGAATTCGGGGAGAGCCCACTGCGGCGGTTAATTCTGATTGTGGGTTGACGGGGTCCGGCGTCAAACTTACAAGGTTGATGACTTGGTCGTGGCCAGCAGAGAGGACATAGCGCCCGTTATCATGGAATGCCTAGAGAGTACAGTTGAGAAGATGATCGGGAAGAACAAGACGAGATGGGCCCATACCACACTGAGCAGGTCGTAGGAGTGGCCTTCGCCACCGAGAATGCAAACACATGGCTGCTTCTCGTGAGCCTTGGCCAGGCTCCATATCCTGACAGTTGTGTCCGCCGACGCCGACGCTATGATGAGCGGACTTGCTGGTGAGGTTGCGAGGTCGTTAATGCCCTGGGTTTGGTCAGCGAAGTCAAGAGTGCTCAACTCTGTGTTCAACTTACACCGCCGTGCCCTACCAGCGTCTGCCTTCTGTCAGCCTCAAGTTCTGGATTAAGATCACAACTCAACGATGCAATCCACATACCCTGACCAGCTTTCCCTGCTTCACATTGTAGACCTTGACGGTGCCGTCGTTGCCTGCAATGCAGAGCCACGGGTCTTGGGTTTTGGGGTCCCTTGACCAGCAACTTGCGCAGTTTGCGCCCTCCTGGCATTGAATCAGTTGTGGTTGTGAAAATGGAAAGATACGCTATGCTATCTTACACCTGACGCGTCGTCTCTGATGAGCTGGATGACCTCGCATGGGTTCGTGTCCTTGTCGGTTGGCTGTGATAACCGGCAGATCACCGCCTGGGAAAACACAATTTAGCTTCTACAGCCTTGTAAGTAGCCGAGACGGTGGTTTTTACATGCTTCTTGCTCATCGCAGCAAAGATAGGAGGGGAGCCTGGTGGGTTGTAGGGGTAGAACTTCACGTCGAAGAACTCGGCAAGATCTGCAGTGAGATTAGCGGCTTCAGCTTTTAAGTCTTGCGCCAGAGCATTCCATACCTTGGCTTGCCTGTTCTTCGTCGGCGTAGAGGTACTTGCAGTCATCCTGAATTATGTGTGAATCTCAAGACTTATCAAAACTAGAAAACGTCCAGATGGTCCCTACTTGGAAGATGAAGGAAGCCCGCAACCGGGGTAGCTCCCACTCCGCCGAGTCTGCCGATGGCATCTTCAAGAGGCTATAATATCAGCCTCAAAATTCTACGAAAAGTCGAGAACGGGGCCTGGGTTGCCGGCCAGCGTTTGTCGTCGGGGTTGGGCTAAGAAGGTCGTGAAAGGGACTCTGTTTGGGATGGTTCGGGGAAAGGGTAGGTTGCTGGACTCTGAATTGGCGGAAGGTAAAAGACAATGTTTGGTAGTTATTTTGGCGTGAGCGGAGTGTATATACAATTTGTTTCTAGGTTTTGCTCGTCCGTTTAATTTCTTGTTCTTCTTTTCGAGTTCCTCGGTCGTCGTCGTTCCTCCTTCCAAAATCGAAGTGGGTCCATCGAAATCAATCAAGAGAACGACGCGTGACGCGACGCGATTAAGAACGGTCTCTCCCTGACATCACAATTTCCAATGTTACCTCATGGCCTCTCCACAATTTCGAAATGAATTCGGTTGTTTCCATTGTGTTCTGCCAGATAGTTATTGGATCAAGTATGTCCAGTTTGTCCAACAAAAACCGCCGAACAGGTGAGACTCTCCATCAAACGATCCGAGTCGTTAGCGAATATTCCGAGCCAAACTGCATTGGGTCTTTTCAAGCGTTTTCCGTTTGATTTAAGACTTTGATAGTCTAGTTTGAGCACCTGGGATTTGGTATCTTCGATTTCGGCGTCAAAACGACGGGGATTTTCCGCAACTAAGGTTCAGCTCCTCACACTTTACTCTAGTTGTTCCTTTTATCCTTACTAAACTACTTCTTCTTTTCTTTTGAGTCCATCTTTTAATATCCTCGATTTATCTTTTTGACGCCAAAGGCTTTTCTGATTACTTTATGATAAGAAAATGCAAGAAAAGAGAGGGACGGACAAGAAAACCAGAAAAGGACTACGAGTTTTGGAGTCAAATCAACCCTTCGACTCAAGGAACTGGACAGAGGAGCTGGAGTCAGGATGACAACCGCTCACCTAAATAACACTGTGTGCAGTCGCGGTGAGAACGCTCCGGTGTCATCTCTTTGTTGTTTGTGTTGAATGAGCTGAAGTCGAAAAGGCTTAATCCCCTGCATAATCACTTTAGTGATTGATACAAGGACAAGAAGAATTACATTGTCATCACTGTCGAGTCAACGCCTCTTAACAACGTTGCGGCAGACGGTTGCCACTTGCGAACAACCCATCCAACCACACTCGCCAGTTGAGCCCCAAAACCCACGCAAGGGAGATCTCATCTCCAGAGAATATCTCGCCTGCAGATGTGAGGCTGGCAAACGTGAGATCGTGCGCCGCGCGAGGGCCCTTTGGTGGCTGTTAGGGGCGTTTCTTTTTCCTCTCAGCTTGGCGAGGCAACACACAACCCCGGCAGCAGCCTGAGCGAACCATGGACTCCATCAAGCTGGGCCAAGTTGACTCCAGCATTCCATTCATTCCAGAGCTGTCGGCGGCCGTCGCGAGGCGGGCGGCTGGCGAATCGGAATGGCAGAGACAATGGGAGCGACAGGAGAGTCAAACTCGACGGGAAGCAGAGCGCAGATCTCTTGACGTTGAGTAATCACGTAAACGCGCCAATGGCTGTTGTCACACAGGGCCAGACCAGCGAAATGTCAGGCGCGGGCAGCTGTCCGGCGGAGAATGCCGTTCGTTGGGCATGGGAGGGATGGAGTAACCCGAAGCTTTTCGGGAAGCCCCACCTCCCGACGTCAGGCTCTCCGCCAACCCCACGCCAAGGAGGGCCGAAATGTGGATTCAAGAGATGAACACATTTGAGAAACTGGAACATGGACCTCTCTCTCGGGAGCCTGGTGCTCTGGGTCATCCGCCGCGATCAACACACACCGGCCAGCCGCCACGTTGATAGTTGGCGGCGGTCAAAATCAACGTCTCTGTGTCACCCACGCTACGCTGGACGAGAAGACCGACAGAGCGGAAGTGGCGCTTGTTGGGTTCGGGGGGGAGCCACAGGACTGAAGACGTGGGGCAGAAGAGATCGGCACCTTTCTTGAGGTGCGTCGTGACCCGTGAAGGCGGCCCTGGCGATCATGCAAAGGAGCCGAAATGGAAATTTCGATGGTCCCGGACAACGGGTACCGCAGAGATCGGGCAGCGAAGTCGCAGGAAAAATGACGGGCGCGTTTGTGCCCCAAACATGGCCTATCGGTCTTCTCAGAGGACAAGACGGGAATCTGCCCTCAGCTTTTGGCTTTCCCGTCTGTCTCTCGCTCCCCGCCCGGCGCCAGTTCCACAAGGGCGAGACGGTTGCCAAGCCGCGTAACCAGCACGGTCGAATACGCACGTAGTGTCTCGGCAGGCAGAGGGTCTGGAGGTGTGGATGAGTTGAGGGTTCATCTTGGGCCCCTGAGCCGAATCTCCCACACGATGCTCTAGGTCTTTGGCTGCCCTTGCTTTTCTTCCAAGATTCTCTGGGGGAGATGATGGTTGATATCAAGTTCTGGAGTTGGTGGTCAGGTGCCGCAGTCTTGTCGTCGGGTGATGCCCGATCTGGCTAGGCCTGCCGCTGCTTCATCTCACGTCCAGAGATGAAACAAACACCTTGATGGCCGCCCAGGAGAGCAACTCAGCCCAGCGGAGAGAGATCCGGAAGATGTCACAGGATTATTCTCGTCTTCCATGGTTCTGGCGAGGGGAAGGCGGGGGGTTTCTCTACAAGATACTCCATACACGTATCCCCTCTTGCTCTACTGGTTGGCTGGCCCTCGATGAGATGTTTCTAGAAGATGCGGATTTTGCAGGCGCCTGTTGGATGGGAGTTTGACTTCCAGGCTGTGAACGGCAAGTGCCATCCCGCGGTGCCAAGCCCCTCTCTTCTCCAACCCGCAAGAATGCCAGCCCTCTGTCGGGCCTTGTCCTTCCCAAACCGGGCTAGCATTCGCTGTCGCAGCTGCACGCTGTGGGGAGCGAAAATTGCGCTTTTCATCAGATTTGCTTGCGGTGCTTGCGGGAGAGCATCCCGTCCCGTGTGCTGTGCCATTCATTTTCTCCTCCCAAGACGACCCCGGGCCAGCCGTGGAGTTTGAACGGAGCTCGCGCCATCCGCGCCAGGCCCAGTCCTCCATCTCAGACGAAGGTTGGGATACGGAGTACTTCGTACGGGTGCATCCCAAACCTGACAGGGGCTTCTCCATGCTCTCTCTGAAGTCGAACATCGCTTGAGGATCGCCAATTTGCCTGCTGCTGTCCTCCATTTCGCACTCCGCCAGCGTGTTCTGTAGACAACAAAAGGGACCGCGTTACCGTCCTCCCGCTCCGCAACGTGCTGTGGTGCAAGTTCTTTTCTGCCTGTCTCACTTTGCAGCCCAGACTCGGCCAGTGCTGCCGTCGTACGGCCACCCGCCAACCACTCCCTCGCTCCCACCAGATACTGTGTCCCTCTCCTCCGCTCTCCTGGCGATCCCCAATCCATTAAACCGTCTCGTCTCTGGCCGCAAAAAAAAAAAAAAAAGACCCTCCAGGAGACCTTGGGACGAAGCCGCCAAACGCAACAAGTCCCTCCGCCCTGCAGCTCTGCCCTGGGTTTCCGCAGCACCGATCATCATCAGTTGTCAGCTCACAATTTCAAGCCGCCGGCAGCACTCTCGCCGTCCCCCGCTGCGGCCACCGCTGCCCACCGACCGCTTGACCTTGCCTGACTGCACAAAACCGAAGACATTGCCAGCAGTGCGACATTGCGGCGGGCGCTTTCGGCTACGATTCGGCTCTTTGGCTCCGAGGTCTAGCAGAAGCCCACGCCGGCACGCCCTCGCTCACTTCTCTCACGCATTCCTCAGCTGCACCCTCCCGGCCCCCTGGCCCTCCCCAGCGCGCGGGCAGCCTCCTTCGCTCTGCCTCCGGCCAGCCCCTCAGAGCCACCCGGCGGTGGAACAGGCGGGACCTGATATATCCGCTCCAGGTGACGGCGGGATCTCTGTGCTACGCTGCTCTGGTTGGGCAGACCAGCAGCAACGCAGCGGTCGAGGACAGCACGCACAACGATACCGCGGGGTACCCGGCGCTCCCTTGCCTTGCCGCAAACTCTGTGGGCCCTCGGTCATCCGGTCTCCAACTCACAAACGACGGCGCCTGAGCCCCTTGCCCGTCTCGCCTCCCCCTGGGACACACACCTTCTTGCTCTTACACTGCACGACATCCTGTTTTGTGCCTGGCTCGGCGCCTCTTTTTGAGACTAGCTTCTCCTGCCCGATACTACCACACCTTTCCATCGACGCATGGAGAGCATCCCGTAACTCACTCTTACTCCAGGCCAGCTCGTTGAGCTGCCTGCCATATCCAGCCGCTCATCATGGACCCGCGAGACCAGACCTTCATGACCATTCACAGTGGGTTGACTCCAAGGAGGCGGGCTCACGGGCTGCAAGCTGACCATGGAACCCTTCAGATCTCGGCGCTGATGCCACAATTCTCTTTGCCTCCGAATCCATTATTGACATCCTCGGCTACTCGCCCGCAGAGGTTCAGGGGAAGTCTGCCTTTGAGTTCTTCTATCCCGAGGAAGTCCCCTCTGCCCGTTCCGTCTACCACAGGGGCGTCCTGCTGGACAAGGCTGCCGTCCTTCACTATGCACGCATTCAGTGCAAGAACGGCCAGTGGTTGAGCTGCGAATGCTGCTTCACGGTCGTCCACGATGTGCTGGTGGCGTCGACGAGTATCTATTTCAAGGGGGCAAAGAGTGACAGTATGGATCCCAAAACTACCCGAGCCAGCATCCGCGCTGACATTCTTTCCTAGGGAGGGCAAGAGACGCACCCCAGATCCGACGGATATTCTCCAATTCACCCCGGGACCCACGGTACCACATGCTCGAGCACCTCTCGCCAAAGTTCAAGATGCCTCCGATGGAGCGGGAACCGCGCGCCGCCCTCATTCTCAACCGCTTCAGCCGGAAGCTCAGCATCATGTATGCCACAACCGCAGTTGCCCAAATCCTGGGACTCGAACCGGCCGAGCTTCTAGAGAGACCTTTCTACGAGTGTATTCAGCCGAATTGCCTAGACGAGGCTGAGCGGTGTCTCGAAAGCGCCAAGGCGAATGAGTCGATTGCGTACCTGCGCTTCTGGTACAAGGATCCGCGGATCGACCCGAATCAGCCAGTCGAGGAGGAAGCGGAAGAGATAGACGAGATGGAGGATGGAGAGCGGATGACCAGCCCGAGCGGTGATGAGGAGGATGTCAAGGATCCGATGTTGAGGGACAACGACATGGATGTTGACGATGACACCGTGCCTCCGACACGGATTGTTCTGAGGGATGGTGGAAACGGGAACGGCACAGGAGGCCCCCAGCGAAGGGCCACACAAAGACCACCCAGGCAGTCCCCTCGGACATTTGAGCTGGAGGCTGTCGTGTCCTGCACGTCGGACGGGCTCGTCGTCGTTCTGAGGAGAGCACGTCCCCCGATCCCTCCTCCCTACCGACAACCGCCCATGGTCCCAAACCCGTTCAACTTTGAGAACGGCCTCTTTGCGGCGCCGTGGGGGACGCAACCCATCGAACCGTTCATCTCGCCCGAGCTGCTCTACACCTTTCGCCCGCCCTTTCTTCCGCAGTACATGCCGCTGCGAGAGTGTGTCAAGGCAGCTGGCGGGCCTCCTCTTGACCGTATGATCTTCTCCTCATCTCTTCTCTCTCCCGGTCATGTGTGCTAACCACCACTACAGAACTAATGCGCTCCATCCGCGACGTCGCCGTCTTCGCCTGGGCCGTAACCGGCATCAACGGCACCCTCGCAGACTACGGCCACGGCCGGCCCAGGATAGGCGCCCAGCCCGCCGATGGCCTCCCCGTCTGGGAGCCCGACTCCCGCCCAACAACCTACCCGCCCGTCGAAGACCTCGACGATGACCCCATCCCCAAAGAAACCTCCACCACCTACACCCTCAACAACCTCTACGACGCCCCCAATCCTCCACCCATACACAGCTACCGCACCCGCCACGCCTCCCTCGACGAGAACATGTACGACGCGCCCACCGCATTCCGCCCGTTAGGCGCAGCACCATCCTCATCCTCTTCAACATCGTCAAGATCCCCGCTTTACACCTACGGCGGCGGCAATGCCAATAACAACACAGGCTACGAACCCTCCTATTCTCAGCATGCACATCACTCACATTCTCATCACAACTACGACCATAACAACCACCATAACCCGCACCGTCCCCTCCGCCCCGCCTTCTCCTACGACAACCTCTCAGCACACGCCAGGCGGCAGCAGCGCCCGCGCCAGCAACAGGGTTGGGGCGCGCATACCCCTTCTTCTTCTTCCTCGGCTGCGTCAGACGCGGCAAGGAGGATGGAAGCGCGGGAAGCTAGGGGCGGGAGATGTGGGTTGGGTGAGGAGGTGTGGATACGGGGTTTGGTGGTGGTGGTGGTGGGAATGGGGTGGTGGGTATGGATTGTCGGGGCCGGGTGAGGGTGGGGGTTGGTGGGGAGGGAAAGGGGGTATTATTGGTAGGAATCGGGGGTGGCTTGTGGTATTGGGTACTTGAGGGACGGTGGTTTGGGTATCGTTTTGGCTGGCTGGCTGGCATTGAGTTGGTTAACTAGAAAGAGAAGGAGAGGGAGGCTGCAAAGCGATGACATTGTTTCGGGATATTATGTTTTTGTTTTTGTTTTATGGAAATTTGGTTTGGTTTGATTTGTTTGTTTCTGGGAAGCATTATTTTGGCAGGATAAGGGTGGGCAATGGGCAGGGCAGGCGGATCCGACAAAAGCTTGGTTGAGCGGCGCGGTTGGGATATTACTCTACATCACAGTATTGTTATTAATGGCGGGTTGTTGATGCTTTGACTTGAGGCTATTGCTGGAGAGGAGGGTTGGACAGGGTGTGTGAAGAAGGGAGAGGGAGGGAAGGCGGTTGGGCGGAGCAGTTCGGCAGCCATCTATCCATCTCTCTTACTGGCCATAAGTTTCAATGGTCGTCAGATGGGGGTTAGCTTGGATTGGTTGAAGGTGGCAGGAAGTTTGATCTATTTGGAAAAGGAAGCGAGCGAGCGAGCGAGCACAGGTTTCGAACACTATCTTGTCATTGTTAGATGACTGAGCTGGACTTGGAAGGAACAGGCCTGAGTCCAGATTCTTGAAATACCCACATTCGATTTTGGTTTTCAGATTTTTAGGTCTTAGTTGTTTGCGAGGGAAGCGAGTTGGCTTTATTTTGGGGGCATTTATTGTAAGATATTATCTAGGCGGCTGCGTTTTGTGCGTCAGGGCATTGGTCATGATTTAGTATGAGACAGGTAGCTTGATTCTGTGTGCAATGGGAGACTTGGTGTTGCTGCACAACATGAGTGTGGAAGGGGGGAGATGATGAGAGAGGTTGAAAGTGTCCTCCCAAGAGACCTCAGTGATGCTAAGTCGAGGAAATGCTCCTGTTTTTTTTTTTTTTTTTTTTTTGTTTTGTAAATATTTGGGCCATACGAAGGTAGGGGCCTGAAATAACAGCAGTGGGTCCGGTACTGACAGGGGTGTCTCGCTTGTACCTTCTCCCCCCTCACCAACATCAACAATCCATGTGTTCTAGTTCAGACGAAGTACTTCAGCTGTATCAGTATCTAGTATAGAGCCCGTTTGCCGCGATGACTGCCTGAATGCGGCTGGGCATACTCTGAACCAATTCTAAGAGCCAGTCTTCAGGGACCTTTTCCCATGCCTCTTTGACAGCAACGCGAAGCTGATCATACGACATCTTCTCTGGGAAGGTTTTCTCCAAATAATCCTTCATCCAGTTCCATACATTCTCGATTGGGTTCAGATCAGGACTAAATGGTGGCCATTCGAGAACTTCAATGCCCCTCTCAACAAGTTCTTGTCTCGTTGGTTGTGCGGCGTGGCCTGGAGCACCGTCTTGCATAAAGATATGCCCTTCGTGGAGGTTGTACCATCCTTCAACGATAGGAATGGTATGTTGAATATAGGATTCAGAAGAGATAGAACCCCAATCCTTCTCCCAAAAGACACCAGGTCCTTTGCCAGCATTCCCCGAAAAGCAGCCCCAAAACATCCAACCTCGCCGCTTAGGCTCTCGTCTTCAACTGTCCAATCTTCTCGCTCCTTGCACCACTCGAGCCGCTTGATCCGATTTGCCTCTGAAATTGGTGGCTTTCGACGAGCAACGTATCTCTTGAAACCGGCGCGACGGAGAGCGTGGCGAATGGCGTAATAAGTGACGGTCCAGCCCATTGCCTCAGGTAGTCGTTTCCACGGCATCCGTCGACCTTCCTTCGAAGAGGTGATGAATTCAATAAGTTCATCAATCTGAGCTGGGCTTAACATACCAGGCCGGCCAGGTCGCTTTCGAGCGCAAGCAGCTTGAGAGACGTCCGAATCCAACCAAGGACAAGCAAACACAAACTCGTACGACAGCGACAGCAGCCAAGTCACAGTTTGAGAGGATTCACTGTGCGCTGAAAGTATCAACCCACCTCGGGACCCGACTACTTTCCAACAACACCGCGTTCCAGCGCAACCAGCCCAGACGATCTGCCCAAGATGGCCTCAAGTCGCCGAGACTACCAAAACGTCTCCGCCATCGATATCGACGACGACGACCTGATCGACCCGGATGATGGTTATACTCCCCCTTCCTCCCTCCCCCTTCCTCCCTCCCTACAGCCTCTCCTCTCCTCACCTCCCACCCAATCCAGCCAAAACTAACCCTCCCTCCCCAGCCGACCTCAACACCTTCGACGACCCCCTCAATCCACCTCCACATCCTCGCGCACCCCCTAACCGGCACCATCGGCTCCTCCTCCTCTCGCAACAACAACCAACCATCCGGGTCCGCCTCATCCTGGACTTCGCGCATCCCCGGCGAGGACCGCGCCGCGCCCCTCTCCACCATCGACGAGTCCGTCTGGGCCACCCTCCGCCGCGACCTGCTCGCCGTGTGGCTCAAGATGCGCGAGGTGCTGTACCCGCGCCACTTGTTCTCTGCGTGGGGTGATCCCGCGCAGTCGCTGCGCGGTGCGTATGCTAGTCTGAGGGGTGGTGGGGGCTGGCTGGGGCGAGGGAGGAGTTGGCGGGTTTGGCGGGGAGGGTGATGGATGCGGAGAGTTTGCTTGGGCATGGTGGTGGTGATAGGGAGGGTGGTGGGGTGGTGAGGGGGTGGGATAAGGGATTGGGATCTGTGGGGGCCGTTGGTCTTTTGTTTGTTGTTGAGTATGTTGCTGTGTTTGAAGAGTCGGGAGCAGCAGAGGGAGGTGGTGTTTAGTGGTGTGTTTGCGATGGTCTGGGTGGGAATGGCGGTTGTGACGGTGCAGATTAAGTTGTTGGGCGGGAATATGTGAGTCTTCCTTCTGGCGAAGGGGGGGTTTGGAGGAGTTGTTGACTGACATGATTTGTTTCAGCTCGTTCGCGCAGAGTATCTGCGTCATTGGGTACACGCTGTTTCCGCTCGTCATCGCGGCGCTGCTCTCAGCGGTGAATCTGCACTGGATCGCGAGGATCCCGGTATACCTCGTGCTGGTCGCGTGGTCACTAGCCGCGGGAGTTAGTATCCTGGGCGGAAGCGGCGTGGTCAAGAACAGGGTTGGCCTGGCCGTGTACCCGCTATTTGTTTTCTACTTGGGGCTTGGTTGCTTGTGCTTCATCAGCTAGTGCTGCTCCAAAGGCTGATAAGGTTGCCGTACGTGGATTTATTTGGTCTTCAGCGCTGGCGTGTATTTATAGACATACATTGCACTTGTAAGAGCCTCGCGGGCGACATTTTTCCGGTTACGCTTCGGAAACAGCTTTTCGTTTGCGTCTATGTTACCAAGGGCAGACACCTCAATTTTCCCACGCAGGGAGTTTGACACGGTAGCGATGGTTGGAACCATGTTATCTGCAAGTTTTGTATCCAAATGTTCTATCTTTTGTCCATGTTTTAACCTGGGCTTCCACAGCCACTTGCCACAACCATCTAGTTCATCAATCATTACAGAAAAGGAAACCAATCGCCACACAGCAATCACTCCAACATTAGAAAAACAGCAAATCCTCCTCCCGCCAACCCATACCCAAGAACGACGCCTTCGCCGCCTTCTCCATCCCCTCCGGCCCACAAACCAACACCATCGCGTCCCTCTCCTCCGGTGGCTCCCCAACCTCCCTTTCAAAGAACGCCCTATCCATCCTCCCTCTCACCCCTGTCCATTCCTCCGTTTCCCATCCAGCACCAAACACCCGTCTCATCCCCCCATCTTCCACCACAGCCCTCAACACCGCCCAAATCGGCGTAATCCCCGACCCTCCACAAACCATCACAAACCGCCGCACCTTCCTCTCCCTCCCATTCACACTACACCTGCCCCTACCAAGATACTCAAACTTGCCCACGGGCCCCTTAAACTCCACTGGATGCCCGGGCGGCAACGAATCCAGCGCCTGGGTCATGACCCCGCCCTTTTGCGTCCCGTCGGCGCTGTCGCGGTAGATTTTGATGAGGACGCGGAGTTCGCCCATGTCGGTGCCTGGGGAGAGGGGCGTATACGCGCGGATGATGGCCTCGCGGGTTGCGGGGTCGCGGAGCCGGATCATGAGGTGTTGGCCGACGGGCAGGCCGAGGGTTGGGTGGGGTGGGGAGGGTGAAGTGGAAGATTTTGGTGTCCGGGAGATGGTGATTTTGTGTGAGAGGAGGGCTTTGTGCCAGGTTTTGGGGAGACAGAAGAGGAGAGGGGGGTGGTGGAGGATAGGGCACCGATGTGGTAAGCGGGCATCATGGCTTTGGCGTTTTCGCTGTCTGGAAAAGAGGGTTAGTGGTGGTTGGATAGGGGAGGGCGAGGGGCGCTTACGGATGGCGAGGAACTCTTCGCTAACGTCTTGGCCGGCGGCGTTGGTGATGGATGCTGCACCGCCCGGGTGCCCTTCGAGGAACTTGGTGCCGTCGTAGACCTGGCCGTTGACGACGAACCATGGTTCTTCTTCGCCATCGTGCTGGCGGAGCTCGTCGGCGGAGATTTGTCGTGTGATCTTCTCGTCAACCATGCTGATCTCCTTGGGCTCCTCTTGTTTCTCTGTCGCAGTGTCCTCGCCGCTCATCTTCTCGCCCCAGAAACCGTTGGCGAGATTTCCTCCTGTCTTTTTGACCCTCTCCATCCAGCCCTCTACCGTCAACATGGGCTGCGTAGGGTGCTCAAACCGCAAATAGTCCCCCTCCTTGTGGATGACTACACGAAACCACGGGTTGTTCATCATGCCCAGCACACTCCAGTACATGTCCCGTGGCTGGACCATCATGGAGTCGTCCATCGCGCGGATCATTACATCCCCTGCCTCCTGCAGCCTCGAGAGTGGCACCTCGAGCTCCCAGAAACACCAGCAGAAACATGTGTCCCGCCATGCCATGTCCAGCCGCCCTCCAAACAACATCTCTCCCTCTGGCGCCAGCCGGTACAGATCCTCTGGGTAGTTGATATCCGCCAGCATCCACGTCCTCCCCTGATCCAACGTCACCTCCATCCTCGTCACCCTCTTCCCACCGCCCGCATAAGCATAGCCCTTCAGCTTATACGTTCCCCCATCCCCTTTCACCTCAACTCTCTCCCCATGCTCCGGATAGCACACCGCGCTGTTCGTATTTAAATCATAAATCGCATATCTCTCATCCTTCCACACCTCCTCCAACCCAGCGCTCTCCTCGGGGCTCACCATCGTCGGCAACACCCTGTTATCATAAATATGATACCAATTCTCACTCGGCCTGTCACTCACCACAATCCTCCTCAACCACTTCACGCTCCTCCCGCCAATCTGCCCGGGGATCACCACTCGCAACGGCTTCCCATGATCAGGATGCAGCCCCTCCCCATTCATCCCATGTGCGAGCATCACCCCCCTAGCCGGATCGATCGCCCACCCCAACCTAATCGAAGTCCCATAGCACCCATTCGGCAACTGATCCGCCCCTCAAAGCACACATACCTCGCGCCCCCTTCCCACCTTCACCCCCGCCCTCTCCAAAACCTCCCACAACCCCACCCCCGTCCACAACGCCGTCGACAGCCCCGCCGCCCCCACGAAAAACCCTTCGTTTTCCTCACCACATTCTGCTCCTTCCTCCTATTCCCGGCACAGACCAGCGTCACAGGATACGTCAACTGCTCAAACCCGTCCAACAGCTCCTCAAGCTCAACTGTGGTTGCGCACGTAGTGCAGGTCTTTGGTCGTGAGGAAGCCTTCGTTGAAGAGGGCGGTTAAGGGCGGTTCGACGTTGAAGGGTGAATGCCAGTGAGGCGGATGAGACGTGGGTCGCGGGAATGTGGTGGTCGGGGGGTTTTGAGGTCTTCCGGAAGGGGGTGAGGGAGAGGAGGTGGGAGGGGGGGTAGAGGGAAATTTTTTGGTGGTTGTTGGAGGGAGATGGAGGAGGGGATGGTGTTAGGGTGATGGGGAGGGGAAGGTGAGGGTGGGTTTTGTGGTTGTTGGAGGGAGGTGGAGGAGGGGATGGTGTTAGGGTGGTGTTAGGGTGGAAGGTGAACGTGGCTTTGTTGTTGTTGGGTTGGTAGTCGGCACGGTCGAAGTCCTGGAGGGAGGGGTTGGGGGGAAGAGGTGGTCAGAGCCGGTGGTGACTGGGGACCGGTCGCGGTCGGGCGAAGATGATGGTGGTGAGATTGGATCCATGATGGATGGTGTTCAGTGTGTGAGGAAAGAAAGTGGCATGTGCAAGTTGAGGCTAAGGTTCTAGCTAAGGCTCAAGTGAAATGAGAAATGGACTATGGGATAGAAGCAAACTATGGGAGAGCTGGACAGTTAAGCATATCAAGGCCTCCAATTCCCATTCCTCGACACATGGTCTTGATCCCACTTCCTGAGGCGATGACCACCATCCCGGGGCAGTCTCAGCTTCTCCGGATGTTGGTCGGCATGATAACAACCATGGGCAGTGGCTTAATGACGAAAAACGTTAATAGCAAGGGTCTAGAAGCGCGGGCTGGCGTGACAGTCGTGGGCCCAGGATGCCCCCAGAGAGTGAGACTGGCGTTGCTGCGAGGTCAGCTTCACAAATCAGCAGAGCTGATAAGGAGGCCCACTCCCACATTGGACGGAGATGCTCGATCTGCTGTTTCGCCGCGGCATCGCAGGGCTGCCAAGCAGGGCGGCTGCCAGGTACGAGACGGGGAGGTGTACATATATCTGGTACTGGAAGTCTGTCGTCCTAGGTGGAGCTGTCCTGCTGTGCTGTTGAGGGATCTTGCCCACCCCCACACCCCACGTCCTCTTCCGCTTGCTCTCTTCCGGCTCGCTCTGGATGGGAAGCAGAGGGTGGGCGAGTCTTTTCAATGGCCTTCTGGGGTGGGACAACAGGGGGCCAGACCCATCTGTCTGCCAGGGGTCTGAGAGTCTCGGACGGCAAACATCCGGGTCAAGGCCGTTGTTGTGGGTCTGAAACTCCGTCAGATCGGATCGGGCCCGGGTTCCGAGTCGTCGTGGCCGGAGCCCGGTTGGCAAGTCGGGCGCTCGGCACCGCGGGGCTTGCTCCGGAGATGGCACCGGGCGACCCTTCGCGTCCCCCTGTCAAACTGGATGTGGTGGCCATGGGGATGAGCATCGATACCAGCTACAGGTGCTTAGCCCGGAGGTTCTTAGAGAGTTTGATGACGTTGTGTTTTGTGTGTCCTTTGAAGAGTGATTAGTACCTATGGTCTTGGGTTCCTGATTGGTGATGTTGGATGAGATGTGATGAGTTAATCAGCTCTTTCAATCTTGGAGTCTCTTTTTGTGATGTGGGGGGTTGGTGGATATTTCCGGGTTGTTGTTTCTTTGATGGATTGAGCCGCTGAGCGTGGCAGCGTGATCGCGGGGCGTTTGGGCCCTCTGGCTGCGGGCACAGTGCTGAGACGCGCCTAACGACCCAATCCTGGGGTTGCGACTGCGCAAGAACCCACCACGCTCAGCGCTCCATTCCGTCACCGAGCCTTTGAAGTTTCGACCGCGAATGGTTCCTGAACCTTCATCCCACAGATCGACCTTCCGGGCCTCTCACTCTTCGCAGAGTTCCTCACCCCACGAGTGCCTCTAGAGGCTGCTGTCCAAGTCACATCACCGATGCCTACCATTGTTGATGGGGATTGTCGCTTTCGATTTCTCAACCCTTAGCATCGCCATCTCCGAATGCGCCTTTGCCAAAACCACCGTGATTGTATACACCAAGCAAACGGCCCGCCATGGATCGCGCAAGGAGGCGTGGGTTTTTTTCTCGAGGCACACCGCCGATGGTGTACGCCGGCTAACGTATCCGTCAGATGACCTCCGCGACCTGAACCAGAGGGCCTGGGATGGGGAGAAAGGTGAGGAGGGGCATCTCGAGATTTGGTTGATATGTCGATTGCGTTGCTAAACCTCCCTGTCAACAGACCTCTTCCCCGTGGGCAAGTCCCTCGACTCGACCATGAAGAAGAATACGGCCTTCATCAAGCGCCTGCGCACCGCGATTACCCCCGCAACCCAAAACACCTTCCTCCAAGAGATCAAGACCGTCAGCCTATCCAAATACCTCTCTGAGATCGTTGCCGCCTGCCACGAGGGTCTGTGCAAGCTCAAGTCTCCGGGCGAAATCGAAGCCGGTGTGGAAATCGTCAGCGCCCTGCACCAGCGCTTCGGCCCCGAAGAGTTCACTATGTATCTCGGCTGGTATCTTGGAAAATCGATGGCTACACCTGACAAGAGCCTTCTCAAGACGTTGTCTGCCGAGGCTAGGGAGAAGGAGGAGAAAGATCGCTTGGTGCGGCAGCGGGTGCTTTTGCGGGTCGTGACGGAGCTCTGGCTCGTCGGTGTCTTGCGCACCCTCGACGACATCAAGCGTCCCGACGATGCCACAAACGGAACGACGGGCAAGCCTGTCGAGGTGAAGTCCCGCACTTCTGCCAAGGGTCTCGCTGCTGAACCGTTTCCCCTCGAGGTTCTGAAGGACTTGCTCGGCCATGATCGTGATCATGCAAACCTGCCGCTGCTCGTTGTCTTCGTTAAGGCTTTTAGCTGGGATGTGCTAGGCGTCAGGGCAGTTGGTTCAGAGGGGCGCAAGACCGTCGAGGAGGATGGCGCGGGCGCAAGACCGTCGAGGAGGATGGCGCTACCAAGGCTGGGGAGGGAGCTGAGGATCAAGAGGGTGACCCTGAGTCCACGTCTGAGGACCCTTCCTTTACGCCTTCTGAGTTGCAGGAACTGTTTAGGAACGTTCTGAAGCGCTATTTTGAGGACGTCAAGGGTCACCTTGTCCGAGACCAAAAGGCCATCTACAACCAGTCTCGCAAGAATGCCGAGGCCTACGTCAAATCGGGCGAGGTTTTTGAAGACCGCCAGGCGAATTTTGAGAAGCAGGTCAAGGCTCAGGAGCGTCTCGTTGCCAATGCTCAGGTTATTGCCGACGTCATTGGGGCTGAGATGCCGGATTTGAAGGACAACGACGACCCGAATGCCAATGCGAACAGCGCCATCGGCATTGTTAAAGCTGGGGAGTACCTGCGCGGCCAAGGAGACGGTGCCGGTATCTGGGAGGATGAAGAGCAGCGCCGTTTCTACGAAAACCTTGTTGACCTCCGTGGCAAGGTTCCTAGCATCCTTCTCGAGGAAGTGAAGAAGAAGAAAACGGATGCGGATGAGCAGGTCGGCAAGAAAATCGACCCTGCGGAGCTCGAAGCCAAGCCCGTCGACACTTCTGCTGACGACCAGTCGGTAGCAATTGCAAACAAGACGATTGGAGCGCAGGTCGATGCTCTGCTCTCTCGCCTGCCCGAACTCACCACCAAGGATGCCATTGACCAGGCCGCCATTGACTTCTGCTATCTCAACTCCAAAGCCTCGAGAAACCGTCTTGTCAAGGCTTTGACCGATGTTCCCAAGGGCCGCGGCGATCTACTCCCCTTGCTGGGCCAGGCTTGTTGCCACGCTTGGGCAGTACATGTCAGACATTCCCAAGGGCCTCGTGGACTATCTGGATGCCGAGTTCCGTAGCTTGCAGCGCCGCAAGGACAAGGAGTTCTTGGGTCAAGTACGACTCAGCAACATCCGCTACCTCGCTGAGCTGACCAAGTTCGGCATTGTCCCGGAGCACGTCGTCTTTCATTGCCTTAAAGTCAGCTTAGACGACTTCTCGCGCATGAACATCGAGATCATCTGCAATTTGCTCGAGAACTGCGGCCGCTACCTTCTGCGCAACCCGGAGACATCGCCTCGCATGGCCACGTTTCTGGAGACACTTCAGCGGAAGAAGTCGGTTCAGCATATTGGCCAAGCTGAGAGGATGCTCATTGAGAATGCTGTGTATTACGTGGACCCGCCGCAGCGACCGGCAATTCAGCAGAAGGAAAGAACCCCCATGGAGCTCTTCATCCGCAAACTGATCTACGCCGACTTGACCAAGAGGAACTATAGCAAAGTCCTCAGGCAAATCCGCAGGCTTCACTGGGAAGAGAAGGAGGTTGTTATAGCTCTCCGCAAGGTCTTCTCGAAACCGGGCAAGGTTAAGTATGGCAACATCCACCTGCTCGCCATTCTCCTGAGCGCCATCTACAGGTACCATCCTGAATTCGTCATCAGCGTTATTGACAATGTGATCGAGTCTGTTGCCTTTGGTCTCGAGATCAACGACTTCAGGCTCAACCAGCGCCGTGTGGCCGAAGTCAAATATTTAGGAGAGCTCTACAACTACAGAATGCTCGAGCACCCCGTGGTCTTTGATACCATGTACAAGATCATGACCTTCGGTCACGGTATGTTGATTTCTTGTTATTATTCAGAGCAGTGCTAATTGGTCGCTAGGCGGCCCGCCAATGCCCGGCCGGATCAATCCCTTTGATCAGCCAGATGACTACTTCCGTATTCGCCTGATTGCAACCATTTTGGAAACCTGTGGCATGTTCTTCAACAAGGGTGCTGCCGGAAAGAAGCTGGATTATTTTCTTTCCTTCTTCCAGTACTACATCCACACGAAGAATCCTCTGCCTATGGATATCGAGTTCCTGGTGCAAGATATCTTTGCCTTGACCCGGCCACAGTGGAAGCTGGCGTCCAACATTGATGAGGCCACCAAGGTCTTCCAGCTCGCCATGATTCAGGATCAGAAAACCTCCGGGCTCGACAAGATCCTGGAACAAGATGATCAGTCAAGCGAGACGTCAAGCGATGACGAGAACGCGGACGAGCCTCTTGCTGAGCAGGATGACGATGAGGACTCGGGCTCTGAGGATGGCGATGCCGAGGTCGACGTAAGTTCTACCACAGCCAGCTTCATGTGCAATAGTAGCTTACCAGTCCGGACTTCATAGGACGCTGATCAGAATGCATCATATCAGGACAGCGACTCGGAGGAAGAAGAGATCGTCGTCACCCGGGAGGAAGAAGAGGTTGACCTCGAAGACGAAGCCGACTTTGACCGCGAGTATGCGAAGATCATGGCTGAAAGCTTCGAGACACGCAAGTTCCAGCCCAAGGGACAAGTCGACATTCCGCTGCCTGTCAGGCCCAAGAACCGCGAGGCTGCGGGCGCCAGTGAAACTGCTGAGAAACCCCCCGAGGCCGAGCCCGGCGTTCCAGGTGGGAGAATGGCTTTCTCCTTGCTGACAAAGCGCGGAAACCGTCAACAAGTGAGTTCCACAGCTTCCGTGTTCCTTCACAGCTAACGTGACAGACCCGGACGGTTGAACTGCCTTCCGACTCTCACTTCGCCGTTGCTATGATCAACCAGCGACAGGCGGCCAAGGAGGAGCAGCAGCGCATCAAGAACTTGGTGCTGAACCTCGATCTGCGCGAAACCGAGGAAACCGACGGTGAACAAGACTTGATCCCTTACGGACCCACCCCCAATATTCATACAATATCTGCAGGAAACGAGAAACCCCCCTCCCATCATCCTTATAACCGCCTTGATAACCGGTCGGGCAAGGACCGGGGACAGCGCGTCCGCAGGCTTCAACTCAGCGATGTTGACTGGTATGATAACACTAAATCCCCTGGGAAAAGGCAGGCTCAGGAGCGAGGGCAAGTGCACAACGCTCCTTTGGCGGGTCCAAAGAGATCTGGGTCTGGAAAATATCGGTGGTGACGCAGCGCTGGTCATTCTGCGCCCGACGTATTGCCACGAGGAAGAGCATCCGCCAGATGGTTCCGTTTTGAGAGAGCATCCCGATTTAGCAAAAGTTTCTGACACCACCGCGTTGGGCGGCATTCTTAGGACATGACACCGACACCTGGCGATACATTCGATCACATGAGTTACCTTACGCCAGAACCATTAATGCCCGAGCTCTTCGGCTGCCAATCATGAGCTCCAGCTCTGCTGCGGCCTGGTTCATCTAGCCATGGCGCGAGAAACATCGATCGTTGATCGGGGACACCTCGATATTGGCTGTCGAACTGACCTCCTAGGCTTTGCCGAAAGACTCACTCTGTGAGGGTGATGCTGAAAGGGGACCACACCCCGTCAGGTGAATAGCAACCATCGAAGGAGTGTCGACCAGGTTTCCAGCGATGCGGGAGCGGCAAAGACAGACAAGATTCCGGACGACAGAGGCGCAACCGTCCGTCCACTGACCATGTGCGCGCTTCTCGGCTGGTGTTGACAGTTGAGTGGATGCGGGAGGGCTTCGAGACTTGGCTTTTACAGGACTGCATCCCGCCGCAACATCGAGGAGGCGAACAGGGGCAGGGCGCGTTGACATTCTTTTGCTTCCGCCAAGGGGTAGTAAAAAGGATGGCGGAGATGCGCTCGGTTTCTAACCGACTCACCAAGCGCAAGGATTGTTCGTTCTGGTTGCGATATGGAAAGGCATGATAGGCTGAGACAGAAAAATAACTTGCGATACACAGCAGATTGCAGAATACACACACGAAACTTTTGGCTTTTCTTGCCCTGTCTCGTGTTCAATGGGGATCTGCGTGGGTTGCATGACGGGATGTGTGATGCCGTGTGACGGTGGTGGCGTGAGAAGGGTTGTTCTTAACCCCTGCCATATGGTTTCTCTTCAAGCACTTCTTGATTTGCCCTCCCTGTGCTGTAACTATGTACACGTATGAATGTACCTGCATATACGGCGAGGTTTCCCGAGGTTGTTTGTTGTTGATCCCCTGCCCCTTGTCGAGGGTCAGATGTTGCACGGCTTCTCTCCTTCGAGAACGTGTTGTTCTTCATTCTTGTACTCTGTTACTCCCTGTGTTGGCCTTGGTTCTGTTCCCCCTGCAGCACGCGCCGGAGGTTTAGTTTAACTTGAGGATGAGGTTTGTTCAAGAATGCTTGCTGCTAGAGTGTTGTGTCGCCTGATTGCATAGTTTGGGGTTGGGTATGGAGCAAATATTCTCTGTTTCTCTATCCTTACATTTGAGACTGTTTCAGGATCATTGGTAGGCCTGATATCACGTGGTGGATGTTTCATCTTCCCAGGAACGGTTGGCATGATGTCTGGCATGTCTCGGCCTGCCCACATGGAAGCTTGTTAAGGATGGGGAGACAAACACCACGTTTTCTGGTAGCGGTTTGCTGGTTTCTGTGAATGTCTCGTATTCTGCATTTAGCATGCAGTTGGAGAAGCACATTCAAGAAAATGCACTCGAGTGGGGAGTGGCGGTCTGTCACCATGATCTTATCCGGTGCAGTACACGGCGAATCTGCCCCTTTCAAGAGGCACAACATCTGCTTTGCATCGTCGTCTCTTCTATCATCCCACTGCCTTGGTTTTCTTTTGGAGATAAAGGGGCCAGCTAGAGGTTCTTGTCTTGCCACCAAGGGAGAGAATACTCAACCCTCCAGAAATAGATGGGGGGATACGGACAGCTTTGCAAAAGGTTCCCGTTGCTGGGCCCTGGTTCTCTTGTACGAAGGGCCGGTCTCGCTACGACCCAGAGTTTGGGATTTGGCTGGACGGTGTTGCTGCAGCTAGCCGTATGGTTGTGCAGGTTGCCGGGGGGGGGGGGCGATCTTTTCACTGTCCTGACTTTTACAGCTCTTTGGCTTTCTTTTCTTGATGCTGGACTTTTTGTTCGATTTTTTTCTGTTTTGTTGTCGTTGTGGACTTAAAGGTTGAGAAAAACGTTTGAAGTTTATCCACGGTTGTGAATGCTGTCAAGATGGCAGGCCGCAATGAAGATTCATGGCCGGTCAACGAGGTATGCTCCGTTTGCACTCTCTGTCAGGGGCTTGGGCTAACTGTCGCAGATTATTTACACCGCCATCGTGGGCGTGGTGATGATAGCTGCGTTCCTTGAGTGGTTTCTATGGATAGCCGCCTTTCTTTATTGCCTGTGGAAGGTGTTTGTCAAGGCAGAACACTGGACTGTCCGCGTCCTGGCGATCCTCGTGGGGGTTGCGTTTACTCTGCTCAGGTACAGTCATCGGCCCAAAACACAAGGCAAGACACTGACGCTTGCAGGTTTATTTTTCTCCCTATTATGATCGTGACGCTGCCGCTACCAAGCATCATCGCACGAGTATGGCCCCCGTTCATGGTTCAGTTTCTGCAATGGTTTGCCTTCTGGAGCTTCGCCGGTCTCCTGACTATCCCCTGGCTGTTTTGCGTTTATCAGATCGTCACCCATCAACTCGGGCGAACGAAGCGAATAAAACAGGTCCTCGACGAGGTCTCCGCCCCCAAGGTCGTGATTGTCATGCCCTGCTACAAAGAGGACCCCGAAGTGCTCCTCAATGCCATCGACTCGGTCGTTGACTGCGACTACCCACCGTCCTGTATTCACGTATTCCTCTCGTTTGACGGCGACCAGGAGGATGAACTGTACCTCAACACCATCGAAAGGCTCGGGGTCCCTCTCACGCTCGCATCATACCCCAAGAGCATCGATGTAGCCTACAAGGCCGCTCGAGTCACGGTCTCGAGATTCCCGCACGGTGGAAAGCGACACTGCCAGAAGATGACGTTCAAGCTCATCGACAAAGTCTACCAGGAGTATCTCCGGAGGAACGACAACCTCTTCATCCTCTTTATCGATTCGGACTGCATCCTGGACCGGGTCTGCCTACAGAACTTTGTCTACGACATGGAGCTGAGCCCGGGCAACAGACGAGACATGCTGGCCATGACGGGCGTCATCACGTCCACCACGCGAAAACACAGCCTGATCACACTCCTACAAGATATGGAGTACATCCACGGCCAGCTCTTCGAGCGAACGGTCGAATCCGGCTGCGGCGCCGTCACCTGCCTCCCCGGGGCACTAACTATGCTTCGCTTTTCAGCCTTCCGGCGCATGGCCAAATACTACTTCGCAGACAAAGCAGAACAATGCGAGGACCTGTTCGACTTCGCCAAGAGCCACCTGGGGGAGGACCGGTGGCTGACGCACTTATTCATGATCGGGGCCAAGAAGCGGTACCAGATCCAGATGTGCACGTCGGCGTTCTGCAAGACGGAGGCGGTGCAGACGATGGGGTCGCTCATCAAGCAGCGGCGGCGGTGGTTCCTGGGGTTCATCACCAACGAGGTATGCATGCTGACGGACTGGCGGCTGTGGAAACGGTATCCGATCCTGGTGCTGGTGCGCTTCATGCAGAACACGATCCGCACGACGGCGCTGCTGTTCTTCATCATGGTGCTGGCGCTGATGACGACGACGAAGAAGATTGATAACCTGCCTGTTGGCTTCATCGCCATCTCGCTCGGCCTCAATTGGCTGATGATGATCTACTTTGGCGCCAAGCTGCGCCGCTTCAAGATCTGGCTGTACCCGCTCATGTTTGTCCTCAACCCCTTCTTCAACTGGTACTATATGGTGTACGGCATCTTCACCGCGGGCCAGCGCACTTGGGGCGGCCCACGGGCGGACGCGGCCGCCGCCGACGCGCAGACCACGGCGCAGGAGGCCATTGAGCAGGCCGAACAGGCAGGCGACGACCTCAACATCGTGCCAGAGTCGTTCATCCCTGCTGCGCAAGAACGCAAGGAGCTCGCGAAGGCCGCATTGAAGGACAGCAAGGGGAAGGCTGGTGGTCTCTCCCGCTCGCGATCCCTCCTCCAGCCGCCAGATAAAGTCGTTGGCAAGTTTGCCGCGCCGGAACGCACTCCCTTTGGGTGGTACGAGCACCCAGACGACTCCATGGCCAGCTTCGGCGCCGGGCTGTCTTCGTTCCCGCCAACGCACCCCAACTCGAAGAGCTCAACGTTGCTCCCGCAGCACTATTATCATCCCCCACTCTCTCCTGATTTTCTCCACGACCACTACGCCTTTCGCCAGCCTCAACCACAATCCCAACGGCGCAGAGAGATGGGAATAGAAATCGAACACTTCATGGGGGCCGAAGACAGACGCAAGTATGAGCTGGCGGCACAGGCGAACCAGGTCAGCCAGCTGATGGAGGTACTGCCGCCGACGGGGTTGGTCTATGAGATGAGCGAGACTGAGGGTGAGGGTGAGGGTGAGGGTGAGGGTGAGGGTGAGGGTGAGGGTGAGGGTGAGGTGAGGGTGAGGGTGAGGCCGAGGGTGAGGCCGAGGTGAGGCCGAGGGAGAGACTGAGGAGAGGAATAGTTCTGATGGGGAAGGGAGGGGTGGTAGCGTTAATGGTGGTGGTGAGGGGAGGGCGGGAGGAGGTAGGGGCTGGTGAGAGGGGGAGTTAGTGGTGATGTCCGTCAAGACCTATGACGTGTAAAGGGAAAACGCTTTGCGCATGGCATATGCAGGGACATTGGTGGTTACTTTGGGTGCATGTGGCGGTTATACACCGAGACATCGCACCGTTTATACAAAGCTTGGTTTCCCATATTTGCTAGCAATGTCTCTGTGTGGTTGCTATCACAATGGTGGTGTTGGTCAATCTCATGTCTCAGCCCAGCCCAGCTCCGCGATGACAGATCAACTGCTTCTCAAAGGATGGTCGAAGATTTGGATCACCAGTTTCTGTCAAGAAAGAAAAGTCCTCGAGTCCTAGGAACCCTTATGGCCGGCCGTTTATTACGTATTGGGCCCAACATCCGTGGGTCTGTGAGTCTGGGCATGACAAACAGGTACGCAGATGGTGCAATTGGGCAGGGAGAAGAAAACCCTGAGGATGATCAGGCCGAAGTCTCCGAAATATTGGGTTTTCCCCTTTGTTTCGGGCTTTGGGGCTGATCCTGAAATGTGAAACTTGCAAACGGTCAAGAAAAAAAAGGAAAACTAAGCTTTGTTGTCAACTTTCAATTGTATGTCGTTGAAATGGAGACGGGAGGTGGTGGGTGATGGCGGGGCAACCTGGAATGAAAGTTGCCTTGCGGTTTGAACTTTGAAGTGTGTGGAGGGGCATTGCTTGGCGGCGCGTCGGCGGTGAGCGTCAACATTTACAGCGGCAAAGTGGGGTGATATGGCTACGGCTGGCGTGTGCGCAGCAATGAGGTTTCAGAGCGCGGTTATCAGAACGACATGGCTTGGCATCGAAATCCACAGCTCAACCGCAACTGCGTCAACTGCCTCGAGTGCTGCCTAGATTATGGCAATGGAGAGCAAGAAATAGGAATTTGACACTCTGGTGAGCCTGGGATGAGCCAAAAACATGCATTTTGACTCAAAACGCCTTGGGGAGACAGCCCTGCCGCCATTGCCGTTTTCAACTGCCCCCCAGATCTCGAAGCTTCTCCCAGGTTCTGGGATGTCTTGGCCTAGGCGCTGACGCCCTGGTGCGGGGTTAAGAAGCACCCCATAAGGCCCATGGAGGGGAAATCCTGCCCGCTGAAAGCGCCCAGCAGCACAGTTCGAGTCGGGCACTCAAGGTCTGCGTTTCCGATTTTTTCTGCCTCTGCCTGCTGCCAACCCAGAAACCCAACGTCCCGCATTGCGCAACGACCACTTCTCCGGCATCCATTTCCTGCACCCCATACACCTCACCTCCCACCGCCCGATTCACCGTCTACACACACGCATTGCGAGCCCTGTCATAGCTGGTGAGAATATCTCCCTCATCGCCTTCGCCCTCCTTCGCCCTACTTCGCCAACCAGTTTTGTTTACAGTTGGCTCGTTATCTCTAGTGCCCCTCCCTCCCTCACACTTTAGCCCACCATGACTTCCGTCGTCGGTAAGTTTGCGACCTCCCGCCTCCCCAGCTCTGGGCTTGCGATCCGCGGTGGTCCGGAACAGCCTTGGGACTAATACTATTCTGTGCCCTAGGTATCGATTTCGGC
Source organism: Collariella sp. IMI 366227 (assembly GCA_027946355.1). Classification (NCBI taxonomy): domain Eukaryota; kingdom Fungi; phylum Ascomycota; class Sordariomycetes; order Sordariales; family Chaetomiaceae; genus Collariella; species Collariella sp. IMI 366227. The sequence continues at coordinate 1,386,711 of JAPEUS010000005.1, read as the reverse complement.
TCCCTTAACACCGTCGTCGCTGTTGCGAGGAATCGGGGTGTCGATGTGGTACGTCAACAATTCGTGGATCCCCAGACCCCTTGAACACCCAACACACTAGACCCCTACATGCAACCACCAGGAGAAAACTTCGAGAAACTGTCAAGGAGCGTATACGCTGACATAGCCCGTCATACAGATCACCAATGAGGTCTCCAACCGCGCGACTCCGTAAGTGCTCATCCCCCCCCGCCCAGCCTTGCCCCAACACCAATGCCTAACGGGCAAAACAGGTCGCTTGTTGGCTTCGGCCCCAAGTCGCGCTACCTCGGTGAGCCCGCAAAGACCCAGGAGATTTCCAATCTCAAGAACACCGTCAGCTGCCTGAAGCGCCTTCTCGGCCGCACCTTCTCGGACCCCGATATCAAGATTGAGCAGGAGTATATCTCGGCGCCCCTGGTCGACGTCAATGGCCTGGTTGGCGCTGAGGTCAACTACATGGGCCAGAAGGAGAAGTTTAACGCCACACAGCTCGTCGCCATGTTCCTGAGCAAGATCAAGCAGACCACTGCCACCGAGCTCAAGCTGCCCGTGTCCGACCTCGTCATCAGCGTGCCCGCCTGGTTCACCGACGTTCAGCGCCGCGCCCTCGTTGACGCTGCCGAGATCACCGGCCTCAAGGTGCTCCGCCTCATCAACGACACCACCGCCGCCGCTCTCGGCTACGGCATCACCAAGCTCGACCTCCCCGCCGCGGACGAGAAGCCCCGCCGCGTCGCCTTTGTCGATGTCGGCTACAGCGACTACACCTGCTCCATTGTTGAGTTTAAGAAGGGCGAGCTTTCCGTCAAGAGCACCGCCTTCGACCGCCACTTTGGTGGCCGCAACTTCGACCGCGCCATTGTCGAGCACCTGCAGAAGGAGTTCCTTGGCAAGTACAAGATCGACATCTTCAGCAACCCCAAGGCCCTGACCCGCGTCTACGCCGCCGCCGAGAAGCTCAAGAAGGTCCTGTCTGCCAACCAGCAGGCCCCCATCAATATCGAGTCGCTCATGAACGACATCGACGTCCGCGCCATGATCACCCGCCAGGAGTTCGAGGCCATGGTCGAGCCTGTGCTCAACCGCGTTGACGCCACCCTTGAGCAGGCCCTTGCCGAGTCCAAGCTGACCAAGGAGGATATTGACATCGTCGAGGTCGTCGGTGGTGGCAGCCGTGTGCCCGCCATCAAGGAGCGCATCCAGACCTTCTTCGGCAAGCAGCTCTCCTTCACCCTCAACCAGGATGAGGCCATTGCCCGTGGCTGCGCCTTCAGCTGCGCCATCCTCTCCCCCGTCTTCAAGGTCCGCGACTTTGCTTGCCAAGACATCATCAGCTACCCTATCGAGTTCGCCTGGGAGAAGGATGCCGACATTCCGGATGAGGACACCAGCCTTGTTGTCTTTAACAAGGGCAACGTCATGCCCTCAACCAAGATCCTCACCTTCTACCGCAAGCAGGCTTTCGACCTCGAGGCCCAGTACGCCAACCCCGAGGGCCTCCCCGGCAAGATCCCCCCTTTCATCGGCCGCTTCTCTGTCAAGGGCGTCCAGGCGACCGGCGGGCCCGACGACTTCATGATTTGCAAGCTGAAAGCTCGCGTCAACATCCACGGTATTCTTAATGTCGAGAGCGGCTACTACGTCGAGGATCAGGAGGTGGAGGAGGAGATCAAGGACGAGGATGTGAGTATTCTTATCAATGGTGGAGGGGTCTCGTTGCCGCTGGCGTCGGAGCAGCTGGCCGCGCAGACGCCGCAGATGCTACCTGTGACGGACTCGAAGCGTCGCAAGACCAGGGCCCAGACGCACGGCGAATCTGAGACCGGGGCCGAGTTTGACCAAAGGATCGAGCTAACCACTGAATCGCATAAGGCTATGGACACCGACTCCAAGGACGATAAGCCCAAGACCCGCAAGGTGAAGAAGCAGGTCCGCAAGGGCGAGCTGCCCATCGTCAGCGCCACCCAGTCGCTCGACACCTCGGCCAAGAACGCCGCTATGGAGAAGGAGGCTGCCATGGCCATGGAGGACAAGCTCGTTGCCGACACTGAGGAGAAGAAGAACGAGCTTGAGACCTACATCTACGACCTCCGCAACAAGCTCGACGACCAGTACGCCGAGTTTGCCAGCGAGGAGGAGAAGGAAAAGATCCGCGAGAAGCTCATGGCCACCGAGGTATGTTGACCACCCCCAAGCATCCTTTGTATTCCGATCAATTTGTCGCTAACAACAGCAACAGGACTGGCTCTACGACGAGGGCGACGATGCCACCAAGGCCGTCTACATCGCCAAGATTGACGAGATCCGCGCCCTGGCTGGCCCCATCGTCCAGCGCCACTTCGACAAGGTCGAGGCCGAGCGTCAGGCTCTGCAGGCCAAGCTTGAGGCCGACCGCGCCGCCAAGCGCGCCGCCGAGGAGCAGGCTCGCAAGGCTGCCGAGGCCGCAAGGGCCCAAGCAGAAGCCGCTAAGGACGAGGAGATGACCGACGCTGACGCGCCCAAGCCTGAGGTTGAGGAGGCTGGTGACCCTTAAAAAAGGTCTAGAAGTTTGAATGTTGCATTTAGATGAGGGGAATGTCGCTGCTTCTTTCCGGGCTTCATTGGGTTTTCTCTTTCCTTCCTTCTTCCGTTTTCCCGGACATTGTGTGTGAGGGCGCAGAAAAAGCCCTTCACGGGGTGGTCTTTTGATAGATGGGTCTCATAGGAATACGAAGCGAAAGCATGTATTGGGCGTCTGCAAATTGCGAAGTATTTTTTTTTTTTTTCCCCTCTCCTTTTTTGTGCAAAAAGAAGATGAAATGGGAGGAATGACATGGCGTTGATGTTGACGGGAGAGGATTAAAATGAGCGATATGCACAGACACGGAAGATAGAGAGAGGGCTACGAAGGAAGGCGATGGATGATGTGCGGGTTGTAGATGGTTGTGCAAGGCGCTCAAAAAGGGGTAAAGTGCGTAGTTGGTTCAACCGAAACTGATTCCTCAACCTCTGCTTGTCTCTTGGGACTTGTACATAAAAGTAGATCCATATCTTTGACTCATGCAAGAAAAGCCGGACACTCTTTCTTCTGTCAACAGGCATCCTGTATGCAATTGGTTTGGGATTGGAATCTGCTGTGTACAAAGAAACTGTTTGTTTCGATGTGGTCCTGCTCCAGGCCCTTGAGTTGTCTAACGGTGTGTGTCCACACATCTCGACGGTTCCCCACACGTCAAGTATTTTGAACGAAGTGAGAGACAGTGCTGCCAACCTGGAGCTTGCCGTGTTCCAAAACACGGAGTTGCATTCGCTCTGGTCTTCTCTTGAACTCATCTGTGTTGGCTGTTGCATGCCGATGTTTCAACATCCCTGAGCAGAGAGTTGGGGGCCAAAAACCCCATCTGTTTAACTCTCCAACTAGCCTCCGCTGGGCGTCTCAAAGGAAAAGACAGGAGACAATAAGCAGGTCAACATAAAAAAATAAAAGAAACCTCAAGAGAAAGTCAGGAAGGTCAAGGCAAGATGCAAGGTCTGATGCTGCACGAGAACTCTGTTGGTGTCGGGGGGGGGTGATGTGTCGAGCCTCCTCGCAGGAGCCGCCGCAGCTCTCGATATGCCGTTGCGTTTTCACATCTGGCGGCGCTATATAAACGGCATTAAGCTTGAGTTTGTCTAGTTGCGCGAAGGAGATGTACCATCGCCGCGCTTGGCGAACCCCTGGCCTGGATGAAGAATCTCGGCCCCTGTCCTCTCAACCCCAGATCCAGCCCGTGGGAAGTGCTCGCTTGTAGAAGGCGCCGAATCTTCACACGGACGACGGGTGTCGCCGTGCCATGGGAGTGGTGAGAAACCTGAGCCCGCGGAGCCGTCAGTTTGCGGTTCCTGTTGCTTCACCCCTCTCCGTCTTCCCCATCCCAGACTTAGAAGACGCCTGTTTGTTGTACACCAGCAACAACAACGCCCTCAAAGCCACCCGCCATAATGAAGAAGAACCGTGAGCTTGTGTTCTTCTTCTCCGTAGTTGCCCTCATGCGCCCCGGCCTCGTGCAGAAGAGATGCTACTTCCCCCGACGGCAGTCCCTCCATCTCGGACCGGCCATGCGACAACGATGCTGAGAACAGCATCTGCTGCGGCGCTCCCCCCTTTGGCGGCTACTGCCTGTCTAACAAGCTCTGCAAGAGCCTTGACGGGCCCTATAGCCGCGGCTCCTGCACCGATCCGAATTTCTAAGCCCCGGAATGCCAGACGTTCTGTATCCCGCATCAGTGGGACACTTCTTATTGTTGCTCCCACCTGTGAAACTGACCCCGGAAATAAACAGAGGCCCAAAACGGCGGCTGGGCAATGGAGCATTGCGGAGCCGTAACCGACCTCGACACCTACTGCTGCAACGGCACCTCGCCAGACTGCTGCAAGACCGAAGCCGCGCGCATCACCTCGGCACCGCCCCGCCCTTCACCTGGGCCACCTGGAACGACTCCGGCGTCGGCTCCAACCGCGTCGTCACCCCTCCTCCACCTCCCGGAGGACCACCTCCTCCCCAGCCACCACCACTACCTCCTCCCTCCCAATCCAACACCTCCGACCCCCCGCCGAAACAGCAACCACCTCCCAACCCCTCTTCCACCACCGCCCCACCTTCCTCCCCCTCTCATCAGGTTTATCCACCGCCGCAAAGGCAGGCATCGCCATTGGCGCCGCAGCTGGCGCTCTTCTCATCGCCATTCTCGCCTTCTTTCTCTGGCGCGCCCACCGCAACAACAAGTGACTGCAACAATCCTGGCCGCTCAGCAACAGCAACAGCAGGACGGGCAGTGGTACTACCCCGGTGTCTCAACCCAGCAGCAGCATCAGGGAGAGTATCAGGGACAGTATCAGGGACAGTATCAGGGACAGTATCCGGGGCAGCAGTATGATCAGGGATATGGGGGCAGGGAGGGAGGGGGTAGGTGTGATGTACGGTGGGTGATGGAGGTAAGCAGGAGCTGCCGTCGGACAGTCAGATCCATGAGATGAGCGTTGCCGGGGTGGGCAGATGAGTCCTGGGCCGCCGGCGTATCAAGGTTATCGGGGCAGGTGGAGTTGCCTGCTGGAAATATGATGAGGTGAGGCGGGGAATAGGGGATGATGGCTGAGCAGAATGGGAGAAGGTGGTGGGGGAAGGGTTGTGTTGAAAGGGAAGGGTAAAGGAATAGGGGGGCGCCTGGCGGGAGACTATTTTTAATGGTAAGAAAAAGAAAGAAAAAAAATGAGTAAGGGGGCAGGCTTAACGATGCAAGGGGTGGAAAGCGTGATGGGGGAGTCGACAGATGCGACAAGATACCCGAGGAAGATGGGAAAAGATAAAAGATATGAAGTGATCATGTATGAACATCCAGCAGGCTGGGCTTTAGGGTAACGTTGAGTCGCGCATTCCAATGATCGCCGATGGCAACAGGACACAACTGCTTGGGAAACCACAGCAACGAAAAAACACTAGAACAAGGATAAAAGACAGTGACCAAAGATATGCATAGAATAGATGGTACAACAACAAGAGTGAGGTAAAACACCACCGGCAGCTCATGACACATTTGACTGACCATTACCAACCTTTCATGCTTTTATGCCTCATCGCTTTTAATTTCCCTTGATTCGCCCCATACTACCACCACTGCTCACCACTTCCCCAACCCCTTCACCGCACCGTTTAGGCGATGTCAAACAGGGGTTTCATGTTAACAATGAGCTGCCACTCCTCCTTGGTGACGTCATCGCGATAGAACTGCTTGAGGGTGTCGATGCTCTTGCGCGAGATGAGCGAGTAGAGCATGTCCTTCTCCTCGAGCTGGCGGCCGTACATGGGCTGGTTGCCGCCCATCTCGATCTTGACGGCCACCGACGGCTGGCCCTTCTTGCAGATGGGGATCTGCTTGTGCTCGCGCTCGATGGAGGTGCTATCACCGGAAGTTAGGTTAGTTATTGACGTGGAAATAATGCGGGAAGGAATTAGGTAAAACTCACACTCTGCCGAGCTGGACAATCTCCTTGAGGCCCGTGGTTGGGTTCGCCTTGATGGCCGCAATCGGGGTGTTGATGCGGAGCGCGCCGTCAACGACGTCCACACCAATGACGATGGGGCCGGTCTTGTTGAATACAGCAACAGTGCTGAGCTTGCAGGGGAAGACAGCCAGCATCTTGGACTCCTCCTTCTTCTTCTCGTTCTGCTCGGTGATGTGCTTGGTGAAGGCATCGAACAGATGATAGATAATATCAGCCGTGAAGATCTTGACGCCCTGCTCGTCGGCATACTGCTGCGCCTCCTTGTCAACCTTGACATCGAAGCAGAGCATGACGGCAAAGTCGGGCGCCTTCTCCAGCATGATACCGCACTGCATGACGTCGCGCTTGTAGACGGGACCGATGCCGACGTTGGCGACGGGAATCTTGCTCTCCTTGAGGAAGTCGAGCAGGGCCTCGAGCGAACCAAGGGTCGACGCCTGCACGCTGACACCACGGCCAGACCTCTCGACTCTGCTGAACAAACTGGCGAGATCGGACTCAACCTCATCCTCGAGGTCAGACTCGTCATCATCAGGGCCAACGACGAGCAGACGAGAACCGGCGATGGCGCCCTCGAGACCAGGGGCGCTGATCTTGACACCGAGAGCGGCCTTGACCTCCTTGTTGTGCACGTACTGCGACTTGAGACGGAGTTCCCTAAGCGGCGCAGGGGTGAGCAGCGCTCTGATGTTCGTTTTGATGGCACCTTCCGTACCGCACAGTACGATGCGGTCGCCTTCCCTGAGAATACCGTTGGACAGGATGACATCGATGGTCATACCAAAACCTTCGATGGCCTTGACCTCAAGGACGGTAGCCTGGACCTCGGAGAGGTACATGAGAGCGCCCACCATCCTCTCCTGGGTGAGCTGGACGATCAGCTTCAGCATGTCGGGGATACCCTCGCCGGTGTGGGCGGACGTGGGCACCAGCGAAACGAACTTGGCCATAGACTTGTTTTCGTAGAACAGCTCCGAGTTGAAACCCTGCTCGGCGAAGGCGAGCTTGGTCTGCTCGAGGCGGTTCTTGAACTCGTTCTGGACAGCCTTGTTCTGCAGCGCCAAACTCTCCTGGAAGCCGTTGTTATCGATCTTCTTCCAGCCGTACAGACGATCGATCTTGTTCAGAGCGACAATGAAGGGCGTCTTGCGGTCGCGGAGCAGCTTCATCGACTCAAGAGTCTGGGGCTCGAGACCGTGCATGATATCGACGACCAGAATGGCGATGTTGCAGAGCGAGGAACCACGAGACCGCAGGTTGGAGAAAGACTCGTGGCCGGGGGTATCGATGATGAGCAGACCGGGAACCTTGAACTCGAATTTGCCGTCGCGGTTGACAACAGCAGTCTTTTGCTTGATGGCCTCGACGGGGAAGTAAGTGGCACCAATCTGCTGAGTGATACCACCGGCTTCGCCCTCCTGGACGTTGGTCTGGCGGATCTTGTCGAGCAGCTTAGTCTTGCCGGTATCGACGTGGCCAAGAATACAGCAAATGGGCGAGCGCAGGTTGTCCTTGGAGCGAGCAGCGAGAGCAGCCTGGTGGGCCTTCTCACGGCGCTCGGCAGCCTCCTTCTTCCTTTGGGCCTCGGCGATGCGAGCCTGAGTCTGCGACTCGTCTTCAGACTCCTCATCGCTCTCCTCCTCAGAATCTTCCTCAGACTCGGACTCCTCCTTGCCCTTTGGCCTGGAAGGCAGAGCTTGCGCCTTGCCGTTGGCTGCTGGCTTAGCCTCGTCCTCGGTCTCGGCATCCCAGCTGTCCTTGACGTCCTCCTTATCGGACTCGGCAGCGGCCTCCCAATCCTCGTCGACGCTATCCTCAGCGGCAGCCTTGGAAGCCTGGGCCTTGGCAGCAGCCTCGGCCTGAGCCTTCTCCCGCTGAACGCGAGCCTTCTCCTCAGCCTCCTTAGCGGCGGCCTCGGCCTGCACCCTCGCACGCTCAGCAGCCTCTGCGAGAGCCTTCTCCTCATCAACCTACAGTCAAAGGTGTCAGTACCTCGAAAAACAGAGCAGGACAATCACAACGTCAGGCTTACCTTAGAGCGACCCGCCCCGCGTTTCCTAGTATCCGCCCTCTTCTTGTCCTTCTTCTCCTTCTCGCCCTCAGCGTCGGCCGCGGGGCCAACCTTGATACCAGCGGCAAGCATCTGCTGCAGCTTGCGCTCGTTGCGGGCCTTCTCCTCCTTCTGGGCCTTGGTCATGTACTTGCCCTCGCGCTTGAGCTGCTCAATCCTCTCCTTCTCCTTTTGCTTCTTGCGGGCCTTCTCCTCCTCCCTGCGCTGGCGCTCCTCTTCCTCCATACGCTCCTCAGCCTCTATCCTGGCCTTCTCCTCGGCCCTGACGCGCTCATTCTCCTCCTGCTGCCTCCGCAGCTCCTCCTGCTGCTTCTGGAGGGCCAGCAGGTGGGCGGGAAGCTTCTTCTTCTTGCCACCGGCGTCGGCAGCGGGAGCGGCCGCGGGGGCGGCCTCGGCCTTCTTCTCCGCGGCAGCGGGCTTCGCGGCCTCGGCCTTTTGCGGGGCACCACCCTTCTTCTTGGCAGCCTGTTGCGCGTTCATGTCAGCGTGTGTACTCTAGAACACATGCTAGCAGCGAGCCCTTACCTGCTCCTTCTTCCGCTGCTTCTCCCTCTCCTTCTTCAACTTCTCCTTCTCCGCCTTGGTCAACACCCTCCCATCAGCACCCTCCTCCTCGCCCGCGGCAGCCTTCTCCGCAGCGGCGGCCTTCCCACCCTTCTGGTGGGGCTGCTTGCCGCCCTTGCCGCCTTTGCCCTTCTTCTCCGGCAGCGCAAACTCGTCGTCCATGTTCGCCTCGACGGCCTGCTTGGCCGAGAGATCGGGCAGCGTCACGGGCGCATTGTCCTCCTGGGCGGGAGCCACGTCCTCGTCTTCAATCCCCTTGTTCTTGCGCTTCTCCTTGTTCTTGCGCATCAGGTTCATCAGGCCGCCGCCGCCCGCGGCAGGCTCGTCGTCACCGGCGGGGGCGTCGCCAGCGGGAGCGTTGACTGGGGCGATGGTCTCGCCGAGCTCGGCCTCCCAATCGTCGTTGCCGCCCTTCTTGTTTCCCTTCTTCTTGGGCGCCATGCTGGGCTAAGGTGCAATGCTTTGTCCGGGAATGGGTTCTGTGGTGTCTGTGTCTCTGTTTGCGGGTTGGTGCGGCTGTGTGCAGTTCCAATCCGGTCTGTTCAGAGGGATGTCCACAGAAAAAATTGGAACACTTCCGGAAAGCCCACGAACGTTGAACGAACGGGGTCTGGTGGGGAGAAGATCCGGTCGGCACGGAAGAGATGGCCCGGTTCAATGGGTTCGGGGATCGTGGCGAAGATACCGGGAAACGCAAAAGCGAAAAAGCTGTCCGGGCCGGGGTTTCTCGGTGGAGGTCAGCGATGTTCTTTCTGTCTGGGCCCGTTTGGCAAGCCGTGCGGGTCCCTGTGGAGAGGGGACTTTTAGTGCGGGACGGTCCTGGGGCGATAACCAGCTTTATCAGTCCCTCTTCCAGGCTGCACTACTTGAACAACCAACACCTCTCAGCTTTAGGTCTCTGACCTAGGTCAAAGGCCGCGAGATCAAGTATTTTTCGAATCGAGGATGCCACTTGAGCCAACTGAGACGGTACATAATCCAGAGAAAGCTTTGTAGTCTGCTTGTTCCAGGACGTCGAGTTCTCTGGTGGGGAGTCGTTTGCCTGTCTCCTGTCTCTTTCGAAGAGGGGCAACTCTGGGTGGAGTAGGATGGCACAGCGAAAGGTGGGTTTTGTGGACACTTGCCTGAATTTATTTTGTGCTCACTGAGCCGCAGCAGCACATGTCATCCCATCCTCTCAGGCAGCAGAGCTCTGAAAGTTACGCCGTGTGATTCATTCATGACAATACAGAACAATGCTCTCGTAATTCAACGACATTTCAGTCTCGAGCCAGAGCTCAACCACCCCCTTTCTCAACCACCCCCTGTTCCTTCATCTCCATCTCCATCCTCTTTTCTCAAATCGCCGGCAGCAGATAATACTCCAGCATATCATACGCCAGCGCAAAATACCGCTCATACCCTCCCTCCTCCTCTTCAAACCCCTCCGTATACTTTCCCCCATCCACCTCCCCCAACAACGCAACAAACCTCTGCACCTGTCCCTGCCTCTCCACCATCCCCTCCAACGCCCTCATCTCCACACACCTCTTCAACACATCCCCATCAACATGCATCTCAAACCCCCCTCCTAGCCTCGGCTCCGGACCCCTCTCATCCAGCCCAATCTGCTCCCTCTGCATCCTCGCAAACGGACACACCCCGCCCTTCTCGCTCCCCAGGATCGCCAAGTTCTGAATGAACCGCAGCAACCGCCACGCTTCGACGCTCAACAGCGTGAACTGGTACAGCGCGCCATTCAGCGACGCCCCCCAGGATCTCGGCGTCATCTGCCGTCGCGGGCAGCCGCCCGTACTTGGGCGCGCGGAGCTGCTGCTGCCAGACCGGCCGTGTCCTGCCGCGGCGGAAGCGCCGGATGGATGTGGGCAGCTCGGCCTCAAAGACTGTCTCGCACTCCCTGTCGGGCGTCTGCCAGGGGACCCAGAGCCCCGCGACGCCGCAGTCGCGATCTGAGACGAGGAAGATCTCGTTGCTGGATGTAGTGGGGGTGGGGGCTGCTGCTGCTACTGCTGCCGCTGTTCTTGTTGCAAGTGATTGTGCTCCTACTGCTTGTGCTGCAAGTGCTTGTGCTACCAGTGCCGGTGCTGCTGCTGCTGATGATGTCTCCGGTTCCTCAACCTGCAATGAAGGGTCTGCCGGGCCCGCGACAGAAATGAAATCGACGCCGTGGCGTCTCCAGGGGTCGACGTGCCGAACCTCGCTGTTGGCCAGGCCATCTCCGGCTTCGGACTCGTTGCCCGAAACATGGTCCAGAACAACCAACGAGTCGGATGTAGTCATGGCGATAAGCTTGCCGTTGGAGATTCGCAGGCTCGAGGCCGGTGAGTTCAGCTGAGCTATCTTGAACACTTCGAGCTTCTTCTCACGTGGGTCTAGCTTCTCCCACTGGATGGTGCGGTTTGCGCAGTAGACCAAGCCTTCGTCGTAGCCGATGACCGAGTAAATCGGCTTTTTGTCAACATCCCTCTTGCCAGCACCTCTTTTGTCAGCATCTTGTTTTTCAACATCCCTCTTATGCCTCGTCCAATAACGGATGCCTGGCCCGCCCTTGTCTGAGGGCCCCAGCTTCTGCAATGAGGCCACGATGACCCAGCCGTTTTTTGTGCCGATGAGGAGATAATTGAAGACCTTGCCGTCTTTCTTGTAATCCCAGGGAGACAGCGCTAGGATCCGGTCTCCTTCATGCCCCAAGCCTACGATGAAGTCGAGAGGTTCTCCACTCTTGTCCACTGGCTTGCCAATAATCTCTTCCCCGGTGTCAGGATCGATGAACTTCAAGGTCGGCCGGTTGCGTTCAGTCACTGCAACAACAAGGCATTTCATGGGCCGATAGTAAAGCACCCTGTTGGGGATGCCCTTGACGGGGATACTGCGCTGGACTGGGCCTGGCTGGTGGTGCAGATCTGCAAGCAACAGGCTGGTGCCAGATATCATGAGGATTGCAGTCACGCCATCCTGGGTCGGCATGTCCACAGCAGTCGCATAGTGAACCGGCGGCGAAGGAAGTTCTAGGTGACTGACGTCCACTGGCCAGATCCAAGACTTTGTCTTGGAATGCAGTGGTCCTCCTGAGGAAGAGAAATGTCGATTCAGCGCAACAGAGATGAGACTGTTGCCGCAAGACACCAGGATAGTAGAGTGGTTGAAAGTGAGAGTTGCGGTTGTGTTTCCGTACTTTTCGCAGCTGATGGATGCCGTTTTGTAGTTCAGAATAATCACCTCTCCGCTTCGAGTGCCCAAAAAGATCTCATCCCCAATCGAGATAATACTGGCAACGCCCTCAATGGAAGATGGTGTGGCGAGACCGTGATTCTTGCTGATGTCGTCCCGGTTCATGTCTTTGTCCTGGGCTGCGAAGGCTACTTAATGTTAGCAAAGGCCAAGTGTGAGAAGGAGTAAAACTGCCCGCCCGGATGCACAGCAAAAATGGACAAGGCTCGGGTATCCTTACGTTCAGCCAAATTGACCATCTCAAGGCCATCTCCAGTCTGATGCGGAGAGGCGCATGCCAGGTAGGTCTCGGAGTTCTTCCGGATGCCAGCCAGGACCTTGTAGTTGGCGTCGAGAGACAAGCAGGTGACCTCCCCATCAATATCAAACGTGCAAACATGGGTGAGCCTGAGACTACCCATGTCGATCTTGTAAACATGGATCTGGAACTGCGAGTTCGTGTGCGCCGAGAGAGCGACACAATCATCTCGCACACTTGCGTCCGAAACCTCAGCACCCAACAAGCCTTGAAGTTCTAAGCAGGGCCACCAAGCGCTGCTCCAGGTTAGTGGTGTATGAGAGCCAGTATCATCCCTGGGTTATTCATACCTTCTTCCCCCCTGTAATGCGAGGATGACATTGTTGTTGGTGATCTGTACTGTCAAATCGCTGGACCATGCCAGTGCCAAGGTTGTTGAGCCCAAGTCGTACGGAATAAAATCAGCTTCTGTCAGGCGGATGGGGTTGGAAAAATCGCTCGACACCCCAAGGGCCTCCGATGAGTCGGGTAGCGACACCAGAAGATGATAGCCGTCCTCCTTGGGAAGAAGCCAGGCCCGTTTCATGCCCTGTTCGTATTCAATCTCCCGCGAGATGTTTGCTCTCAATCCGTATCTGAACTCGGTGATTAATCCCTCACTTCCATCCTCGCAAGTCGCAAAGATTCGATCAGGTCTTTGCACTTCGACTTGTTGCCAAGGAACCATGGCCTTGTCTTGCTGCGCATCATCATTGCGTACTGAAAACTCGTCGGATGTCGTAAAGTCAACGAGTGGTGACCAACTAGAGAACCTGCCAAGTAGCTCGCAGCCACCCCGAGGAGGAAGCTGCGAAGGGAATATGTTAGTGTCAGTAGACATGGACTTGGGTTCAACTTACCTCCCAGTAGCCCCCCCGTCCTGAGTCACTAGCAATAACAAGTACATCCTTCGACCAATCGCTCGACACAAGATAAGCAAAAGCGTTTGATATGTTGCAAGGAAAGAAGATTTTGCTGGGCTTGTTCTGAGGGATTGTGTCGTTGGTGTTCCCCACATTCGTGTAGGAAATGCCGGCCTCTTGGTCGGCTTGAAATATTACAACCACACCATCCTCCCGGGCCAGATAAAACCAGTCCTTCCTTCCACTGGAGGGTGGTAGGCGAAATACTCTTGCCCAGGTAACCCACAGCGGGGGATGTGGTCCTTGGTGGTAGGAAGTGGGAGGGTAGTGAGGCATGTCAATGGCCTCAAAATTGGGTGAGCCATGTAGACAATCGGTGCATTTAGCAATCTGCCCAGTCGATACGACGATGAAGGCTGATTTGGACCTCAGGGGAATTAGTAGGAGGGGCATTTGATGTTCGTCAGGCAGTCGATGGCCGCGCTTTTCTTCCGCAAGAACTTGTTTGAGGTCATTTTCAAGTTCCCATTCGTATATCACAGTCCTCGATTTGCCACGGTGGACAACGATGAGCAACAGGATGACGTGACGGGGGTCCTCAATTCGCGGGTACAGGAACGTCATCTTGTGAATGACGCCTCGAACGCCACGAAGGCGGGAGGACCGGACTAGGCGTAGTGGTTCGTTCCGGATATAGGCTTGGTTGAGCTGCTCGTGAGACTCCAACTCAGAAACAATGAAATAACCGGCGGGGGCTGCCATAGCCAGATACCGCGAACTTGGGTCGACGGCCAAGTGAAATCCTGGGTATCCGTTCTCGAGCCTAGGACTTCCAAAACGTGAAAAGACGAACTCGGGTCTGCCATCGATCCCTGGCCTGACGAAGAAGATCACGTTGTCCCCTGTTTCCAGAACGACAAGCAATAACTGGGGCGGCAGACGAGAGCCAGAAGTCGAACCCGCGGATGAGGGAAAGTTGACTAGGTTTGGATCGTCCTCAACTTTGACGGCAGGTTGGGACACAGTGCTGCCGTCCTTGTGGCTGAGGCCTGGAGTGGCGGCCGTCCCGAGCACGCAGGCATTTCTGATGCGGCACCCAAAATCATTCTTTCGAATAATCTCCTTCAGCTGCTTATCTTCCCGGAGCTCGCAGATCTGGATGAAGCGATCCTAGGAGGCGTCAGTAGCCATAAGAAAGAACAAGGGAAGCCGACGACGTACGCCCACGAAAGCAACATCGTTGTTGTCGACGGAGCGAAGCCTAACAGGCAGTATGAAGTTTGCATGAGCACTCTCGACGACGGTGCTGGTGAGCAGGCCACATCGCTGGGGCGCAGGACGGCTGACGCCTGGGGCCTTGGCGGGTGCTTGTTGTGACTTCAGGAGGGTATTTACGTCGACTGTCTCGGTCCTCCATACGCCATCTCGGAGAACACTGGTCTGGAAAGCCATGGGAGTCGTGGTTGGGTGGGATGCGGGTGATTGTGATGGGCCAAAGCGGACAGGCAGCCGACGGTACGGCCGTAAGGGGTGGTCAATTACGAAGGACCGATGTGTTCTGGGCTTCGGCAGCCACACTCAAACAGCCGCTCACAAAATGTATGAGCGACAAGTCGGGATGGTCGAGGGAAGGAGTCTTTCAACCAGGAAGGCTGTGTGCCTGAGGTCTTAGATAGCGAGTCAACACAGGCCGTCTTGAAGAAGGAAATCATGTAGACTGGCTGGAAATTGTGAGCCCACTGACTGAGAAAATCAAATTGAAATTGGAGAGATGCTGGAAAATTGAGGGTGGGAAGAAGGGGGGTTATGGAAGAGTCGAGATGAAATCGGGTAAGAGGCTTTCTTCACTCAGGACAGCACCTGCCTAGACTCGATCAATGGTTGAGGAACGAGAAGAGCTAAAACTGTGCTAAACCCATTGCTCTCAGGACGGTGACAATTAACGACGATACTTACCTTGGGTGTCCGAATAGGGCCAGTTTAAAGTATCCCGGTGCGTCCCTGCATGTGCCTTCCCGCAGATGCAGGTCAAGCTGTGATGGTGCTTGGTCCCGCCTTGGTGTTGATAATGAGACAGCCAGACAAGTAATGTTGGTTGTTGCGTAAGGTACCGTCGGTTATTTTCAGGTTGTAGCCGAATATTACTTGGGCCCGCCTCCCCTCAGTTCCAAGCTGGAAAACCAAAGCAGAACTCCTGTATTGCAAATAACATTTAACAGCCCAGTTTCTCCTGATCAAGGGTGTTCAAATTCATACGATCAATGAGCCAAGGTAAATACGGGCAGCAGCAGGCTCCCTACAAGTCAAATCTGGAGGGTAGGTAGTTTGACGTGTTATTACAATACGCCGTAAGATATCGTACGAACGCGGAAACTACCACTTGCAGGCAGGTAAGGACACAGCGGATCACTGCCAATGTTTTGTGCAACTCCAAGCAGAGGGAGATGAGCGGTCACATTACTTTTTCTGGACTTTCCAGCCTCACGTCTTCCGGCAGCATCATCGGGTGTGAGTCTGCCACTTGAACCAATAAACTCTTCTGAGTCCCCTCCTTCCTCATTCTCTTAACAATATCGTATGGCGGTGTACCTGGTATTACAGCATCTATTGGAACTCTCGCCTTACGTCACCAGCAGACACCCGCTTCCACCCCTGTCTCATCCAGGTACGGTACCTGGGGGGTAACATCAAGAGTCACGCGTCTCTGTGTTGATGTATCGAGCCGAACCGAACAGATCAGGAAGTTTGCTCTTGACCAACAGACACGACAGGCACAGCTTAGCCTCAGACTCAACTGCTCCCACACCAAGTCAACAACACTCATTCAAGGAGACTGGGCACGAAGGGTGGGTCCAACTTGAGACACGCGGCAGGGAAATACACGGCCAGACTCAATCCACCACACCACAGAATTTGGGCCAGGTAGCAAGTGTTTATACTTATTTCGTGACGAAGGGTTTCCAAGAGTACGAAGAACATAAACAGTCGATTGACCGTTTTTGAGCCTAAAAAGGGACAATCGGGACCGACGGGCAAGGAGGAAGTGGAAAAAGAGACATCTCAGGGGTTGCTTGGAACACACCTCACATCTAAACCACCCTGGGTCAACATGGAGGAGCCCATTGAGGCAAGTCTTAATGAGAAGGCTGCCAATTACAACGGCTCGGCCGACGCTGTCGACGAAAAGAAGGAAGTTATTCTCGAGGCCTGCAGGCAAAGGGACCTAGTCACTCTGCGGGCACTTGCAGAATCACGAGGCGGCTTCCTGACCGACGCCATCCGCCAACAAGCATGTAGGTACCCAGTATCTTGAAACTGTCCGCCCATTGACTCACTTTCACACCCCAGGGCCAATCCTCCTGGGTGTCCTACCCAGCCATGAGAAGTCAGAAACCGAGCAAGACGGGACAGCCTCACCCGCCTCCTGGGAATCCCTCCCCCATCACAAGGACGAAGACCAAGTTCAGCTTGACGTAAACCGCGCCTTCATCTATTACCCCGACAGTACGCCCCCTTCCACCTTCTCCCCCGCCCCTTACTAACACAACACCCCGCCCAAGACCAAACCGAAGCTCCAACTCACCACCCAAAAATCCTCCCTCCACCCTCATCCTCACCCTCCTCCGCCAGCACCCCTACCTCAGCTACTTCCAAGGCTACCACGACATCGCCCAAGTCCTCCTCCTCACCCCCCCCGCCCCTCCAACTCCCTGCCTCACCCACCTCTCCCTCCTCCACATCCGTGACTTCATGCTCCCCTCCTCTCCCCCGCCATCGCGCAACTCCGCCTGATCCCCTCCATCCTGCGCCTCGCCGACCCCCTCTGGGCGCACCTCTTCGACAGAACCCTTCTTCGCGCTGTCCGGCACGCTCACCATGTACGCGCACGACATCACCTCGCAGGGCGAGATCGCACGCTTATTTGACGTGCTGCTCGCGCGCGAGCCCGTGTTCACGGTGTATCTGTTTGCCGCGATGGTGTGCGCGCGCAGAGAGGAACTGTTTGACACGCCCCGCGACGAGCCCGAGATGTTGCATAGCATTCTGTCGAAGCTTCCGACGCCGCTGGATCTGAGGGGTTGATTGCGCAAGCGGGGAGGTTGAGAGGCGTTTCCGCCAGAGGGGCTGGGCGGGGCGTGGAGGGGGATTTCGAGGTGGAGTGTGTTGAAGACGGCGAGGAGGAGAGGGGAGGGGAGAAAGAGTGTGGAGATGGGGAGATTGTGGTTTGCGAGGCAGGTTGAGGAGTTGAGATGGGGGAGAGGAAGGATGTGGCGAGGAAGTGGTTGTGGAGGAATAGGAGGCCAGTGAGGAATGTTGGGATCGCGGTGTTGGTGGGGTTGTTGGCGGTGTTGTTGCGGAGGGAGGGTTACCGAGGCTGGTGGTGTCGGGGTTGGGGTATGTGTCCGGGTTGCTGGCGAGGTGGTGGGGGTAGATAATGTTTTGGCTACAGTTCTGTTACTTGGAGTTCATAAAGTCTCTGTATGGGTAAAGGGCCGGCGTCACGGAAAAGACGGGTGTAGTAGATGGATGAACTAAGTGTGGGCTATTGAAAGATCCCTTGTATCCAGCAACCGCTGATGTTGCATTGCAAAGTATATCCTGCCTTCTAGAACCCAGTTTGTAACGATATCAAAAGACACAGCACCATTAACCGCATCCTTAACACCCAACTCCCAGCTTTCCTTAAGGCTACCCAGCCTCCTGGTAACTCGTCTTCAACGCCTCAAAATGCTCCTGCTGCTCCACCGCCAGCTTCCCACTCACATCGCTAATGATCGTCAACACCAAGCTATAATTATTATACAAAAACCTCTCCCTCTTCCTCTTATCCGCTCCAAACGACGCCTGACTCGCCTTGGTCAAAAACATCTCCACCTCATTCCTCAACCTCCTCAGGCTCGCCACAACGGGCTCATCGTCCCCGCCAGCATCCGCGCTCAACGACAAAATCCCCTGCAGAAGCTGCCCAAACCGCTGCGTCACAACATGCGGCGCGGCCGAGGCCGCCTTGATGGTCGCCGCCGACGGCGCCTTGGTTGGCAGTGCGGCGGTCAGCGCGCGCACCGAGTCGCAGTGGGCGTCCATGATGCTCTGCAGGCGCGGCCACAGCGCCATCGATGTGCCGTTGATGTAGCCGTCAGCGGCGGGCACGCGGCGGCGCTGCAGCTCGAAGGCGAAGTGCTGGTTGAGGCGCACGCACAGCAGCGCGCCGAGCCCGTCGTACGTGTCCGCCACAAGGTGTTTAGTGAGGGTCTGGCCTAGGGAGAAGGTCGGGTCGAAAATGTAATTGAAGTGGCGCGAGATGGCGGCGAACGAGAGGGAGGGGGAGAAGAAGGATGCGAGGAAGGTGTACTCGGCTGTGGCGTTGTCGATGAGCGCGAGGTTGAAGTTGCGGAAGGGGACTTCGAGGTAGTGGTTTGTTTGGTCCTCCTCGGCGAGGTAGGAGGAGATGGCGAGCTGGTTGGTGGTTTTAAGAACTTCTATCCTCCGGCCGAGGTTGAAGGCGTCGTGTGGTGCGCCGGCGAGCTTGGAGCTTGAGAGGACGGTGCTTCGTCGTGAGGTATCCTCGTGGCCGAGCACGTCGTTCTTGTCGAGAACATGTAGCTTGAGCTTCCCGAGCGCCTTCTCGTAGCGGCTGAATTGGTTCAGGTAGTACCAGCGCATGGTGTTTAGGTATGCCTGGCAGATCTCGCCCGCAAGCACGGGTTGGTGGCGGTGGAGAAAGGTGAAGAGGTCTTTGAACCTAAGGAAATTCTGCTGCTGGATGATTTGCGCATTGATGTTGGGCGATCGTAGAGCCTTGATCTGGGCGACGAGGAAGTCGCGGATCCGTTCAACGGCCTGGTTTGGTCAGCATGCACCCTTGGATAGGGGTGATTGAGGATTTACCTTGAGGACCAGCTTCTCTAGTAAAGGCCCAACGTCGGCAAGTGCCTTGGTTTGTGTCTGCCCAGCATTCTTCTTCTGCGCCGTTGCTCTCTTATCCACCTCAGTCAGAACCTTGACCCAGGCTTCGTCGATATGGCCTTCTGAGATCTTGGACACCACTAAAGGCGAGACACTGAGTTCATCCACGACCGGCCCCAGCGCCTTCTCCACAGCTTTTCTGTTCTCTAACCTGACGTTCAGGGTGGTTGAACGGGCTTGCAGAGTCTCAATATCGGCGGATACGGCGACCAGGTCATTGCGGAAGCTGGTCAGATTGGATTCGACCGAGCTCAAGATGTCGTCACAGGTCTGGATGGATCGATGGAGTTCCTCGAACTTGGCTTTATCTCGCTCGACTATTTTGAAGCTATGAGTACAGGAAGAAAAGGCCACGCTGGCTCGGGACGACGTACAGTCTTCTACCATCTGCGGTCTGTATGTGTCTGCGGCTGGTGGGCCAGCCTCGGCCGCGGCAAGCTCGCGCAACGAGAGGCCGCCAAAGTCAAAGTCCAGCCCCAAATCATCCTCCGTTATCATGCGCGTCCGGTCATCTTCTGACGGTGGCGTGTTCGGCAGCGGACCGAGAATCCTCGCCAGCACTTCTTCTGGATCTGGGGCATCTTCGACGAGCGTGGACTGTCTCAGGGCAGAGCCATTGGGTCGTTTCGAGACGCCGAGGAGGGAAGCCGAGGAGTCGTTCGAGACTAGAGATAAGGAAGACGCCCTCGGCGAGATCCCGGGTCTTTGTTGCGATGTGAGATACGGCCCGCGCGAGCTGGATGTCCGGCGCGGTAACGGCGAGCGCGAGCGGCTCTGGCCGATAGGCGGCGACGGAGCGCTTCCTGAATGCTGCCCAGCGAACCGGTCAAGCCACATGTTGATCAGCGGTTATCCGTGGTCGCCGTGGCACACGCCTGGCTCCAAACTGAGCTCCCTCGTGGTATACGCGCGGCGCAATGTGTTGTCGTCTTCGGCTTCGGAGGGTGCTGGTGTCCATGTATCTGTAATCAGGAGCTGATCTCCTGGGAGCTGCATGGCACCTGGAGGCAGCTGGCTCCGCTGTGGATGGGTAAGGCTGTGCTCTCTAAAGGGTGAGTGCCCCTGATTGGCTGACCGGAGCGCCACTGTTCCGCAGGCTTGGTGGGGTCACGGGAGTCGAGGTGGGGTTGCGACCCAAAGAACTGATGAACTCGTCCACAGTGGCTGTTCCAAAACTCGTCGAGGCGTAAAATTCGGCATCTCGGGGTCAATAAATTGTGGCATTGGCCGGAAGCGGGCTGTGGAGCGGAAAGAGATCAACGTTCTTACTCCACGGGCAGCTCTGGATTTCGGGCCCTGTGTCAGACACATCGGCCTGGAAGGCTGGCAGCACGGGACCTTGTGGCCCCTCTCGTGGGCGCACTGTGACCGGTCGGTGCGTGCCAACTTTCGCCCGCCTGTGATTGGCCGTGGCCGCCTGGGCAGGCGTTGCTGAGGGCAGGGAACGGGTCCAGAATGCAGAACCCACCTCAAAGTCAAAATTTAGTGGCCCAGAGGCAGGCGCAGACGACCCCCGAGTGCTGAGGGGCGCAGGCGCAGACGACCCCCGAGTGCTGAGGGGCCAACTTGGCGGGGAAACACTGCCCTTTTTTTCGCTTCGGCTTGTACTTCAAAACCACAATTTTCCTCCCGCCCCATCCCCTCTCCATCCAACCTTGCACTTCCCATCTTCTCCTCTTTTGGACCATCGGCATCTCCTTGGGCATCTTCGCCTCAGCTTCTTCATCCGACAGACCAGTATCCTTCCCGAATTCCTTCACAATGGCTGACGAGGTAGGTCTCACTCCATTGCTCGCGTGTCGCTTGTCGCGGCAGCAAGACTACCACCCCGCACTGCCTGTCGCGGACCCCGCGATGCTCGCGCAAATCCCTTCACCTCTGCCATTCCGTTTCTTGGCGGGTGTCCCAATCCGCCTTGGGAACCTTTTTTTGGACCAGAAAAGAGAAGCCATTGAGCCTGAGACTAATTCGCCGACCTGCAGCACCACGAGTTTGAGCACGATGCCGGTGGTGATGCCGGTGCCTCCACCACCTTCCCCATGCAGTGCTCTGCTCTGCGGAAGAACGGCCACGTCGTGATCAAGAACCGCCCCTGCAAGATCGTCGACATGTCGACCTCCAAGACCGGCAAGCACGGCCACGCCAAGGTCCATCTTGTTGCCATCGACATCTTCACCGGCAAGAAGCTTGAGGATCTCAGCCCCTCGACCCACAACATGGACGTCCCCGTCGTCAAGCGCAACGAGTACACTCTGGTAAGCAGCCCCCCCCCAGAAAAGTGACCTTCCGAGCCCAAGTATTAATTTGGCCCAGATTGATATCTCCGACGATGGTTTCCTCAGCCTGATGACCTCCGACGGTGACATGAAGGACGATGTCCGCATGCCCGAGGGCGATGTTGGTGCCAAGATCAACAAGCTCTTCGTCGAGGAGGAGAAGGAGACTCGTAAGTCTTTTAAGAGATACTCTAAAACCCACGAAACGACCACTAACACGGTACTGTAGTTGTCATGGTCCAGACTGCCATGGGTGAGGAGGCTGCCATTGATGCCAAGGAGGGTAGCAACAAATAAGCGGTTGCACTTTCATGGTTGAATGGGAGAGTGGAAGGAACCGGGAGATGAAGACGATGGTTCTTGCTCGGCGATAGCAATATGATATTTGGTATCGCTGGGTTACTTTGACCGGCTGAGATATATCGGTCGATGTTTTTTGGGCTGCTCCGAGGATCTGAGCGTTCCTCGGTTGCTTAAGGTAGCAAGCAAGCTGGGCTCTTCTGCAAGGGACAGACGGACAGTCGTACACCAATGCAGAACTGACGTCTGCTTTCTTGCCCATATCTTGTTCCATGCTGGGACTGTTCCTGCGATTCCAAGCGCCTCGCGGCCGGACCCTGTCCGATATAATCAAATCACGTCCGACGGTTCCTTCTACCATCACGTTGTTCGAGTGTTTTGTGAATCGCCAGACTTGAAAATACATGTCTGCATGTATGCGAGTTTCAGAAAGTGGCTTGTTGAGATTTTGTAGATGTAAGGGAAAATGTAGATTTACACGCGTAATGTTGTCGATGCAAATTTCTCTCAACACGGTGCTGGTTGTTAGACGTCAATGTGGCGATGGAACTCTGACCAGGCATCAACGAAGATCAAAGAGTGCCTGCTGCTCATCAGCCAAATGAAAACATGAAACTTACTTCCGCTTGTCGTCGAACGCTCGGACGTCCCTGGTTCCTCCAACTTTTCATAAAACAACACAAATTGACCAGACATGTCCTCTCGACGACACCACCGCTTCCCTCGAGGCGAAACATGCTCCGAATGCCCGGCTCGAAGATGGTATCTCGAAAACGGCCGGCGTTACTGTGAAAATGGCCATCAAGTCGAGGTAGGCAAACCCATTCCTCAGCCCCTCTAAATCACATCCCATCACCGCCTTTCGGCCTCCAAGACCAGCAACCCCTTCTTCCCCCGCGATCCAAAACACCAACCGAGTCAGTCTAACCATTTCCCCAGGGCTACATCCAATTTGACATCGACGAAGACGACAATTTCGGCAAAACCGGCCGTGTCGCCCGCCGCAAGCGTGAGGCCCGCGAGCGCCAACAGAAACACCTCACCGGCAACGACGCCCGCCAGCTCTACCTCGAGTGTCTGCAGCTGCTGCTGAGAAAGCAGGTCCTGTGGCTGGTGCGCAAGAAGGGCTTGCATCCGGAGCTCGAGGCCGTGTGTAGGGACCTGTGGTTGCTCAGGGTCAGGGAGTTTCCGGGGATTGCTGCTGCGAAGGAGAAGGAGAAGGGGAGGAGGAGGTCTGGTGAGGGTGGGGAGGGGTTTAATGGGGAGTGCTGGGAGTGGGAGGAGGGGGGTTGGTGATGTTTAGTTCACAGGGTGAGAGCGCGGATGAGGGGAGGGAGCAGGAAGGGGATGGTGGGGAGGAGGAGGGAGGGGTTGGGGGAAGAGGAAGAGTAGGAGCTGGAAGGGGGAGGTTTGGAGGTTGCCTGCGGCGATAGACACGTTGGTGTTGGTTTATTTGGGGTGTGTGCTCAGGCAGGAGCCGGTGAGACTGGGAGATGTGTTTCGGTGGGCGAGAAATGGGCAGATGCCGTTTCTTGCGGCCGTGAGTGCTTGGTCTTGGTTGTCTGAGCTGGGTCCTTGCTAACTGAGGTGGCAGATCGACCATGTGCCGAAAGATTGGCGGGACAGGTTACCAGGATGGGCTCAACATGCTCTTCTGACCCGGTATGCTAAGTTCGAGGGCGGAGAGCTGCACAGGGCTGTCATGGACACGATGCTGGGGTTCAAGGAGAACCATGGCTTGGTGTTTCCTGCAATTCCTGTACCGCCTTTGTTGTTTCTCTACGTGAGGGACTTGGCTCTTCCTCGTACGCTACTCTAAGCTGAAAGTCTTGAAGATTTGCTAACTCGAAATTATAGCTGAGGTGCATCCATTCGCACAGAAGACGTGTCATCTCCTCGAGATGGCATTTTCCTTTCCGACGAGAGGGGCACCGCCAAAAAGATACATGCTGCTCGACCTTCCGGAGGTTTTACTGGTGGCGTCTTTGGTCGTGGCGACGAAACACCTGTATCCTCTTGACTACAAGCAGCGCTATCCCATCGACTTTGACGACCCTCTCTGCCTCCAAATGGATTGGGAGGTATGGGAGTCTGAATTCACAAAGGAGCCAGAGAAGAAAGCTGTCTTATTGAAGTATGAGCACATGGATCCGCAAGCGATATGGTCGATGAGCAAAGAGGAGGTCAGCGAGCTACTGAATTGGTTTCAAGAGACGCAGATTGACAAGCATCCAAGTGGTTTGTCTTTCTACCTTCCCGGCTGCAGCAGGTCACAACTAATTATTAGCAGGCGAAACCGAGCTTCACCGTCTCTTTCCCCTCGACAATATCCAACCACTACCAGAAATTCCAGAGCCATCACAAGAGGAGGTCGAGGAGAGGATCAGAAAGATCCAGGGCGCTATGAAGAGCGTCGAGCCGCGGCCAACCGACAATGGAATGAGCGGGGGCGTTAAGAGATTGGGCTCGAACTATCGAAGCTACACCACGGTGGACGAGCTTGAGGGGCCGGCAAAGAGTTTCTACGAGGTCGTGGCTAAAATGGCAGGACTGTCAGTGCGAGATCTAATCCGGGCCGTCTCTCGTCTCGAGCAGCAGCTCATGGACTGGCAGCGGAGGGAGAAGCGGCGTCTAAGAGGGGAGGATATGGGTGTTTAGAGTTGAGGTGAATCTTTCTAGCAAGGCGTTTTTCAGGGTTATTACACGATATCAGATAGGACAGCTTCCAACGGGATACCAGTTTTATGCAATGAGAAGATTGCTACCGAGGTATGTGAAAGATGCGAGTCTGTTGATGGTTGTCGGCGAGGATGGACTAAAGATTCATTGCTGGGTTAGGGTTTAAGGTGAACAGCGGCTGTGTGCAAATCAGACCCCGGACCCTGCAACTGCATTAATGCCTCAAAAATCCGGCCACGAGCCCTAGGCCCCCAGTTAGCCGCCGATTCTAACCCCCACCAAAATTTACGGCTTCTGCGAACTTTCCCGTCATCCTCACCAGCAAGTCCACGGAAGTCGGTCAAGAGTAAGCCCACGCTCCCACGCCCAACGACACCGCAAAATGCGAGACATCACGGAGGAGATACTGACAATGCGTCCCAATTGACAGTGCAGATCTTCGTGAAGACCCTCACGGGTAAGACCATCACCCTCGAGGTCGAGTCCTCGGACACCATCGACAATGTCAAGTCGAAGATCCAGGACAAGGAGGGCATCCCCCCTGATCAGCAGCGCCTGATCTTCGCTGGCAAGCAGCTCGAGGATGGCCGCACTCTCTCTGACTACAACATTCAGAAGGTCAGTTTGTGCACACGACACGATTTGCGATTTGGAAGCCGTGGGACGGGACGGGAACTGGGGAACAAAGGGTCGTTAAGGGGAGGGATCTCAAGGTCTCGGGGGACGATACGACCGAGCCCGCGGCCCCGACATCGAATTCGAAGACGGAACTCGACGAGATGGGACAGCGCTGACATTTGGTACAGGAGTCGACCCTTCACCTCGTCCTCCGCCTCCGTGGTGGTATCATTGAGCCCTCGCTCAAGGCTCTTGCCTCCAAGTTCAACTGCGATAAGATGATTTGCCGCAAGTGCTACGTAAGCAGCGCTGGATCCTTGATACCGCGGCTGGGTTCGCTAACATGACGTGATCAGGCTCGTCTCCCGCCCCGTGCCACCAACTGCCGCAAGCGCAAGTGCGGTCACACCAACCAGCTCCGCCCCAAGAAGAAGCTCAAATAAACGGTTACTCTCCTCGGTCATGGTCGTCTGGCGTCTTTCGGTTTTCTGGCATTGCATTGCAAGGGTTGGCAGGGGGTATACGGCACATTCTGGCTGTACCATTCCGGATGACCATAGCTTAAGACTCCTGACCATCTGAACTATTTTTGCATGTGGCTGTGATTCTAAGAGGACAAACAGCTGTCGCAAGCTGGAGTTCCAGCTTCAGACACCTTGACGACCTGCCCGCCCACCAACAAGACTGCACTTTGAACATTAGAGACTCGATCCACCCAACTCTCTCACAGCCTGAGGATTTAGAACCAGCCCGAAAATGTCCAGATCCGGCTACGACGCCGTCGTAGACGTCGACGACGAGGTCTGTCCTCCCACCCTTCCCAAACCCCCACCCGGGCTCCAATATTCACACCCTCAATAGGGCGACCTCGGCCACACAGACCTTCAAGAAGACCTCGAATTCCACACCTCCACCTTCTCCGAAACCTCCCCGGCCCTCGGCACCCGCAGCGGCGGCGGCAACAAGCGCTCCGCATCCCCTCCCTCCCCTCCCGGCCACGGCCAACACCTCCTCATCTTCCGGTCCGGGGGCAAGCGGATGCTCTGGACGCTGGGGTTCTACGCGCAGTTTTTTGACGTCGACACGTCGTCGGTTGTGCAGCGATGCTGGGCGGCGCTGTATCCGCGGGCGAATTTCCTGGATGTGCTGGAGGGGAATCCGGATCTGTACGGGCCGTTTTGGATCGCGACGACGGTGGTGTTGATTTTGTTTTTGGGGGCACGGTTAGTGATTACTCGGCGCGGGAGGAGGGGACGTTTGCGTATGATTTTACGCTGTTGAGTGGTGAGTACTCTCTTCTGTGGGGGGGATGGTGTTGGGTGGTGGCTAACAGAAGTGACTAGGGGCGGCTGGGCTGATCTACGGCTACACATTCGTGATTCCCGTGGTCCTGTACCTCGCGCTACGGTACTTTGGGTCCGAAAGCGCAAACCTGCTCGAGTGCTGGGCGCTTTACGGGTACGGCAACCTGATCTGGATCCCTGTGGCGCTCATCAGCTGGTCTCCGTTTGCGGTGCTCAACTGGGTGTTTGTCGGCGTCGGGTTCGGGCTGTCGGTCGCGTTCCTGTTGCGCAACCTGTACCCCGTGCTGAGTGCGACGGACCGCCAGACGAGCAAGGTGCTGCTGGTTTTGGTTGTGGCGCTGCACTTTGGCTTGGCCATCGCTATCAAGGTGCTGTTCTTTGCGCACGGCAGCCCGGCGCTGAAGGATGGCGGGCCCGGGGAGAAGACGCCAGACCCTGCGCGGTTGTTTTAGGGGCATGGATAGGGGGCGATTACGACCGGGACATGTATGATTCGGCGCGGGGGCAAGCAAGCACGCTCATACCGGAAGCACGGCATCTCGGCGTTCTGGAGCATTCATTCTTCTTCAAATGTACAATTGAACCATCCTTTTCCACATCATATACACGCTATCCCCTTCCACACATTACCCCCCTCGCCCATCAATACCCCATCCATCACCTCTCAACCTTCCCCCCCTTCTCAAACCACTCCAGCCAACTCCCAGGGAACTCCCCCACCTTGGTCCAGCCCGCGTCCTGCGCCAACCCGGCCGCCGCCCGGCTCCGCACCCCGGACCGGCAGTAGAACAGCACCTCAGCGTCGCGTGCGGGGCGTGGGTACCCGAACCGGTCCTCGAACTCTTCCTCGGAGATGAAGAAGCTGTCGGGCGCAGACTTAAGCGGGATATTGAGCGCGGACGGGATGCGCCCTGATTCGGCGAGCTCGCCGGGTTCGCGGACGTCTGGAAGAAAAGTGGGTGTGGTTAGTAATGTGTAGTTTCAGTTGACAGAGAAGGGGAGAGAGGAAGGGCGGGCGCATACCGATGATGGTGACATCGTGCTTAGGGGCTGCTGTGAGTTTCTGGATCTGTAACTCAACCCGTTAGGTAGCTACCTCCCAAAAACTGACCTCTCCGCGCCGGGTGTCCCGGCGCACCCTCTAGACCGGGCAATCCAAGCAAACGTACCGCCTCGAAGTCCCAAATCTTAAGCGGCTTCTCTCCCGACTCCGAATCCGTCGAATACCCCCTCACACTACCACCCAGACAAACCCGCGGCGATGCGCCCACAGATTTCCTCAGCTGCTGCTGCACCGGCCTTTGCTGGACCTGGCAATGGTACTGGCGCAACGAGAGAGTAGCAGTGGCGGCGGGGCGCCCCGGGGTGTTGCGCGCTGCGGGCGCGAGCGCCTTTGCGAGGGTGGCTGTTGCGCGTCGGGATGCCATTGTTGTTTCTGGCTAAGGAGGGAGCACTATCGTTGTCGGTTACAAGAGGATGGTTGCTGTCAAGAAATGGGAAGTTGAAGATGGGAGTGCGGGAGGATGTACAGCTCGGGTAAGCTCCCCCGAGATCCGAAAGTCGGCGCCGGGAGTCGGGGGTTATCAGCCCCACCAAACGTCACCGGCGTTCCGGGTTGGCATCTCAGGGTCTCGCAGGGTCTCATATTTGACGACTAAAGCAACCCACGTGGTTGTATGAATGTTTGTACATGTACCCTCACAGAGACAAAGTGCAACCCCCATCATTAGCCCTCGGCAGCATAATACTACAAACAATGCACCATAATCCGAGACCAGCCCGATGCCATCCACATGAGACAAATCCCCCGAGTGCGTCAGCACCACCCAATGACAGGTACAACAAAGAGGAAATCCACCCCAAGCCGGGCAGGGCTGAGTGACAGCGCCGTCACGGCACAGCAGCTCGGTTTCCCAATCGACGAATCCGAGGGGACAGATCATGCGACCGAGCCAATAAGACCAGTCCCATCTGCTGTCCTCCTTGCCTCCTTTTTCTCAACTCAGCCCGATTCACTCCTACCTCTGTTTCTCTCCCATCAACTTCCACCATATATCGCGTCCCGTGATATCGGAATCATGTGCAATTCGAGGTATGTACAGGACTAGTTAAAGATTACAATAGTATAGGTCGTCGTCGTCGGCCCCGCATGGCCTCTATCCCAAGCCACCAAGCCTCCCACCACAAACGCCGCAGGTAGGTTATCTCCTGTCCAAACTCATTAGAAGGATGGTGTCGAGTATTCAGGTGCGTCTCGCTCGGTCTGCCGGGTCTCGTCTTTTTCTACCAGCGTCATACTCATTAACCCGCCTATCTGGCGGCGGCTACCCCTTTTCATAACCCCCCCCTTTTTCATGTCTACCACTTCCGATCCTCAAACGTCAACGGGCAGTCATCCTATTTTCAGTCAGCCCCCATCCTTTCACCCATCACCCTCTCCTCTCATGATTTTGAACTCACCATCGGGAAAATAGTCGCAAACACCTTGATCTCCTCAGACTTTGGCGTGGCGTGGTGCGTCCAGTCGAGCAGCAGCGATGCCTTTCCGATCATGAGCGCCAGGTTGAGCTGCGCGTACTGCTGGCCGAGGCAGTAGTGCGGGCCCACGCCGAACACGAGGTAGTTCTTCGCGCCCTTGGCCTCGGCGTCGCCTGTGTAGTACCGCTCCGGATCGAACTCGTCCGGCCGCTCGTACACGTCTGGGTCGCGGAGAGCCATGTAGGTTGTCGGGATGACCATGGAGCCTGGAAAAGGGGGGGTTAGTGGGGGTGGTTATGGGGGGTTTTTTTTTGGGAGGGGGTTCAAGGGCTTACCCTTGGGCGCGGTGTAGGTCTCAGTGATGGGGAACGGCTTCTTGACGACATAGGGCACCATGAGGACGGGCGGGCGGTAGCGCAGCAGCTCGCGAACGACGGCACGGGTGTACGTCATGCCCTCGAGCTGGTCCATGTTTACGGGGGCATGGATGTCACCGTTGCGCGTGTTGAGGTTCTCCTCGCGTACACGGTCCAGGATGTCGGGGCGCTGGGCCATGATCTGGAAGAGCCAGGTGGCGGCGCTGGAGGTGGCGTCCTGCGAGGCGAAGAGGAAGGTGAAGATGGTCTGCGAGATCTCATAGTCGGAAAAGTCGCGTAGCACGTGCGTCGGCTTCTCGACGCCCTCGGGGTTGCCCGACTCCTGAGCCTCGCGCCAGCGCTTGGACTGGATCATCTGGATGATCCACGCGTCCATGATGCAGGTGGGCTCGCCGCCGGCCGCCATGCGGACCTTGCTCTTCGCCGCGCACTTGGCGAACTCGGCCAGCACCATGTCGGCCGCCTTCTTGCCGTACCACGTCTTGGTGTAGGGCAGGATGATGGGGAAGTTGACGAGCTCGAGCGCGGCGGTGATGAGGTAGTAGTCGTCGGCGATCTTCTTGACGGCCTCGTCCGTGATGTAGTGGCCGACAAAGGAGCGGCATGAGACGGCCGTGATGACCTCGCGGAAGTGCGTCATAAAGGGTACGGGCTTGCCGCCGGCCTCCTTGGTGGTCTCGACGAAACCCTTGAAGTACCGGTTGTACACTTCCTCCTGGCCGGGCAGGTAGATCTCGAGGGCGCGGCGGGTGAAAAGGTTGTTGAGGCCCTTGCGGAACTCGACGTGGGCCTTGCCGTCCAGGAACACCCAGTTGTCGGCACCGAGCAGCTTGTGGGCGACGTCGACGACGCAGGGCTTGACGTAGCCGGGGGAGTTGAAGATCTTGCGGGCCATGTCACGGGTCGAAGCAATCACGACGAACCTGCGGGCACGTCAGTATTTGGGGGCCGTGGTATTTATTTTCCTGGCGACCTACTTGTGGAAGACGGAGACGCAGCTGAGAGGGCCGCTCAACCACTTCGCATGGTATTGCTCAAATTTGGGGTTCACGGACTCAAGGAAAGGCCCAATGAAGGGCATCTTCCAGGACGGGCCCTCAATCGATCCCTTGTTCCAGATGTAGCTAACTGCGCGCGGGACGGTCAGCGGGAGTCGGGCAGCAAGCAGGTCCGTTTATTTGGCCGCAACATACTCTGATCGTACACCACTAGGAGGGCGAGGAGGGTCGCAACGATCTGCCAGGCGCTGGCCTTGGAGACATAGTCGACGACATACTCAAGTCGGGGCGCCACGTTGGCGGCACCGAACTTGATGGTGGTCGCCAGGGGCGAGGTGGTGGCGTTGGCGGCCATTTCTGCGCGGGCTTGTCGCTGGGCTCGAGGCAGGCCGACACCAGAGCTTCGGGAGCGTCGGGGAAGCAGGCGCAGGGTGGCCGTGGGTGAAGCGGTGGTGTTGAACTGCCGGATGCTCAGGGAAGCGCGGGCGCAAAACGGGCAGCAGAAGCACACACCCAAAGGGGGGAGACTCGGGTGGAGGACGAGGGTGGGGAGGAGGAAGAAAAGGGAAACGACGGGCTGCGGAGTTATCCCGGGGCCCGGGGAGAAAGTGAGGTTGTCGAATTGAGGGATGGTGGGATTGGAAACTCTGACCCTGGTCGTCAAGGTTCCGCGGGTCGCGCCAAATGTGCTTTGCATGGATCTTTGCTAGAAAGACACCAACGGGGCTATCAAAGAATTGCCCCCAACAGGGTCTCAGAGACTTTTTAAGGCATGCTATGTTGGTTCTGAGCTACAGACGCATAATGTACGTCTTTTGTTATGGAAAAGAGCCAGCCTCTACATCAAACAACGCACTGTTGGACAGTGAATCCAAGGCCTCTGTTGTCCCTCGATAGGGCTCTGTGTACCTGCTGCCAAGTGTTCAGGGACCTTTACCCGCTTCCCGGGTTCGAAAGCAAGTGGAGTGATTTCGGGTGGTGGTCTTTTGACTAATTGCCCAATCATAGGCCAGGCAATCCGAAAACGAGCCCAAGAATTCGACGTTGCCATTGTCGTGCCCAGAATCACGACCATCTGAGGGGGCATGCATCCTTATCTTTCGATCGTCCTCCTGTTGGTCATGACCTTTGCGCTTTGCTCTGTGCTCGATGCCGTTCAACCCCTGTTTTCTTTCGTCAGTTTTGCCAACCCAAGACGGGCGATTCCGAGAAAAAGATGATTTTCGCTGGATCGTCCCACGCATCCAACTGCCATCCCGCGAACCCAGCGCACATCCTTGGCGTTTTTCTCAGGGGCTCTGGCCCTCTCCGCCTGCCAATCCAGGCAAGGTCGTACCTTAAATTCTGCCAGGACCAGACGCTTTCGGAGACTAAACCCTTTTCGTCGGCGGTGGCTTCATGGTCGAACAATGCGGCACGAGGATTCGAACGGTTGGCTCAAACTCGCTCTCCCACCCAAGATCTCATTGGAATGCCATCCATCACCTTGGCGGGATGGCGGACGCCCGTTCCGTTGGCCACAGTGTTGCATAGCAGAGCCCCAATCGTTTTGTTCAACAAACCTCGGCCAACGTTGGCCCTTCTCCAGGCTAGAGATTCGTTGAGTTCATGCAGCTGACAGCCTCCCGGTTGCGCTTCATCTTGTCTCACCAACACAAACAATCATTTTCATAATCCCTTTTCCAAGAGCTGAAGCTTGCCAAGCGAACTGGAAAGATGACTCTCACAACTAATACCCTCGAAGAGAGTAATAGAGTTTGTCGAAAGCGGAGTCCAGAGCCGACCTGTTTCTTGTCAACTTTGAGTGCTGGTCCAAGGGTTTCCACCTTTGGAACAATTAACAGACACCGGTGTTACTACTATAGGGGTGCCCCGGATTTTACGGCCTGTTGGGTTCTGGCTTGCTTGGGCGAAGCTCAAGACCGCTTGACATCGGCCACTTTCACTGGCCTGATTTCGTCGGGCCGATGGTGCTGATGAAGTGCTGGCTCAATGGTGCCCCTCTTTTGACTGGCTCTTCCAAGAGCAGTCAAGTTCTGAGATGAATAAGGAGTCGACGCTTCAACGAAAATCTTGGTTGATGAAGTCCTATGTGGGCAAGTGTCCTATGTGGGCAAGTGAGCATCCCCGAACATCTCATCATCCAAAGAACCCAGCTGATGAATCTGTGCCAGATGGGAGCAGCCAGGAACCGCTTTGACCACAGCTCCTCAGGTGTCCGATCTGATTTTCTTTCACAATTCCCGTCGCATCTCCTGTGCGTGAGACTTGTCATGATCAGGGCCCGCCCTTTGGTTGACCAAGAATTCGCAAAGTCAACAGATAATCCGCGTAAGCACGGCTTAAAGTGTGCAACTTGCCAGCTCAAACACCCAATTCTTTACGCAATTTTCCCCTGTCAATTCTTCCTCCAGCTAGTGACAAATGCCACAGCCACTCGTTGGTGACTCAGGCGCACATAGCCACAAGTTAAGGCATGAAGACAGCTCATTCGGCGTCAACCCCATCTTGAAACATTTCGCAAGAACCAAGCACGCCATGTAGAGAGAAAGAAAAGTTTCTTCACACTCGCGGGACTTGAATGACGCATGTGCTTGCCTGCCTATCCATCCCACCCTCCCAGCCGGTGATCCATCCCACTTACACCAGCGTGTAAAACATGCAGCAGCGGACTCTCGAAAATGAATTGGAAACATTAGTTAGCAAGCAGGGGAATGAAAAAAAAAAAGATACGCAACAAGTTCATCGCATGACCAAACTCTCTTCCTTCTCTGGCGCTTCCACCTCACCAATCAAGTCGAGAACGTTCTGCTTTCGTAGTAACACGCGGCGCTGCCTCAGAGTGGAGGCTTCCACGCAAGCCTTGATGACACCACCCCGGCCTGCTTCCCTCATCGAGAGCAGGGGTTGACTCACGCGGGCAGCGCAATTGTAAACTTTCTCGACTCGGCCCGCGTTAAACGGGGGTTCTGGTTCACGATGGATCATCGGCCGCAAGCGCCGGCATACGTTGGCGCTCACACGTCCACACACGCGGTTTTGCATCACTGACGGTGTCGGGCAGTGTTGCGAAGCCAGCTTACCAAGTCGGGCTTGGTAATGTGATGGGTGAGCGTGGCTGACGGAAGGGGGGACAGGGTGATGCCGACGGGTGTCCCTCGACAACCTCACACACGCGGGACGGTTGAGACGCAAACAGTGTGTATATAAGCGGCCCGATGGGCATGCCTCAGGGAGAAAAGTTTCAGTCCAGCATCAGACAGCAAGACAATCAAGACAATTACATCATTCATCAGACTCAAAGCTCTTCTTCTCTTGCCGTCAACCACTCTCAAGCCCCTGACAACCACCACCACCGTCAACAACACCACCATCACCATAACAACCAACTCCAACACCACCACATCCAACCCATACCCCCACTTCAAAATGTCCTCTGACTCCAGCTACAACAGTACGCCCCCACTCCCCACCGAGAACAACCCCGGTCTAACCCCCATTTCAGACTACGGCACCATCCCGGTCCCCCACCCCTACGCCCAAAAGATCGAGCAAGCCCGCACCTCCAACAAGATGAAGCAGCAATCCACCTCCACCGACACCGCCTCGCTCGCCTCCACATCCACCGCCTCCTCCTTCTCCAGCCACGTCTCCCTGCTCAAGACCAAGTTCCACGACAAATCTTCATCTTCATCATCTTCGTCTTCAACACCGAAGACAGCCAAGGAAGAGCGCGAGGCAAAGATGAAGCGGGATGCGCTGAAGATCCAAGTGCGGATGGAGATTTGAGATGTTGGTTTCGGGTTCTCTTCTTCTTCTCCATTAGCCACCGCGTTTCGGGTGGTTGATGAAGATGAGATTACTCTTCTTTGACGAAGGGTTGAAAAAGGGGTTAGGGGGTTGAACTGATCCCAAGGGCCGCGCCACGACAAGGCGCGGAGAGACACAAGCAGCAGGCATGGCTGTCTCAAATGGGCGGCACAGTCCCAGCTCGGGAGTAGAGCTAGGGAAGGCCGCGCTGCGGGAGGAGCTGCTTTGTGCGGCGATGGGATGTTTGTTGGATAAGACACATGCATGGATGGACACCCCAGGGATGATTGATGATGGCGGTGATGAATTGGATGGGTAACCGGTTAGCTTTTGGTTGCTGGAAATTTGAGGGTTAGATATATGGGGGATATAAAAGGATTGTTTAAATTGCTGGTTGGGTACCTCTGTCTCTTGCAGGGTTTCCGCTTAATTCATGAGTATTGTTATCAACTGGTTCTACTCCAATCTGCTCAGAATGTGTCGTCCAGAATATCATGGTTCATCTTGACCATCGTAGGGCTGTACTCGGAACCTTCTAGGTCCTCGCCCGCCGTCTGAAGGATGTTGTCCACGATGCGCCTGCTCGCCTCGCGCGCTGCCACATGTCAGTATCATCCCACTTCTCCTTTTGAACCCAACAGAGACTAACCTGGAGTCTGCAGCAGCTTCGACGGCGGCAACGCGAACTGAATCGTCTTCGGCGGACTCATCCCCCCAAGCCCACCATCACTGTCGCTCTCCCAAGTGATATCATCCTCGTACCTGTTCGAGGTGCCAGCCCCGT
The DNA here is from genome assembly GCA_027946355.1 of Collariella sp. IMI 366227. Lineage (NCBI taxonomy): Eukaryota > Fungi > Ascomycota > Sordariomycetes > Sordariales > Chaetomiaceae > Collariella > Collariella sp. IMI 366227. The sequence continues at coordinate 1,352,071 of JAPEUS010000005.1, read as the reverse complement.
GCTGCTTCCCCCCGGTACTAGCAAAGGCATCCCGTGTCTTTCTCCCCGCCGCCGGTGTCTGCACGCTCACCCCGGGTGTCCTGGGCGCCACCGCGTGAGCAACCGGCTGTCCCTTGCCCTTGCCCGCCGTCCGCATGGGTGACATGAAGGCCGCGCTGCGCAGTTGCGGGACGGCCATCTCCGGACTGGAGGACGGCGAGTCCTCCCATATAGGCCGCGCCTTGTCTTTGCCCTTGCCGGGCGTGGTGGTGGCAGTGGTCGCGAGCTTGTCGACCTTCCACTTGATGGGCGAGATGCGACCGCCGCCGGAGGTACCCTTGTGCGGCGTCGCCGCAATGCGATAGTTTTTGTCGAGCATGCGGTGCAGGAGCGGGTCGCGGTTCTTGTGCTTGCCGCCGAGGACCGAGTCGTCTTCGTCAGAGCTGCCGTGCCCGAGTTCGTCAGGCTCGAGGGAGGCACGGGGCGTCATGGACATCCGTGGGAGGCGCGCCGTGTGTTGCTGGAAGAGGAGTTCCGTGTCCTCCTCCTCGTCTTCTGACCCTGGTACCGGCTGCTTTGGGGTTGTGCTGCTGCCGGCGTTTTTGCTGTCGTACTCGCGCTTGAGGGCTTCGTAGGGGGAGGAGAGCCCGGCAAACTGCGGGCGGGTGGTTCTGTTTGCCGGTGGACGAGGGGTACTACCGGTAAGATCGCCATCATCGTCGCCCAGGGCGGACTCTTCGTGTCGCGTCTCGTGGCCGAGGTACATGGATGATGACTGATCCGCGGTGATGTCGTGCTCGGCGGCGCTTCGGGGTCGGGGAGTGAAGCTGGTTGTTTCATGGTGGGCTGTGCTCTCATCCTCGGTCCCCGTAGCGGTGCTCTCCTCGTTGGCTGCTAGTTCTTCGTAGCCGGAAAGCGACACATTGGCCGAGGCCTCAAAGAACTGCTTCCAGAACTGGAGAAGAAGAGCGTTAGCTGGAGGGTAAACAGAAGAGTGTCAGGCAGTCCATACCTTCGTCGACTCCCAGACAGAGCGCGAGTGCTCGCCATACTGCTCGACAAGCGGGAGAATGCTGGTTGTGACAATGCGGTGTGCTTTGCTGAAGTTGTGGTCGATCTCTGCAAGCTGTCAGCGGCTTACGGCTATCAGATGGCGGTTGAATATGGACGAACCTTGGAGAGTGAGGGTGATGGACTGCTCGAGCTTCTCAAGCTCTTCGGTGAGCGTGAGATTCCTCGGTGCTGCGGAGCCGTGGCGAGACATGCTGGGTGGCCTTGTTTATGGGAATGTCAACAATGGAATGGAATGTCAAGGGAATGGAAGCTCTCCTTGGCCAAATTCAGGCGCGTTTGGTAGCAGCGCGATTGCGGGGCATTTTTGGCGGGGTTGTCCATGGATGGCGCTGTAAACAGAGACATAGAGGACGGCAGCAATCGATGATACTAAAGCAAGCAGCAAATGCTTTGTTAGACCATGTAATCGTGAGTGAAGTTACACTACTGTCTATCTGGGTATCGATAAATCAAAGCTAGAGGGCGCCTGTTGTTGCAATGTACGCAAGGGCTGCATGACGGGCAGCACCCGGGGTAATGACGGGAAAGACAGCATCCATCCATCATCTCAACCACCTCTCCCGCGCCCTCGACCTCTACCCTTCCCCCTGCCTCTGGCGGTACCACGACCTCTGTTGGCACCCCTATTGCCCTTTGCCGAAGTCGTTGTTTCCTCCTCTTCGTCCTCCTCTTCCTCCTCTTCCGACTCCTCTTCCTCCTCGCTCTCCTCCTCGGACGGGGACTCCTCCTTGACCTTGCGCGCTCTGCTAGACGCCCGTTTCGTTGTCCTTGCCCCCCGCCCCGTCTTCCTTGTTGGGCTGGCCGGCGGGGTCTCGTTCTCGGAATCCTCCACGGTACTACCGCGGGTACTTGACTCGGCCCGGCCACCCCGCTTCCGCTTCTTTAAAACCGAGTCGGTGATGGGCGCGTCTGGGTCGAACTGCGGCGGGCTGCTCGGCGGGTCGCTGGAAGAGCGGGCCTGCGCGCTGTTGAGGATTATCTCGCCGTAATCGTCCCAGGGCAGGTTGAAGTCGTGATAGCGGCGCGGCTGGCCCTCCTCGTCGGGCGGGTCCATGTTGTTCTCGCGCTCGTCGATCGCTTCGAGGTTGTAGAACTCGCCCAGCTTGGCCCAAATACCGGGGATGCGCGTGTGTGGGCAGACGTCGGGGTCGAATCCGTGGTTGCGGAGGTGCTCGCTAATGGCGAGAATTCGGAAGTGCTTGTGCATCCCTAGAAGAGTGATTGGTGTGAGACGATTGAAGAGGTCAAGAGGTTCCCATGACAGATTGCGTACCTGCCGGCTTCCACCTGATGACACCCTTAAACAGCGACGCGACCTGATCGTCTGTCCATGGATCGGTGACTGGTTTTGGCGGCGCTGGTAGTGCAGGGGTTGCGGGTGTCTGCGCTGGAGTGTCGATATCCATGACATCTTCGTCTCTTGGAGTCGCGCCCGCCTGGCTCGCCCGCCCGCCTTTCTTCTTGGGCGGCATGTTGGACTGGGCGACAATTTATGTGTTGCCGACTTTCGTATTGTTCAATGTGCGCTGAAGTGATAACAAGCTCCAGAGTTTACTGTCGTTTTACACATTGCGAAATAATGTGTCGCAAATGGAGGATGGTTGTCGCAGCCAAGCTGCTTCAAACTCCCAAAGCTCCAAGCTCGGCGCGCGCACCTTGTTGGTTCCTTGGCAGACCGTCTGTTGTAAGGGTTAGGGTTAAATACCGTGACGCGACCCTGGTGGCATCGCGTTTCACTTCCACTTTCGGGAGACGTTCGACCAAGAGGCCAAGCGACCAAGAACCAAAATCCCAAAGCTTCGATGGATTTCTAGAATATCCAACTTGTATGACGATGGCCTACGACGAGGATCCCTCAGATCTCTTTGCCATCCCCGACTTCTGGCGCCCATCAACCTGGCTGGACCAGGTCCCCGACAGGAAGAGACCGAACCCTCTGTTTGGCCTCGAAACACGGAGCCCAGATGATCATTCCTTAGGAGCTTTGCAAGGGCCTTGTAAAAGTGGCGAGACCCGGGCTTTTAAGACTTTCGAGGATGAGGGTGATGTCTTCTTCAAGCTGCCCGTCCTCCTCCGCGACCTGGTGGACGAGGAACCATCCAAGCCAGCCAAGAGACCAAGGGTTGAGGAGGTGGTGACCTCTGATGCGACTGAGCTTGAACCTGAGCTTGAACCTGAGCCCTCAGTAGCCTCCGACGATGGCGATTTCTGGTTCTTCTGCAGCAATCAGCCCCGAAACATATGCGAGCACAAGACCTGGGAGAGCTTTGAGCAAGCCGGCCACAACCAAAGCCCACCTCTTTTCATCACCGAGGCTGGGCCAGCTGCTTTTGATGCTCTGATGGCATCCGAACAATCTCCGGACAATACACCCGATATTTTAGATGCCGCAGTTTACTGCGGGTGTCTACTCAATCTTGCCCTGGGAAGAAGCTCCGTCCTCTTCTCGTGGGATAGCGAGACGACCTCGTTCATCAAGACATCCCCTCACCTCAGGATATCTGGATTGTCACTCCCTTCCATCCGCGCCGTCGACAAACTCTGCGTCGAGTGTGGAAACTCTGCCAGGCATTTACAGAAATTTGCCGAAACGACCTTTTCTACCGCCTCCACTCCAACTAGAGTTGCCCTTGCTGGCATTGTCGAGAAATTGGTAACCGTCGTCCGAACGGAGCTCAACACTCAAGGGAGCGACGCGAAGTCCATCCTTCAGCTTCAGTCCGTCGTCCAGCCGGCGAAGTCAGTTCTAACCTACTTCAAGAGTCTGGTCAAGAAGCTCGCCCAAAAAAGGTCGGACGAAGGGCTGCTCTCGTCTCTGTTCCAGGAAGCACAAGCTTCTGAGTACCGAGACGAGCTCTTGAGAGAGGTTACCAGGGAATTATTACGGATTACCTCCAGGCCATGGACCAATTTTGTCGAAGAATGGGTCGGTCTCAAAACAGAAGAGGGCATCCCCTTGGCCAAAACCGGCCCGGGGCGAGGCTTTGTCAAAATCGCAGACAAGATGTGGATTGACGACCAGGGCTTCGAGCTTGAGGAAGCCGAGTACTTCCTTGACCAAGACAAAGTGCCATCTTTCGTCCCCGAGGAAATGTCCCAGACTATCTTCGAGACCGGACGCAACTTGCGCTTTCTACGCGAGCATCACCCGGAACACCCGCTCTCTAGGCCCGACATAGTCTCCCGAGCAAGACCGCCGAGGCTAGAATGGGAATTTGAGTGGGATGCCATATCCAGGCTTGAAGAGAGAGTCAACCAGTACAGAAAGGCTGTATCCCGAGCCATCCAAGGCATCCTGCCAGAATCACATACTACCCTACCACCAGCCAGCGGGCTGAAGCCTGCCACCGCCGAGCTCGAATACTTCGGGAAAGACGAAGCCCAAGTAGAAGCCAATATTCTCGCTTCCATCCGCCAGCTCGACCGCCCTCTCCAAAACCATGTGTCACAAGACAAGCTCACCCAACTCATCCAATACCGGCTCTACCAACCCCCAAACCCCTCAACCTTCTCCAACCTCTCCCCACTGGTCCCTCATCCCCCTCCTCTCCTTCAACCCCGCCATCGAAGCCCAATCTACCCTCATCAACCGCGAGTGCATCAAGCTCCTCTTCACCGCCCACCACCTACGCACCCACATCGACCTCCTCCGGCAATACTTCCTTCTCGGCAACGGCCTCCTCGTCAGCCGCCTCTCCCACGCGCTCTTCGACCCCAATCTCTCCACTGCCGAGCGCCGCGCCGGCGTCACCCTCGGCAGCGGCGTCATGGGTCTCCGCCTCGGCGGCCGCCGCACCTGGCCACCCGCCAGCTCTGAGTTGCGTCTGGCACTAATGGGTGTGCTCGCGGAGTGCTATACTCCATCTCACCCATCCCAACAACCTCAAGATACGAACGGCATCCCAACCCTCCCAGGGGACCTCTCCTTCTCCGTCCGCTCTTTGACCCCTCAAGAAATCGACCTCTGCACCAACCCAGACTCTCTCTCCGCGCTCGACTTTTTGCGCTTGTCATACACGCCTCCCGCGGCGCTCCGGGCTGTCTTTACCCCGGCGGTGCTCCTCAAATACGACCGTGTGTTTAGGCTCCTGCTGAGGGTGTTGCGTATGCTGTTTGTGGCGAATGAGCTGTTTGTTTTGCTGCCTACCAACACATTGACACGAGGTGGTGGTGGGGAGGGAGAGGGAAGGAACAAGGCGGCGACGAGGCTGGGGATTGAGGCGAGACATTTTATCCGTCAGACGGCGGCGTATTTCTTTGACGTGGGGATTGCGAGGGCTTGGGGGAGGTTTGAGGGGTGGTTGGATGGCGTTGAGACTACCTACACGGATAGCACTACTACCCGGTCCGACTCTGGGAGTAAGACAGAGGTGTGTGCTAGCCCGGATTTGGTCCGGGAGAATCAGGAGAAGGCGCTGGATGAGGTCCTGGGGGCCTTGTTCCTCAGGAAGAGGCAGGCGCCGGTTATGGGGCTGCTGGAGGATATTTATGGGGTAGTGTTGAGGTTTGTGAGAGGGGTGAGATCGGGCGAGAGAGCAAGGGGAAGGGGAGTCGGCGGAGGAACTGTATCGGCTGTTTAGGAAGAAGGTTGAGGTTTTTGTTACTGTATGTAGGGGCTGGCGGAGAAGATGGGGATGGGACTGGGAAGGATGGGAGGAGGCGGGGAGGGGCTTGAGCAGTTGCTGGTGGTGCTGAATATGAATGGGTTTTATGGGAAGGGGAGGGGTGGTGGGTAGTCAGGAGTGAAGGAGGAACTAGATAGGTTGGGAGTTTAAACCCATTGTATATGGTAGATACCCTCTTGAGGGTCCTTATCATTTTGTTACTTTCTCATGAGACAATGGACTTTCTTCAACACCTAATCCTTGAGACTTCCCTGGTCATTGCCCAGGTTTCCAGACTTAAGGCGGTATGAGCGGGCGATAACCGTCCATAAGAAACTTAGATATATTCCTAATCTGGTGTTTTTGTTATTGTGAGTTTTTCCTTTTATTCTTGTCCGTCTTACTGCGAGGTGGCCTCCCTGATTCTCTCTCAGTTTGAAGAATTTGAGAGTTGACTTTGTCCCTGCGTTTCTGACTCCGGCTTCTCTCTCCTTATTGAAATCTGGTTGACAACTACAACTTCTTGTCTTTAATAAGACTGTGTAAGAAGACGAGCTTTATGCCCTCTCAAGTACCTTGTATCGTCGAGTTCTACCTTGTTCTTTCTTTACACACAGATGGCCTACCAACACTAACAAGTAAAAATGACGGTGCTCTGATCTCGCTGTGCAATGACTTCAAAAACCAGAGCCGGATTTTCGCCGATCACAGACTGCTGCCTGTTGTGGCGGGGTGTTGCTTACACACCAACAACTGGGTTTCTTGCTGGCCACGGTAGGCAACTGTTTAGTAGTAGCAAACACTTTGTCGATACCACCTCAACCTTGCCATCAACGCAGTTACGGAGCAGACATGTTGCGCTGACGAGAGCAAACAATTGCTGACTGATTCCCGAGTCCGCATCATCGCTGGACGCCGCATGAGGATGTGTCGGATTTGTCCGAGAACGTCACGAATATTTTGACCGTATTGCTCAAGATGCCTTGTCCGTACCTACATTCATATGCTGTCTTGGAGCTGGACTTGAAACTGACCAGGTTGTATCCAGGTTGAATATGATTGTGATCTAGGTTCTAGTTAGATTTACTATGTGTCAATCGCCCAACCGCTTTGCTTCAATCGTCCAGAAGCATTACCATCGAGGCAAGAAAGTACCATCGGAAGAATGGTACTTTATCTTCCCAACCTGTTCTGGCTTCAGCCACACAATGTGTTTTTCGACGACTCAAAAAGGTCGCAGGCGTTCTGCCTGTTCCAGACCAGCGACGCCCCTCGGGGCACAAAGCCCAGATCATGCACGCCGGAGAGACAGATTATCCATCAAACACTCCCATAAGGACTCTAAGGAATCCGAGCCAAAGACGACGAGACAGCTCGTCTAGCCCCGTGATCTAGCCAAACTCCCAGACGATGCCTGTTCAGAAAAGGGGGCTCGTCGAGGCCATCCCCAAATCTCGGCGCATCGAGTGGCTAACAGCAACTCCATATCACCATTTCCATTACTCTCACCTTTCCCTTCATTCGCCTCCTTTAATTATTATTACTTGCATTTTGAATTTGTTTGTTGTTTTGCCCGAGTCTCCCGACGAGACGAGAGATGTTCACAGTTTTCAGGGGTATTCCCTCCGCCCCCCGAGGTTAGCAAACGCAGGGGGCGAAAACAACAAAGAAATGATGAAGCAATTCCAGGCAATGGCAAAATGCGAGATCCGCCGCGATCACGAGTTTCGCGGGCAAGATCACAACAGTCAATTCAGGGGTTGGTCGGTCCAGGGAACAATTCTCAAACGTGGCGGGGGTGTTGGCGCAACTGCCGGTCTTCTTTCCCCCGAATCACCCAAGGGCAAGCAAGGGGCTCCATTGGATTGCAAGAGAGGAGTAAAAAACCAATGATTGAAAACATTGCCGACGCTAAGCAGTTCGCCATGGGCTTCGACGCGGCGGTGAAGAAAATACAATCATCATTTTTGCCGCGGCCGTATCACCCGAAATTGGCAATGAAACGGCTGGTGACTATTTGCTGTCCAGCCCTCCCTCACGACCTTACTCGTGCTGTGTCAGGCGTACCGGGGAAGTACGGACTAGTATTGTTTAACTCGGTTTCGGACCTCACCTGACATCAGCCCTCCGCGCGGCAGCATCGCAGACCGCGAATTGGCTCTCTGACGAGAGTGACATGCGGTGAAGTGACATGCGGTGAAACGGCCCGAAGGGTGTTCATCAAGGTAACAGGACTGCGGCCGGAGACCGCCGAAGCACAGCGCCTAGGGTCCTGACGCGACTTCACCCGTGTTTTCTAGGTTTTGTCACCGCCTTCCTTTTTGTTCAGGTTTATCATTCGATGAGACTTTTTGATCAGAAAAACCAACTACAAATGTGTGCCGATTTCAACCGTTCTCTCCCGCAGCGTGACGTGTGGCCCTGGAGCGGATGAACTCTCTTGTGATTTTCGCTAGGCCAGGAAAATCGGGCGTGGAATGCAGGGAAATCGGCACACTGTGCGAAGCGTTCCAGATCTTGCGTTACACAAAAATTGATGGAAATGGCCCAAACGGGAGAAGTCACGCGCGTCTTGAGATTCTCCCGTGTCGCTCAACAAAACAAAGGAAAAAGACGCGTTTTGAAGACGCAGACTGTCTGCCAGGGGATCACGAAACCGGAGATGACTCCGGGATCAAGGATTGGCATGACTCGATGGCCTGTCTCAGGGGGGAAAGAAACGATGCTGGCGGCTTCGCGACGGCGTTGGCGAGCTGATTGTATTGATGCAAGTCAAGCTGGCGTTTCCTTCGTGCAGACAATGCCGAGAAAGGATGGAGCTTAGGGGGAAACCTAGCGGAGAGGACGTCTTCGACGGCCCAATCGACAGCAAGATCGACAGGCCTTCAGACGCTCTCTAGAACAGCGACTGATACGCTCGTCCGGATCTCGGTCCTCAGTTGCCGCGAGGTGTTGCCGAGACTCCCAGCTGCAGTGTGTACCCCGCCCATGATGGTAATGCCAAGGTTGGGAGTCGTGGGAGGTGCTTCGCTTGAGAGGGTTCGCTTCAAGGGTTTCTGGAGGAGGGGTCCGTTCTTCCGGAAGACATCCATGGATGGAGGGCAGGGACCGACGCGAGACGCTGCTTCCCGCTGTGGAAAGCGCGCAGAAGCGGGGTCAGAGGGCCTGAAGGGGGCAGCTTGGCGCTAACCAATCGAGGGCGCCCCATGAGATGAGGTTGGGCAAAGTTCAGACGTGCAGGTGATGCAAGCATGGCGCCGAGTTGCCATCACCCGTCCCTTCGTAATCAGAAAATCTCGAGATGTGGCAGCCGCAACATGACGTCGGCAGAGCAGTCCCAAAACCGTCACCGAGTCTCACAGCTTCCCCCTTTTCGACTGCCGACTCTTCCGCCAGCTGCGTGGGCAAGTTCCAGGGCAATGGCAAACGGCAAATCCGAAAACACCAGAGCCAAGTCGCCCGTTATCCCCGAGTCGGCCCCCCGCCGCTGGTTCGCACCAAAAACGCCACATCTCACCAGGGTGGAGCGACGGGGTTTACCCAGCTCTGACGCCACCCAATCCTTTCGCTGCAGATTCAGCCGAGACTCGAGAGACCAGAACTTGGGCCGGCCAAGGGCAGTTTTCGGTTTGTCGATGGAAGAGCAGATCGCGATTCTTTCCCTCCGAGGGGTTGGTTTTCGGCCATCATCCATCCATCCCACATGGTCTCCGCGCCGGACGTTCTTGCCAATCTGAGACCAGGCTCGGTTTGGAAGGACCAGGGAAGCCCTGGTGGGGACGCCTTGCCGCTCTTCTCTGCCGACATGTCCCCGAGCGAACAAAAGTCGGTCCAAGAGACAGCAGCCGATGGGTGCCGGTCGCGGGGGTTGGAATTGGCAGGTCTGCACGTCGTTGTTGGAAGAACTGACTCGTCGCGGGCGACGTGGCAGGTCCGTCGTTGCCGGCGCAATTTCCCCTCTTCTAGGGTTGAAAGCACTTTCTTGGCACGCTGTTGCGTTTCGTGAGAGTTGGAAGAATCGATGGGGGATGTCGTCGTCCCCGACCTGACAACAGAGCGCGTCGCGGTGCTTTTGACCTGGGTGGTTTGGTGGAGATTGTGGGCTTTTTCTAGAAGACGCCCCTCTTGACTCCAATTTTCTGGATGTCGCACAGAACCCGCAGGAGTGGGTTCACGATCCGGACCCTCCCAGAGCCTCAGTTCTTGGTTCACCCACCTCTCCACCCAACCCTTGAAGGGGCCACTTTCATCCGACGCCATGCGAAGACGCGGCTGCGGATCCAGAACCAACACACGCGCGCGCGCGGCTGACGCGCCGCCACAACGACAGGCAAGACGAGGTTGATTTCTGCTGCCTGATGATGCCGCTGGGCCCGACGAAGGTGCCTTCGCTAAGCTCATTCTTTCGCCGAGGTTCTCTGGCCTCCCATCCCTTCCCCCGCGGAACGCATCCGATATCGCCGTCGAGCGGGCATGGTGCAGGTCGTCGTGGGATGAATTTCGGCACACGCGAGAACCGTCACAGCAGCGGTTTTGAGATCCAGGAATGCAGGTCCAGCATCCGACACGCCCGTCAGATAACCGAGAGACCCGATGGCAACAGGAACCCCTTTCACACCGCAAGTCGCGCGTCTTGGCCGCCACGCCATTGATGAACCATGATCCGGAAGTGATGGCTCGCATCATGAGAAATAAAAACCAGACTGCGCGCAACCGTGCCCCTCCTTTTCACCCGTTGCCAAGCGCTGCAACAAGCTCAGGCGAGTGGCCTTGCTCGCCTGGCTACATGTACAGTTCGTGTTGGTGTTTCTTGGCTTCTGTCGCGTGTGTGATGGCAAGAAACTGTGCTAGCATTGCCATGAGTCGTGATGAAGCGACGGTGAGCGGTAGAGACAGAGCTCTGTTTGATAGTAATCGTCATGTTTTAAGCATCTACAGAGTACCTCATGCTCTTGGAAGCCATATGGGTCTCTGACTCTTGTTGCTGCTCGACTGCATCATAATGAGAGTGCCGATCAGCTCAATTATGAGAGCTCTGTCCTCCTCAACAAAACTCGAGAAAAATCTCAACATCCTCTCGTCTTTCTTCTGCCACCTCAGACCACGCCGACAAGGGGTCTTCGGTCCGCCGAGGGCATCGTTTGAGTGAGTGCCTGGAACAAGATCAACACCGTCTTCAATGGAGGTGGTGACCCTTTGGCTGCTGCTTCGCGATCGATCGCTCGCTGATCCCAAGACACCATCGCTGGGTCAAGCAAAGCAAGCAAAGTCATCAGGGTCGCAGTGACCTGCGTGGATGAGATTTACTGGCAGCGTTGAAGCCTGAAAGCGTCCACGAGCGATACCGGATGACGGCGGACCAGTAAATGCGGCCTGGAGAGTGTTGTGTGTTGTGAGCGCGCACTTCGTATCCTACCCAGGAAAGTAGGTGCCTCTCCGTATATCACCACAAACGGAAAGGACTGGCTGTATTTTATGTCGTTCGAGAATTCCTTCCGTCTTTCCCATTTTGCCTGGAAGGTGGCCCGAGCACCCAAAAGCCCACCTGGCATTTGGGCGCCCCTCCCCTCCATTTTTTTTCCCTCCATCTCTTTCTTGGTTGTCCCCACACCGACTTTCCACTCAATCCTCCCCATTTCTCCCCACGTCTTTTTTCTTCAGCCTCATTTTCCCGCTTGGGACCACATTCTCCACCGGTCAACACCGCTTCTGTTTGTCGCGTCTGCCAACTCCATCTCGCGTCTGCAGGTCCCACAACTCTGTTTGGACAACGCGTCGCATCGCATCGCAGCCCGCAGTATCAGGACGACACGGACCGCTTCAGGCTTGACTTGATCATCCGCACAACTACGCAGCAAGCACTTATCGCGTGCAGCACCCCCTAGTTGGTTTCACGGCCTTGGCACCTGCGCCAGTCTCTTGACACCCCAACAAAGCTGCGCGTCCTTGCAGCAGTTCTCGACCGCAGCACCCAAGACTTTTCGCGCTTCGGCTCGGATGGTTTTTTTGTGCTCGCCACTTGAAGGTTATTGAGCGACGGATTATGGAAGGTCTGGCCAACGGCGCGGCGAATGCGATAAACACCACGGTGGCTTCGTATCCTTCTTCAGCAGCAGCGTCACCGCATCCCCAGCAGCAGCAACAGCAGCAGCAACACCATCACTACGCCCACCACCACCACCAGCACCCGACGTCCGCGGCTCCTCCGCAGACTCTCCCGCCGCTCCAGCCCAGCAACCCGGTTATGCAGCAGCCCCCCTACGGGAGCTATCCCCACACTCCCCGAACTCCCGCAACGCCCAACACGCCGAGTTCCACGAGCACTATGGCTAGTTACCCGCCTCCGCCTCCGCAAAATGCGGGCCGCGGCGCCACCTACCCGATTATGGGGAACAACACGTACCCGCAGCAGCCGTACCCCGGCGCTTCCTCGAGCATGATGCCGCAGACCACCACCGCCGCGTCGCATCCCCAGCCGATAGCCCCGGCTCCGGCTACTGCTGGCGGACGTGCTCCCCCCGTCCTCCGCCCCATGCCCGCCGGTGGGGTCATGTCGCAGCCGGGCATGAACTCGCCTTACGGTCAGAGCCCGCTGATGCCGCAGACCTCCATGATTCCCGACAGCGAGCCGCCCACTCATGTGGTGGGCTCTCAGGGTCGTCGCGGCATCTTGCCCAGCGCTCCCGGCCGCCCTGCTGCGCCGGCTGCTGGATCGGCGCAGGCCAAGACTCAAATCCCCCAGAAGGATGCCGATGGGAAGTTCCCTTGCCCTCACTGCACCAAGACGTACCTGCATGCGAAGCATCTCAAGCGCCATCTCCTTAGGCGTAAGTCCCCTCTTCCCCCCTAGTGGTGACCCCTCCAGTGTGAGCGCTTCTTGACCATTTCTTGCAGACACTGGTGACCGCCCGTACATGTGCGTGCTGTGCCACGATACGTTCTCGCGCAGCGACATTCTCAAGCGTCATTTTATCAAGTGCTCCGTCCGCCGCGGCAACCCGACTGGCGCTAGCCACTTGTCGCATCCCCAGGCACACGTCAAGAAAAATGCTGCTGCCCAGCAGAAGGCGATGGGCACTGAGGGTGATGTCAATCACATGAACGGTATGGGAAACATGCCTTCCGACGGAATGGTTCATCCGTTTGGCATCATTCCCGCTTCTGATGGCATGAACAATGTGGCCAACGATCAAAGCCAGCTTTCGAGGTCTAGCAGCATGAATCGGGTCGCTGCCGAGGAGGCGAGCCGCGATCGGAGAAGCATGACCGCGTCAGTCATGGGCGCTTCCACCCGCCCCGGCAGCTTCGATCAGACGTACAATGGCGGCGAGGTCGCTAACAACATGACCGCCAACATCAACCCGCAGCTGGCCAACTACAGCATGCCGCAGAACCAGAACGGTATGCCCATGTTTGGAGGATCGGGCTCGGCCGATTGGTCGCAAATGTTCCAGGCTGGTGCGCATATCCCCTTCCGTCAGCCCGATCACACCTAACTCTCGGCAGGGACAGATGCAGACCGGAACCAAAACCGGGCTTAAACCCGGACCCGCGCGAGCGGTTGGTATTCCTGGCGACACCACCACCGACTCGTTCCTCTTCCCCTCGTGGGGAGTACCGTCGTCGTATCCGAACCCCCTACCATGAACTCTCTAGCAAGATCTTGGGCTTCTTGCGTCCTCAACCCCTCATTTGACACCCACTGTGGCCACCCTCATCGACTTCTACTTTCAGGCCGACAATACCCGCATCTTTCTTGGGAACTACACTCACTTCCACGCCCACTTGTCTATCCTGCACATTCCCACCTTTCGTGCCATGGAGGCGCACGTCGGCCTTGTCGCCGCCATGTGCTGTATCGGAGCTTGCTACTCCGGCCGCATGCCTCCAGCCAACATCAGGGAGGTCACAGATTTGCTCAAGGCGGCTCTTGAAGGATCCTCTCGTATGTTTGCGTCACTCTTACAGAATGGTGGTGCCGCCGTGTACGACTGGGCCACGTTTGGAGACAACAAAACGGATCTTGAGGAACTGCAAGCCATTATGCTCACCCAAATTTTGTTTACCTGGCACGGCACCCCAATGGAGCGTGAGAGGGCACGGAGAACTTTCCCCTTGATTGCGTCGTCTGCCCGGAAAGCTGGTCTGCTGCACCTTTCAATAGACCCATCGGTTCATAGTCCGGTTCACCAATCCGACTTTACTACCCTTCACAACTCCAGCATTTCTCAGTTCAATTGGCATACCTGGGTTGAGCAGGAGAAACGTAGCCGGACCATGTGTGTATGATTTCGTTTTCGACGTGGCGCTTGGTCTGTACTTCAACACCGGGCCGGAGTTCGATCCATTCGAGCTCCGCCTCCCTCTTCCGGCAGAAGATGCAGCTTGGGACGCGGGTGACGTCAATGAATGCGCCGAGGTTCTCGGACTCTGTGGCCCGGGAGCCGCCAGCTCCGCAATCTGGACGGCACTCGGAGGAGCAACCAACCCGAGACGCACTTGGTCTTGGAGGCGCTTCTTGACAGCAACTATCGAATCCAGCCCGGGCCCACCAACCTCTTTGGCAAGATTGTTCTAATCCACGCGCTACTTTCGATTATGCGGCGGGCGCAGTTGCAGGGCGGATCGGCGGTTCTGCAGCGGTCAAGCACTCCCATTCCTGCCAAACGCATGGTTCGTTGGAGTCTAAAGTAGCCCTGCCGGTAGCGATCGGACGACTCCAGTGGCTCTGTCAACGGCTTTGGACAAGTTCAAGACGAACTGGGACAACGACATGGCTGTTCAATTTCCACCCTCTCCAGCTGTCAACCCGCGTCGTTGTGGCTTTACTCGGGATGGGATTCATTTCTACTGGTTGGCGACGCATCTTCTCAAGAACACGCGGACAACGGATTCAGGCATGGCACCTGACCGACGTTCTGCGTATGTCATTCACTTTCTGAAGTCAGTGAAGCAGTGGGTTTTTACGGATGGGGCCTCTCTGGGAGAGGAGTTGGGATCGGTTGGAGAGATACATGCGGCGTACGGAGCCCAGGATTTGACGCTCGACATGACACCACTCTTTCGACCACTTCCTGCGGTGAGAAGGTCGCCAGGTTTTGCCGCTGCTTAGGCAGGGGTCGTGCAGAACCTGCTGCAATGAAAACGGCATGGTGTGGCTGGGTCAGCTCGGCCACGCCCTTCTGCATCCAACGGCGTTTAGTTTTTTTTTGGTTTTTTTTGTTGTTATTTTTTGTTTGTTTTTGGGGTGTTTTGTTCTGGGTTTTTTTCCCTTCATCTTTACTGTCTTCTGCTTTTTGTTCATCAAGGGGGGTTGGTTGTCTAGACTTTGTCTCTTTAAGTCAAGTCTCGGCACCCCCTTGTTGTATCAGATTGGCACCAACGCGGTTTGCTTGCTTGCATCACGAGGATGGGGGGTTGCGGCGATAGATTTCCTAAGGACTTTCTGCATTAGAGACCTTGTCACAATCCACAACGACAAATAGACTAACCGAGAAAGGGAGGCAAGGCTTTGGCGATTCAGCGGGTCTCTTCTTTGGGGGGCAGAGTGGTGGGTATTTATGCCGATCGCTGGCGGTAATGAAAACGTTTCGACTCGACTATTCCTCTGGATCTACGCGAGGAACGAGGGCGGCTGGTTGGCAAAGAGTCTCGACGGATGTACTTTTCGCGAGAGAGGTGATGGGGAAGAGGAAGGAAGAGGAGATGGTTGGGTGGTGCTGGTTGGGGTGGCAAAAGGAAAACAAATTGGCAGAAACAAATCGACACGGGCGTCCCTCTTGGGAGGGCAAGTGAAGAAAAGCGGATGGATGGGAAACGTTGACTGGGGGTGTACATCATTGTCAAACAGACATTACATACGTTTAGTTAGAGGAAGGCCAGGCGTTGCCGACTAGAGAAGGCGAAAAGTGCAATTAAACCTGTTGCTGAGGATGTTGTTCTGGTGAGTTGTGCCGATATGTGTTGATATTGTGATGCTATCTTCCCTCTTGAAGGCCCCTAAACTTTCAGCTCCCTGCTAACACTCAGGCCGCCAACCACAAGGTATTGTCAAAGGTCATCTCTGCCCGTCAATTTTCACTCCCAATCTCAGTATACTGGTGCTCCACCAGTCCATTTCCCAGAGCCTTCCCATCCAGTGGTATACCAACTCACAAGCTGACTGTTACGCCCCTCCCCCTTCTTTCAGCAGAACGGGCTCTCCCACCCAGACATATCCCATCACCAAAACCAGATAAATTGGTTCCATCACGTTTGATCCCATCTCATTCAATCATTCTTCTACCCTGCCCCCAACCCTACAAACCCTCTCCAACAGACCTCCCTCCCATAATTATCACTCCCCTTCTGATCCCCTCTCTCTACAGCATGAATCTTGGGCTTCATCTTCTTAGCGCAGCCTTGTCCGCCTCGGTTGGCGTGTACCCCAGCTTGGCCTCGGCGGCTTCACCAAATGTGAGCCCGATCAGACCCCATGCTAACAGGCCTGCACCAAAGAGGGCTTTGGACTTTGGAGTGAGGTTGCGGTATGATCTGTGGGTTGGGTTAGTGGTGGGTTATGGGATGAGGGGAGGGCGGGTGCTTACTGCCAGAGGACATTTTGAGGGGTGTGGGGTGTGAGAGTTGATGAGTCAGGAATGTTTTTTGGGGAGGATATTAATATGGCATTATCTATCGGGTGGAAGACGGTGAGAATTGCGTGTAAGTGAGGTGGTGGTGAGAGGAGGTGAGCTGGGGATTTTGCCGGGCAGCTGCTGCCAGCTGTGGTTGGTGGTTGGTCAATTCGGCTGGCCTGGCTGCGACGCTTGGACCACCCAAATTTTCAAGTCGCAGCCGAAGACTGCGGCATCGATGTTGACGGTCCAGCTCCATATCCAGGGTACGGGCAAGTTCAACCACCGGTCAATTGTGAGCGACAAGACACGCCGTGCCCTGCCCTTCTTCGACCTTTTGTCCTCCCATCCCCCACCATGGCGTCAGCAATCCGGCCCTCAATGGGCGCCCTGGGCAGAATAATACCCTCGACCGCGCCGCGCGCCGGCCTGCAGCAGACGGCCTCCCTCTCGACGACCGCCGCCCTCCTCAAGCGCCACAAGTACCCCGGCGCGCGCGACAACAAGGACCACAGCAAGAAGCGCGGCGAGTCGGCGATCCGCGGCACGGGCACCCGCTGGCGCCTGTCGGTGTCGGACGAGCCACTGCCGAGGCCCGTGCCGCGCGACCGCCTGCCCGCCATCGCGACGGACCCTGACCACGGCCTGTGGGACTTTTTTCCCGACCGCAAGACCGTCGCCGCTCCGCCCGAGGAGGACGCCAAGCACGGCCGCGGCTGGACCGTCGAGGAGCTCCGCCACAAGTCGTGGGACGACCTGCACCGCCTGTGGTGGGTGTGCGTCAAGGAGCGCAACAGGATCGCCACCGGCAACTGGGAGCGGAATAAGAGCCAGATGGGCTTTGGTGAGGCCGAGGCGCAGACCAGGGATTTTGCGGTGAGTTTGGTTGGGTCAAGAGTTGGGGGGATATGTGGCATGGAATACTAAAGAAAAAATTGACAGGTCCGGGATACGATGCGCTCGATCAAGCACGCCCTGACGGAACGGTTCTACGCGTGGGAGGACGCCGTAAAGCTGGCTGCGACCGACCCGGAGGTCAACCTTACGGGCAGTGGACCGGCGTTCACACCGGCAGAATACCTTGAGCAGGGCGAGGCGGCGGCAGAGGGCGCGCAGGTTGCTGAGGCCGCAGAGGAGGTAGTGGAGAAGACAGAGTTGGCGGCGGCCACCCCTGACCCGGCAACGATACCATCATCCAAGGAACAGCCCGAAACTCCGAAGCCATGATGGACCGGACCGCCCCTGTACTGCAATTCCCTTTTGAACGGCTTTCTCGGAGATCAGTCCTGGCGGGAGACAGGACACACGGCCGTGTATCATACCTCTACCTCTTTCAACGATTCCATGGCCGTCGAGGGGTGGCGGCGTGGCATGATGGATATCCCCTTGTACAGATAGTGTATTGAGCATTTGTCCGGCGCGCCCAGGGATGGATGGAAATGAGGTGGTGCTGGCGGTGCCGGTGGTGCTCTGGTGGTGCGCTGGGCCATACCGCTCCCCATGTCAGCCACGAGACCCTGACGACAGCGCCAGAGCAGCACCCAATGTCCCCAATATCAAGCATTAATGAGCCGAGACGAGCCCCAGACCGCCTGTCGCCGCTGTCGAATCACAGGCCTCCATCGTCACCTTAGCTCCAAAGGGACGCGCACTCCAAACACACACTCCACCATGGCCGACGAGATCGCCCCTGAGTACGATGTCATTGTGCTGGGCACAGGGCTGACCGAGTGCATTCTCTCGGGCGTGCTCAGTGTCAAGGGCAAGAAGGTGCTGCACATCGATCGCAACGATCACTACGGCGGGTATGTGCATCCATCCATCTGATCTGCCGCGTTCTGGATATGCATGATGCTCGAGATGCTGACACCGCCCCTTCTTCTTGCAGCGAGGCCGCGTCTGTCAACCTCGAGGCGGTACGCCCCCCTTCCCACGCCAATCCCTACGTGTTTTCATCTAACAGCGATGGCCCCGACAGCTCTTCAAGAAGTATGGAAACTACGCCGCCGGCACCGAGCCGTGGAAGAACTACGGCCGCCTGAATGACTGGAACATCGACCTGGTGCCCAAGTTTCTGATGTCCTCTGGCGAGCTTACCAACATTCTCGTCTCGACCGACGTCACCCGCTACCTTGAGTTTAAGCAGGTCGCTGGCAGCTACGTTCAGCAGGGCTCCGGGCCCAAGGCCACCGTCGCCAAGGTCCCCTCAGATGCCGCCGAGGCCCTCAGATCGCCCCTGATGGGCATTTTCGAGAAGCGCCGCATGAAGAGTTTTATTGAGTGGATTGGCCAGTTTGATCTCAAGGACACGGCGACACACAAGGGTACGTTGCCGTCCGGTCGTTGTCCTAGATGAAAGCCCCCGAAGCTGACCGATTTATGTCTCCAGGTCTCGATGTCCACAACTGCACCATGAGGGAAGTCTACGACAAGTTCGGCCTCGAGGCCGGCACCAAGGACTTCCTCGGCCACGCCATGGCTCTCTACCAGACCGATGCCTATTTGGACCTCAAGGGCGGTGCCCTCGACGCCATTGAGCGCCTCCGCCTCTACGGCAACAGCATGGCGCGCTACGGCAAATCGCCCTACATCTACCCGCTCTACGGCCTCGGCGGCGGCACCTACATGCTCAACACGGGCGTCGACGAGATCGTCTACGAGGGCGACAAGGCTGTTGGCATCAAGGCCACCATGAGCGGCATCGACCCCGAGATGAAGTTTGAGACGCGCGCCAAGATGATTGTTGGCGACCCGAGCTACTTCCCCAGCAAGGTCCGCGTCGTCGGCCACGTCCTGCGTGCCATCTGCATCCTCAAGCACCCGCTGGCCAACACCAACGACAGCGACTCGTGCCAGATCATCATCCCGCAGTCGCAGGTCGGCCGCAAGAACGGTAACTTGCCCAGCTCCTTTTCATGGCTGATGAATTAAACTGACATGTTGTACACAGACATCTACATCGCCTGCGTCTCCTCCGCTCACAACGTCTGCCCCAAGGGTTACTGGATCGCCATCGTCTCCACCATTGCAGAGACCTCGGCGAACCACCACCTCGAGCTGGCACCCGGTATCGAGCGCCTCGGCCGGATTGAGGAGCAGTTCATGGTAAGCCCGCTCTCCTGCTTCCTGTATTGAATATGATAACTAACGTGCGACACGCAGGGCCCACCCATTCCGCTCTACGAGCCCCTCGAGGACGGCAAGAAGGATAGCATCTTTATCTCCAAGAGCTACGACGCCACCAGCCACTTTGAGACCACCACCGACGATGTCCGCGACATCTACCGCCGCCTCGCCGGCGAGGAACTCGTGGTTGAGGGGCTCAGGAAGGGGATCCAGGTTGCGGCGGAGTAAAGAAGAGGATTGGGGTGGCGAGTGGGGGTATATTAGGGGGGTAATACCGAATAAACACACAGCGAGATTATTTTGGCATTGGATTGTTGACTTCGTGATCTCACTGTGTCAATCTTTAAAATATCCTTTTTGACTTGATGCTCAAAGTGACGATCCTTTGATACCTTACCTGACTGTAATCAAAGATGTTGTCTCAGATCAAGACGAGCCCTCGTCATACAACCTCAGCTCATGAGCAGCCACTTCAGCACGTTCATGAGCATTGTGAAAAGTGATGGCAGAATCAAGAATCCATTAAGCCCAAAACGCCAGTAACAGCAGCAGATATATCGACAGAAAGCAACGATATCCATGGGGTAAAACCACCTGTCTCATTTTCCTCCCGTCCCCTTCCCATTTTCCATCCCTCCTGCCTTCCTCCACTTGCCCTAGTCTCACTACCAGGAAAAGGCCATTTTACGAGTTGACACTTTACCACATCAACACTTCGCAGACAGTCCCCTGAAGGTGTTTGCTGGTGTAGTCGACACAGCCTCGTGGAGAAAAACGTTCCAATAAACTCAACAGGCAAGCTACAAAGAACCTTAACGGCGGGCAGTCTTGCCGATAGTGCGCTTGCCGGAGAACTGTCATACACGCATTAGTCACAGCTACTACAATGGGGTGACAGAAGAAAACACGTACCAAGTGCTTGGGCATGGTGGCGCCAATGTGCCTGTCGGCCTCGCCCTGGCGAGCCATGCGGTTCATCTTGCGCTGGCCGAGCTTGGCCTGGCGCTCGGCGGTGGTGCGGGCGGTCTCATCGGTAACACCGTCGTTGCGGCGGTCGGTGGCGGCGACGGAGCGGGCACGGCTCTTGGAGCGCAGGCGCTCGCGCGGGGTGGCGGCGTTGTCGACGTCCATGGCATCCGGGTCGGTGGTACCGGCGCGGCTGCGCGTGGTGGAGCGGCCGCGGCGCTCGTCGACGAGCTGCGTACGGGCGCGCAGGCCGATGGCCTCAGTGTCGACGCCGAGCTGGTCAAGGTGGTCCTCGAGCTGGGCGAAGGGCTTCTTCTGCGACTTGCGCGGGATGATGGCTTGGTTCTTGAGTGACTTGCGCATCTTGGCCTCGTTCCGGATGAGCTTGTGCTTCTCGCGGATGTACTCAGCCTTCTGCAGGACCTCCTCCTCCGACTCGTCGCCAATGTCCTCATCCGACTTGTAGAAGCCCTCCTTCTCCAGGCGCTCCTCCTCCTCCTCGAGCGCAGCGAGCTTGGCGTCGATGTCGGGATCGACGTAGTCGTACACGTTCTTGCCGTCGTAGATCTCGGGGATCCTGTCGTACTTCCACGAGGGATCGGCCAGGAGGTAGTCTCTCTTGAGGTCCACGTTGAAGACACCGGCGCCGCCGTTCGCCTCCTCCTCGTCCCTCGCAAGCATCCTCCTGGTGGGGTCGTTCTTGTCGTACTTCTTGATCCCCTTGACGCCATTGGGAATAAAAGTCTCCCTTGTGACGCCATCCATCGGCTGGGCAACGTGAATACGGGCCATAACCTCCGTAAGACGCGAGCCAAGAGCGCCGTTGCTGGCGGTGCCGGCCTTGAGCTTCTGGGACACACGCTCCGCAAGCAGGCGCTCGCAAACGAGGTTCTTGACGTCCTGGACACCGTCCTGCGTCGCGCAAGACGCGCGCAGCAGCTCGACATCTCCCGACTTTGTGAGATCGTTAAGCTCGGTCTGCATCTCAGGGTCGAGCTCCTCAAAGGTCTTGATGTCCATCTTGTTGAGAACGACGAAAACCATCTTGTTGGCGAAGAGGGGCTTGATCGACTTGAAGAGGTTGCACTGGGCCTTGAGGGAGTAGCCGCACTGCTCACTGTTGGGGGGTTAGATGTGCAAGCAAGCCGGAAGAGCGGACAACGCACCTGATATCAATGAAGAACAGAACCGCCGCCCTGAGATGGGCAAGAGCTGTCACGCTCTGCATCTCAATGGTATTCATCTCTTCTAACGGGTGGTCGAGACTAGTTCATGTTAGTGTCGGTGTAGTAGAAAACGACAAGAACCGAAGGGCGGTAGAGGCAAGGCGTTGTAGCGGATCAACCGAAGACGTACATTCCCGGGGTATCTATTACTTGGTAACGGAGATCTGAAAGACAGGAGGTTAGCGTTTGGCATGAATATTATGGCCTGGCTCTGAACTTACATTTGTAGTCAAGATGCCCAACGAACTACGTTTCTATCGTCAGTACCTGAGTTCGTCTGCAGTCCAAGTTTAGTCGGCACATACCAAGCTCTTCGTTGTCTATCGAGTTGTTAGCGACCGTCCATCATCTGCTCATCGCGGAGTGCAAACTTACGAAAGCATAAGGCTCAACAGGGGTATCAGCCCGCGTCACTGAGCGGACGAAGGAGCTCTTGCCGACGTTCGGGAAGCCGGAGACGAGGAGGGTGCGGGTGGTGGGGTTGATGTCGGGTAACCTGGCCAAGTGCTGGCGGACCTGGTCGAGATACTGGAGGGGGTCTTTCAAGCGCTTGATGAGAGTGGCCATGCGACCGAGGGCGGCCCTCTTGAGCTGCTTGCACTGGAACAAGCTCTGGGAGTACTATAATCGGGGTGTCAATGTCTCTGTCCGGGTACCGTTGAAGCCCATGGTGTAAGTCGTACCTTCAGGAGGCGGACGTAGTCGCGGGAGATGGTCTCGATCAGGTGCTTCGCCGTCGAGACCTGGCCGAGCGCAACCTTGAAATGGTCGGCATCTGGCGTGAAGTGTCAGCCCCTGCCCCTGGTAAATTCACATGTCCTCCATGTCCGGCTAAGCCATACCGTAGAGAATGTTCATCAGGTCGCGGTGGAAGGGGTGCTGATCCGCCAGGACGGGGAAGCTAGCCACGATGGCGCCAAACTTCTCGCTGCATGTTTCCTGCGTGAACCTGAGCGCCAGGGGTTAGCGCCTGTTCATTCGATGCGTGTCTTGTCGTCGGGAGTCGAAAGCGAGACTTCGCGACAGGCTGTACGTTCGCCAGCTGGGAATACTGACTTGACCTTGCGGGTGTAGAAGGCGCGAATTCTGCTAACTGTTGGTGTTGACGTTAGCAGCTGGTCAAAGCACAAACAGCATCCATCTTCCGGACTACGCACTCTTGAATCCGACACGGACTTTGTTGATGTTTGAGTCAGCCAGCATCCCAACACATTGTCGTCCCAGCAAACATACTCTGAGTCGGAAGCCTCCTCTGTGTGCGCCTTTAATCAGTTAGCACATGCCGGACTACATCCCAAAGTCGAGGAGGACAACTCACGAGAGGATAATATCAATGAACTCCTGTGCCCTGCAGCAATTGTTAGTTTTGTCCAATATGCCAACATCGCATCCCATCCAGGTCCTTACGTCGGCACAGGCGCGATATCCTTCCAGGTCATGGCGGGCAACGGGGGTGGTGTTGGCCGGATGTGGTGAAGGGTCGGAGTGGTGCTCGAGAATGGCCGATGGGGAGCAGCACCTAAGGGAGACAGCGGGGCGGTGTCGATACGCCGTGCTAAAAAACGTCCCCGAAATATTTTTTTGCAGAGCGCTGGAATTTCGATAAGATAAGCAGGGCGGTGTGTCTTATCCAAATCGAGGTGCAGCTGCGAGTGGGGCATTTATTTCCAGGTTCCATGCTTGGCGGAGTGTCCCGCAACCCCACCATTAACCCCACCAAGAAATTCACGATGGAGGGGCTCAGGAGGGGTCCTGAGGGGTTCTTCTGCTCTGGATTCCCGAAGCCGGCCCTCGGGTGAATGAGCAACACTTTCAGCCCCAGTTCCATCCATTCCTTCACTCGCTCACCACTCACCAACTACCACCAAACCCTCCTCACAGACCACCACCACCACCAACAACCCCCCAACCACCACCACCACCACAATGGCCTCCCTCGCCCCCTACAAAGCTGACTTCCTCCGCGCTGCCATCTCAGGCCAAATTCTCAAATTCGGCTCCTTCGAGCTCAAATCCAAGCGCATCTCGCCCTACTTTTTCAACGCCGGCGACTTCTACCGCGCCGACCTCCTCGAGGCCATCGCGACCGCCTACGCCAAGTGCATCGCCGAGGCCGACGCCTCGGGCGCCCTCGACTTCGACATCGTCTTCGGCCCGGCCTACAAGGGCATCCCGCTGGCCACCGCAGCCACCATCAAGCTGGGCCAGCTCGACTCTGCCACCTACGGCACCAAGTGCTACTCGTTCGACCGCAAAGAGGCCAAGGACCACGGTGAGGGGGGCAACATCGTCGGCGCGCCGCTCAAGGGCAAGAGGGTGCTTATTGTTGATGATGTGATCACGGCGGGCACGGCGAAGCGGGAGGCGATCGCCAAGATTGAGAAGGAGGGCGGCGTGGTGGCGGGGATCGTGGTCGCGCTGGACAGGATGGAGAAGCTCCCCTCGCCGAACGGTGATGACAGCAAACCGATGCCGAGCGCGATCGGCGAGCTGCGGAAGGAGTACGGGCTGCCGATCTTTGCGATCTTGACGCTGGACGATATCATTGCGGGTATGAAGGAGTTTGCGTCTGAGGAGGATATTAGGCGCACCGAGGAGTACCGGGCCAAGTACAAGGCGACTGATTAGAGGAACTGTTGGGGGGCATTGGAATGACGGCGATGCTGTGAATGTTGTAGACACTTGGTTGGGGGTGGTGGCCCCTTTCCCGCTGGATCAGGGGGATGAGAGCGCAGAGTACTACCTCGGTAAGTGAGTACATGGTCTATCAGGCACGGGGTTTAAAGTGCCCAGACATAGGTTACAAAAAAGGTGAAGATGAGAGGGCATAGAAATGTTCGCTGCCATCAAGACTACCTGGTATCGCTTCTTCTGGGTGGGCTGCCTCGTTTATGGGTTGATCCCTCCCGAACAACCAGCGTCCTCATATGCCCAAGAAGTCGCCTCGTTCCGTCTCGCTCGACTCACTCCTCTCTCTGCCCTTCGCTTTCGCTACAGAAAAAGCTAGGCGCCTCGCTTTCCAAGCTCGTACAACTTTCGCTCTCTAAGACGACGACGTGGCCTTAGCAGTGGGGGTACGTAGTGGTAAATCGTGGACCTGGATAACGTTTTAGTCACAATTCGATGTTGTTAGCTGAAGTAGAAATAACCCACCATGTCGTGCCAGCCGCCTCCTCCAAACTGCGCCTTGCTTTCTCCGACATGCTTGTATCCTGACCGCTCGTAGTACGAGACGAGGTGCTGAACGCCCACCATGTTAGCACGCCGCAGCAAAGGCATCTGGAGGGAAGGACTGCAAGGTACTCACGTCCTGGCAAATAAGTGCCACCCTCTCCACGAGCTTACAGCTCTTCATCTGGTCCAAGAAAGCCTTCATTATCAGCTGCCCCATCCCGCACCGGTGCACTCTCGGCAGCACGGCCAGTGAATGCAGCCCCACGGTCATGCCCTCCGGCTGATGCCCACAATCTTTGGACGAGCGGCCGCTCAGCGTCCGCCAATCCTTGGGGTAGTCCATGTCGGCATCGGTGATGATGTCCCCACCACACCTCGTGGAGACGATGTGGGCGAGCAGGAGGGTGACGGCGCCATCCGCGCGGCCTGTCTCGACGGGCTGGGCGAAGGGCAGAGTTTCGATGTTGAGACTTTTGGCTTGGTCTGGGATCACGGTGATGAAAAGGCCCAGGCTGAGTTCCGGGCAGGTGGTGAGGCGATACTCAAGCTAGCCTATGTTAGATGACTGCTGTGTATGTGTGGAGGTGGGGCCCTGGGTAACCTGCCTTGTCCCGGGATGCCCGGTGCTCGGGATGGGGGAATGCCGCATTCTCGAGTGCTACGCAAGCCTCGAGATCGGATGTCGTCAGCGGCCTAATAAAAGGAACAAATCTGGGCAGAAACGGGAGGGCCTTTTGGAGGCGGGCCTCCGGGCAGTCCTTGGCGGCCCGTCTCCTTTGGCTCAGCATCTTCTGGTGGGAAGCGAAGTCGCCGTCAACGTCTGAGGACTCGTCGACTGCTTGATCCACCTCCTGGTTGAGATGAGGATTCTGTTCCTCGGAGGCGTCTCTTTGGGCGGCTGCCATACCCTCGCCGAGTACTGGCTTCGCTAGGGTCGCAGCTGGTTGATTAAATTGACGGTTGGGCACGGGACTGTGATTGCAATCGCCGAAAGGTCCGACTGGGCAGATATGCCGCTGGGCCTAAGAGTGCCTTGGTCGTTTCAAACCTGCAGTATGGAGCCTTAGCCCTAGGACGGGTGTTGATGGCAGTTCCTTTGCTGGATGGTGATCGTCTGACAAGGCCAGATGGTGGTCGCGTGTCACGGGTTTGCTGTCCGTTATCGGAATCGGGGTGGTTCAGACTTCAGAGTTCAGACCACGCGAGGGTCGGAGTCGAGGCTAGGCGCAATGGAGATGGGCGTGCAGGAACCGGCGGTCGAGGATGAGATGGAAAGGAACAAGCCGTTAATGTTACCGTGGTGCTGGGACCCTGGGACTGGGCAAGATTGAATTCCCCGCTGCGCTGCGTGTCTCACCGTATTAGGAAGTGCTCATGCAGGTCACAAGGCTGGGAGGCTGTCGGCGCCCAAAGGGCAGGTGACAACACATACAGGACGGGGAGCAGCGCTAAGAGGGGGATTGGATGGATGGGCAAATGGATGGATGTTACCTAACAGTCTAAAGGGAGTGTTTTGTCAGTTTCGGACTCCAAAGGGAGCAGCCAGCACAGCTTGCCTCTTGAATATTTTCCGGGGATGTGTTTGATTCAGGGTTGCTTGAGGTTGGCGAAAAGACACACTACTAGCGCCATACGGAGCAAGACGTTGTGTTAAGCTTTTGGTGTTGTCTGAACTCGAAGCTTCTGACAGTTCTGGCTGGCCACATGGCACCGTCCAAAGCTCCATCGCGGGGTCGGATTGCCCCTCCTGACGTCACACCAAGGAGGTTCAGCCTCCACCTCGGGACTCCAAAACGGATGGGAGGAAAAGAAACAGCGGGAGGTAGTTAGTTTTTTTGTCATTATGCTCGAATTGGTTTGGTAAAGGGGGGGGTTTATCTATCATTGATTCGAGGCACAACCATTGTTGAGCAATAGCACTGGGACTAGGGCATATTACATATGTATTTCCAGGCTGTATGATGAGATGAACTCAGCAGCCACCGTGGAGATGGGTGGCTTCTCTCCATCTCCACCAGGCTCCAGCCTAAGATGAACGCCAAGAAGGGTCCCGAACATCCACACTTCTGTGGCCTTTATGGAACCGATGCTCGTTTTATTAATGCTAGCAACTGCAGGCTATATAGTGCTGCTGCACGAAGCCGATGTTGGGAAAGGTGAGCCGTCGGAAAGGGGCGCCGGCCGACCGTCCGGCCCGGTGTCGAGGCCGACTGGAGCCTCCCGGACTTCCCAAAGCGGGAACGTGCAGCCGGCGGTGGTGAGATGCTCGAATGATGTCGATGGGACGGCGTGGCAGCTGCGGGGAACGTTGAGTTGTTTGGCAGCGGCTACACTTGCCGCCCTGCCCCAGCTGGCAGCTGTGAAAGCTTTTTCTCCCTTCCCCGCATGCATGTGCACCTGCAGCTCGGAGAATCTGTGAAACTTTAGATTGAAGTGGCAGATTGAGGCGATCCAGGGCCGATGGCAACTCGCCGCCACAGCCAGCAATGCAACAGAGCACACGAAAGTAATGACCAGTGCCTAGTGCTGTTGCCCAATCATGTCGCCGAAACGCTGACGACCCCGAGTTCTGCCTTGCTTGCGTTTCGAAACAACAATTTTGTGTCAGCCTGGAAGCTCTCTGGCTGTGGCCCAACGTGTCGATGCTGATTCGCCAGCGCTTGAATGTCGGGAGTGATCAAGCTTTGATCCGAAGGTGTGTCACAGTTGCTGTCTCCCAGGAAATGTATAATACGTATGTATGTACCAGTAACTCTCGCTTACACATGGTGTCGACCGCCTTCCATAGTGTTCTCTCTCTGAAAGCACCAGTATCCAAAGCAAAACATCATCTCACTTCGCTAGACGGCCGGCCGCCCTTTTTCAACTAACCGTTGTGTCGTTTGGAAAGAATCTGCTTGAAACAAAAATCCCACGTCCTCCTGATCTCACGGTACCACTCCCGGTCGAGCACCTGGAGATCCATCATCTTGTAAGGTTACCGTGTGGGGAAGAGGCGCAGGCTCAAGCTGGATGCCCATTCCAGCAGTGGCCTAGACCCAAACCAAGCCTTTTTCAGAGAGCAAACACCCCTGCTCTGTCTGACCTTGAGCTTCTGTTTCTGTTGAACCACCCACCATCCAGGAAGCGCTTTCCATCCATCTCTTCCCGGGCCTCAGACCCCTCGTCCCTCAGATTCGGAGCGAACTTCAGCCTGCTTTCATACTTGGGCTGCAAGGTCAAACGAACGGTGCGCGGCCAAACGCTTTCTCCTTTGTCGGGACTCTTTTTCTTCCCTTTTCTCTCCCACTCGCCGACTCGCCTTGAACTTTCCTTCCCTCCACCCACCGAGACCATCTCGACATCCACATCCAGCCTCAAAAATGTATGTCCAACCTCGTTTTTATCCCACATCTACACGGAGCAAATACTCACATTATCTAGGCGCATCACACTCACCATCACCAACTCGGAGCCTCAGGCCGACGACCAGGATCTGCTGTCCCTGGAGGTCTACCCTGAAATGACCATCGAGACACTTCGCAGCTCCATCCAGGCCGAAACGCAGCACCACCCCAGCGCCCAGCACCTCTACCACAATGGACACTTGATCAACGACAACACCAAGACCCTCGCTCAACTGCACATCGGCGACGGCGACATGCTCGCCCTCCACCTTCGCGAGATGCGTGGGAGCTCCGCCGTTGCGTCATCGAGCAGCGCCCCCAACCAAGGCGCTCCGGCCCCCCGACACCCGCCGATGCAGGACCCGGAGATGATCCGCCTGCAGATTCTCGGCGACCCTAACCTGAGAGGCGAGCTTGCCCGGTCGAGACCGGACCTGGTGTCCGCTCTGGAGAACCCACAGCGGTTTGCTTCCCTCTTTACCGCTAGTGTCGATAAGGAGCGGAGGGAGCGCGATGAGCGCCATCGCCAGATCCAGCTGCTGAATGCAGACCCGTTCGACATCGAGGCCCAGGCGAAGATTGAAGAGATCATTCGCCAAGAGCGCGTGATGGAGAACCTGCAGAACGCCATGGAGCACAACCCAGAAGGTAGTGTAGCACCATACCCTGGCACAGCATGGCTATTCGGGACCCCGCGCTGACCAGAAAACCCCAGTTTTCGGCACCGTGCACATGCTGTACCTCGAAGTCGAGGTAAACGGCCACAAGGTCAAGGCCCTGGTGGACTCGGGCGCCCAGGCGACCATCATGAGCCCTTCGTGCGCCGAAGAGTGCGGCATCATGCGTCTCGTTGACAAGCGCTTCGCTGGCACCGCTCGGGGAGTCGGCGAGGCCAACATCATCGGCCGCGTGCATTCGGCGCCCATCAAGATTGGTCCGCTCTACCTGCCCTGCAGCTTCACCGTCATGGAGGGCAAGCACGTCGAGATGCTGTTGGGCCTGGACATGTTGAAGCGCTACCAAGCCTCCATCGACCTCGCCAAGGACAAACTCATCATCCAGGGCGCCGAGGTGCCGTTCCTAGGCCCTGCTGACCTTCCCGCAGATCTCTTCTCCGCACCGAAGGGCACCGATCGGACCGTTAAGGGCCCTGCTGGAACCTCGATAGGCATGGAAAGCGGTGCTGTTCGCCCCCCTGGGGCTCCTGGTCAGCCGGGTCCCTCGGCCGCTCCTCGTGCAGCAGCCCCTCCACAGACCAGACCGTCACCTCCGAAACCCTCGTTCCCCAGAGAGCATATCGACCAGCTGATGGCGCTCGGTGCGTCGGAGCAGAGGGCGATACAAGCACTCGAGGCGACAAATGGAAACGTGGAGTACGCCGCGAGTCTCATTTTCCAGGACTGACCGGTCGGACCGGCTTGCGTTTTCAGACGAATTTTAACGGGTTACGACTTCTTCACGGACTGGAATAAAGGGGTTTCCTTTTTGGCGCACGGGCATGCTGTCTCACCCTCTTCTGCTTGAGCAGCTCGGATATGCTTGGGGAAACAGGGCATCGCTGCCGGACATGGGACAAACAAAATCGAATCGGCATGCAGGGCAAGTCTTTTCTAGAAGGGCATCAGTACCGGAGCTTGGAGAGAGTACAAATCTAGAATCGACGGACATTTGCAATTATCCTTGACCACCGCTGCGTGATCCTCTGACACCATTTTAACCCTCCCCTTATCCTGCCAAGGATGGGGACTACCGAATCTTGTAAACACACGGCTTCAACACACCCGCCTCATTCCCGCCCTTCTCTTCCCCATCGCCCGTGATAAACCTCTTCTGCATCATCCCGCCTCTACCGCCCCTGCCACCGCCGCCCCTGCCACCGCCGCCCCGGCCCCCTCATCCCCATCCCCTCTCCTATCCCCAAAACCACCTCTCCTATCCCCAAATCCACCCCTCTCTCCACTCATCCCCTCCCCTTTCACTTCCTGCGACCCCGCGCCCTCCTCGGTAGCGGCGCACTTCCCCTTAATCGCCGGCGCCGCCTTGACAAAGTGCATGCGCACAAACATTTTGTTTCCCATATCCACCGCGTTCTCCGCCAGATCACGGTTCAGCAGGAACCCGCGCTTGCGCAGCGCCTCGACAAACGCCGCGATGTCCGTCTCCTGCTTGCGCGCCGCCTCGCTGCCGTCGACGTGCACGGCCAGGTCGGCCAGGTTGTGCTCCTCTTCGGCTTCGGCTTGCGCGGCCTTGAGTTTTTTGCTGACGGTGGGATCGGCGGATTTCTTGCGGTTGCCGACGCTGTGCGTGACCACGGCGCCCTTGCGTTTGAGGTCGGGGTTGGTGAAGCGGCTTTTAATTTCGGCGACCCAGAGCTCACCGCGCCAGCGCAGGATGCGGTAGGCTTCCTCGACGAAGGACAGCCAGTTGGTGCCCATCAGGGCGAGGCAGAAGATGGCGACGTCGACGGAGCTGTCGGCGAGGGGGAGGTTGGCGATGTCGGCGCGCGTGACGAGGGGGGAGCCGCCAGTTTGGAGGTCGAAGCTGCGCAGGTCGAGGCGGAGTTTGTTTTTGAGGGGTTGGAGGGTGGTGGCCAGCTTGGCGTCGCCGCAGCCGAGGTCGGCGATGACGCAGGTGCGCGCGTCGTGCGCCTTGGGGAGGGAGTTGGGCGGCGGTGGGTGTGATGTTGCGGTTGCGCGGGGAAGCGGAGTTTGGCGCGCGCCTTGATGTCAGAAATGTAGCAGTCGACGGGATTCTCGGGCCAGACGTCGACTTGGCGGCGGAAGCCCTCGTGGTATTCGGTGAACATCTCGGGGAGTCCTGGAAGAGCTGGAAGGCCTCACCCGACGGGCGGGTGTAGAGGGTCTCGTTGAGATGACGGAAGCGGGCCGAGATGAGCTTCTCGCGCATCGAGGCTTGGAGGGGGGTGAGTTTGGGGCCGGCGGGCGTGGGAGGTGCTGGCGGTGCCGACTCGATTTTGGGCTTCTCGCCGTCTGATGGCTTCTGCTTCTTCTCTTTCTTCTTGTCCGCCTTCCCCTTCACCGGCTTGCTGGCTTCGGGAGCCTCCTCCTCATCGTCAATGCCACTCCATTCTCCCTCATCCTCCTCAGCAACAGCGGGTTCAGAAGCAGTTGCCAGGGAGTCGCGCTTCTCCTTCTTCTTGTCCTTCTTTGTCTGCTTCTTTTCGGCCTTGTCGTCGGGCTGCTGGTCCTTGCTTGCGACCTGGGCAGCGTCGCCGTCGGTCTTCTGGCGCTTCTTGGGCTGTCCCTTTTTTGCTCCCTTGTGTTCGATGACTTTATCCCACAGATCGGAGAGGTTCTCGGCCGTCACACTCCCGGTATTGCCAGGTCTCTTGCGCTTCCTCGCCGGCTTGGGCGCTCCAGGGGCAGATGCGACCGGACCGTCGGTCTCAACCTTCAGCTTCTCGGCCGCAATACTCAAGCCCTTGACCGGAAACATTATGACGGATTGCGGTCCAAAATCTGCAGAAATTGGATTTGTCACACGGTTCTGCTGTCGCAAGCTGAGGTTGGCCGCAGCTTTGCGTCGCCAGTTCAAAGCAATCGGCAGAAAAAATAAAGTGGGGCGATTGGCAAGTCTCCATATTTAAGGACCCCACCATCTGCTCGGATGGAGCCCGAGGATCTTGTGGTCAGTGCGCTGCATTCTTGGTGGCTGCCATGTGCCTCGGTCTCCATCTTTTCCCTCTTGCCATCTCTTGGGATGACTTCCAGTCTGGAGGTTTATAAGAGAGCAGAACCTCACCATTTTAAACACACTTGTCTGAGTATGACTTACGCAGTGTACGAGTAAAGAGGGCTTTGTTGTAGTGGCGCTCGTTCATGGAAGGTCTCTTTGATCGCCCCAAGGTTGCTTCGTTATCCGGGATGTAACCCACCACTTGGACGGCCTCGCCCATCGAGGCCTTCATGGTGGTGCTCCTTGCCCAGCTGAAAATTTCCGTTCAAGCTTCAGCTCTCATGTCTTGGACTCGGAGCTCTAAGAGGGTCAGAGTTCAGGTCCACGTGTCTGCCCCCTCCTCTCTCGAGGCTCTTCTGGGGTGTCACTGTGTGACTGAAATGGAGAAAACATGTCGCGGTGCCACGCGATGGTGGTCCCCGATGGCTCCCCTCGGGGCCCCATGAAGATATCATCCCGAGCATTCCCACTGCTGGGCGCCAGCCTGCGCCCTGTGGTGTGTTTAACTGCTCAATTCGAAGACGCGGCGGTGTGACTGGAGCTCGCTGTTCTTCGGCTTCTGTAGTTGCAGGGATTCAAGGCTTTGCTGAGGGTGTCTCTCGGTCCTTCCGCGGCCCGGATACGCGGGAGACCGAGGAGAAGACCTCGAAGACTAAGAGACCCGAGATCGATGATCAACGAAGACTCGAGATGAAATGCGCAGACGCCCAGACTGCTGGGAGCTGAGCGAGATGTAGATCGGATGGAAGAAGGCAGGACGGGACCTGCGATTCGTTAGGCGGCTGTGCGGGCCGGCTGGGGAAGGTGCATCTTGAGGTGACTTCCCAAGTTGGCATTTCTCAGAGTAGCACAAATTTCATTCGTGACGAACAAGATCCTGCCGAACGTATTGCCTCATCCCACTCATCTTTCCGCTCTTCTGCTCGCCTCGATTGGACGTTTGTTTGATCCACTAGTTGTTTCTTTTCCTGTCCCGGCGAGCCCGGTCTGCTCAGTCGCTTGGACCCACTTGGATGGTCGTCCAAATTCTTCGTTCGGGCACCTCAGCGGACATGGGACGGGATCATGCTCCGTGGGTTAGTCCAATCCGCGCGCCGCTCAATGGTAGCTGCCGCATGTGACGGCAGCATCTCTAACCCAGAACATGAGAACTTGAAAAAATGACGCTGCTCGCTCATCGTTCCCGTCGCCCTGGCATTGGCTTTGTCGCCTCGTCCAACGGTTACCAGGGCCTAGTGGGGTTCAGCGCCTTGCCTGCTGGCCCCCTCGTTCTAGCCCCTGAACCAACAGCGGCGCCAACGCCTTAGCCGTTACGCTCCAGGGCTCAACGACCCACCAGTTGATGTCTTGGGGTCTGTCCATGGCTCGACACCGATACAACCTCAAACCTCCCTTGCCCTTGCATGCCCCAAGATTCGCGGACGATTGTGTGCTGCCCTTCTGTCCTCACACACCGCGGCCCCTCCCACCACCGGGCCGTGATGCTAGACATTCCCCAACACCACCCCAGCTCGACACCCCCGCGACAGTGCTTGACTGGCCGCCATACACACCTTTGTGGCCCTGGTCTGGTCTGTGTTTAGAAACGATTTAGGAAGACACCATCGGCGACTGAAGACCCCTTGGATCTTTCCGCCTTCCAGGATACGACGACAAACATTGCGGTCACCGGCAGTCTGCACCCTTCGGTTCTCAAGCTGCCTTTCCTCCCCTGCCCTCAACGGCACCTGCGAGTTTTCGGGGTCTCGGGGACTCTTAATTCTGCTGGCACCGAAACGTGGCCACGGACTCGGCCATTGCGGCTGTCTTTTGGCCCTGTTCCAGCAGGGCGTGTTTTGCACTTATTCAACTCTATGGTGGCGCCCACGAGGCTCGAAGACGACGTCAACCATCCAGCGCTCTGTTACACTAGGCCTGTCTCACTCCCACCCGATGAGCTGCCTCATAAACGACCTTGACCCGTCACTCTGTTCCCTCACAGCTGCCTCGGCGGACAACGGCGGCAGCTTCTCACGAGTCTGGCCTGCAATTAACAGACGGCCTCTGCCGCGTCAAGACCAGATATCTCGCTGCCTTGTTCGCGCTACCCTACCCGGCTAGCATTTGAGCCACTGCGTTTCTCATTTGATTATGTAGATTTGCCGAGACTGTCTCTATTCAGCTTCAGCGCAGCACTACAGCACTAAGAGACAAAACCTCAAGTACCTCCTCCGTAGCCCCTTTTCATCACCATGGAGTCGGTCGAATCTCCGCCGAGCGCT
Source organism: Collariella sp. IMI 366227 (assembly GCA_027946355.1). NCBI lineage: Eukaryota > Fungi > Ascomycota > Sordariomycetes > Sordariales > Chaetomiaceae > Collariella > Collariella sp. IMI 366227. Next base: position 1,317,966 of record JAPEUS010000005.1, on the reverse strand, counting down.
GGCTCGCCCCAAGAGCCTGCGGCTCTTCCTTCTCCTTCATCGCCGTCCGGCGGACAGGAGACGCAGCCTCCGAAACAACTGTCGAAGAAGTCGGCGGTGAGAAAGAGGACAAAGACTGGATGCCTCAGTAAGTCTCCCATTGAATTTGAGAGTTCCTCCTTCTCGGCACTCGTCGGGCTAACTCGTATCTTCTAGCTTGCAGAAGACGTCGGATCAAGTGTGACGAAGGCAAGCCGACTTGTAGCAACTGTATCAAATCTAGGAGAGATTGTGAGGGCTACAGCCAACGACTCACTTTCAAAGAGCCCCTGGGCTCGTTCCCTTCTGGCCATCTTTACGGGCATCCCGTCTTGCAGCACCAGTCTCACGAAGCACTCATGAATGCTCAGATCACAATGGCACAGGCCAAGGCAACATCCTCGCAAGGGCCACTTGCTGTTATTGCCCCCAAGCCTCCATCGGTGGACTTTGGTACCGGGCACATGGCCTTTGGACCGGGCTATGGCGGGCACATGAACACCTCGCTCGCAGGAGGGTCTGCACTGAACCAGTCGCATCGGTTGCCCAGTCCTCCTCTGTTTAGCCCCGACTCCAACCCCTTCACCAACCAACCCCAGCCGCCCATGCATGGCCTACCTGTATACAACCAGTTCCACGATGGCTTCTACGCCGGCCCGCCCGCTCACCATTTCCAACAAAATCCAGAGTTGACAAACGTCTCACCTGTATTCCCTGGGCCTAAGATATCCGCAGCGCCATCTCTAGTATCACCGAATGGCGATGAAAGCGCCCTGAAACAGCCTGTTTCCGCTGGGGAAGAGTATTGGCAGTCAGATGACGAGGCCTCCATGGCGGACTCGGACGACAACGCGGTTCCAGATCCTCATCTCGTTCATCTCGAATCAAACGACCTCGGTATCCAGGTAGCAAGACGCCTCGAAACCAACTACGACATGTACGGAGTGCGCATGAGGTCATTTGCCGGCTTGGGAGACGAGAACATACTGGACACCTACATACCATCATCGGCCAACTCACCCCTGAACGACACCCGAACTGCTGCCATTTTCTGGTACTTTGTCAATGTCACCGGACAGAGCATGTCCTTGTATGAGAGGCACCCGTTTGACCCCACGCCACTGTTCGAAGGCCACCCAGTCGCCAAACAGCGGCAACATATTTGGACGTGTGAGTATCACAATGGTTGCTGAGTCTCCTCTTGACGCTAACTTTTCTCTTAGACACTTTTCCCATCATGGCCTTCAACCACCCTGCTCTCATGCAGGCAATACTTGCTCTCGGCAGCCTGCACATGGCCAAGCTGGAAGGGTCGCCTCCAACGGCTGCCATGAAGCACTACCATCTCGCTCTGAGAAGGATCGCAAAGAACTACCAAAGCCCTAACAGACGCACGCAGCCCGCGACTCTGGCCGCCACGCTCTTGCTCGGCTTCTACGAGGTCTGGAACTCGGACCACGACAAATGGTGCAAGCACATGTGGGGAGCTCGCGCCATCATCAGGGACATTCCCTTTGGGCGGCAGACACGAGAGGTGCTCGCGTACAGGCGGAGAAAGAGGGAGCATGAGCTCCGGAACCACCGCTGCAATGAGCTCTGCTTTGCCTCCCACGGAGACCTCAGCGTGGACCCTAATGAGGTCGATACAGAGCTGATTTTCCAGCTCAGCGGTCAGAGAGTTGACTACGACATTGGCATCAGCCAGGGCCACGTCCTGGGTGACTCGCCCCAACCATCACGGCTCACAGAGCGTGATATCGAGACGTATGAGCAACTGCGCGATCTGTATTGGTGGTACTGCAAGATGGATGTTTACCAGAGCTTCCTTGGTGGGACGCGGTTGTTGTAAGTTGATCTCGCTCAGAGAAGTAGGCTATGTCCTTGCTGACCGGTACCAGTTTGGAATACGGACATTGGACACAGAATATGCCCCGAGGATCTTTCGGGAAGATCGAATCGATGTAGGTGCTAATTTATCAGTTCTCCTAACCCAGTCTGCTGACCGGAATTATAGCTTCGGAACATATGACTACTTGATGCTCCTGCTGGGAAGGCTAGCCAACTTTGCCTCTCGTGACTTGGCCCGAAAACGCAAAGCCAGGAGAACCCAAGGTCCTCCAGGCCAAGGTCCAGGCCAAGGACGCGGACAGAGCCCAGGACAACAAGGGCCGGGACCTCAAGGGCCTGGCTTCGGCCGCGGAGTGTCCCCCCCAACATTCCCAGGCCTGATGCCATCCTCAGGTCGCATTCAAGTCCCACGGGGCTTCAGCCCACCCCGCGAGTCCTCGCCATCCAGCGACTCAGCCGAAGACATGGACTTCGACACGTCCACCGCTAAAGCAATGCGCGACTGGGAAGAGATCCGCCAGGCTTTCGAAGTCTTCCGCGCGCGCCTCGGCCCAGACTTTGAGCCGATGGGCGAGGACTTTGCGCTGCCCGAGATGACGCCTTTCGGGCCCTCCTTGACGTACCGCACGTACAGCATCGCGGGCATCTGGATGAACTATTACATGGGCCTGATTGTGCTGCACCGCGCCCATCCGTCGATGCCGCCCGTCGCGGTGATCGCGGCGGGCATGGCGGCGCAGCAGACGGGGCGGTGGGCGAACGAGATTGCGAGGATCGCGGCGGGATTGCATGAGGATACGGCGCAGGTCACGGCGATTAGTACGTTGGTCGGGGCGGCGTTTATTGAGAGTGGATTTCCGTTGTTTGTGGCGGGTGTTCAGGTACGTGTCTTTACTCCCTCTTCCCCCTCGCCTCCCCATTCCTCATCACCACCAACCCCTCTCAACTCGCCCACACCCACTAAAACACCCAGTTCCAAACCCTCCCCAACGACATTGGACAATCCGCCGCCTCCGCGACATGGCCCGCCTTACAGGGTGGCAATCCGCGCGGCAAATTGCCGACGGATGCGAAGCAGGGTGGAACAAGGCCGCCGCCGCCGGGCGCGGCCCGCCATACCACAGCCCTGAAGAGCTGGGCCCGCTGTTCCCGGACAACGTGTGGAACCGCCCACGGCGTATCGACCGGCAGATGCAGGAGCGTGAGGCCGTGACGGGCACCGCGGGCGTGCTGGTGCTGGCGAAGACGGAGCAGGCGCATTATGCGCTGGGGCTGTTGAGTGTGGAGAATGATTTGAAGAATTTGGGATTGAGGATGAGGAGGAGGATACCAGGGGTGGGAATGGGGGCAGGGAGGACGAGGAGGAGGTGATGGGGTTGGGTTGGGGGTAGATATGCTTGAGGAGTGAGGGTTGGCGGTGGTGGTTTGCGGTGGTGAGGGATGATCTTTGGATGTGGTTATATCTTCTTCGGCGCGGTTGATGATATCCCAGGTTCTGGTTGGTTTGCGGTTGGTTTGGAAGACAAAAGGAGTAAAGAGCGTTGGAAAGGGGGCAGGATAGAATACAGTGTTGTTTCATCGTCGTGATTTATTGCTCCGGCCGCCATGCTACCTTGTGACGGATGTTAAATCATGAAGCCAAGACTATCTCTGCCCTGTCAACCCCTACACCCACTCCTGCACAGCAACCTGACTAGTTGGCTGGCAGCCGCTCAACAACCGCAGCCATCTCCTCGTCCGTATATATTCTAAACCCGCGTTCCTTGGTGACGCTAGCCAATTGCACATTCTTGGCGTCCAGCTTCTCCTCCATGACTTGCTTGAGCGTCTTGAGCACGAGCGTCTCGGCATCTGCGATGGTGAGGGACTGCAAAAAAACACCCGAGTCAGCTTACTGGAACCGGGAGGTGAAAGGCTGGAGAAAAGGGTCTACCTTGTGATATTCATTCTGCAGCTCCGCCTGCGCACCCTCGCTACCGCTACCAATCGCCTTGGCATCGTAGCGGTAGAAGGTGCCCGAGGGCTCGGCATGGTACAGGCTCGGCCCGTCCTCGTCATAACCCGCAATCAACAGCGCGACACCAAACGGCCGGCTCATGATGCTCTCCTCGCCGTCGGCCGACTCGCCGAAGCGCAGGGCCAGGTCGCAGATGGCCTGGGTGCAGCTCTCGACGCGCAGCTTCTCGTTGTAGTTGAAGGCATGCGACTGGCACTCGACGCGGGCGTGCTCGACCATGGACCGCGCGTCTGCCTGAAGCCCAGACATGGCGCACCCGATGTGGCGGTCGATTTCGACGATCTTTTCGACGGAGGAAGTCTCGAGCAGGGTCGACGTCACGCGCTTCTCAACGCCCAGGATCACGCCCTCCGAGGTGGCCACGCCAATGGCCGTGCTGCCGAGCTTGATCGCTTCGAGGGAGTACTCGACTTGGAAGAGGCGGCCTTCGGGGGAGAAGGTGCTGGAACGGTCAGTCTGGGAATAGGGAAGCTGAGTGCATGGTTGTCGCGGTGAAAGAGGGATATGGGAGTCGTGAGAAGCGGCAACCTACTTGATGCCCCGGTCTGCGAGCAGGTGTTAGCGGCCATGGTCCTTGTGCGTACATGTAACATAGAGGTGGGATGGGCAGCTTCTGGGCACTCACCGTATTCCGATCTTGCCATAAACATCTTGGCGGTGTTGTGGGAGGAACGCTCAAATGGGGTATCTCAATTCGCTCGTGGTGTGGCAGATTGTGTCGCAAAAAGAGCGGGCTCGTGATGTCGTGGGGCACTTGGGGGGAGGTGATGGTGTCGTTTGGTGGAGGTGGAGGTGAAAGTGAGGCTGGCCTGAATCGGCAGCTGAAGCTCGCTGCTCCAGGCACGAACGTCGACGAAGCTCCCGACCCCACACAGCCAAGTGAGCCAAGGCGTCCAACACGACCCCTGTCCGCTCGAAACCAGCAGGGTTCCACCCCCACAGCTTCCCGATGACGCTAGCCTCAAAGAGGAACAGTGTCAACCATCGCGCTCTGGCTGCTGCAAGTCGCGCTTTTTGGGCTGAGAGCTGCCGCGACTTGGCGCTGTTCAACTGCCAGCCGCGAACGGGCACAACACCAACACAGCGCCATCTCCAGCACCCATCCCATTAAGAGACACTGATACGACAACATCCACAAATCAACCGCAATTCCCACGAAATCAACCACAACATATGCCCACAACGTCAACCACAACACCCCCCCGCCAATGTAGACAACAACCATGTCCTCAGGCACCAGATCATATGCGGAAAAGAGGAGCAGCGGCGTAGCAGGATTGGGAGGAGGTTCAGGGCCAGCACCATCAAGACCGCGCATATCCGACGGCCATGGAAGCTTCAGCAAGCCACACGATCAAAAGCCGAGCAGCCGCTATGCCGAGTCGACACACAAGAGGGTCTCCTCGGGCTACCCGAACCCCCGCTCCGCAAACAGCTCCTTCGACGAGCGCCGCACCGACAAGACCGTGCTGACCACCCGCGAGACCTTCGTATCCCGGACGAGGAGCCCACCCCCGCCGCAGCGCCACCAGCGAAAAGAGCAGGACAGCCGATGGATCAAGGCAGAGGGCTCCGGAGCCCAGGCGGGAAGCGCGACAGGAGACACCAGCCCCAGAGAAGCCACCACAACCACCGTGGGAGCCCGAAGCAACCCTCCTGCCACACACCACGGCGCCATTGGCGTGCCGTGTATCAATACCCCCCCTCGCCTCAGCAGCCCCGTCGACGCTCCAACCGAAACCCCTTCACGAACTGTCGCTCGAGGCCCAGGAGGCTGTCATCATTGAGGACCTCTTGTTTGTGTTGATGGGTTTTGAGGGGCAGTACATCCGCTTCGCAAAAGGGTACAACCCGTTCGAGGAACGAGATCGTCTTTCCGGCCCGCAATGGCGTATCCTGCCCGGTCTCGATCCCAGTCTACAGGACCTCACCCAGTCCATGCTGCGCATGGCCTCCCATTACATGGCGCTGGAGACGTTTGTCGACGTCCAGAGCCGCGACGAGTTTGGCTCTGTCAACCATGCGTTATGTGCATCAATACGAAAGCTCCTGCAGGAGTACCTCGTCATGGTCGCCCAGCTCGAGACGCAGTTCCTTACCGACGACTCCTTTACTCTACACGTCCTCAATGTGCACGTACTACCCACCAGCCACGTCATGTCCCAGCTCTACGCACTTGCCCACGAATTCTTAAAACGAAATGCCCTGCTGGACGACGAGACAGACGAATCTAGCGACAGCAACGATGACTTCGACCACATTCTGGAACAGCTGAGGGAAGGCGGCGAGCTGGTGCCGGGGAACATGACAGGAAAGAAGATCTGCAAGGGCGGCGTGGTGCTAGGGTTGATAACGAAGAGGCTAGAGACCATGTCAGGAGACCCGGCGGCTCGCGCCCTGCTTACCTCCCTGCTGCGGGACGCAAGCAAGCCATACATGAACATGCTGAACGAGTGGTTACACCACGGCGCCATCAACGACCCACACTCGGAATTCCTGGTCAAGGAGCAGCGGAGTATTCGTCGGGAGAGGTTAGAGCAAGACTACACCGACGAGTACTGGGAGCGGCGTTACACCATCAGAGACCATGACATCCCGCCCCAGCTAGAAGGCGTCAAGGACAAGGTTCTGCTGGCTGGCAAGTACTTGAACGTGGTCAGGGAATGCGGTGGCGTTGATGTCAGTTTGGGGGGTTATGGACGTTCCGACTTCATTCGACGATGTCCGCTTCTTGGACAACGTCAACAACGCCTATGCTCACGCCAACGAGTCGTTGATGAAGCTCCTCCTAACAGCGCATGCCCTGCCGGCACGGCTGCAATCGCTGAAGCACTATTTCTTCCTGGATCCGTCCGACTATTTCTCCTACTTCCTCGAACTCGGTGCATCTGAGCTGCGGAAGCCCGTCAAGTCGGTCAACACCGGCAAGTTGCAGTCACTTCTTGACCTTGTCCTCCGCCAACCCGGCAGCATCGTGTCGCTAGACCCCTTCAAAGAGGATGTCAAGGTTGAGATGAACGAGATCACCCTCACCAAGTCGCTCCAGCGCGTCGTCAACATCACGGGTATTGAGCAGGGCGAGACTTTACAACCCCTATCGAGCAACCAACCGCTTGAGAGTGACAAGAACGCCAACGGCTTTACCTCACTCCAACTCGACTACGCCGTGCCCTTCCCCGTTTCTCTCGTCATCAGCCGCAAGACCGTGTGGCGCTACCAGGCGCTCTTCCGCTACCTCTTGTCGCTACGCTACCTCGAGTCGCAGCTGTCAACAACGTGGCAGACGCACACGCGAGGCTTCGTGTGGTCTTACAAGTCGTCGGCGCGCAACCTCGAAATCTGGAAGCGCCGGGTCTGGACGTTGCGCGCCCGCATGTTGGTCTTTGTGCAGCAGCTGCTATACTTTTGCACCGCCGAGGTCATCGAGCCGAACTGGCTGAGTCTGATGGCGCGGCTACGCGGCAAGGATGGCGCCCAGGAGGGCTCGGCCACGGGCGTGACCCGCACCGTCGACGAGCTGATGCAAGATCATGTGGATTTCCTCGACACCTGCCTCAAGGAGTGCATGCTGACCAACAGCAAGCTATTGAGGGTACGTTCCCCGATATCCCTCCTAACCCCAACCCCCGTTTTGTCTAACCAATTCACAGATCCACTCGAAACTAATGCAAACCTGCACCGTCTTCGCCACCTACACCAACTGGCTCTCGCGCGAGCTCGAAAAGGCGGACCCGGACCTCTCCTCCACTACCCGCCCGCCCACCATGACCCCCTCCCAATGGCGGCACTTCCAAACCGTTATACGCACCCAGAAACCCCAACCCCATCCTCCACCACCAATCAACCCCAAGCTCAGCAACAAGACCCCAACTCCTCAACCACTACCCTCCCACCCCAACCACAACCACAGATCAAAGTACCATGGACGCTCGCATAGCAGAGCTCTTTGACGTCATGCGCAAGTGGGAGACCAATTTTAGCCGGCACCTGCAGATCCTGCTAGACGCGCTCAACCACTATGCCGCGACCGAGACAGTCGTCCTGTTGAGTTTGTGTGCGAGGTTGAGCACGGCGAACCAGGGGACGGAGTATGCGGGGATGAGGGGGGGAGAGGATGATGGGGTTTAATCTTTCAAGGAAAAGAAAAGGAGGAAAGCAAGGGAAGGGAGGGTTGGTGGTAGTTGGTTGATGAGGGAAGGAGAGTGGGGAAGTTGAAGGAGAGTGAAGAGGTTAAAGGAGAGAGGAAGGGAGGTTATGACACGAGATAGTGACGGGGAAGTTGTGAGAATGGGAAGTTTGCATGGGCGCGTCGGTCGGTGGTTGGTGTTCTTGCTTCCATGTCGTGTTTCTTTTGGTGTTGGAGCTCAAGTTACGGCTAGCATGGGGCAAGTTTAGTCCAGAGTAACGGTGTCATTCATCATAATCGGGCAGGATCTGGGAGGCAAAGCAGATTATTTCCATTACCCAAGAATACCAATCAATACCCCAAAACACCACGATAGTTGGTTGACGCTTGATACGTAACTTGCTGCCATTAAGTGGCTATCTTGAGTGTCATTTTTCTTAAGAACTTTCATGATAAGGACAAGAAGTGTATGAGGCGAGAATTGTTGTACAGACAAGTGTTGCGTTGACCTTGCGATCCCTCTCTTACAGCAGCATACTCGCACTGACCATATTCACCCATCATCGGTTAGCCTGTATGCATCAACTATTTCAAACACCATTTTCCATTCGATCTAGAGCTATCTAGAGCCTACATGTGAGCACAAGAGCGTACAAAACACAATGTGATGAATATCTCAGCACCTGACCATGTGCAAGTTGTCATCGAATTGATTCCTCAATTGACCGATCGATAGTCGTTCGCTTTTGTTGGCACGCGCCCCGAAGTCATGACTGCATCAAGAAAGAGGGTCCCAAAGGCATCATTCTAGGAGACTGACCATCGTCATCCACTGCCATCCACCACCACCACCACCACCACCACACCTTGCTGCATGACCACTGCCAGCATCTCGGTTCTTCTCTTCAATGAATCATCTCCATCACCATACCCATCTCCACCACCAATCCATCTCCGTCCCAACCTGCCTCCCATCCCCACCCCAATATCATATCAACGTCACAAGACGAAAAAAGCCAGAAACGAAACAGCAACGGCAAAACGAAACGCAGCAACTGAGAAAAAACATCAGACTGAGAAACGCAAAGACTCGCAACCGACCAAATGCAACAAGAGCAACTACCAGGGTATTTTGCGCCAGGGGTATATCCAGCCGTAGGGGTATTTCTCTTTTCCTCGCAACTGACGTCAAAAGAAAGAAGAAAGAAAAGACAGAGAGAAATTGAAACGACGAGATCCCGTTGTCTAAAACCTTGCAATAGCCGAACCGTGGTGAGGGAATCTAACGAAATGGCCCCCCCGCGAGAGGGCCGGGGTATCCTGAATTGATAGAATGAGACGTGGAAGGGCGTCCGCTGTCGGCAGACTGCCGGGGTTGGTGGCGCGGCGTGGCGTCGCCCGGCTGCGGGACGGCGAGCTTGTCGACGCCGTTGCCGTACGTGTGACCCGAGGACCACGGGTTGTTGTCCTCATCGGGGAGGTTGACGCCGCTGTCATTCCACGGGTTGCGGTCAGCATTGAAGCTGCGCGTCGACTCGATCGAGATAAGCGACGACTTGGAGACGTTGCTGGAGCCCTTGAAGAAATTGGCCGCGGTCTGCGAGCTGTTCTTTCTACGGTCCAGGAACGACGAGATGGACGACATGCTGCCCGGCTTGCGGAGGCAGGCAAGAATGTTGCTCCGCTCGCGGGCAATCACCTCTTCGCCGCCAAAAGAGGGCCTTGTCGGGGAGTCGGTAGAGACCGGAGCGGGCGCGTGCTGAAGCAGCTTAGAGTTGAAGAAGGGCAGCGACTCCTCGAAAGTGTCCGACTTCGGACGGGGAATGGCACCCTTGATAACAACAGGCTCCACCTGCGCTGTGGCAAACTCGGCTTGGAGGAACTCCATGGCGTCACGGAGCCCACCGGCGTTGTTGCGCGTAAAGGTCCACAGGAGAGTGACTGTGGGAGAGCCAGACTCGGTGCGCTCGTCAGGCCTCTCAAGCACAGTGACCTCGACCTCGTACTGGTTCTTGAGCTTCGGGACGATAGTCTGGACGAACTCGGGCGACTCAAGGTACTTAATGAGCGGAGAGGACCGCTCGATGACCACCTCGTGCTTGTCGGGAACCATGCCCTACAGACCGTCAGTAAATTGTGTTTGTGCTGTTTAGGGGAAATAATTACCAAGAACTCGTCAATGCACTTGGGCACAAGCCACTGGGGACCAGTCACAGTCACCTCGTCGCTGGCCTGCTCGGTGCTGGGAAAGACGACCTTGCAGTTCCAGTTTCTCTCCAGCTCCTCAATCTCGGGAAGTCTGGTGAGCAGCTGGCGGTGGTAGAGACGGTCGACGCTGACAACCTGAGAGGTGAACTCGGAGTCCTGGCGGGCGGGTTAGCCACCGAGTAAGGAAGAGAAGCAGGATATTCTTACCACCCGATCGACCATCTCCAAAATCTCGCTCTTAACAAGTTCAAGATTCTGGGCATTGCGGGCCGGTGTGCGGCAAATCACGTTGTCCACGCGGCTGTCATCGTCCTCACGGCCCATACCACCTTCTTCATGTTAGCAAAAGCATAGTGTCAGGAGTAAACATAGAGACATACCACGATCCATGGCATTGGAGAACTTGACGAAGACGGAGTGCTTCTTCATGATGCGCTGGATGTGCTGGCCGCCAATGCCAATGATGCGCTTGTGGTACTGGTCAGGCACATGGAACGAGATGGAGGCCGGCATTTCCTGCTCAACCATATCCAGGCCCTGTCTCAAAGAGTCGAAGTTCTGAGCGATAACCTCAATGTAGAAGTTGTACTCGCCAAAGTTGTCGAACAGAATCTGGACATTGCTCGAGCTCATGATCTTGTTGATCTTGCCATTTTTCTTGCCGCTGACAAACTCCTTATGCTCGTTTGCGAGCTCGATCCTGACACGGATCTGGTAAGCCGACAGAACAGCGAACTTGATCTGGGCAATGACAGCCAGGGCTTCCTTGACAGCCTCGTCAGAGCCCATGATGGTGAACGACTGGCGATCGAAAGAGACGTCGGCATCCGAGTTGGCGCAGATATCACCGAGCATCGCGCGGATATCCTGATTGTTAGGCTGGCGGGTATCCGGGTGCAGGAGTATCCAGGAGGCCGTGTAAAACTGCCCAACCTTTACTTGGAGTTAGATGCTAGGTCTGTTGTAACGAACTTTGAAAGGGTCTTACTAGAAGCATTAGCTCGCGGAGAGAGCGCTCCACATGGAGGTTCTCAACCGCCTGGACGCGAACCAGGCTGTTCCGGGAGCCAAGCGGCGGGAACATGATGAAAGCACCATTGGCCTCGCAGATCTTCCGAACCTTGTCCATTCTGCTCAGCAGAATGCTATCAATCTTGGCCGGCGGGATTGTAACATCCTTGGTGAAGAGTCTGATGCGAGTCAGAAGCTCATGAATGCGGAACTTGGCCTGCTCAATGGCCTGGGGCGTGTCACCCGTGATCAAAACTTTGGATGGGTCCCGACGCTGGGCATTAGGCGGGCAGTATCGGTAGCAGTTCGAAAACGGCGGAGGGAAGTAGATGGCCGTGTTGGTCACCGACTCGATGAGCTTGATGTTCTTGCGGTTCCGGCCACACAAGAGCTGGTGCATTGAAGGCTCAAAAGTCGTAGCATCGACGATTCTCCCGAGCTGGATGGAGGTCAGCACAAAAAGTGGTTTCTCTCCCCGCGGCAGGAAAGCAAGCGTACAAGCTGGTCAATGTGGATGAGCACGCGCGTCTTGGCGTGCTCCGAGGACAAGTAGTCGCCGTAGATAACCACTCTCCAACGCTGATCCCTAGGCAACTCTACGTCGCCGTTCAGGCCACCCACGAGCGGGGTAAGCTTGGGGCCAAGCAGGAAGATGTCGACACCGCAAAACGCCGAGGTCTCGTCCAGGAACTCTGTCACCGACTTCTTCAGGACGCCCTCGGAGAGGTTTGCAACCAAATGGCCATCCACGACAACGGTCGTGGAGCGCTGTTTCAGACGTAATTTTTAGCAAGAGGCGGGTAGAACAAGAGAGACAGAGTGAACCCACCAATGAGAGAGGTGTGTGGTTCAAAATGGTGTCCCTGGTCTGGTAAACGACTTCGGGGGCGCCAGACAGGCACACAGTGGTGACCTGGCCGCGGACATGCTTGGGGGTGGTTGAGATGACGTGAGCCTCGATGGGCATGGGGTTCGCGGTGATGTCCCGGCAGAGCTGACGCAATTGGGCCAGGTTCATGGCATGCACGGGCAGATCGTGGACGGGGACATTGTCGGGGGCCTCCTCGGGATGGGTCCAGCGGAGGACAGCGTCGGTGGTGGCATGGAGGATGTCCTCGGTGTTGGGGCCGGCAAGATCGGAGGCGAAGGGGACATTGAACGAGTAATGGATCGGGCCATCGGCGACGGGCGGTGGAGGTATCGGCGGCGGGCCCTGGCCGGGACGAGGATTCATGGCCTGCTGCATGCCAGCCATGTTCGTGCGCGACATGCCAAAGTTGGGCAGGACTCATCCGCTCGGGCCAGTGACGCATGTTTGCGAGTTTATTCATGGTGAAGTTGGATCGGAGGAGCGGCCAAACGTCGAGATGGAGAGCAAGGACGGTCGTGGGTTCGAAGAGGAAAACGGGGTTTGTGGGGACGGGTGGTGGTTATGTCAGAGTACGGGTAGGCAGTCGAGGTAGTCTGCGGAGGGAGTGTCGGGGTGCGGGCGACGAGGCAATTGGGGCTAAAGGAAGGACTGAAGGAGACGGCGGGAATGGACGTCAGGCTGCGTGCCCTGGGGAAAATCGGGGTATCCGGGTATCCTGCAGAAAAACAACTTGAAGACGAAAAAGGGTATCTCAGAGGGGGGCAAAGGGGGTAGGGTAATCGGAAAGGAAAATAGAGAGAAGAAGCTGTCGTGTGCTCGTGTCCTTCCAGCGATCTCCGGTTGGGGGTGGAGGGGGAAGCAGGTGGAGGAGCGAAAGATGGTGACTTTGAGGGATTGGTGGATGGAAGCTGATGGACTGAGGCCGTGGGCAGGGTGGACCCACTCTGAGCGTGCACGAGCCAGCCACAGGCCACAGACGGGAGCAGCCCACTGGTCCGTGCGTGCTGGCCGGGGTCATTGCTTAGCGTCCTTGGAAGGACCACACCACGTTGGGCGTGACACCATGCGCAGCTGCCAACCATTGGAACCGCCAATCCACTGTCCTCAGCTCGACGGCAAGAACCGTAGCTGTGGTTGAAAATTCTCCTCGTTGCGTGTTGCTGTGGGGTTTTCACGCGATCTCAAAAGCTCCGATTCGGCAGTCGTCTTAGAGTTTGTCAAGCGAGCCGCGGGACCCGGACTGCTGGCTGCGGGTTGCTGGCTGATGATGAGGGAGGATGAACTGTTGAAGGACCCGTGGCTGGCTGTTTACTGTTGCAATCCTGCGTGAACCCTTTTTCACTACACGACCCTGCGGATGCATTCCTCTCTAGGGCACACAGTTTCTATCTTATCTTGAAGCATTCCTTGCAGTTCAGCTTCTGTCATGCTCTGTTTCCCACGGTGTCCGAGGACAAATTCAAACGTACATTTCTACATTGAGAAACCAGACTGGCACTGACACAGCTGATCACCCAACTCCTCCCGAGTTTTAAGGATTTCGTCCTTATCGAATCTCCTTTACCTACCCAGAGTGCTGGCATCGGGAGCAAAGTAACAACTCTCGCACCCCTGGCCATCGAAAGCTTGGACTGCCGCAACTCTCAGGTCTGGAAGTGAGCTGCTGGTGGAGCCACTCTGCCGTGCTGTGACGTTGTGTTCCTCCTGCTGCAGCACAAGGTCAAACATTCTGTTTTCTGTCTCAAAGATCTCGGCACTTCAAATAATGTTTCTCGAAACCATTGGCTACTGTTCACAATTTACATAGTAAAGACAGGCTCATATCTAAAGAATTACAGAGAACAATGGAAAGCACAGAGCATCATCAGCGGTGTATCGCCAAGCAGTGGTGGGGGCCTTTGCTTCGAGCCCCACAGCGTGTCAGCGTCGGGTGAGCTGGCTGGGCAGTCAGTCACCAGGGCGGGTTGGAAGTTGCCCCTTCGAGCTGATCAAATTCAAGAAGAGGAATCCATGTGTCTCTCACCTCCATCCCCATTTCAACCGTTACGACTAAGGAACGGATTGGCGATCTTGAATAGATCTACAGAGGTAATTTATACACGGGTTGAACAGCATCCCGATCTCCGTCTGCACCACCAAGCCAGCCGATCAATCCATCCCTCCCACCACACTCTCCCGATTATGTAACCCATCCACCTAGCCCAAGAAACCACCTCCCTCCTCCAATTCGCAAGTGGACGAACACACGAATCACAATTCCCCCCACCCCCCTCTATTTTGTTTCATTACAGATTGTGGCAGTGCCCGTTCTCGTCCACCACTCTCACTTCCTTGGCTCGGGGCTCTCACAAATCACAGGCCTGCGGCTCACTTCCCCTTTCTGGAACACCGCCGTTGAGAAAGCCGATCCCGGTGTGTGTTGATCCAGGCATGCGCAGCTGAGACACACAATAGTTGCATTCCCCGAAACGGGGAAAGGCCCGGAAGTGAGAGGGGGGACTGAGGTGGGTTTGAGGGATGGGCTTGGCTGAAGATCATTCTTGTGGGATCGAGAGAGCATTAGTGGATGCTGGCTGCGGGATCGACCCGTGCAAAAGGTCGATTGCAATGGGGCAGAAGAAGTCAGGGGAGGTTGGAGAGCTTACTTCCTCGTTGTCAAGAACATCCACAAACACTGTTTGAAGAATAGAATACCTTGGGAAATTAATCCCCACACAGTTCTGTGTGTCTATCTAAACAACCCTCCGTATGCATGCACATGCCATGTTCGAGGCGATGCTGATCCTTCTTTACCAAGTACCAAACCCCTTGATGCGTTCTTCTCTGACGATGTAGTCAAAACACCCTCCTTCCAACCAACCATATGTCCATGTCCTAACAATAACACAAGAAACAGAGGTAGCCATACACCACTCGGCTGTAAAAAAAGCCAAGTCCTCCAGTACACTTAACTCCCAACCCATCCCTCAGTTAATCTTCTAGGCTTCACCCTCAGCGATACTCCCCCCTCATCTGTCCCTGGCCCTGTCCGTGCTCCAAATAAGCCACCTCCCCATCCTCCATTCCCTGCTGTTGCTGCGGCGGCATACGCCCATAATACCTCTCCACCGGCTGAGCAGGCGCATATTCCCTACGCACAACCTGGGCCGCATCGCCCCCACTAGTTCCGGGCACAACGCTGTACGCCCTGGTCACCGCCGGAAGCGGCATTGTCTCCTCCCGGCCCCCATAACCACATCCTGATATCTAGCACCAGTAACGGGTGTATACTCCACCCTTGCATACTCCCTCACCCCACCAGGCATCTCATACCCTTCCCCCACAGGCCTCACACTCGCCGATCTCATCGGCGGCGGGTAGTCTCCCCTGATGGCCACGGGGATCGGCTCGTCCACCGCTAGCCGGCGCTCATACCCCGCCGGCACAGGCATCTCATACCGCTCCGCTGCCGCGGGGCGCGCGCTCGCCGCGCGGTAGTATTCTTGCGCAGGCACCACCCTCTCGTAGACCGACCTGGGGGCGGCGTCGTAGCGAGGCTGCGCCTCCATCGGGCGGACGCTTGCTGAACGGGGCAAGTACTCGCGAGGCGGATCGGCGCGGGCGTACTCGGCCGGAGGGGGCGGGCCCATGGTGCTAGTCGGAGGAGCAGTCTCGCGATAGGCATACTCTGGCTGGGTGACGACGCGCCGTGCGGTTGTTGATGTTGCTGCGTACGCGGGCGAGGTTGGGCGGTAGAGGGCCGCTTCGTCGTCGAGGAGTTCGGGACGGCGAGATATGCCGGCGGGTGGGAGGACGCGCTCATAGGGACCTCTGAAGTCGGAGACAACTTCCTCGCGGACGACGGTTGCGGAGCGGACCGGCTCGAGGTATTCGCGGCCGTAGGCGTCGACAATGATGCGCCGGGGCGCAGCGCGAGGAGGAGGCATTGCGGCTGGCGGGCGTTCGTACATGACCGGGGATTGTGAGCGTTCGGGGTAGCCTGTTGGGCGAATGCTCATCCTCGAGGCCGAACGGCCGTCGCTGTAGACAGGTGCAACGTCGTCGTAGGGGCCGTGGACGATACGGGACGCCGGGCGCACGGTACGAATATACTGGGCTGACTCGGGTCCGGCTGTGTAGCCGCCTTGAGGCGGCGCCCTGTGATCATCGTAGTACACTCGCTCATACCTCGGAGATGTGACGAGGATGGGCTCTTCACCAAGACGAGCGCGATATTCATCGGCTCGCTCGTATCCCACGACACGCTCTTGCCTGACAACCCTCGGCTGGTAGTGCTCCTGGTAACCTCCCTCGACTGGAGGCGGCTGCTCAAACCTGGGCTCATCATCCTGTATCTCTACAGGCTGCTGCTGCGAGTGCCGCTGGCGCTTGCTCGGGCGCCCGTACTGGGGAGTCAGGGGGGAAGGCGAGCGGGGCTCTGGCTTGATGTAAGGCGAGGCCGCAGCTTCGGCCGCGAGCCGCTCAGCCTTTCTCTTTTTCTTCTTGCTTTTCTTTTTCTCTCCTTTGCTGCCACCGTGCAGAGAGCTTTCTGGGCTTGAGCCATTGGAGGGCTGCTTCCTAAGCGCGGCCACCTGAGCCGGGGGCGCCTGAGTGCCACCGCCCAACCTGGCCTCTCTTGCAATGGTTGAGGGGAAGACATGGGTTGGTTGAGGGGCAAGCGGGGAGAGGTCGTGGGCACGAATGACAGCCGGTTCGCGAGAAGCTTGGTCAAGGAACCGCTGGTCTGCGCGGTCGAGCTCGTGTCCCACTCTCCCCGACTGATCCTGCTGCAACACTCCGCCAGCACTCGGCACCTGAGGCTGGTATACGCTTGTGGAACTACTGGTGCTGAAAGACAGGCCGGGTGCTGTCGCTCTCGCTGCCTGGGGTGCTTGGATCGGCGCAGGCGGGGGGGGGACCGAAGGACGCGGCTCGAAATCAAGCTCCGGCTCGTAGGGAGAGCCATCTCGCATTTCCTCGTCTTCGGACCCAGGCAGTCGGGAGACCATGTTGGATTCTGGGGTGTCGTGTCGGCTCGAGTAAAACGTGGTGTTATCGTCCACCGATTCCGCCGACACTGAGGCGTTAGCAGCTGTGTCATCAGTAGATTGGGCAGGAGGCGTCGCAAGGACTAGAGACATGGCCTTCGCCAGAATGTCGCCGACGTCAAGTTCAGCCAGCTGCTCCGAGGCCTTGCTGTGAGCCCGGCGTTGCTCAAACTGGTCCTTGAGACTGCGTTCCAAGCGCTGCCGCTGCAGCTGGATCTCGGCCTTAATCAGGCCGTCCGACTTTTCCAGAAGAACAGGATTGATCTCGGGCTTCCCGGGCGCGAGCGGACCCGCGCGGGAGGAAGCGCTCGAGGCCGCCTCGAGCCCTGGAACCTTCGACGCCATGTTTACCTGGTTCCGATGCTGGTTTGCCTGCTGAGACTGGAAACGATCAATTACTGGGCGACCGCTGCCTGCAGACTTTTTTCCGGCAGTCGATTTTGAAGGTGCTGGCACTGCAGACTTGGCCGAGACGGAAGCGGGATGTAGGTTCTGTGTCTGGGTGACTCTGGCGGGAAGGTGGGCTGGCTTGATGCGAGGATGTGCGCCATTCAGGATTTCGTCACGAAACCGCAGCAGCTTCTCGTACTCCTGGACTTCACGGATCTCCTCAGCTGTGGGTGGTGCCAGCACCAACCCTCTGCTCTCCGCCGCCACTCCAACCACAGGTGCTCTAGCCATGATGACGATGTGCTTCGTGCGAAGCCAGCGCGCGTCTCTGAATTGTCTCAGCTTGTTCAGCAGGCCACCAGGCACAGCGATGGCAAAGAAGAGGCTGGCAGTATACAAGGCAGCAAATACAAAGTCCAAAGTTGGCGGTGGTATTGATGCCGTGCGTGATCCTCTTCTGCGAGGAGGCGGCTGAGAAATGCGTGATGGGGAAAAGAGAATTGGATGCAGTGGATGAATTGGACGATGCCCTGCAACTCTCGTTTTCAAGGTGCAGGGATGCGAACCGCAAGGGCCAAGTGCGCCAAGTCTCGAGGTGGCTTCACTCAAAGCTCCAGCTCACGGCAGGTGGGTCCGGCCACGAGCCAACAGTTCCTTGTTTGTCAGCGTCGGCCTGAGTCAACTTGGAAGTGTTAGACTCACATTTCAGGGCCCTATTGCAAGAACAGTTGTCAAAAGACCTGATGAGAGGACAAGAAGTGGTCACACCGTAGACATATAAGGTATCAAGGGCTCAACCAGTGCTGTGCGATCAACATTTCACCATTCCCTTCTTGTCCAGAAAATCTTTAGACTCAACTTCAACAAAAGAAGTCAAAACACAACTCAGACTGTCTCTTCTTGTTTCTCTATCAACTGCCCTCTTACTTCGCCAAACAAGAATCTTAAACACAACGACCAGGTCTTCAGTCTTTAACTACATACCAACGCCAGAACCTCCAAAAAAAAATGGAGCCAGGTCAAGCCAACACGAACGGGGCAACAGCCCCCAAACAAGTCTTTTTCTTGTGAGTGAGCCGCCAAGAAGACATGATAGATGGGAATCTAACTCGGCAACAGTGACATTGACAACTGCTTGTATCCAAAAAGTGAGTTGACCTGATACGCAGAAACTCGGAAGCCGACTTGGAGAGTTTCGTGACTAACAGCCACCAGGCGCCAAGGTCCACGACCTGATGGCGGACCTCATCGACCGATACTTCGCCACACACCTGTCGCTCCCATGGGAAGACGCTGTGCGGCTTCACAAAGAATACTACCAGAACTATGGTCTGGCCATCGAAGGTCTCGTCCGGCATCACCAGATCGATCCCCTGGACTACAACGCAAAGGTCGACGACGCCCTGCCCCTCGACGGCGTCATCAAGCCGCGGCCCGACCTCAAGAAGCTGCTCGCCGACATTGACAGGAGCAAAGTCAAGCTGTGGCTTTTTACGAATGCCTATGTCAACCACGCCAAGCGGGTGGTGAAGCTGCTTCAGGTGGAGGAGTTCTTCGAGGGCATCACCTTCTGCGATTATGCCGCAACGCCCCTGGCATGCAAGCCGCACCCAGATATGTACCAGAAGGCGATGCGGGAAGCGGGGGTCGAGAAGTACGAAGACTGCTTCTTTGTTGGTGAGTGCGCTCCTTCTACATCTCAACCGCGAGCTGCAACTGACACATTGCTAGACGACTCGTACCAAAACTGCAAAAAAGCGCAGGAACTGGGGTGGACAGTGGCTCACCTTGTCGAGGACGACGTCAAGCCGCCAAGGACACCGGCGTGCAAGTTCCAGGTACGGCACTTGGACGAGCTGCGGGCCGCGTTCCCACAGTTCTTCAAGCCGGAAAGCTCAGGGACAGACTGACGGGTGAGGGGACGACGCACAATTGCTGGTAAACCAAATGAAAAAGAAAAAGAAAATCGCCCTAGATAGACTTGGCTGTCAAAACAGCTCTCATGATGCATGATAAATAGAAGCGATGTGTTGATCCCAAATAACCATATCCTGTTGCGCAATCAACCCATGCCAGAGCCGTAACCCATACTCCCTCAACTCCTGACCCATCCCAAAGAACCAAGCAAAACCACGCCGCACTCTTCCCCACGCTTTTCACAAAAGAAAAATCAAGGCCTCCCAATCCCCCTCAACAACGCATCCAACTGCCCCAGCACCTCATCCCGCTCCTTACTCGCCTCCAGCCTGTGCGCCTCAGCGACCGCAATCTCCTCCTCCAGCCCGCGTATCATGTCGACCTGCTCGCGCTCGCTGTTATCCAAGCCGGGCAGCTCCGAGATAAGGTATTCGATCAGCTGGGCCTGATCGACGAGGTCTTTTGCAATTTCGCGCTGGCCGTCGGCAAAGGTTTTTGGGTCGAAGCTGTCGACTGGTTGGAGGGGCGGGGGTTAGTGAGGTGTTGTAGGAGAACGGCGGGATGGAGGTGGTGGAAGTACCTTCTTTGGGCTGGTCCTTTAGGTCGGGAATCTTGTCATCTGGACCGAAGGTTTCGAGGTCATGGTGCCGCTCGACGTAGTAGAAACCTGCTATGAACATGGTGCAGAGCTGTGTGTGGGAGGTTAGCTGTGGTGTGTGAGGAGGGGTGGGGGTGTGGGAGTGCGCACCAGGTCCATAGCCTCCTGGAGCTGTGTGAGAATATCTCCCATGTTGGCGACCTGGTAGCAGTTGTTTCGCTACGTAAAAATGGAAAAATTGTTTGAGGACAAAGGTGGTGATTGTCGCGATGCTGATGTCGGCGCAAGACAGTTGCAGATGGTTGTTGAATAGGGTGCGATAAGATAAGGACCTGCTCCCAGAACCACACTAAAGTGACTGTGCCAGGCTCCGATCCAGCAGACAATTTCTCATCAATCTAGTCCTATATCGCCTGGATATCACAGTGTAATTAAGCAGCATTAACCATGTCTTTTTGATATCTTTCTCGGCAGGCAAATCCCGATTTCTCAAATCCAAGACAATCATCCCGCGGCCAAATCCTTCCAGCGCGACCCTCGACCCTCCTCGAAAATGCGTACCTCTCTCTTTCGCCGATTTCTCCAACCCGGACGACCACCAGCCTTCTCCCTACGCCCCTTTTCCGCATCCGCCACATCCCACTCCATCCCCGAACCCCCCTCCCAATCCCACCAGCAGCAACACCCAGAACAACAACAGCCACAACCACCACCACAAGATGCCACCCCTTCCCAACCCCGACCTCAAATCCAAGTCCAAACCAACCCTAATCTACCCCTCCGCGCCCTCGCCGCACCACACCTGCCTACCCACCTTCCTCGCCTACGCCGCGCGCACCAACCTCGATCCGGCCTCGACCGTCTACGTCGGCACGCACTATGAGTACACGACCAGCCTTTCGCTGGCGCGCTACGGCCTCGACCTGCGGCGTGTTGGTGGCTCCTCCGATTTTGGAATCGACCTGCTCGGGACGTGGTCTCTGCCCTCAACAACAGAAACAGTCAGAGCCAAAGGTTCGAAAAAGACGATGCGAGAACGGCCAGCGACGAAAGGGATCCGGGAGGCGCTGGCACGGAGCCGGTGGCCGATGGGGTTTGTGGCGTGCTCGCGAGGGGGAAGGTTGAGCAGTTTCTTTGGAATCAAAGGGCGGAGGCTGAGGGGTTGGAGGGGTTGGGGGTGGGGATGAAGTATGTTGTGGATGCGGAAGGGAAGGAGGACGGGAGGGAGTTGGTGTTGACGTGGAAGGGGAGGAATTTGGCGTTTGGAGGTAAGGGGAAGACGGCGGGATGAGAGAAGCGGGAGGTATCCTAGTGGATAATGGATGTACAGCAAGAGTAAGTTGAAGCAGGGAGAACTTGAGGTTGGCAGCTGACAATGCCAGCAAGACTTTGGGCCGCTCCTGACGTCGAAATCGGGAGCATCCATTCGCTCAACCCGATCACTCTCCCGGCTTATCCAGCAGTTGGGGAAAAGTGCCAGAATTTCTACACCAGAGGACACCCGTGGAAAAGAAAGTTCCCGCCGTCAACAAGCGTTGACCCCTCAAGGTATATAACATCTATACCATGAATATGACAACAAAACGCGATTCAAAGCCGCTGGCCCAACTGCCCAAAATAGCAGGATAAGTATCCAAATATCACCATCAGATATCCAAGGCCGCACCCAACCCAATGCAATCTCCTCAGTCATCCCACATGGCCTGCCTCGCCTTGGCAACCTCCTCCTCTCTCTTCTTCTCCTTCTCTTTCTCCTCCTCTCGCCGCTTACGCTCCTTCTCGCGCATCGCCTTGTCATATGCCCGCTGCTCCTCGTTCGGCCGCATCGCCTTTATGCCCAGCGCGCCGGCGAGCATGCGGCGGACGACGGCGTCTGTCTTCTCAGGCCGCTTGGACGGCCCGCCGCCTGGCGAGGACGAGCCACCTGCGCCACCGTCAAATGGGGGAATGGTGAATCCTGGTCCGGGGAGTGCGGACGGTGAGAAGGGCTGCTTGGTGCTGGCTACTGGGGACATGGGCGTTGGTGGCGGGGCGGAAGTGCCTGCGTTGGCTGTGGTTGCGATGGGGGTGGCGTCGGAGGGGGAGGCATTGTCGTCGTCGTCATCGTCGTCGACCTCGTCTTCCCAGCTGTCTGCGATGGGGCTGCTGTTTTTCTTGATGGGTTTGGAGCGTGATGTCTCAAGTTCACTAGTTTTAAGAGACAGTTTGGTGAGATTGGAGGTGAGATCGTCTTTGGTGTTGGGAGCCATGGTTGATGGTGTTGATGGTGTTGATGATGGTGTTGATGATGGTGTTGATGATGGTGTTGATGATGGTGTTGATGATGGTGTTGATGATGGTGTTGATGATGGTGTTGATGATGGGCGGTGAAAAATGCAGCCCGTTTCAAAGCCAAAAGTTGTGGAATGGTGAAAAGGTCAACGAATGGTTCAGCACGTTCCATCGCCGAAAACCGCCATCCTGGGCTCCAGCGCATTATTCAGACATCATCGCCATGGATCCCGGCCTTCCCAGCCTGTATTATTTTGGGCCCTGCTTAGTTTCTGGGTCTGGTTACGGCCCGTTGACTCCCCTCCCACCGACGTGTCGCGAGCTTACCAAGCTTGGATTCCTGGATCGCGAACCCGCAAATCCTGACGTCAAACCCCCCGGGAGCTCTCATTCTCACTGCCCACAATGCTGCCCCGGCAACGTGTCCTCCGGTTACCAACGCCGACGAGCCCCCTTCTCTCGACAACAACACGAAGGCTGAGTGCCTGCTCCGTGCCAGCATCACTACGACAGAGGCGACATGTTGCGCCGCAGTTCCAGAGCTCCTTGAGGAGCGGGCGGCCATCATCAAATTCGTTTTTCTCAACATATCCGGCGTTGGGGAAAAGGAGAGAGGGGTTCTTTGACGCCATCGAGCCCCTGTCTGAGGAAGAGAAGAAGGCGAATCTGGAGAATGCCGAGGCTGAGGAGAAGGAGGTCGCAAAGTCCAAGTCTTCGAGCTCTGATGCGCCGTCCAACGGCAATGGCCGGGGCGCACCAGAATCGCCGGACAACAAGGGCAGTGCGGCTGGTGGTGTCTCCGGCTCGTCCGGGGACGACTCGGGATCCGGCAGTGGCAAGCGCGGGCGGAAGGGAGATAAGGCGCTCGCGAAGCCCGTCGTTCCGGAGATCTACCCCCAGGTTCTGGCGATACCCATCGCTAAGAGGCCGCTGTTCCCGGGGTTCTACAAAGCGATTACCATCAAGGATCCCAATGTCGCCGCCGCAATTACAGAGATGTTTAAGCGGGGCCAGCCTTATGTCGGCGCGTTCCTGTTCAAGGACGAGAACGCCGACGACGATGTCATCCGCAACCCCGACGATGTCTACGATGTTGGTGTCTTTGCCCAGGTTACCAGCGCATTCCCAATGAACTCGCAAGGTGGCGAGAGCGGCGGCCTGACAGCGATCCTGTATCCCCACCGCCGAATCCGCCTGTCTTCCTTGATCCCTCCGGGAGCCGCCGACGCCTCGAAGCCCACTCCTACCGCCGATCCAGCATCCGAATCAACCCCCGAATCAACCCCCGAATCGACCCCTGAATCGATTCCTAAATCGCAAGAGGAAACCGAGCAAAAGGGAGATGTGGTTGCGAGCTTCGAAGAGAGTGCGGTGGAGCAGAAGCCCGAGCCCAAGAAGCCGTACGAGGTGACATCCTTCTTGAAGAAGTACCCCGTCAGCATCGCCAACGTCGATAATCTTACTGAGGAGCCCTACGACCCCAAGAGCCAGGTGGTCCGCGCTGTTACCAACGAGATTGTGAACGTCTTCAAGGAAGTTGCCAGCATGAACAGCCTGTTCCGGGACCAGATCTCGACCTTCTCCATCAGTCAGTCCGCCGGCAATGTCATGGCTGAGCCTGCCAAGCTTGCCGACTTTGCTGCCGCCGTTTCTGCTGGCGACCCTGCTGAGCTTCAGGAGGTTTTGGAGAGCTTAAACGTTGAGGACAGAATGCAGCAAGATCACAAAGCGGCAGCGCGAGTACTGGTTGATGGAGCAGATGAAGGGTATCCGCCGTGAACTTGGTATCGAGTCGGATGGCAAGGACAAGCTGGTTGAGAAGTTCAAGGAGAAAGCCGACAAGCTGGCGATGCCGGAGGCGGTACGCAAGGTGTTCGACGAGGAGCTCAACAAGCTGGCGCATCTGGAACCGGCCGCGTCCGAGTTTAACGTGACCCGCAACTACCTGGACTGGCTCACCCAGATCCCCTGGGGGCTGCGGAGCGCCGAGAACTTTGACATCCAGAACGCGATGAAAGTTCTCGACGAGGACCACTATGGTCTCAAGGACGTCAAGGATCGCATTCTGGAGTTCATCGCCGTTGGTAAGCTCCGCGGAACTGTCGAGGGCAAAATTCTCTGCTTCGTTGGTCCTCCTGGTGTGGGCAAGACAAGCATTGGCAAGTCTATTGCTCGTGCGCTCAACCGCCAGTACTACCGGTTCAGTGTTGGTGGTCTCACCGATGTTGCCGAAATCAAGGGCCACAGAAGGACATACGTCGGTGCGCTCCCCGGTCGCGTTATCCAGGCCTTGAAGAAGTGCAAGACCGAAAACCCTCTGATCCTTATCGATGAGATTGACAAGATCGGGCGCGGCTACCAGGGCGATCCCTCTTCTGCGCTGCTTGAGCTTCTCGATCCTGAGCAGAACAGCTCGTTCCTTGACCACTACATGGACGTGCCTGTTGACCTATCCAGGGTCCTGTTTGTTTGCACGGCAAACATGACCGACACCATTCCCCGGCCGCTGCTCGACCGCATGGAGGTCATCAGGCTTTCTGGCTACGTCTCGGATGAGAAGATGGCCATTGCCGAAAGGTATCTTGCGCCTCAGGCACAGGAGCTGGCTGGTCTCAAACAAGTCGACGTCGAGCTCACCAAGCCCGCGATTGAGGAGCTCATCAAGTCTTATTGCCGTGAGGCTGGTGTCCGTAACCTCAAGAAGCAGATTGAGAAGGGTCACCATCGACAAGGACAACCTCAAGGACTATGTCGGGCCCCCAGTCTTCACTTCCGACAGGCTCTACGACGTCACCCCGCCGGGTGTCACCATGGGTTTGGCCTGGACCCAGCTAGGCGGCGCCGCCATGTACGTCGAGGCCATCGTGCAGGCGGCTCTCAGGTCCTCCAGCCGACCATCCCTCGAGATCACGGGCAACCTCAAGACGGTCATGAAGGAGTCATCCACCATCGCCTACTCCTTCGCCAAGTCGCTCATGGCACGGCAGTTCCCGGATAACCACTTCCTCGAGAAAGCCAAGATCCACGTGCACGTGCCCGAGGGTGCCGTGCAGAAGGACGGCCCGTCGGCGGGCGTCACCATGGCGACGTCGCTGCTGTCGCTCGCGCTCGACACCCCCGTCGACCCTGCCGTCGCCATGACCGGCGAGCTGACCCTCACCGGCAAGGTGCTCCGCATCGGTGGGCTGCGGGAGAAGACGGTGGCGGCGCGCCGCGCGGGCTGCAAGATGATCATCTTCCCCAAGGATAACATCTCGGACTGGCTGGAGCTTCCTGAGGTATGCATTCTCCCCAGTCACATCAATCATGCTATTACCGTGGAAACGTGCTAACAGACACCGCAAATAGAACATCAAGGAGGGCATCGAGGGCAAGCCCGCCAGCTGGTACTCGGAGGTGTTTGACCTGATCTTCCCCAACCTGGACCGGGAGCAGGCCAACAAGTGCCGAATTTGCGAGAACAAGAAGGGTAAGGAGGAGAAGTCGGATGAGGACAACAGCGACTAAGCGGTTGCTCCTTGTTGGGATTGGTGAAGAAAACAACAGCCCTCAAATTTTATGCAGGTGGTTGTTCGGATGGGGGTATTCCCGAGGGTGCGATGACGTCTGTCCATCCATGACCAACAGTGCTGGTCGAGGTGCGGAAGGGGGAGAAAGGTTCATAAGAGGGAAAGAGTGTGTAAGAATTTGAGAAAGACAGGCGACGCATTACCATGGCGTTTACAAGGCAGGGCGGGGAAGCAAACTCAGACCAAACCAAAGGACGATCGCGGTTGAGACTTTGGGTTCTGCAACTGTGAAGTTATAGAAAGAAACGAAGGATGGCAGGCGGGTGGGCCTTTGACATCCAGACACAACACACACATCCTCACTCTTCTTAATTGCTGTATGGTACGGTGCTTGCTTGCTTGTTGGGGAGATGTTGTTTTTTGACAGGTTGTGAATGAATGTATGAGTAGTGCGTGGGTTTCTGAATGTTGTCCGGGTTGTAACCCACAGTGTGAGAAGAGAGAGTACGAGGGAATGGCGTGGTGAATCAACGGCGAAGCAGCTTCCGGTCCTCCCCTTCCAGTTGATGGATTCCCGGGTATTGAGTGGGCATGTATTTTATCTCCCTGTAGATTGACTTCCAAGGTTCTGACCCCTGTTGCTCGGAAGGTATTTGCTCTTCACAGAGGCTGGAGTGCCTCATGGGGGTGAGGTCATACACCCCACGAAACACACACCACGCTCTACACGGCGAGATATTGTGGGGTTGTGTGGAACATGAACGTTTTTCTTCCACTGCATCTTGTTGTGTTGTGTTATGTTGGTCAGCGAGTCTAGTTCACTTCCGAGTCCGCAGGGAGTTGTCGTCACAGGGCAATCCTGGGCCAAACAACAACCTCCAACAAGACAAAGCAATAAAGTTGATTGAATAAATCGGGATCTTGTCAAGCTCGATCTGACATGCATGGATGCATTGGACGCGGGCAGTCTGCTGCAGGCAGCCTTGTTTTCTGACGTCCTTGACGTGCTATATGTCTTGGCTGGTTCCGGAAATTGGTGTTTTGGGGTGTGTGCGCTGAGGTCGTGCTTGGGCAGCAATGCGGCCGGGCGGTTGGTTCTGGTTGCTGTGGTGCTTAGTTGAGCGACAGCGACCCCCAATCCAATGACAGGGCTGTCTACCTTATCTGGGTGGTCAGCCATACCCCGTGAAAAAGGCAGCAATGAGTGGATGGTTGGCCGCTGCAGCCGACGCAGGCTTTCCTTCTTGAGATTAGGTAGGTATATGTGAGTGAAAAGAGGCAGAGAAGTCAGACGACCGGCTGTGTGTGTGATGTGTGCATGGGTGTGTGCTGCATGGACGGTTACCATGGCTCTGGGAGGCTAAGGGACGAGGTTGGGACGAATAAGTGGTTGGTGGGTACGTAATGGGAGGGTCGCTGTGTTCTGTGTTGGGGCTGTTCTCACTTCAACTACCGTACAGAGTAGCCCTCAAGGAAGGCGGACAAGAGTCGGTGGTTGCCGGCACCCCCGAGGTCTGGTCAAACCACGACTCGGATCCGTGGTTGGCCTGAGTGACTTGAGGTCAGGCTGGCGGTTGGGCAGAAGACGAGGACGAGAGCGATGGCTGGAATCAGCCGTTTATTGGCTCGGAGGCAGCAAGGTCAGGCAGGAACACTTTCAGGTCAGAACCCAGAACCATGTTCCCTAAATGCAGCGCCCGGCAGTTGAGACATGTTCCGCGCTCGGGGGATGCGGCTCGGCCTCTGTTCGACGGTGATCGACATTGATATCCGGCCCCAAGGCACGGGCATCATCCGCCTGCGGGTTACCGGGTCTTGGACTTGGGGAGAGAGGCTCCAGGTTGTGAAGTGCGTAAGATACCGTACCTGTAAATTACGTACACTTTGCCCTGGACAGCTGCCGCTTCCAAGGCAGGGCCACCAGGGAAATCCCGCAACAGGCCACGCCGAAAAGTCTCGAAAGATATGAGAAGGCCATCAGGCCAAAACACCATCATGACTCTCAGCCAGTCGCTGAGGATCGCGGAAGGGGGTCTCGCAGTCTGGCCCAGGACTGCTCGTCAGCCTGGACATGGCTGAATCTGCAGGGCGAGTCTTCCTCCCATCGCGCGGTTACACGTGTTGCACCCCACCAGAACACCCCGCCAGTGTCCCAGTCTCCACAGCCCCACAACCGATCCCCCTTCGAGACGACGGGAGACCCCACTATGTCTCCTCATCCCATCTTCTGTTCGAGCTTCTCGACCTCTGCGTCGAATCTCATCCCTGCCTCTTGCATGCTGCAGGAGAGCAGGAGAGCAGCACGCAAACAGGAGGCCGTTCCGGGGAGGCCAGTCTGAACAGTCAATCACAAACCCGCTGCGCCTGAACTCGCAGAAAT
Source organism: Collariella sp. IMI 366227 (assembly GCA_027946355.1). Taxonomy (NCBI): domain Eukaryota; kingdom Fungi; phylum Ascomycota; class Sordariomycetes; order Sordariales; family Chaetomiaceae; genus Collariella; species Collariella sp. IMI 366227. The sequence continues at coordinate 1,289,775 of JAPEUS010000005.1, read as the reverse complement.
TTGCAAACGGGAAGGACGCCGCTTCGAGGGGCCCGATCCCATTCTCGTGTCGAGCCGAGTCTTTGCCGTCGTTTCGTCCTGTCGTCTTGTTCCGCCTTGGTTTTTGCTCTTCCAAGTTCGCTTCTCGCTTCGTTCCGTCCGGTCGACCACCTCATCACACCCTCCTCGCATGTCTTTTCTGCAGCGTCATCTGTTCCTCCCATCCCACCTCGCACCCAAGATCATGTCCTAGCCGGCACCCTTCCTATTTCGCCCAGTTCTGAGGCTGAATCCCCATGGCCTGATAAGGCTGCCTGGTCACGCCAACTTCCACTACTTCGACCTCTTATGGCGACCACATCAACTTGGTCCATCACTACTACGGCTTGACAAAGATTCATCGACAACATCCTACCCATCACTCCTCAGATTCGTTATTTTGTTGTTATTGTTATTGTTATTGTTGTTGTTGTTGTGAAGCAACACCTTCGCATTGAGGACTAGGAAAGACGTACGAGGGATAGAGGAAGCTATTTCGTGGGCCCTTGGATCGGACCGCCGGTATTAATATAGCGCCCTGTCTACTCTAGAGGTTGCGCCCTCATTCAGGAAAAAACTCATCTCTGCTCCTCAACTAGTCTGGAGACCTTGGCTCACGGTTGAGCCCCCCATGGCTCAAACCCAGACACCTTCGGCCCCTCTGGCCGACGGGGCCACCCAGATGCAACAAAGTCTCTGGCGCAGGTTGTTTTCAGGACGGGACAAAGACAGTGGCGCCTACGAGCCGCCGCCGCCAGATCACACGCCACAGAATCATGGGGAACAGGAACAAGATGACCCGAAAGCTGGTCTCATGCGACGTGTCTCCAGGAAGGTGGTCCCTGGCCTACCCAGGGCTCAAACCTTCAAAAGGCAACGTTCCGAGATGCGAAACCGACTGGAGCCTGTTCGCCCTACACCCGCCGAACGGAGAGCTGTCTCTGTGGATAGACGTGCCCAAACCTCCAATGGTGCCCTCAACCACTCGGATCCCCGAGCAAGTGCCCCTGATTTTCTCCACCAAACCTTCAGTGCCGCATCTTCACCCTCGCTACCCATGAGCCCGCTCGAGGGTTTAGACGACATGGAGGACATTGATGCCCTAGAACTGGACGGAGGCTCGATTAATGATGCTTTCGTAAACGGCCCCGATGATCTCTCCAGGATTGACGTCCAGTCTATGACCACGTCGCAGTACGATGCCCTCATCGACAGTGAGCTTGACCGTAAATGGATCCTCAACCTGTCGATGCACTTCCGGGACAAGTCCAAGAGGGGAGAAATTCTTCGTCACCTACCGCCAGCATGAGCACCACTGGCGCCGCGTCACCGTCTCGCTGGACTACCGCAACGCCCCTGAGAATTCTCTCGAGGCTGATCTGGCCCGTACCCAATACCAGCGGGACAAGAGCGCCAAAATCTACGAAGCAATCCGAGAGAGTCTGAACGAGATTGAGTTCTACAGCACCGTCACTAACCTCAAACTCGAGACTAAGGACGGGAGGTTACATGTCCATGTTGTTGAGGATGTCAATGTATGCCTTGTGGACCCTTGACTCACCACACTTGCTAATTCGAGCCGCAGGAGGTTGTCAGCTACCCGCCGATCCGCATGGCGCAGCATATGAACTGCAGGAGAGTCAAGCAGCGTGAGATCCACTTCGACTCAAGCAGCGTGAGATCCACTTCGACTCGCACGTCTCCGGCTTTGTCTACAAGGTTCGCGTTCATGGGAGGCTGCTCATCAAGAAGGAGATTCCGAGTCCAGAAAACATCGACGAGTTCTTGTACGAGATCAACGCCTTGAGCCAGCTGGCCCACGCCAAACATGTGATCCACTTCTACGGCATCATCGTCGATGACCGGGAAGAGCACATCACCGGGCTCCTGATTGATTACGCCGCTCGAGGAGCCCTGATTGATGTCATCTACGACAGCGACCATTCTTTGCCCTGGCCGACCCGGGAGAAGTGGGCTCGCCAAATTGTTGATGGACTTTCCGAGATCCACGAGGCTGGCTTTGTTCAGGGCGACTTTACGTTATCCAACATTGTCATCGATGAAAACGACGATGCCATGATCATCGACATCAACAGGCGAGGCTGCCCCATCGGCTGGGAGCCGCCAGAAGCGACCCCGTTGATTGAGAGCAACCAGCGGATATCCATGTACATCGGTGTCAAGTCCGATCTCTACCAGCTCGGCATGGTCTTGTGGGCGTTGGCGACACAGGAAGACGAACCCGAGGCATACGGCCGACCCCTCAAAATTGAGCCAGAAGCCCAGGTGCCGGCCTACTACAGACGCATTGTTGACACATGTCTGAGTGCGAACCCCCGAAACCGTGTCCAGGCGCTCCAGTTGCTGTCCCGCTTTCCGGATCCCGAAATTGACAGCCAGTATGGCCGGCCCAACGGCTCCTCCGTTTCCATGAACGGCGGCGGTGATTCACGCTTTGACTACATGTCCCCGGTCGGTATCCCACGCATCAAGACGGTCCACCCACCCAGCGACTGGTCATATGTGGGCTGGGGAAATTCCCAGCTAACCGAAGACCCATTCTACTACCCCAGCCGAGGCAGGTCCCCTCCATCGCCGATGCCGAGCAACCAGGGCGACTACAATTCTTTGCGATACCCACGTCGGGCGTACACGTGGTCTGAGACCTTCAACAATGCGCCCGCAGTACCATCGGTCGGTGATCTGTTGCCGAGGGAATCAAGGGGGGACTTTGAGCCCGGATCTAAGGGGAGCGACGAGACGTTGGAGACGTACGCCGAGGCGGCCCGGCGGACGAGGAACTCCTTTGCGGAAACCAGCAGAGACGATGATGCATCTGACATTGACATGGACCGAGGGCGATCGCTAACGAGATCGAGCTACGACAGAAAGACGGATGCGGTTTCGCCTGTGTCTTGGGTCCCGCCGAAGCATTGGATGGTTACAGGTCCGGGACGGGACACAAGAAGTGACAGGGGCGATAGCAGGAGCAGGAATGCCGGAAAGAAGGGGAACACAGGACCCGAATCGCGTGCGGACAGCGGCAAGGATGTGACGGAGGTGATCAGGACTCCGAGGGAATACCGAGAGCAGAGCAGTTCGCCTGAGAGGGGGAGGAAACTGTCCAGGGAGATTTCGCCTCGACACGGAACGTACCACGCAGCTGGTGTTGAGACGATGACAGATGAACCGACACATCATGAACAACATCATTCTCACAGCCACGAGAGCAATATGGGCATGCAACACCACCAGCAACACCACCAGCGACATCACCAAGGCCATGGGCATGGACACGAAACCGACAGAGACGACAGACCCACCACAAACCAACACCAAGATCAACAGCCCACACCGCATCGTCCACCCGCCCCACCACGCCCAAATATGCAAGCCCCCTCCAGGCGCTCAGACGAAGACCTAAAGGGCGTCGGCTCCGTCTACGACTCATCCTTCAACCCCAGCCACAATTTTCACGCCCATTATGATGATGAGATACGAGACGACGGCATGATTCTCGACGACCTTGACGATCCACTTGGCTCTGAGCTGGACCGGGGTTGAGGAGGTTCTTGCCGCAGGCAGCAAGGTGCCCATTTCTGGGGGCGGGCGGTGAGGTTTGTTGTTGGTGGTGGTGGTGGGTGATAGGGTTGAATGAGCCTAGCATTACGAGGCAAGGGCTTACGGTTCATTTATTCTTAGCTTCTTTATCTGCTTTTTTTTTTTTTTTGTGTTACACGGTGCTTATAATATACAGCCACTAAGGACGGAAGCGAGGGGTTAGGGCATCCGAGCTGGGGAAAGGGATCTGGTTTGGGAAGGGGTATCTGACAGGAGGAGGGCGGTGGCTATCTGGATGATTTATGACTCGAACTATTTTGCTCTTGCTGAGTCTTGCTTGATATTGTAATATTTCTTTTTTTGTTTTTTTCAATTTTTTTCTTTAACCACATCTTGACACGAATAGATGGTTTATTCTCTTTTCGCCCCATTTTCCAGCCTCAGAAGCCTGTATGCCGAGACAACATACTGTCTCGTCGTGCATCTAACTTTGCACTTGTTTAGGGGCGCCATGTTATCTTCATTTAATTCGACATTTCCAACAGCCACTAATGTACTCAAAAGCAATTCTGGGTTGGTTGGTAGTTGGCTTCTTCTTTTGTGCCTTTGATAAAGCTTGCGGAGGGCCTCATAGAAGAGTCAAATGTGGCTGTGCGGTGATGCAAGCTCAACTAGCAAGTGTAAAAAAAAATTGATTTTTTGCTAGGAAGTATATCTAGTTAATAAAAGTGAGTGTCGAGCCCTGGGAGGAGGTGGAAGCGCCTTTGAGCGAGAGGGGGGGCAATGCTTTCAAGTAAGAGTTAATTATGCTTGTGTTGAAAGAGGAGCACGAAAGGACCATGTTGGCAAGTTCCAAGACATTAATGGTGCAGCGTGAAAAGAGAAGCTTAAAAAACATTTGCTGCTGTGTTTTCCTGGGACTGAAGTTTTAAAAGCATCGAAAAGACACACAAGAAACCTTAGAAATTGGAGTGTCCGGTGTTCCCGGATGTGACGGGATCGGAACGGAGATGCCAAGATCGGTGTCGGCGCCGATGCGCCACCTCCAAAAGTCCGATGACGACGCAGGAATGTTGGGACGTGGGTTCTCCGTGTGGAACGGCGGTCAAGATCCGGCCGCCCGGAGAGCCGCAGGTCGTTTCATCGGGGACGCCCGGACCCCCCAACGCAGGAACGGTTGACGGCTTCCAGGAACCCTCAAGGGCGGACCCCAGGATGAGACGAACGTGATGGGACGAATTGGAGACGGCCTGAAAAAAACAAACGCATTCCACAGGCCGCGACCGACCTCAGGCAACTGAGCAGCATCGAAGCATGTGATTCCGAAGAATGTCTGAGAAGATGGAGAACCCTGTCATCAACGACGACGACAGCGATCGCCACTGTCTTTCACACCCACTTTGTCGGAGACACAGCGGAGGCAGCGGAGGCAGCGGAGCTGGATGCATTTTTTTGGCTTCTGCTTGAAAAGCCTGGGTGGCTATTTTTCGATCGCCCCGGATTGGCCAGTGCCGGCTCCATAACACCTCCCCAACATTTTCCTCAACAATTTTGGGCGGCACAACGGCGGCCATCTCAGCGAGTCTGGGTCAAGCCTTTGGCCGGCGATGGCGCGTTGCACATGCTTCCTCGGCCGAGCCCGGGCCCAGCTGGTGTGGAAGTGACGTGAGAATCTGGATTGGCGAGATCTCTGCCGTTCCCAATGGTCCCCATCGTCTCATGGGCGATATTCTCCCGGGATCCCAACAACGAGGCCGGTGAAGTTGGGGTGAAGTTGGGGTGGCGAACGCCAATTGTTTCGGTCTGTGCTGGAGCTGGTTGGGAAAATCAGTGACGGGTGACTGTGTCAGAACACGCCCGGGAAGGAAAGATCATTCATTGCCATCTGCCCGTCCAATTGCGCTTTCTATTCCACGGCTTTCACAGGGAGACAACCCTGGACTTTGCCTTCCCCGACAGAAACACTCCCCCGACCCGTCCCCATTCTCCATTCCCATCCTCTATCCCTGTCTTTTGCACATCCCATATAAAACATTCCCGCCCTCCCACCGCTTTCCCTTTCCACTTCGACTTAGCGCTGTTGTTCAACTTCCACCTGGTTCCCGCCCTCCTCAGGATCAGTGACTCGAGTGAGCATACGAGTCGACGTCGTTGCCAGCTTCGACGACACCTCTCGCCCGCTCAACCCGTTGCTGAACGGCTTCGGCATCCGACCACACTCACCATGGCGTCGTCTTCGTCATCGGTGGCCAAGGCCGAGGCCTTCCCTGACGGGACCACGGATCATGTTCCCCTTCGGAAGAGGAACTACGACATTCGCAAGCCCCGTATGTTTACCGACTTCGATGAGTTAAGAGTTTGGGGCGGCGATGGAAAACTAACACCTTGGCCAATAGACATCACCGAGCAGCCGATCACATGGGCGAACTGGTACCAGCACGTCAACTGGCTCAACACCACTTTCATCATCTTCGTCCCGATGACCGGCCTGGTTTCCTCGTACTGGATCCCCATGCAGTACAAGACGGCCATCTTCGCCGTGCTGTACTACTTCTTCGCCGGTCTTGGTATCAGTAAGTAGCTGCCGAAGCAGCCTAGTGACAGCGATAAGGACTTACACATTTCTCAGCTGCCGGTTACCATCGCCTGTGGGCTCACTCCAGCTACAAGGCCGCCCTTCCCCTCAAGATCTTCCTCGCTGCCGGTGGCGCCGCCGCCGTCGAGGGTAGCGCTCGCTGGTGGTCCAGCCTCCATCGCTCCCACCACCGCTACACCGACACCGACAAGGACCCCTACTCGGTCCGCAAGGGCCTGCTCTACAGCCACATTGGCTGGATGGTCATGAAGCAGAACCCCCGCCGCATCGGCCGTACCGATATCACCGATCTCAACGACGACCCCGTCGTTGTCTGGCAGCACCGCAACTACATCAAATCTGTCTTGACGATGGGTCTGATCGTTCCCACCCTCATCTGCGGTTTTGGCTGGAATGACTGGGCTGGCGGCTTCATCTATGCCGGTATTCTGAGAATGTAAGCTCTCCACACGGCGCGAAATATGTGAGAAGCACGTTCTGACCATGTGATACAGCTTCTTCATCCAGCAGGCTACCTTCTGCGTCAACAGCTTGGCCCACTGGCTCGGTGACCAGCCCTTCGATGACCGCAACTCACCGAGGGATCACGTCATCACCGCCTTTGTTACTCTCGGCGAGGGCTATCACAACTTCCACCACGAGTTCCCCAGCGACTTCCGCAACGCCATCCAGTGGTGGCAGTACGACCCCACCAAGTGGTTCATCTGGACCATGAAGCAGCTCGGCCTCGCCTACAACCTTAAGACCTTCCCCCAGAACGAGATCGAGAAGGGCCGTGTTCAGCAGCTCCAGAAGAAGCTCGACCAGAAGCGCACCACTCTCAACTGGGGCACTCCCCTCGAGTCCCTGCCCGTCGTCAGCTGGGACGACTTCGTCGAGCAGTCTAAGAACGGTAAGGCGTGGGTTGCCATCGCTGGTGTCATCCACGACGTGGGCGACTTCATTGCCGACCACCCCGGTGGCAAGGCCCTGATCTCGTCGGCTGTCGGCAAGGACGCCACGGCCGTCTTCAACGGCGGTGTCTACAACCACTCCAACGCCGCCCACAACCTTCTCTCGACCATGCGCGTTGGCGTCCTCCGCGGCGGCTGCGAGGTCGAGATCTGGAAGCGCGCCCAGGCCGAGAACAAGGACGTCGCCACTATCACCGACTCCTCTGGCCAGCGCATCGTCCGCGCTGGTGACCAGGTCACTCGCGTCTCCCGGCCGGTTGCGACCGCCGATGCCGCTTGAGCGATGCTGGAAGAGGGGGGGGTAATGTAAACAAAACTGGTGGCGTGTGTTGTTTCTTGTACAAAGCATCCCCGTACTGCTTGGCTTTCTCTGGGCGTTTACGAGATAACGGGGTCAAACTGGGTTGGGTTTCTTCATGGCGTGGGTGTGGGTGTGGACATTGGCATGAAATGATTATAGCACTTCTTTAACGAGCTTGGGTGGTGAATGGAAAATGAAATGAACATTAGACTCAAGATATCTTCAGTTTTTGTGTGACATGTGCAATATGAGGGTGTCTCTTGAGCGAAATCGTCCTGTACTGCCATCAGGGTACGATGACACCCTCCACTTGATGACTCGTCTCAATATTGCATTCCTTCCATGCGAGTCCTTTAAAGCGACCGTACCAATTATAGAGCGACCGTATACCCTCTCCATGAACCTATCTATCTCCAACCGCTCCCTCCCCACCTAAAGCCTCATGCCAGCCACACCAAACTTTGGCTGCGAGCAACACCCACCATAATCACTGAAGTACAACGCTGCAAATACAATACAATGAGCAGTTTGCTAAACCTGGAGTCTGGCCAAATTGCTCAAAATAACTCCCAAGATTAAGTATCAATTAAGGGGCTGACTATTAGCCAACACCGCCCTGGTTCTGCCCACGTACCGACAACTGCCCGCAGCCTTCGTCGACCCCTACGGCGAGGGCCGCTGGCTTAAGAGGAAACACCTCTATAATGGACGGCGGGGTGCAACGCAGCGCAATTGTCAGAAACTTGAAAGTTTTGAATGGCTTCGATTCAGCCAGCATGTCTGTATCTATAGTGTTGTGGTTCCATGCCGCGGTGTTGTTTACACCCAGGCCGAAGTTGACTGTGGCTAAGAGGGAATGTGAGAGGGGGGGGGGATAACGATCGCTCTAAAATAGGTACGGTCGCTTTAAAGCACTCGCTTCCATGAGGCCAACTTGCCATCTTCATCCTTGAACCTGTTACCAAAGTTGGCAGGCGATGCTCCCCTGCTGCGATAAAGAGTGAGAACCACCCTACTTGCGGCTGCGCTGACTATCTAGACAAGATCTATGCTTATTTTTTCCGGGGCAGAGGGATGAGAGAAAGGGCATCTTGATACGTACACCGTCTATATTCGTCCCTTTTCTCGTGCTGTTATCGGGAATTCCTCTGCCCGAAAGGGCTCTCGTCTCGGTTTTGCTTAGGAGACCCCTGTTACCGAGGGAAGGGAGACAAACGAGTAGCTAGGGGTTAACTTCCATGTCATTCAGGGAGAGAGAGTATGGCATAACTGTCCTCTGGCTTGTCATCATGCCAGCCAAGCTTGACCTACCACTTACGACGGGATTTACTGGCTTGTTCTGAAGCTCCTGTAACAGATCTTGATACTTGAGATGCAAAGATAAAACGTAAGAGTGGTATCATTCATTTGAGGTAGGTATGTGTACCTTCACCCCCCTCTCTCTCTTGCATGGCATCCCCCATCTCCCTTAGAGGACCCTCCGACCACCTGACAACCGACCGCCTGACCACAACGGAAACGTGGAAATGGTATAAAGAAGAAAGAAACCAAACCAGCACGAGTTGCAACATGATGTGAAGGAAATGTGAAAGCATTGTCTAGACTCTGTTTGGTGTGGCGCACGACGATGAACGTAAAACCTTCAGAGGAAAATGTCCTTCCTGCATACAACCTGCCTCTCCTCCCTGTTCCCCAACTCCCCAATCTCGCTGGGGCCGAGCCAGATAGGTATGTATATCCCCTTCTCTCTCTTCGCGCGCAAAACCTCTAGTCATGAAACCACCACGACCGACCACCATGCGAAAAGCGAACGAACCGCGGGATAGATGTATGTATGTCTGAAAACGAAAGAAGAAAAAAGAAGAAGAAACGAGCTGCACTGAGCGGAAACAATTGACCTTTGTCCCGAATTGAAACCCTGTGCCTCTTTCCTTCCCTATTTGATATCGCGCTGTGAAGAAGGAAAAAGAAAAGAGATGAGAAGAGATGAGATGAGATAGCCCCCCGAGACCGACCTCCCAAGCCAACCAACCGAATGAATTGAACCGCCCCAATTCCTGCCCTCCGCCATGGCTATGGTTCCATGTGTGATGCGACCAACCATGTCATGTCATGCTGTGCCGTGTCTTGCCTTGCCTTGGCGCCGTTGTATGAAAACTCCCGAGCTCCTGAAACGATATGCAAGATAGGAAAAGAAGGGAAGAGAAACCGATGACCAGCCTGGGAATGGACGTAGGTGAAATATGATAGGACAGGGGATGTGAGGAGACGGTGGTGATGAGAAGGTGATGAGGGTATCAGCCAAAGAATCCGTTTTGCAAGTTCGTTGTTCGGGGTCTCGGAAAATGATGTGTTCTTTTGTGGGAAAGATGTTCATGGCTGATCCGCCATCTAACGGTTGTAAATGGTTGTCTGCGGTTGAGTCTTGGTCGTAATTCGGTATCTGAACCCAAACCCATGCGGTGGGTATCATGCGACGGGAAAATTGTAAGGCGGTTTAGATGCAGCTGCAGCTGCGATGGACGCCTCATTTGAAGAGGCTACGCAGATCCATCAGGCGCTGGCGCGCCGCCTCGGTACGATCCATGCCCCTATCGTTAGGTTCGCGGTCCATGCTGAGGCTGGCCAGCTTCTTCTTCTTATCCTGCAACTGCAGCATCTTCTCCTCGAAGCTGTCCTTCATGACGAAGCGGACGGTGCGGACGGTGCGCGTCTGGCCCAGGCGGTGGACGCGGTCGACAGCCTGCGCCTCGGCCGCCGGGTTGAACTGCGGCTCCATGACATATACGCTGTTGCCCGCCGTTAGGTTGAGCCCCAGGCCGCCCGCCATGATGCTGACCAGGATGACCTGCACCGAGGGGTCGTCGCGGAACGCATCCATGGCGGCATTCCTCGCCGGCCGCGTCATCTTGCCGTCGAGCCGGGTGTAGGTGATGCCGGCGTTGTCCAGCGCGATCTGGATGAGGTCGAGGTGGGAGGTCCAGCCCGAGAAGACGACCGACTTGAGCGGGCGCTCGTTGGGGCACATGGCACTGTCTTCCTTGTTGCGGAGTAGCTCCTCGAGGAGGGCGCGGGTCTTGGTGTGAGGCCCGGTGTAGCGATCATCGGGAATGACCTTGCCAGTGCCGCCCTTGTTCTTAGCGACGCGAGACTCGTGCTCAATATCGGCGCGCGAGCGTCGCAGCTCGACCAAGTGGGACTTATCAAGGCGGACGCATACACCGCAGTCGTTCCGCTCGCCTTGCCCCAAACGCACACAGGAAGGGCAGTATGTGTGGAGGCATTGTGCCATGTAGCCCAGGACGTCGTCTGGGCGATCAGACTCAGGATCATCTACCTCAATGGCGCCCAGCTTGCAGGCGCACCGGTAACAGTTATCATTGTTCGCTTCCTGCATGAGGTAAAGAATTTCGTAGGCCTTCTTATCCGACAGCGCGGGAGATGCTGCGTCCTCATCGTCGCTAGCCAGGTCGATGGGCGTCTCAGCCGTCATTCCCTGTAACTCTGCAAGATCCTCGTCACTGAGCAAGTCCTTCCCATGGGCGCAGATGAGGCGGAGTTGCAGAATAGACCGCAAAATGTGAATCATGGTTTTGCCGCCCATGATGCGATCCTGGCCAGTGCCTTGACCGGTCAAGACCCGGACGCGCTCCTCAGCATTCCGGGCAAACCAGTCGTAAATTTTCCGTTCCTCCGGGGTAAACTCCAGCCTAACAATGTCGTCTTTGCGGCTTGGAAGGTGAATCTTGTCCTTCAGTCGGCGGATGGTTACCGTGTCGATAAGGACGCGGAGCTTGGGCACAATCTCCGGGTCGGCTATCTTGAAGGGCTGGATGATGTATTGTAGGAACTTAGCCTTCTCGTCGAATGGCTTCAGCCGCAGAAAGGCGAGAAGAGCGGCGAGATCATCCAGCTTGTTCTGAACCGGAGTACCGGTGACCGCCCATCGTCGATTCGCCTGCAGGCGGCAAACAGACTTGAACGCCAGGGTTGCCTGCTCGCGAATGGTGTGGGCTTCGTCGAGCACAATGCGGAACCAGGCCACCTCCTCAAGCGGGTAAAGGCCGCGCTTCCGCTTGATTCGCGCGTTCAGCTCACTGGTAAGAGAACCGTAGGTTGTAATGACCAGGTCGAATTGGGCCAGCTGGACGGGATCCTTGATGCGGTTCGTCCCGTGGTAGATGTGGTAGGTGATGGCGCCTGGCTGGATGTGCTGTTTAATCTGTTCTTCCCAGTTGGTGACCGTGCTCAGAGGGCAAACGAGCAGCGTTGCCTTGCCGTTGCAGCGCACTGGCGAAAGATCAAAGGCTGCCGGTTTTGGCACCTCAAATCGACTCATGGGGTTTTGCTGTCTCCGTTCAGGCGCGATCGGCTGAACGGGGGGAAGCTGAGACCAGCGCTCTGCAGCATCAAGGGTCTTGGTGATGAGCGACAGGATGCTGAGGGTTTTGCCCAAACCCATCATGTCGGCCAGGATGCCACCCATGGTAGGAGGAGGCGGCTCCCTCTGGGTCTGCGTCGTGACAACATTGTAGTAGACCACGGCACCATGAGCATCCTTCTTGCGCTGCCAGATAGATGTAATAGCGCCCTTGCCAGATTCCGGCAGCTGCTCGCACTCTCGAGCTGTCATGAAGTGGAGCGCCTGTCGCTGATGCTTAAGGAGGTTCGTCAGAACTCGTGCATCCGGCTCCGCCTCAGGCAGGTCATCGGACTTCGGGAGGGAGTCGAAGACGCCCAAAACCTCGGAGCGAATTTCTTCCACCGAACGGACCACAGGCGGGGGATGGTATTGCTGGCTGCTCCCTGCGGCGGCAAAGCGGGCGACCACAGGAAGTTTGTTCTCCTTGGCCATGGGGTTAAACACGCTGACGCCGGACTCGACCCGGGTCGGGCTCACGAGGTTTAGCTTCCTCGCCGTCAAATGATTGCCGACCTGATTGGCAAATTTGCGGGGCCCGTAAACCATCAGTTCAAACTTGTAGTTGGCTGAGGTCGGCTGGCCGGCTTGTTCACCAACGAGTTTGCGTCGACTTGGAATCCGGCAGTCTGTGCGGATCTGGAGGGTCGAGTCCAAGAGAGGGGCCAGACACTCTGCTGTCTTGGCGTCGACGGTCCCAAAGACGCGGCGCGTGTGATCGTAGACATAGATCTTGGCCGTCTTGTCGTCCGTCTTCCGCTTTAGCACAACCTTAACCTGCGGCCAGTAGGCATCGCCATTAATCGAGTACATGCCGGGTTTCGGTGAGGGGACGTTATGACAATTAATCGAGGCCCCCTCAACCATTCCATAGCAGACCTCCTCGTCCTTGACGGAATCTCTGGGCGGCTGGTTGGCCGAAGACGCGTCGGAGTCACCATCCGTCAAGTCGATGGTGAGGCAGCTAGAAACGGGTTTAAAATGTCCGTTCCGAAGAGGGTGTTGCTGCTGCTGTTGCTTGATGTGCTGAGCAAGAATGCCACTGCTCCCAACGAACGAGCTGCTAGTTGAAAGCGAGGGCTGGGGGTCGTACTCGTTCATCGTCTTCCGTCGCTTTGGCTGCGGCACGGCAATACGATCTTGCACGTTGTGGAGACGCTCAACCCTTTGGCCAAAGCCGTTCTGGAAGATGGGCATGGTCGGGGGGGGTGGTGCTGGGGCAGATCCTGGCCTCTAGCCGGCATGCCCAAGAAATCCACGGCCAGAGTCTCACCAGGGCTGGCGAACTGGAACGACATCTCAGGCTGAGGCGGTGCAGCGGGAAAAGTCGAGGAAGTCGCTGAACTGGGAGTGGCGCCCGCAGACTGCGGTCTTGCCGGTGAGACAGCCGCGGCCTTGGGGTTCAACAGGGCAGCCGGGCTCCACGACATGTTTGCCCTATTGGAGTCGCACTGCCTTGAACGACTTGACTTGTAATCTGTATTTCGGTCAGCGACAGGTCGCGTTGTGAGATGTTGGGCGAGAGGTAAAATTGCGAAAGTCGAGCAACGAGGCGAAGAGTGTGGGCGGTGAGAAACAGAGATGAATTGGAGTCGCGTGGCTCACCTCGGTGTGGCTGCCAGCGCCGCCTTGACGACGGCGAGGTGCCTCTCTCAATAGATCTGGGGGAAAGAAACTAAATCAAGGGGTTCCCGGTAGAGGGCATCGGATGTAATGAGGGTATGAGGGAAGTTTGAAAATATCGGGTCGGCAGTGGTGTTTTGGGAGGGCGTCTCCCGCTTTGCTGGGATCGCGCTCGGGGACTGACGGGCCGCTAATGGTTGGTGGTTGGTTGGTGGTGAGGTGAGGTGGAGGAGTGGCGACGACAGCTGGAGCAACAGAAAGTATGAGGGCGAGGTTCGGCCCGTGGAATAAACCAGCGTTGGCTTTCAGGAAAAGCGCAAAACACGCTGGGTGCGACAATAGGATGGCATGTGATTTAGGCGGGCAGAAGAATAGCGCAGAAAGGGCGAAGACAGTGCTCAAATCAAAACCCAAAAAGACATGGGATGAGAAGGCCGGGGATAGTCGAGTCAAGATCTCCAAATGCACCCACCACAAGCGACGGCATGTCGTTGCCGTCACTTTCAAGGCTCCAGAGCTGCCATCGGTGGCTGCGATAGGCCCGCGTGACCCTGCACAGATTGCTGTGGGCAGAGGCAGCAAGGCACGTGCCCCACCACGGCAGAGCCCACCCCGGCAGAAATCCCGGCCTCCCCGTCACCTTGCCCGCTCTCAACCGTGCAACCGCACTCATCATTGTTCAAGGAGGACGACCAACAGACAGTGTGTGTATGGGGGACGACGACACGGAACATCATAAAAGTTATTTCTTTATCACGTTGGTGGCTCAACAAAAGAACGAATACTTCGAGTGGTCGGCTTCGAATTTCAGGGTTCTGACCTGCATGAAGATTGAAGAAGAGGACCCTGCATGTTCCACCCCCAAGCCCATCATCATCTGCACGATCCCTCTTGGCCCAACCCAAGGACTTACATCGCCAGGAGAATTCCCTCACAGTACCTTTTTCTGCCAATCTAGAATGTCGTGCGTACGTAAAGTAGGTACATAATGCGTCTGGACGGCTGGGCGTGCCCCGCGTTTATGCAAGATCTCCCTGAAGCCTCAACACCAAAAGCGATGTGCCCCGCGACAACCAAACACCCGCCATCCCGATTCTCGGCTCCAACCGGCAAGCTCTCAGAACTTTCTGCCTTCAAGATACCCAAACTCATGAATTTTGATGCCCAACTGCGTCCCGCAACTTTTACCCAACTGAAAACAACACCAGAAGCCGCCATGCAACAGGGAGAAAGTCGGAACTTCTCCCCCAGACCTCGTGACTCCCCACCCCACCACCATGCAACCCCACCCCACCCACGCCTCAATCCGCCCTCCACATTCGCCAACTGCCGGCTGCCGTCGACCCACCCCACGACCTCACCACTGCTCACCTAATCCTCACCTCAACCCTCACCATCACCATCCCCCCACCACCACCACTAACAAAAACAACCCCATGCTCCCGGCTCCTCGACCTTGTCCTCCTCCTTCTCCTTCTCCTTCTCCTTCCACCCACCCCACCTTCACCCCCACCCCTTTCTCACCACCCCCGAGCTCACAGAGCTGCCACCACAAGGGACCGCGACCGCGACGGACTCTGACTCCTCACCCTTCTCCTCCTGCTGCTGCTGCCTCTCCATCTCTCCCGCTCGATCTGCACCGTTCGAAGGAACCGCATCGTTCTTTGGTGAGGCCCAGACGGGACAGCGACAGCGCGCGGGAGCGTGCCGTTGAGGTGCTGGTGGGTGTTGAGGCTGCCGTGGTGGAGGGCGTGGCGGATGTTGAGCGGCGGCGCCGGCGGCCGCGGAAGGTGGAGGATTCGGTTGAGCCTGGGGTGTGGTGAGAGATCGGGGAGGGGATTTCGGAAGGGTGGTGGACGCGGCGGCGTTTGCGGCCACGGAGGGTGTCTGATTCGGGGTCGGGGTTGGGGTCGAGGTCGAGGAAGGGTGTTGTTATGTTGGTGAGGGGTGATTTTGGCGGCGGTGGTGGAGCTGGGGCGGGAGGTGGTGAGGCCGCCACTGAAAGAGAGGGGGCTGGGAGGGGTTGCCATGGAGGTGGGTTGGCCCCGGGCGAGTCGGGGGTGGGAAGACTGGTTCTGGCAAGGTAAAGATCAAGCCAATTGTTTGACATCAACTTCCAGGTGTGAGGAAGGGCATTCAGGACGGATGACGATTTGCATAGCGACGGGTAAGACGATGCATCAATATTCAATCGTAACGGGTTGTCGATTGTCGTGCAGAGGCAACATTGCTCGTCACGCCAGACAGGAAACCAGTACACTATGTAGCATCGCACATGGGTTATCTTCTGACTCGCCTAGACGACCCCGTGGATACCCTAACCGAGGACCTGGTAACGGGATCGTACACCTCACGGAGCCAAGGGTTGGCCCTCCGACACGTCGGTATTGCGCCATGGTGAGCCTTTCGCCCCTTTCCAGATATCATCACCAACGATAAAATAGGAAGCAAAATAGGGATAGACGCGACGAAAGAGGAAAAAAAAAGACAAGTGATGCAGCAAACCGATGTTGAGCACCAACGCAGATTTGGGGGAAAGTTGGATGAATTATTACGGTACGGAGTAGCATCTGCTGTTTCTTGAAGATTTGTGGCGATCAGAGACAACATTTGCTGTACAGTTGGGAGAGTATGACGACACGACTGCCATGTGCGCTCCTATCCCTGCTAATGTCCCCACCCCGATGTTTGTCCTCGAAAACGCAGAGGCCTAGATCGGTCGGTGAGGGGAAGAGGGGAGAAACCTCTTGGGGGGTATCTTGATGTAGCCAGCCTGCCAGAATCAGCCCGCACATGGCGCCAAAGCACGGAGATCTGTGTATGGTATATAAAGTAGTATACAGTTTGGTGTTGATGATACAGGCGCACGAATAACCTTTAATCCCTTTCGCGCAATCACTGGCTGCTTTGCTCATTCTTGTCCTTCGCCGTCTCCTTCCTGACCGCCAAGAACCGAGTGAGGTCGACCTACTCCTGGATGCCCTCCTCCTTCTTGCCCTCCACCGCCTCCTTGCTTACCCCGACACCTGCTTGATGATATCGACCAACTCCTTCTTGTCCACCGACGTCCCATCAAGCGGCCCACCAGGCATGAAGAGCAGCTTCATCAAACTCCCCATTACCGCCTTCTCCGCAATGCCGTCAGCCAGGAGCGCAGCCTTGGCCTTGACGACAACCTCCCTTAGCTCCTCCCCGCTGACCTTCCGCCCGCTGGCGCTATCGGCGTATTCCTCAAGGATCTTCCGCTGCGCCTCCTCCTTCTCAGCCAGGTCCTCACGGCCAGCGCCGCGAAACTCGGCGGCGGCGTCGGCGGACTTGCCGGCAGACTTGCGCAGCAGACCGACCACCTGGGCGTCCGTCCTAAACGGCTTGTCCGTCTTGCTAGCGTTGAGCGCGGCGGCGAGCACGGCGCGCAACACGGCCAGCCGGTTCGTGTCCTTGGCGCGCATCGCCGCCTTGAGGTCGTCCTTGATCTTGCTGAGGAGCGGTGGGGGCGGAGGCACGGCGTCGCTCGAGTACGCCGCGCGCGCTCCGGCGGCCACGGCGGGTACCCGCAGGGACGCGGGCTGGCGGAGGATGGTGGTGGGTCGGCCGAAGCTCCGGAGGAGGAAGGGGGAGAGTCTGCTCGCCATTGTGGTCGGGTTGGAAGGGGAGGGTGGTGTCGAAGCTTCGGACTCGGCGCGGGGAGGTGGGGCTGTTCAAACGCGGTGGTTTGGGAGGCCCAATCTGTGGCTTGTGTTGTCGTCGAGCGGATGTTCGAGTGCGATGTTGCACTGCTTCGGCTGCAAATCCAGAGCCGATGGCCGGGCAGATCGACGCGGCAGGCGTGCCTATTGGCCAGCTAAAATAGCCCCAGGAGAGCTTTAATCGTGGCGCTGATAGGCTGATTGGCTGATGTGGGGTGTCACTGGACGTTGGCTCGAGGCTGGGCAGGGAGACGTCACGACAGGAACGCCAGTCGCTGGGCTGCCACAACGCCTCTCAAACTCACCGTGTATTGGCGCAGGTTTGCTGATGCTTCACTTTTTATTTTTATTTTGCTCGGGAATCTGTCAGAGGAAAGTCTAATGTCACCCGCATACTGTGCCAGCAGGTGCGGCTCGACGCCAGTCACCTGATGTCGAGACTAACACAACCGACTCCACCATCCAGGGTCGGGGAGGCCATTGGCACACCCGCGGCCCTTGGTCATTTGGATCAACAGTGAAACCCAAGGCCCGGCCTCAAGCGGAGGGCGTGTTTTCTTGGGCGAGCCAGACTGCAACGAAGCAGGCGGGGACGAGGAGATGTTGGTTTAAGAAGATGGGTGGATTCTCATTCGTGAAACCATCCCGCAGGGGCTGTGATATTGGGCTGGGCGTGCAATAAATACCCGCAAAACTTGTTCGCGGCAGCAGACAGCGCTTTCGTTGGTGATAGGTCGCCTGATGAGACCGCAAATCTCAGGCTGGCGGAGCCTGTTGACCCGAAAGGGAGCCATGATTTGGCGATTACCAACTGGAACCCTCTTGGCAACAGGGTGTTGTTTCTCTCCATATATTCCATCACGACCTTGACTTTGATTCGGGCTGCTTTGGTACCCGGCAGTTATGTGTCTCGGCCAAGTTCGTGGAAACTCTGAATGTGACTCGAGGCGTGCCTGTCCTGGCGGCGCCTTCCTGGTCGGAATGGCTGCTTTCCCCAACGGTTTGCGCTGGAAGGCACCACCCAAGCTTCCACAGGGGGGATCGTGGTTTCCCACAACGGCCAGAGTTAACCGAGGGGCACATCCCTATCTCGACACGGACCTTCCTCCGCAGCGACTTCCCCATCTTCTTTCAAACCTGGAACCTCTTCTCTTTATCCATAGCGCACACTACACAGCCACCAGCTCTTCGATCTTGACGACACAAGGGCGGCAGCGAGAACCAGGACAATAGCCAAGAGAGGGCCAGGGACCCAGCCACTGGGTATAGCAGTCATGACCTGAGTCGTTATGATTTCTCGTCTGATTCTATTCCACGCTTTTCCAACCCTTTGCTCTCTAGATCCCACCCGGGCTAAACAATCCCGAACAATGCCAACCGGAACGCCAACTCACTGAATCTCGCATTTCTTCTCCAACACCAAACTCCCGATTACCCGTGCCGCGCTCTTTTTCTCGAATCACCGTGTCTCCCGCCCTTTGACGAGTGCTGGCTCCGGCTGTCGCTGTTTCGATGGGGCCTACTGCCCGGTTTCCGACCAATACAAACGTACCTGCGTTCGCTGTGTTAGCGACATCCTTTCAAGGCACAAGGAACGAACATGGCGTAGAACTCTTACACTGGAAAGTAAGCCTATCCAGCACCAGCAGAGTTAGCAGCAAGTTCCAGCGCACACAGTCCAGCCCTACGAGTCGAGCGAACACGACACTCAATGGCTGCCCAAGGATGCCCACAGGCAGCGATCAAGCGGTGATGGCCATACCTTGAAACATGGATTGTCCGCCTCACTGCGAGCCTGCGCTACGAGAAGCTCTATATCGGTGTTCGACATACTAAGGACGTAGGCTACGATCAGCGCCACTGCTCACCCCGCGGCGTCACTACCCCCACTCACCTGAGGCCCTGCGAAAACGGGTATATAGCAAGGGATGACAGCAGCCGGTGGACGTTGGCCCGACTTGCTGCGCCGATAGCCCGGTCTCGCGGATCTGGCGGTGTGTTAGACATTGCACTCTCAAGCGCCACATGCACACAACTGGCCCCGCACCTGTTGACCATCCACTCAGGGGCAATGTCAACAGTCGTGACTCGACTTCAACAAAACCCGCTTGAGTCATCCATTGTTGCAACCGCAACGGCGCCCTAGGATCCTTTGCAGGCTGGATGCTCTGCATGTAGCTTTGTGACCACACCTGGAGCGCATGATCTGCGACTCGTCAGTGTTCCTCGGTCCAAAGCAGCCGCCGCGTGGCCTCAGAGCCGACTCACTTGAGGTAAGGGTCCCGTTGTCCGACTGCGCGTTAAAGTATATCTCCACCATCTGACACCAGCCTCCAGGGCGAAGGATGCGCATCATATCTCCCAGATAATTCATCCATCTGTTGGAGTGGATCCCTCCCGCCATCAATCTGCTGTGCACCAAATCGAAATAGTTCGACGGGAAGGTCGATCTAGTTCTATGTTAACAAGTACACGCTCCTTGGCCTCCGCGGACGGGCCTTACGGGCTGTTCAGGTCATCCACCTGGAAGTCCAGATTTGGTGGCATGTCTTGTGGAACCGGATAGGGATAAACGTCGATTCCGATGACCTGCCAGAACCGGAGCGTTAGCGACGAAGAGACCGTGACTGTTATCTTGTTTCGGACCAGCGCGGGTTGTTCTTCTTGCACTGAACAACCACAGTCACACCCTCGACGGTCGACAAGGTTGAACCACCGCCAGGAGACGACGGGGCTCCGCAGTCAAACGTCCCTGATACCGTCCTGGATGCCTCCATTCCAACTGGATAGAAACCGGAGAACACACAGCCTACCACGACTGGCCTACATACCTCGCATTCGGGGTGCTGTTGGGCAACTTCCATGGCCCACGCACCGGATCCAGAGCCGCACTCCAAGATTCTTCGTGGCCGCGAGATCGGAGGAAATATCAGCCTGCTTTCGAACATCATGTTGAAGATCGCATGCTGGTACTGAAGGCGTTCGATTTCGTCCTGCTCGTCGGCGCGGATGATCAGATGAGTTTTCAAATCCGCAAAGTCGGCAATGCTTACGTCGTCGACGGGAGCAAAGTATATCCCGTTGTCCAGGGCATACTGCTGGAAATCTCTGTTGTTGTAGGTGACAAGGTCTTGGTACCTGCTGTCAATAGGCACGGTTTGGGAATCGCTATGCTCAGCTCAGCGACGTCTCCATACGAGCAGGGCTCGAAGCCCGAATGGTGGACCACACACTCTTCGTTCATTGTTGCAGGGGTTTGTTTGCCTCTTGCTCTTTCTCTCGCAATGCGGCAAACTTGGAGACGGAGTTGATAGATGCACAATGGTTGGGAAAAGACTTGGAAATACCGCCTCCACAGACTCGGGCGGGGAGGGCCAGGAAGTTTGGCCCGGGCATCATGAGCACTTACATGGCCCTATGCGGGCTTGAGAGCGTGGCCGGAGAGACTCCATGGCCCCTTGCTCCTCGGACCAGGCTTCAAGGACGGTGTCGGACCATGTGCGTCTCCCTAGGCGACCTTCCCACGTCTGAAATGAGCAATGCTCGCTTGGTGGGCCCTGTTCCCGTGTCGACCCCTTCAGATTGGCCCGCCAGAGCGGTTTGCGCGCCACGATGATTTTGTCGATCAGAGGGCGTTGTTGGCGCATTACCATCCAAGTCTCTGGGAGAGAGCTGTCACCGAGACCCCTGTCTTTGCCCTGGGCGTCCCAGAGAACGGGGTGGGCGGCCAAGTCCCCATCAAAATGCTTGACCTTCTGCGACCTCTAGGATCCGGGGGGAAACTACACCGCCTTTGAGCAAGACGACGTTGGGACTACGTGGGCTGACAGGTCACGGGCTTTTACCACCCTCATTGCCTGATGGGAAGAAGGTGTGCTACTGGATGCTCAAGCGTCTGAGGCAAGAGAGTAAACCCCCGCATGCACTGAGATTCGATGCTGATTGAGACAGGTGAAACGCCTTTCCCACTCGCGGAATCCACTCTGCCAGTGTGTCGCCCGTCATGCCGCTAGTCCCGGTTGAAAACCACAGGCTTTGCTCTGTGATTGGAGAACACCAACCCCAGAGTGGCAGTTCGACGTGTCCCTTGGTCAAGAAGGGTCACCGATGGGCTAAGACACCCTTAGCCTGGAGTGGTGCAGTGCCCAGAGCCCCCGGCCAGGTTGGCTGGCCATGTGTCCGTTGGACGCTCTGCAATTTTGCTGACAGAGGAAGAGCACACCCGCCGATTTGCTTCGGCGGGGGTTGGCAGAGCAGATGGCTGTGGCTGGACTTCTCGTCCCGTCAGCCGTATATTATACGGATGCTAACTATGGGTCGTCAAGTCGGCTCGCAGATGGCCCTATCATCCGGGTCTGCAGGTTGAAACGGGCAGATTACCGGGCTTTCGGAGAATGGGAATACCTCCGGTGGGCTTGGCGCGACTTCTCTGCAGCATCGCGCGGAGCCCAACCTCCCGTCTTCCACTCAAGAGCCTCCCTCATCTCTCGGCTGTCGCACAGATCTGACGTCAAACAAGACCAGCGACGCCATTGGCATGCTGTGTCCCAGAGCTGTGGTACACCGCATCGGAGGCTGGCCAGAGGGGGGGAAGAGGAATCCGAGGACACGGTCCTGGGATCGGAAGGAGGGGGAGCGCCCCCGCGGGGACCATCCGTTTCGAAGGGCATGGAAGGAATTTTTCGACAAAAATTCCCGCTGCTCAGTTGCGGAGCGGGCGCTAACACCCATCGCTGCAAAACATCGATCGTCTGTCGCATCCCGGTTGGCATTCCCATCGCCAGCAAACTCACCTCCCCAATCTGGTTGTTCTGCCGGCAAGGTGGATTGTCGGCACGGCCTGGGATGCAATTGCATGACCATCCCTCTCTCTCTCTCTGACAAACTTGGAAATTCGCCGAGGCGATGCAAGAGATGGGCCGCTTCAAGAGACCAGGACCACCAACCCGAAGGATATGCGGCAAGCCCACCAACAAACGCGGGCCGCTGCGACGGCATTGGTTGATGTTGTCACGAACGGGGCCGAAACACAGGGGGTTGAGGTACGTACCGCTTCCAGCAGCTTGGGGAGGACGCCTCATGTCTTGCCGGCACCCGCCCGGTTGGTAAATTGCCCGCCATCTGTGCGCAAACCACACCGACGGGTCCTCTTTGTTTGCCTGGGACACAACCCTGACCATGGGGGGTCCCCGGCTCTGCTAACGAGATGGCGAAACCGAAACGGTCCCCAATCCTTCGGGACGGATCTGCACGGTAATACCCGTGGACACGTCGTCGCTCGGGAGGAAGCGTCGCAGAGCGCGTTCTCAGTCTCGCGCTCCTCGAGTTGTCGATTTGGGGGCTGGATTGGGGGACGGCCGCGTCAACAAGGCCGCCTTTGTAGAGGCAACGTCGTTTCTTTTGCCTGATGAAGATTTTGTGGTGAGATGGTCTCCAGCCCCTGCAGCTTGCAGCATCGCGAAATGGAGAGGCGGGCGGAGCGCGGTTTTTTTGGGTTGGAACTCAACACGCAACCGAGGCTTGAGTGCAGGTCTGTTGACAGAAAGCAACACAAGACATGTCAGCATCGAGGCTGGGATGGCGGACGGGAGAGCGAGGTGGTCACCGGTACCACAGCGTTGGTACCCATGATCCATGCAGACGCCACAGTTCGCTTGGATCCCGAGCACTGGGACCGGGTTTCATGTCAATCACTTGCGGCTATCCCGGGAAAGACTTTCAAAATCTGACCAGCTTCCGCCCCTCTTTTGCTTCGATACCAGACGGAAAAGACTCGGCAGCCGGATGGAAGCACGGCTTTCCCTGGGCAGATATCCCGCGCCTGCACGGAAAGGGACCAGCCGGCTCGTTTCCAACGCGAGATGGGACCTGCTGTCTTGGGCGCGCGCTGCACATTGGCCGCAGACGCGATAAGCTCCCAGGATTGTGGTGCCATCCCCAACAACAGGGGGACCTTCGTTCTCGACCAAGCCGAATTAGTGGATGGGACAGGGGGAGGAATCGCAAACAGGGGTCCCAGAGTTGCAACGACCGGGGCCCTCCTGGCCGCAACCACCGCCTCGGGTCGGATGTCTTGCAACCCTTCGCGCCGTTTCCCAACCTCTTTTTGTCCAGCAGTCACAGCTGCAGAACGCCCTTTCCGGTTTTCATGGCTTTCTGCGTTTCCAGCAAAGCAATGGCACGTCAGAATCGAATGACCCAAGGACGACGCTCGCGAGTTACCCCTGAGCCCAGGTACCAGCCAAATCCCTGGACCCGGTTCTGCATCGGGTTCAGCTCCTGGGATCTATGTACATAAACACCCAACAACAACAAGACTGCGACGGGTGGTGCCATGACTAATGGCGACGGCATCCTCCACCGAAACCCCCACCGGGCGAACTGCATTCTCTCTGCGGCCTGGGGGAACTTTTCGCGCATCCGTTCCCCAACCACCTCGGCCTGCTTCTCCCCGCTCCACCCGGCCTACCCAAGCGGCCGGGTTCTGTGCGACCCTGACAGATCATCCCCTCCTTTACAGCGACCTCTCCCGAGTTCACCGTTCTTGGCACGTCCCTTTTTCGGCCAGAATCACGTCGAAACGGGTCCCTCGGGCATGTGGACATTGCGATGGGGGAGGAGAGAGGAAAAAGAAAGATCGCGCATCATCCTTCTTCCTTTTTTTCCCCCCGTTGCTGCGCTGGCATCCGGTGACGGCCACGTCGTCTGGCCACATGATCGCGCAAGACTTTTCTCCGCGTGTCTTGTCTCTCTCTGGAGAGACGACAGATGGGAGGGGGGACGGAATATGTGCGCACGGTGGATTAACTGTCGCGGAGGGGGAAAGGGTGGAAAGGGTTTTGGGGTTGCAGATGCGACAGCCCTTGTTGCTGCTGACGCGGAGAAGGACGGGATCACGGAGCTTGACTAGCCCACGTCTTAGGTTCACGCGGCGACCCCCCTCCTCCAGTCGGTATGATTCCTCATTCGAACAATCCCGCGTGGTTCATGTGCCGGCATTAAAAGGACAACATGCTGCTGGGCATCTTGTCAGCCATCGCCGCCGCCACCTCTCCTTCGATTCGTTTGTTCTGAAAGGAGCGCAGAGGAGGTGGGGTGTTGGAGACGGTTGGCAACAACGCGGGCTCCTTCCTGGTGCTTAGAAAGGATGCTGATATTGAGTTTCTGATGGTGATTCTGATGCTGGGCGATGCGGAAGCTCACACCGACTTCCTGTCCTGGCCGCTTTTGACAGCGCGTGGCCTGCGTCTCATCCCCCTGCCTCTGAGGTGGTGGTCTGATGGCAGCCTCCCACGCCATCTTACAGATTTCTGTTGCTGCGGTATTTTGCACACGTTCTGCACCACAGTAGGTCCACACGCGACGCTGGACGCGAGACGCAGACTTCCTTGGCAGTTGAATGAGCCTTGATTCATGATGATTGCGCTAGGCACTGCATCCGTGTCGTTGTTGAAAGCGCTGGCCATACGATCTTTTGCGGGCCGCAGCAACGCCAGGCAGGTCTCTTCTCCTGGCCTCCGATATGGCCCGACTGGTCTCATGCCGCCTCGTCGCGGAATAGTTGCGTCATAATGGGATGTCGGCTTCATTGTTGAGGTGAGGATAGCCGTGAAGGCAGGTCTAACTTGAACCAAATAAGCTCCCGCTCGTGACCCTCGCGATTTTGGGTCATTCAAGAATGCAAAGCAGATGGTGGACCAGAGAAGAAGCTTCTTCTCGGCTTACCTTTCTTGGGAAAGGTAGCCTCTTGGCTGGACATGTTCGGATGTCCGTTTCCATTATCAGGACATCGCGGAAGACTCTCCCGAGGGTTCTGTTGCTGGATGGAGCTCAAAATCAGGTAAAACTGCTTAATTTCCTGCTCTTTTGGCAGTGATAAATATCTGCACGCTCAGCCTTGATCATCTTTGTCCTTGGCGTCGCCGGATAGCGTAGATACAAACGTCCACTGGGCAGGGCCAACCGAAAGGTCACCCCCACGGGGCTCAGTCTGTGTGAAGAATATTCAGGGTAGCCGAGCCAAGATATACAGGCACTTGCGAATTCTGGCCACGGAAAGTGCTGCCCTTGTCCCGCTCTCAGCCCACACGATATTTGTTGTATTTACTGTGTTCCTTCACCAATCCCTTCTTTCCCTACTTTCCGGCTCCTTCCTTTTTCCTTGCTTAGCACACATACTCTGCCTCTTCCTGCTGATGGAGCCCACATCTCTTTCCCTTGTTACCCTTTCTCTTACCTTGTCTCTAGCTTTCCCTTCCCTTTGCTCCTCTCACATTTTATCTTTGTATCATCACAGTCGGTCATTTCGCCCACCTCTCAACCAGCGAAACCCCAAGTTAACTCACTAAATCAACCTGCTCAACCCCCCCTTTTTTTTCCACTTAACCCTACCCTAGAAACTCTACCTACCACCCATCCGCCCGCTAGGTCTTCGCCTGTCCCACCAAAGGGACCCTACCACTTACGCTAGGGGGAGAAGGGGTTGAGAGCTTCTTCATAGGCTTGGATGAGAGGAGGGAGGCGAGCTAATATGCGGGATGACAGAGAAAGGGGGTGTTGAGGTTGTGGGTGACGAACTACCCTAACACTGACAGCACCCAGATGGTCAACCGCGGTCATCGCTGACGGAATCACCACAACACAAATACTTGAATCTAAACTAACGAGCGAGAAACAACATTCCCATTGGCGATCAGATCTGCAGTACATGAACCAGACTCTTCCCATGCCTGTTGTAAGATGGCGCCCCCATCCCATGCTTTACCTTTCTTTCCTGTCCTGTTTTGTATATACACAGTCTATTCTCCCCAACCCAAAACACCACCCGCCCACCCACCCACTAAACGAACAACTCAACCCCTCGGAAAACATCTAACACCAAGTAAAAACCGGATTCCTTCCTTCACCATCTCCAACCTCTCAACAATCACCTTCCTCCTATTCCCTCCATTCCGGTAGCCGCGGCATACCCCAAATCCCCACCCTCCAACTCCTCCCCATCCTCGTCATCCCAATCCCCTCATCCTCACCACCACCATGATGATGATGGCGATGATGACGCCCAGCACTGTTGCTGTTGTTGTTATTGAACCCGACATCAACCCCGGATGCCCGTTGCCGTACAACTGCGCAGCTAGCGAGCCGTGTTCGCGGCGCGTGGTGGAGGTTGTGGTGAAGGAGAGACACGGGCTGGGGTTGGTCGGTCGTATCGAGGATGGGCGGGCGGGCCCGCGGTCGGGGAATAGAGGTTGAGGGAGCGGTGGCTGGGGGTGGCGCGGGGGAAGGCGGGGCGGGTTGGTTTGAGGTGTTGTTGTTGGGCTTATCGCTAGTGATTGGGTCGCCCAATGGGGCGCCGTTGCTGAGCGGGCTTGGGGAGGGCAGGTCGTCGGCGAGGGCGAGTTCGAAACGGCCTGGGTGGGGAGGTCGGCGGGCGGGCTGGCGTTGCCGAGGAGGTCGACGACGCCGGGAGTTGTGAGGATGGATGCTGCGGGGGCGCTGGCCGCGTGTGACGCGCCGATGTCCATCTCCTCCTCGGTGATGATGTCGCTGCTTGCCTTGTGGTGATTGATGACCGCGGCGGCAGCGATAGCGGCTGAGTCTGATTCAGCGGTGGCGCGGCGGCGCATTTCGGCGCTGGCAGCGCGCATGGGGACAGCGACCGGAACATCGACCAGGTCGTCCCAGACGCAAACCTTAGGGCGGCGCGTCAGCTCGAGCGGGCCGTGGTCGGGCGTCTTCAGTGTTTCGACCACGTTCCAGGCTTGGCCCTTCATAACGGCTATCTGACGGGCGAACATGCGCTCTTGGAAGTCATTGTCCATCTGAAAGACCCTCCGCAAGGCGAGTTGCGTTTGACTCCACCAGGCCGTGGATGTGAGCAAGGGAAGGAAGTGATCGCGGGTCTTTTGGGAGAATGGCCTGCCAATGAGATCGACAGGGAGGAAAAGCCAGCCAAATGGAAAGCTGCTGACCATTAGTAAGGTTCACATTGGGAAAAAATGGGGTTTTATCTCACCTTCTCCAGGCATCGGGGTGTTTCCAGGGCCAAGACAGAGAGTTGTCGATGGCCCCTATTGATATCTTGGGATCCGAGGTACCTGACACAGGCGTTGACGCGTCCATGGGCCGCTCGACTCTGTAAGGATGCGATGCCCGCGTCCTCGGCGTCCCCATTTGCGACGCATCCACCGGCCTCGGCCCTGGTTCCGGCTCCGATGTGTCCATGTTGAGCCGCACTGGCTCTGATGCTACCGAGACCTGCTCGGTCTCCCAATCCACCTTAATCATCCAGTTGTCCAACCCTCTATCCGTGTTCCGCATGATGTAATCCAGAATCACCAGCTTTTCTAGCTCCTCCCTGAAAGCCTGCTTCAACATGGGGGTCCACATAAAATTCCCTGGTCCTGGGGTCCGAGAACCCGGGCTGTTGTGTTCATCGTCGCTGTCGCCATCGTTCTGTGTAGAGCTCGTCGGCCGGCAGGTGTCTGCCCATCGCCTCTTGCGTTTCCTGTGAGGGTCTGAGGTTCGAAAGCCCGAGAGATACTGATCTGGCCATGGGTGTTCCCGCAAGAAGACGTTTGCGTCCTTGAAGCCCTTTAGGAAGACCTGAAAGCTGCCGGGCTTCGCAGGTAGTGGCTTTCTCTTGCCCCAAAACCTGTGGCGGTCCCAAAAGGGGTAGTGGAACGACTTAGACGACAGGTAAACGACATCTGTATAGGGAACCATGTGTGTGCGCAACTGGGCATCGAGGACGTAGGCGGCGGCTTCGCTGACATAGGACAAGTTGGGAATGAGACTGGCATGGTTAGCTTCATCTCATTTCTTGGAGAGGATCGGTGCTCACCAGGCTCTGCCGAAGAAGCACGGGAACAAGTTCCGGTGAATCCACTTGTTCCATTTCGGGTTTCCTGCCGCATATGGCTCCTCGTCCTTGGGCTTGAAGACACCCACAACCTTCCTATCCATATTCCTCGCAAAGTAGCTGCCAGAGCTGCCCTGCGAGATCATCAGTGGATGCACGCCCTGCCGAATCGCATCCCGGACGCTGTCCACAATCACATCGAACTCGGCTGTTGACATGTAGCCAGGTTCAGGTATGGCTAGCATATCTGCGGTTACAGGCCGAACGCCCTCTGGTGGTTGGAAGACGGAGTGGTGGATCTCAAGGCGCTCCTCTTCGCCCTTCTTTTTGCTGCGTCCACGCTTAAACTTGGAGGCGATCTCGTCTGCCCAGCGCTCGAGACGGGCGTTGATGGCTTTGAGGTCGACGCCCGAGTTTCTGCGGCCCCGGTTCCGGCGGCGACCGGCGGATCGTGAGGATTCAGGCATGGACGCCGATGAGCGTTTCGGTGTGTTCATGCCCGAGTGCGGGCGGGGCTGGCCGATAGGCGCATAGCGAGAGGCTGTGGGTGGTTGGAGGGATGCGTAGCTGGCGGCGAGGGGGTCATCATCCGAGTCGTCGCTGAGGTCGGCCTGGGCAAGGCGCTCGTAGCCTGTGGTGGGTGGTCGCGGCATTTTGGGGATCGTTTATGTGGGTTTCACTCGTAGTTCTGTCTCTTCGGTCGCAGATAGTTGTAGATAGTTGGAAATGTCGTCGAAGGATGAGCTCTGATGGTCGAGGATAATGACCCGCGTTCTGTGCCCAAAGCGAGGGACAACAAGTGGTGGTAACACAGGGGAGAAGGCAAAAAAATGGTATTAATACAAATAATAATGAGAAATAATCTCCAAGAGAAGGACACAAATTTGACAGTCAATGGAGCGGTTTAGGATCGCCCAATCTTCCTGATGAACGAGGTGGTTTGTCGACGGTGGAAGTTGAAACGACGCACCAAATTCGGTTGCTTGTCGAAGCAGGCCGCCGAAGACTGGAGCCAATCCATGGATGGCGGGAGCCAATGACGGCAGCCCAGTGCGCTGGCAGCGGTTGACACTGTACGCGGCGAACCTGCCCGGGAACAGGCACTGACGGTCCCGCTACGACAAGACCACCACATCCCGGCCAAGCACCACGAGGTACCAGTATGAACCTCAACAACAGAAAATATATTTTGAAGATTTACTATAGTTGTAGTAATGTTCCCACCCTAAAAAGGAGCAAATGCTAGCGCAGAAACCTCTCAGACAGTATTCACGTAGTAGTCTATCCAAGAAGACGCTCACACTCATCAAACACCTCCTTCTCGGTCTTCGCGACATCGTCGTACATCTCCCACGTCTCCCTCCCACTCTTCCACTTCACAAGCAGTTCCAAGATGCCGTCATCCGCCTTTTATTTTACCGCAAATCTCCTCCAGTCTCCACGGCTCCCCTTCGTCGCCAGCGAAAGCCAAGTCTACGTCAAAGTCGTCCAAGCTGCCCTCAACGCGGATTTCGTTGAAGTAGTGGGGTAGATTCAGGCTGTCGGCAGAGTGCGGTCGCGGACCCTTGTCAAAATCTTAAAAAGGTCTGCATATCTGCCAGCAACCCGTTTGTCCAGCATCGGGCTCCTCCTCATCTGATACTTGTCTCCCGATCTGTTGACGAGGATATGGATCGGCCGTTCTAAGCTCTGGTCTACCTGTCGATGGACCGCAGGCTCGCAGTCATGGAGAAACAGGACGAAGCAGACATGGAGGTGGTTGCGGTGGAGCGGACGGCATAAAGTTTCGTGTCAACTGTGCAGCTGGCAACATTATCGGTTGATGTGGTTCCGTCTGTAGCTCTGGTGGGTGAGAGCACTGGAGGGAAGCTAAGTTGTGCAGGGACAGCGCGGGTAAACTCCTCAACCAAGTCATGGGCGAGGGCAAACGCGGCCGAGGATTGCCGGGACTCGAGCTGGTACTGCGTGTCGAGGACACATCAAATCATCCCATCCGCCGTCAGGGCAGTAGAGCTCTCGGGTGCGACTTGAGTTGCATGTGGAAGCCTAGAATGATTGAGTGGTGTGGGGTGCTGGCTGGTGTGGTTGGGAAGTGGAACTGGTAACATCCACTTTCACAGTGTACGATGGTAGCACTGCTTGAATATGCACATTGTTCATCCGCCCAGGACACTCATGCCAAGCTTCTTCGCTCGTCTCCTGAACATCACGCCTGCAGCAGGAGAGCATGTGGTTTTGAAATATGCCGAACGCTTCTCTGACAGCTTTCATGACTCCAGACTCCAAGGTCGCCTGCTCCTTGTGGAAAGCCCCGGCATCGGAAATCATAACCCATACTCGGGCGTTGAGTCTTCCAATCGGATCTCTGCTCTCTACCCCCGGCCATGCAGGACACACAGCGCAGCCTCGTTCATCCCCAATCATGTCAGGGTCCAATGTTGACCGGTCTCTCTAGGGTCTCGCTACAGTACATAGCACAGAAGGTAGCCAACTGCAAAGGGTAAACCTTGAATTGCTTCATCAGTGTCAATCTTCCCCTCCCGCCTGTGACCATGGCTCTTGAGACTTGTTGTTTTCGTGTGTGACCTCCTCCGACTCACACTTTGGCATAATCACCCTTCACAGCAGCGACACGAGACCACGTCTGTTTTGTCATCTTCAGCCTTGCTTTGTCCCCTCACCGACTTTACTCGATGAAGCTACCCGCTCTCATCCATCCTTTCTTCGGCTCACTCTTTCTCTCCGTCGTTTATCTTTCTTCCCTCCTTAGACTATAACAAAACTAGCCACCCACTATCCAAACCTTTTAAACCCCAGCTCTACCTCCAAGGGAGTTGTACTAGCCATAACTTAAACCACACCGCCGCCATCCTGCCAACCCACATCATCCCCCCTCATCCATCCACCAACCGCCCACCCATCCTCCTCAAAGTGAACCCCCATAACCAATCCACCCCCAACAACCAAAGAAAAATAGAATAGCAGAAAAAATGCCCCTAAATTCTTTTGCTGGCAAGTCCACCTCACCTTCCGCTGCGGCTGCGTCGTGCACACGCCCACCACCCACCGCTGCGGGCCCGAGCGCGACGGCTGCACCAGCTGGGCGACCCACCGGCGGACCGACAAGGACTGCGACACACACCGGGCCGCGGCGGGCGGATTTGGGTTGCATACCAGGCCGTCTTCCTCCTCCTCGTCCGGAGCAGCCTCCGCCTCGGCTGGTGATGCTGTGGCGGAGAAGAGGTATTGTGAATTCCTTGAAGTAAAGAGTGGGGTTGAGGACAGGGCAAGGGGAAGTGGGAGGGGAGTTGAGGAGGGGTATATGCTTGGGAGGGAGGGGAGGGAAGGATTGCTGGTTCGGGGAGGAGAAGAGGAGGGAAGAGAGGGAGGGAGGGGGATGGAAGCGTGGTTTGGGAGGAGTATCATGTGCAGCGAAGGGTGTAAAATGGTATAGTTGGCAGATTAGGTCACGAGTGGAGGGATGAGGTATTGGTGTTATAGGAGAATGGAAATGGAAGGACAGGGTCACTGCTAGGGGGTGGGGAGGGGGGATAGTCATTTGGGCGAAGGCTTGGTTTCGAGGCAAATGATTGTTTCTGAAAGAGGGGAGACTTTCAGAAATAGAGGCAAACTGGGTACGGGCATGGAGAGGGGATACCGTGAGATAATAGTTATTGGCAAAGAACTTGGGCTCGCAATGGGGAGATTTCCATCACAACCGACAAAGACGCTGGCTGCTCCATGACGAAGCACCACCACCACCGAGCACATCACCTACCAAAGGAAGGAAATACTCGACGCCACTCAGCAAGATACACACCATAGTATTACCGCACTGCACCTTTGTGTTCCGCTCCAACTGCACACCAAAATACACATGTAATTTATAGATTCGCATGAATGACAACTGCTGTGTTGACTTGCTCTCTGAGATGTGGTGCCGATATCCCGCAAGGTTAACCAGCTGCCACTCACTTCTCTGGCTACCTATCTCCTCCACCGACGTTCCCATGTTCATTACTCCCCCGCCCCATGACTCCCATCCACGATTAGCCTTCGGCGCAGACCAATCGCCTCCCCAAGATATTAACAAATTAGACATTAATCATATGGAAGCCGAGATCTCCCAGCACGCAAAGTGCCCTTTCCATTCCGGTCTCAAAGACATCACTGCCACCATTCGCCTTTGCTTTCCTTCACACTGACGGAAAAATGATGACCGAACCGAATCCACATTCCCAAGCAAATACCGGTCGAGCCCATCGCCATAAAGACACCGAGAAAAAAAGACGGGTATCAAGGGTATGAAAGACCACCCGGCCCCACCCAGACTCCTCAAACGCCGAAGAAAGAAGTTAAAGTCCACAGAAACCCCCAAAGCAAACCAGGTGAGAGAATATCAAGCCCATGTGGAGTCGAAGGCGACGAAAATAAAAGAAGGGACCGCACCGTAAACTCCTTGCTGAAAAGACTGAAAACACACAGTCGCAAAGTGGAAAATCCCCAGCACAGTATCTGACCAAATGCCCCCTCCCGTCGCTCCCCACCAATCCTCCGCTGCACCAACCTCTCCCCTTCTCGAGCCCCCAACCCCCAAATACAAACTCTCACTCACTCCATCCACGACACCGACTTCCCCTTCCTCGAATGCCCCGGTCTTGCCATTGCCGAGCGCGGCGGCGGCGGCACAGCCTGCGACGGGCCCGTCTCGTTGCTGTCATCCGCCTGCCGACCATGAATCACGTCGTCAGCGATGGACGTTCCTTGCCGTTGAGGCATTCGCATGGGCCTAATCAGGGCAGACGTGGGCAGACCATTGCCGTGGGAAAGGGGGTCATCGGCCTGAGGCGGGGGAGCTGGACGGCGACGGGGCTTGGACAGACCGGCTTCGGGAGGCGGAGGGGCTGGATGGTGACGAGGCTCGGACAGACCGGCTCTGGGAGACGGGGGGTGAGTGTCAATTTCTTCCATGAGGAAGATCTGAGATGCGGCAGCGTTGTGAACGGGTGGCAGTGACAAGCCCGCCTCGCTGTTTTCATCCGCTCGATGACCATGGATCAACTCGTCATCTATGGGCGTGCCTTTCCGTTGAGGAATCCATACTGGCTTAGTCTGCGTGAACGTGGGCTGATAATCGTCGCGGGAAAGGGAATCATCGGCCTGGGGCGGCGGATCTGGACGGCGATGGGCGTTGGATGGTCCAGCTGGAGACGGGGACAAAGTATCGATCCATTCGTTGAAGGGAAAAGGCGTTCGAGATGGACCGGTCTTGACGCCGGGTTGATGTGAAAGCCCGGCGTCGGCAGATGGAAACTGACTGCTGTCTTCTGTGGTTGCCTGCCCCTTGGAGAGAAACTTGATATCCCAGGATAGCCTTCTAGGGCTGAAGCGAGACTCATGAAACGATCCAACCAGGGTTGAAAAGAAACCGCTTCCGGTCCGCTCGCCCAAAGGCCTCTTCTTATCCTCAGACGGCCCACCAAGGCGTTGCTGAATCTGGAGCAGGCTGTCTCGGGCGGAAAGACCCCCTGCGGCTTGGGAGCTCGTTAACGGCTCTTGAGCAGGAATTGAATCGCTGAGGTGTGGTAACGCGGAAAGAACCCCTGCGGCTTGAGAGCTCGTTGACGGCTCGTGAGCAGGGATCGAATTGCTGAGGTGCGGCAACGTATCTAGCAGGTGAAAGGCATGGTCGATATCCGATATTTCCGGGCGTGTGGCGGGAGGGAGGTAGTTCAAGTCGTTGACGCCGCCGTCGCACAACAGCTCCGTGATGCTGTAGCCATTGCCCTCGCGGCGAAGCTTCCGTTCCTCCCATTCTTGCTTCATCATCTCATCGTCATGCCTTAGCTGGTGGCCGACATACCGCCGGGAATTCTCGCACTCCTTAGCCCGTGCCTTGATAATCTCGCTGATGATGTTGGGGGCATAGGCTACACACCCGTCCGGGTCATTTTGGGGGACGAGATCGGGGTGCTCCACAGTGGTCCGTTGCTCATCGCCCCCCTTCTTCTCTTGTGCCGCGCTAAACACATCTGCCGCTGCGGCGAGCAGGTTCTTGAGTCTCTCCCATGACGTCTCTCCATGAATAGGAAAGACTTTGTTGTCATCAATCAGCTTGAACCACTCTGGAAGATCGGAAACCAGAAAGTCAAGATTGTCCCGAAGGATCGTGACACCGGCCGTTGTTTCGATCAATCCAGGTGTCATGCCACACGCCTTCATCTTGGTGTCCACAATAAACCGCGTGATCCTCATAATCATGGTGTACGTCGCATGGTCCTGGTCTTTCACAGTGCCGTAGAGCCCCATCATTGCTGTGGCAATCCCCAATTTCGTGAACTTCTCCTCAGCCATTTGGCTCTGGTGCTCTCTGGCCCGCAATTCCTGAGTCGCCTTGGGCACACCAACATCCCAGCGGAGAGTCTTTTCAACCACCTTGAGGCTGGCACAAAGAAACTCGCTGTACTCGCGCTGGGTTTCTACGAGCCTCTCCTCGGCCTTCTTCCGCATCTCAGAGAGATTGGCAAGTCTGAGGTCTCGCTGCGGGCGTTTCATCTTTGGAATTGGGACTGTGCAGATATGTTCAAACTGGTCAGACAGTTGCTTGACCGTCTGCTTGGCCTCGGCAACCTCGTCGGCAAGATAGTTGCCCCTCTCGATGTTTTCTTTGATAGTGTTGGCGAGTAGCCTATTTTCCTCCTCAAAGCGACTGAGATGGGTGTCGATGAGGTTTTGATCAAAGCCTTGGTGAACAGTGCACCATGAGTCTAGCTCCCTGTCCAGCTCAATGTTGGATTTGAGAATATCGGGCGGGGGGTAGGGAAAGTAGTCGGGACACTGAAGCTTGAACCCACCCAACAACGGGGTCTCTCTGTGGACACCGGTTGGTTCAAGCTCTTCCCAATCGGCTGTGGCGAGTTGGCGGACACGGAACCCGTTTATTGATCGGGCGGCCGGGTCTGGAAAAGATGGGGCTTGAGGGTGCGGAATGGCCGGTTTCGTTTGGAGTTCGGCTCTTAGAGGGCTATTCGGCATCCTGTCTCTTAATCGATGCCGGGAGGCTAAACCGAGGGCCATAATAGTCCTCCCAGACCCCCCTCCTTGAGCCCCTGCAGCACCTGCGGCATTTGGGAATGGCGGTGGATGGCCATCATCAGAGTCGGAATCTGAGGCTATAGCGCAATCAGAACAGTCAGACTCTTTCTCCTTCTTTTGTGCTGGATCCACCTCTAGAGAGGTCAACGAAGCTGGGTTCGGCCACTGAGTGCGGGGCGTGGTCGCATGGTTGATGGCCGAGTGGGGAGAATCAGTGAGAACCGTTCCATTTGACGCTCCTTGCAATGGAGGATCGTGTGGTTGGTTCTCATGGTGCGGTGAAAGCGGACCTTGATGGTTGAATTTGTCGTCCTGTATTTGCGCTGGGTGGGCATCCGCTGGTGAAGCTGAACCCAAATTGGCAACTTCGACGTTGGAAGGCGAGATGGTGATGTTTGTGTCAGAGGCCGGAAATGCGCTGCTAGGGTGATTATTGTGCGCATCATCAATCTGTTTCTCAGCCAGCTGGGTTTCCTCTGGCTTGTCCTGCGAAATGACCGAGGGCAAGTCGTCCTGTAAAGTGACTGAGGGGGAACTCGTGAACTCCGAGATGGGCGTCGATTGTAGAATCAGTGGAACAAATCGGCATGGTGTCCGTCTCTGTCGACCCCCCTTTTGATACCTCCTGCACCTCAGTTGCATTGTGGCTGGTGTTAAACCCGAGATCTGAATCTGGGCCTAGATTTTCGTGATTGTGCTCTGAATTCTCGTCTTGATCTGTCTCTAGCGAAGGACATGATTCAAGATTGTTGCTTTCCGGGTGAGGAGGCACTGGGTGATCGGTCTCTGAGCAGGGAAGCACTGCGGTCGCAGCATCACCGGAGACTACTTGCTCTGTCGAAGCTTCCAAGGTGGGCGAAGACGGGTTGTCATCTTGAAGTTGTAAGTAGACAGTCTCTGGTGATGTAATCTCACAGTGACTGGCGTCCAAGCTGGGATTCGTGACTGGGTTGTCGCGTTCGATGTCCTCTGTCTCATCCCTTTCCGCGATGGCGATACCGCCCTCGTTGTGAGCTGGCTGAATGACGGACAACCCTGAAAGAACGATCGACTCCAAAGTGTCGCCTTGAGAAATGACAGGGGGGGCCTGAGGGCGAGATTGTGCGGTGGTTGTCTCTGTGGCCACTGGCTGGACACACAAGGTGGTCTGGCAGATGCTGTCCGGGTTCTGATCAAATCGAACACCCTGTGGCTTCTTATACGCTTCTTCCTTCGCGGCTGCGGTTGCGTCAGAGGGCGCTTGCTCCTCGGACACCGCTGTTTCCGTTTCCATGCCTGTAAGAGGAGTCGATTAGAACTGAGTCGGTGAGGCTTTTGAGGGGTATGAAATTGGATAATCGTGAGTCTGCGTGTTGGGGAATAAAGTATGAAAAAAAAGGACGGACAAGCGATTATGTGAGGTGGTGTGGAAGAAAATAGTGGAAGAAGGACGACCGAACGAGACGATGATAGAACATACCGTACTCAAATTCGACTGGTGGTTTGCGGCAAAACAGACCTCTAAGTTGCCAAATCGGTATGGATATTCCGCTTCTAACGACGACGGGAGATGTGCGGCAGGCACCTGGTAAGTAAGGTAGTGAGGTGTGTGCTGTGGTGAACGGGAACCGATGGCGCAGAGCAAGAGCAAAGCGGAGGGCAACCTGTTGCGTGCCTTCCGTGCTTTGGGCTGCAGTTCTGCTCGCTCTGTTTGGAAGGGGACGGAAGGAGCAGCCAGAACCTGAAGCAAGAAAGAAAGCACCAGATGCTAAGAATAGAGAAACCCGAAAGGCACGTACACAGTGACCTCCAAGTCGTGGAGAGCAGGTGGCCCGACCAAATCGATGGGGCAGAAGGGGGCGAGACCTCAGCGCTCACCTCTGTCTTCTCCATTTCCATCCGATTTGGTTCTCATTTTACCCATCCCATTTGACCGGTCCCTGAATTTTCTAGAACAGTGCCGTTGAATGGCCCATCGCCTACCCCGGATTCAAACCAACATGTACACAAACTGCCCACAAAACACCAAACAATAGCACAAAAGCACCCGTAACCCAAAGAGCCGACGCCACACCCGATGCTCATCACGCTGACAAAGGCCCCACCGACACGCGCTCATTGCGCTTCCTCCGAAGATATAGGTTCTCGTTCTCGACCGACTTCCGCTGCTTCCTCTTGATCGCCTCCAGATTCGAGAAATGCCCGCGCGCGCCATGTTTGATTTTGGTGATCATGTCGGCCGCCTTGCCCCTGGTAATCGATCCCGGCTCCAGCTTATCGTCCTCTTCGCGGAGCTTATTCAGAATGTCAAGCTGCTGCTGGGTTGCCGGCCCCTTCCTCCACCCCATCCTGGCCGCGATGATGTAGAAGGGGTAGCTCTCGGTAGCATACTTATCGCAGCCGTGCACGGCGTCCGGGAAGGTCACTGCGCTCAACAGTTCCCGCGGAGCTGCATAGGGGGATTTAGAGACGACGCCCGCTGGGAGGGCCCGCACCTCCCACGCCTTGAACTTGGGGTCTTCAGCCCCGGCGCCTTCGACCTTCTCGAGCTTCAAGTACGTAGCCCCCGGTCCGTTGAGAATGAACTTGTTGGGCCCTACCTGGACCCAGGCGTGTTGGCTGATGGAGCGAATGTGCTTCTCTCCGGAGGTGTCGGCAATTAGGTCGAAGACGGAGTCATACTCTGTAAACGTGACGTTGTACGATCGCCCCGTCGACTCGGCATCGGCCGTCATCCGCTGGCGGGCTTGGACCTCCCTGTCCTTTTCGGCCTCTTTACGGTCGCGCATTTCGTACATTTTTTCTGACGAAGCCTCGGTCACTAATTCCCTGGGGTCCAGGCCAAAGAGAGTCGGAGTGGTCACAATGCCCGTCTCGAGCCCGGCAACCATGTCGATAATATGGCAATTCTGCTTGTCGCCGTGTAACCTCATCCCGCGGCCAATCATTTGGATAAGAAGATTTCGCGACCGCGTCGGCCGAGCGAGGACAATACAGTCGATGTTGGGGATGTCGGTGCCTTCGGTGAAGACGCCGCAGTTGATGAGCACGGGGAACTCGCCGTTCCTGAAAGCGTCGAGACGCTCTGACCGGTCGCGCGTCGGTGTGTCGCCCGTCACAAAACGTGCGTCGATGCCGTAATGACGGAACCTCTGTGTCAGAGAGGCGACGTGGTTCAGGTCGACGCAGAACACCAACGTTGACTTCCGCCCAGCGGCTTTTGCAAACCAGGCCCGCACAACAATATCGTTGAGCTCAATAGTGTTTACCGCATTTGAGAGGGAACTAGTGTCGAACTCGCCGCTCCCTCCTTTCCCCTTCCGCTTGACCCCGGATAGATCGGCCTTGCTCTCCACCGTGGTAAAGACGACATCGCTGAGCCATTTCTCCCCAATCATGTCCACGTAATCCTTGTGGTAGACAATCTCATCAATAGCGGCGCCCAGCTGGAGCCCGTCAAAGCGGGAGAAAGTGGCAGACACGCCGACGAGATGGGGAGAATCGGGCCGCTTAGTCCTCAAGCCGAGGTGGTCTAGCACCTTCAGGTAGCCCGGGGCCACGATGTGATGCGCCTCATCCACTAGGACAAGCTTGAATCGCTTGGGATCGAATTTGGAGAGCCGGTCCTTGGACATAATGCTTTGCAGGCTGGCCACGGTGATGTCGGCGGTGCCGGACGCCGACAGCTTGCCCAGCTCAAGTTCGATGGTCTTGTCTGGGTACGTCCGGGAGCAGTGACGGGCGGCTTGCTCGACGAGCTCTCGCCTGTGGGCTAGGATGAGAGTCTGAGTGGCTGTTTCGGAGCGGGGCTTGACGCGGCCGATGAGCTGGGTGAAGATGACCTGGAATGGTGAGCCACACTTTGGTAATCGGGTTTTGGGTAAATGGAGAACTTACAGTCTTACCACTGCCGGTAGCCAAAGACACACCCATCCGCTTGTGGCCCTTTTCCAGGGATGTCAACACGGATTGGATGCATTCTTCTTGGTAATCTCGCAGTGTGAGGGTCTGAGAGCCGGGTGAGATTGGAGCGGTCTCCTGGCCTAAGACCTTGCGCGATGTCGATATTCTCCGCCGCAGCCATGGCTGGAGTGTTGGCCTGATCACCTTGGGTGGCCCACTGAGTCCTAAAGCTGCCGATACCAGACGCTTCATGTTTGTGTTGATATCATGGTTGATGTAGTTGTATTTTCTCACTTCTGCAACCTGGAACTTTGAGGCGACGACTTGTCGTTGAATTTGGCAGCCGCTAAAAATGAACATGGGTCACCCTTCCAGATTGGGATTGGACGAGGTGCCAAGGGCGCAGGTGCTGCATGGAATGTACGGAGTACGGCGGTGTGCTGCTGCAATCGTCTAACATTGCATGCGAGGTCATTAAGTCAGTCATTTAATTGATCAGATACTTGGAATCAAGAACGCATATTTTGGGGGGGGAGCTGTTTCAATCTATCAGTGCTTTGAGACATTTTCCTCACTGATTTGTTTATTATCTAGCCCTCATCTGAAAGTCAAATGAACCAAGTGATGGTTGAGATTCTTTAAAATCTCGGGGTGATGGCAGAACCACACCGCCCTAGCCCCGCATCTAGCCCACTGTTTCAGATCTCAACACTGTCTCTTTAGCAGCTCCATAGTTTCGTTTACACGGCCCATCAAGATTTCTCAAATCCATGTCACTCATCGACACCGATTTACATCGAACATTCATCTGCACTTTGAACCACCAGCCGTGCCCATTTCTGGCAGTACTGGCTGCCGAATCTCCATATGTCCTAATTTTGTCAATACTGTACTTGCAAAGTCACAGACCTCATCGAACTTTCTGCCATTGTCAACGAGACATGATCTTCCGGCACATGTCCCTTCTAGCCCCAACCATTAAAACGAGACCACAAGACTCTCATCAGACTTGGCCATGATGGATTTGGATCATTCAAGTGACCAGTATGGTCAAACACCCGATCTTTTGAG
Source organism: Collariella sp. IMI 366227 (assembly GCA_027946355.1). Classification (NCBI taxonomy): domain Eukaryota; kingdom Fungi; phylum Ascomycota; class Sordariomycetes; order Sordariales; family Chaetomiaceae; genus Collariella; species Collariella sp. IMI 366227. The sequence goes on along the minus strand of JAPEUS010000005.1, from coordinate 1,249,708 downwards.
GGAGTCCGTCTCCATAGTTCTCAGGCAGCTGCAACAACAACAGCCAGCAAGGACCCAATCTGAAGAAATTCCAGAAAGCGACGAAGGGGAACAGGAGGATCAAGTTGCACGCCAACCCCTTGGAGATAGCGATGCCGAATTTTTCGGAGAGAAAAATTACGAGGATGAGGATGAATCAAACGAATCTCGACGACGACAACGCTCAGTATCATCCGAAGGAAGCTATTACAGCCCATCGGACGCGTCTGACGAGGCCGAACTCGCAGACCAACTCCCTATGAAAGCAGAGCCCAAAACTGAGGCCCCTTTCACCCCACCAAAACCACTTTCACGGCCACGACAGTCAGGACACTTTTCTCCTTATAGCACGGTCCCACCAACACCAACACAATCCCACTGGCTCTCGTCTCCTCGCAAACGCTCCCGGTCTCACTCACCTTACCCCCACCCAACATCCACCGAGCTGCCGTCCCCGCGCACTTTCAAGCGCCATAAAGGAGCCTTCAACCACACCTACCTCAGCTTACTCAACGAGGATATCCTCGATGTCACATCCCGTTATGTCCCACACAACTGGGACAGCACCCTTGCCCGCTCACAGATCGGCCTCACTTACTGGAGCGAAGTCGAGAAAACCCTCTTATTTGAGGCCCTCGCCCGGCTAGGGAGAGATGACGCAGCCGGCATTGCCGCCCGCCTCAAGACCAAATCCGAGCTCGAAGTCGCAGACTTTCTCTCTTTACTGGACAAAGCCACCCGCAAGAAAAAGGAGGCCATTGCCCCCGCCGACATTCCAGCCGCGGTTGAACTCAGCCAAGCATGCTGCGCCGCTCTCGAAGAAGCCGCCGACGCGTTGGCCATCAGGCAAGAAAAGCGGGAAGAAGCCGAAGAGAGAAAGAGATGGGCCGCTCCTCCCACCACTCCCACCACCAACCCGAACAAATTCCCCTTCCCAGAAGAAGAAGACCCCTCCTTCTGGCTCATCACCCCTCCAACCTCCCCACCCTCCTCAACACCGCAACCCCCTCCCTCCCCTTCCCTCCCCCACTCCTAACCCTATTCCGCCTCCCCATCTTCCTCCACCTCTCCTCACACCTCTTCATGAACTCCTCCGTCGACGAATATAACTGGCGCGCCATCTCCTCCGACCCGCCCGCCATCCGCGCCACCGCCCTCGCTGACTTCCACACGCTCGTCGTGAGCGTCACCAGAAGGCTGGTAGCTGCTACTATTTTTGTTGCGGACGCTAGGGTGAGGGATAGTAGAGTGCGGGATGGACGGGTGAGGAAAGGGTGTGGCGGTCGGATGTGAGGGCGGCTGCGCTGTCGGTTGGGTTGAAGAGGATGGAAGGAGTTTTGGGCGAGGTGTGCGCGGAGGTTGAGGGTGGGGGTTGTCGATGATGAGGATGGGTGGGTGGGGATGATGGGGAGGAGAAGGTTATGGGGTATGACGAGGTGGAGAGGAGGCTTGAGGTTGAGGTTGAGGAGGGGAGTGGGAGGAGGAGGAGGAGGAGGAGGAGGAGGAGGAGGAGGAGGAGGAGGAGGAGGAGGAGACGGATGAGGAAGAGGAGGTGGAGCTGGAGGAGGTGGATGTGGAGATGGGGAGGATGGGGCTTCTGATAGCGGGTCGGTCGATCTTGGGGCTGGCACGCCTCATCTCTCGGAAGATGCGAAGCATCTACCCAAGCAGGATGCAGCAGATATTAAAGCTGTCACCCGCGAGATGAACGAAGTTCTCGTCCATTCGGCACTCGAATACCCAAAATCGCGGACAGCCCGTGCCAACCTTCGGGAGCGAATCCGTGCAGAAAGGGCCCACGAAGACTACGCCGATGCTTTGGATGCCCGAGCGTCATACCACGAAGAGAAGAGGTTATGGGGCATCCTTGAGCGGCAGCCACCGGTGGAGCTCGTTAAGGTGGAAGCTCCGGAGAGGGCGCCGAGGTGTACGAAGCGAGGCGTAGAGGAGTTGATCTCTGGATTCTCAAGAACGCCCGGGGATACTGACTGGAGAGGTAGGCTGGAGATTGTCCCCAGCAGGTGGGAGATGGACTATGCATTGGCACAGGAGGAAAAAAAGAAGAAAGCAAAGGCAGCCCCTGGGGCTGAGAGTGGTGACGAGTATTGATACCCAAGGATATGAGTGAATTTGTCGATACAAAAAAAGAAAAACTTCCAACGGTTTTCTCAAGCCTCAACATTACCAAACACCTCGTCGTACTTCGTCCTCCGATCCCACACCTTCTGCCCATCACTCTTCCGCTTGAAGTACAGGATCCGGTGCTGTGGAATGAATTCCTCGTCCGTCTGCTCGCTCTTCCACGCCTCAAGCTCCTTCTCCTGCGCTCCGAGGAACCGGTCTTCATACCCGACCAGGTACCCGCTGGTTTCAAGCTGGGGATCCCACCGAATGCGGTTCATCACGTCGGCCGCCGTACGGAACTTCTTGGTCTTGTCCGCGCGGAGGTCGACGGTGACGATCTGCTTCTTGACAGCAGCCTTCTTCTTCTTGTCCTTCTTGCCGGACCCGTACCAGGCTTCGTCCTCATCAGAGCCCTGCCCAGAAACTGCGCCGAGCTCTTGCTCCTCCTCCTCTTCTTCCTCGTGCTCCTCCTCGCCAGGTGTATACTCCCCCCACTCCCTGCGATCAACCTTTAAACGCCCCAACTCCCCCTTATTCACCACTGCTGCGCTCAACCAACAACTCCTCCCATCAAAATACTTCTCATTTCCCCTCATCTGTGTCTCAAACCTGCTCAACACAGTCTGCAGCGCCCCAAGCGCGATCTTCAACTCCTCCTTCCCCATCTCCGCATCGCTCTTATCCAACCCAATGAGATAACACCCCCTGAAATCCCTTTCCCCTTCCTGTTGTTCCTCATCGCCCTCCCCAGTCTCAATATCCGCCTCAACAAACCTCGCTGGCCACATCCTCACAAACAGCCCCGGCGCCCGCCGATGCAAATCCACCAGCAGCATCACGCACCGCGACTCAACCCACCCGAGGAACTGCGCCCCGCGCGCCAGCGACAGGCCCCAGTACTGCACGTCCAGCTTTACGTACGTCTTGTACCCCCCGGCACCACCCATAAACTCCTCTGCGGCGGCCTTCGACTCCAACATCTCCCTCCACGACATCCTCGTGTTGGTCCCCAGCAGCGCCTCGCTCGCCCGCTGGAACTCAACCGCCAGCGTGCGGGTGGATGGCACGGATGCTGCTGCCGCCGTGTTGAGCGCCGGCGGGAAGTAGCCCAGGATGGCGAGCGGCTCGCGCGGTGTGCGGGTGTAGGGCAGGCGGTGGCGGTGGAAGAGCGGGTCGAAGGCGAGGTGGGTGCGCCAGGGGAAGGTGGCGTAGTGGGTGAAGAAGGTGGTGAGGAGGGATTCGACGGTGATGGGTTCTGTAGTGGGAGATGTCTCAAGGGTGAGGAGTTTGTGCACGCGCGCGAGCAGGATGGAGATCTGAATACCGCTGAGGAAGCCGAAGCGGGCGGAGTAGATCCCGCGGGACTTGGCCCAGGTTTTGATGAAGCGGTGAGCGAGGCGAAAGGCGGTGAGGTCTGGAATGGAGCGCCGGAGGTAGTCGATGTCGCGGATGGCTTTGAGTTTGGAAAGGGTTTGGGCGGAGAGGGACCAGATGGGGTCGGAGGGAGGGGCGCGGAGGACGTCGGGCCAGCGCTCGGCGACGGAGGTGGCTGGGCAGTATTGCAGGTCCATTTTGATGGAGTCGACTTCAATTTCGAGCATGGTGCCGGTGTTGGCGCGCACGCGGCGGAGGATTTTGATACCCTGGGCAGCGGTTTTGCGCAGGCGTTGAGTGGCGAGGGCAAAGAAGGTGTTAGTGCTGAAGGGGCCGATGCAGAGGACGTCAATGTCAGACGAAGAGGTCCAGACGTCGAGGGCGTAGGATCCGACTGGAATGATAATCACAGTTGGCTGTGGTCTTGTTCCTGCATCTGTTGTTGGTGTATCAAGGATGACATTCCTGAGGAGCTCCAACGCGGCCTTCCGCTTGAAACCCTCTTCCGTGCTTGGAATTATGCCCAATTCAAGCAGGGCCTCCTTAACGCTGCCTGGCTGATCCAAGTGTTCAGGAGCCTTCTGGGGGTGGACTGGCACAACAAGGCTGGCAATCTCTTCAGACGGGCCCTGGGCGTTGTCACCAAAATCGTCAATGTTCATGATACATCTGAGGCCCCAATGGTCGCTGGCGAACATCTCTGAGTCGGCGCCCTCAACCTTCTCAGTCAAGAAACCAAACATGTTAAACTTGGCGATCTCCAGCAGTCCCTCACCGCGGACGAGAATCCGGTCGTACCGCTGAGGACGCATGTTAGCGCCGCCTCCAGCCATGGCAGCAGCGACGCCGTTAGAAGTCGGGTCCCATGTTGCCCCTTCTTCGCCTTCAAGTGCGTTGTTGCTGTCACCGTCCCACGGGTCATCTGCGAGCGACGTCTTCCAAGCATCATCCAGGTTCGCCTCGGCGAACTGGTTGTTGAGCCCCTTCAATTGACCAACGGTGGCCTCCGAGATGGCCTTCTTCCTGAGGGCTGCGTCGATTGTAGCTGAGGAAGTTGTGACATTGAAGTCGCCCGCCAGAATCCAGGGGCGTTGCGGGTAGGTTCCTGACAGGTACCCGATGATCTGCTTGATGTCCGCCTTCTTGGATGCTACAGCTCCATCCGTGAGACCGTGGCTGAGATGGACTGCCGCAAGCACAACCGGAAAAAACTTGTCGCCCTTAGACCGGCCGACGTCCTTGAACCGCGCAACAACCGCGCCCTTGTGCTTCCTGTGGAAAGAGACGTACTCCCAGTCGAAAGCGATCTTGCTCAGAACGACAACGTTGAGATGGCTTGGCAACGGCTCGATATCGTCCTGGTCCGGCGGCCCGTGAGAGCAGTAGGGGTAGGCATCGCGGATGCCCTCATCGGCGAGGAGGTACGACAGGAAGCCGTCGGTAACTTCCTGGAGAACCAAAGCGTCGGCGGCAGCATTATCCGCCAGGATGTTCTTCACCACCAGGGGATACCGGGCCTCCGAAGGCGGCCACTCGAACTCGGCGAGGATGTTGTATGTCGCCACGGCGAAGGTGCTTCGCTCATCCTCCTCGGAATCCAGCGCCGACGGCGTGAACGACACCCAGCGTTGCATCTCCTCCTCGAAGTAATACGGCAGCCCAGTGTGAAGCTGGTCCTTCTCCGCAACCTCATCATCTTCCCCCTCTTTCTCCGCAGCCAGTACCACCTGTTTCTCCCCTTCATAAAACGATCCCAACCCATCCACCTGCTTCACCCTCCCATCCAACCCGACCGTCCCCCACAACCGCATGACACTCTGCCCCTGCCCCGTCCTCTCCCTAACCAAAACCGCCAACTCCCCAACCGTCCACTCCACCCCGGGCACCAGCCCAACTTTCTCCACCAAGAACTTGTGAGCCGCACAATCCACCACCTCGCTCTGCCCAACTGTCAAATGCATCGTAAACCCTCCCCCTTTATCTCCCCTCCCAGCGCCCCAATCACTTCCCCCTCAGCCCCTCCACCCCCTTACCCTCCTTGAATCCCCATCCGTCAAATAAACAGTACTCTCCCTCCTCGCCCTTTCAAAAACATCCACCTCGCCCAATCTCACCTTCACCTCCCCCAACCTGCCCCTCTCCTCCCTCAGTCTCATTCCGGGAAGTAAACCCCTCGAAATCCTCCCCACGGCCTCCCCACCACCTCGGGCCTCACAAACGGATACACCAGATTGATGTGGGGTGGCCATTTTGGGTATGCCTTGTCGTAGAGGGCGCGGAGGCGGTCGAGGCGCGGCCAGAGGTTGAAGGGGGGATGAGGGCGAGGGCTGTGTCGTGGGAGGTGAGGGAGAGGGGGTGCTTAAAGGAGAAGGGGTGGTGGTGTGGTGTTCGGGGTTAGGGTTGGTTGATGTGGTTGACGCCATGGTTTTTGTTGGTGGTGGTGTTGAGCTGGGTGGTGTTGGTGTTGGTGTGAAAAGAGGGGTGAGTTGTGAAAATGGGATGAGCTCAGCTCGGAAGGGGTATTGAAAGTAAAACGCTGAAGAACTTGAGAGAAACTGAACGAAGAGAACAGAGAAAGCAATTCAAATATGCACGAGGTTCATGTGTTGATGCTGATGATCACTTCACCTCGTGAGAACCCCTGGAGATGTTCCCCGCAGTGGTGGGTGAGGCTGGGGCTGAGTCCTCGGCGGGGGTGTCACCACATCCGACGCCTGTCATTCAGCACTCTCCGGGTGAGTCAGATGACAGGGGTCGAGATGCCCCATCGTTTACCCCTGAATGAAACAAAACAGTTGAGCCTGGTTTGAGTTTCGACTTCAAGTCGTCTTCTGCATTTTTGCGGGTTTTGGTCAAAGTAAAAAAGGGATGGTGGAGGGGTTGGATGTGCCAAATACTGACAGCGCCATGAAGTTGAGTGGTTATCCATGCTCAGAAAAGTATTACCCAAAAAATAAGAAGACAGTAGATACAGTACCAGTGTACAACCGAACTTGCCCCATCCGGAACTCCAACGCTATGAATGTCCAAGAAAAGCCAAGTGTGAAGTGAAAACCACAATACTAAGGGGCAAACCGAGGTCGCTTCACTCCTCACCGTATGTACGCCGTTTCAACCTCAGGCCCCCAGTCCACATCGGCGGGCACAGACGACGGCATCCCTTCCATGAGAGCCTCCAACTTGTCCTCATTCGTAACCCAACCGTTTCGTTTCGTCGCAATCGCTATGATCCAAGTCAGCCATGTCCTTCTGAGACGCCACCAGGTGTACCTACCATAACGAATCGGATCCCGCCACTCCTTCCACCACGTCTCTTCGCTCTGCACAGCACACCGTCTCCCATCCGCCTCCGCACCCCTCGGCATAGTCGCGAACGGCCACACCGCCTTAACCACCTCGTACTTCTTCTTCCCCGCAAAGAAGCCCGTCACACTCGTGATAAACTTATTCACCCGGTCCGGGCTCTGCACCACGACCCTGCTGTGCGTCACAGGGAACGACACGGCCACCGTACCGGGGTACTTCAACCCGACCAGCAACGCCCGCACCTGCCCCTCTAACCAGTGCACGTCCAAGTTGATCACGACGCGCTCCAGCACAAACGACCTAACGCTGGCGTTGTCCGCAACGAACTTAGCCGCCCACGCTTCAACCGTCCCCTCACCCTCCAGCTCCGGCGTAACCGCTGGCTTGCTGCCCCCGCGGAAAGCGACCTCACCCGGGCCGACACAGCGCAGGTAGTCCATGCGCTGACGCGCATCTTCGGGAACGAGCAGGTGCATGAGGTTGATCTTGATAGAGAAATCAAGACGGCCGCCGCGCTTGCCGACGATGTGGATCTGCGGCTTGGGCGGGATGGTGGCTTGCTGGCGGATTGTAGATGCGCGGCCGACGGGGACTCGGGGATTGCGTGCTGGGCGTATGCTGGTGACGGTTGGAGGTGGACCAAGGATGGCGGGCTGTGGGCGGGGAGGGCTGGGTGTTGCTCCTCGATGCTTGGAGCCGGGCCGGGGGCGATTGACTGTATGTTGGTGAGGGTTGGCTGTGTACTGGCGAAGACTGCAGTTCCTCCTCGGTCATGGGGACCGTGTTGCTTCCTGAGGCCGGGCTGCGACTTGGTGATGCCAGTGGCGATTGCAGGGCTTGCTCTTGGAGCTGGAGGTGCACCTGGAGGCGCGCCTTCTCCTCCAGCTCGGCATGCTGCGTGGGAGTCATGGTTGCTGGGGACTACGGAGAGTACGAATGGTGACGGGTCGCGACCTCAAAAGCAGGCCCGCGCCGGCCGGCTTGGCTTGCCTGATGGGGGCTCCGGTTTGCCGTGTTCGGGAGGACTCCGTGTCAGTGAGCCCGGGCCCGGGAGAGAACCGAGAGTGCCGGGTCACGGTGACACTGACTCAGGAGTCGACGTTGGAGATGGACACGGCGTCAATTGGCAATTGAGGCTTGACCTGATGAAGTCTAAGTTGCGCCGGTCGCGAGTCCAAAAAGACAGCCTCCCAGCTTGCTGTGGGTGCAGAAGCAAGCAGTCAGCGCTTGATGAGTTCGATGGAGAAGACCTGGGCTGTTCAGGTTGTCTTCGCGCTGGACGGTGGCGCAGCAACACAACAAGGCTGCCTCGCCGAAGCTGCCCAGCACCCCCTGGAAGGCAGGGTTGCAGCGAGCTGCACCAATCACATGGCGCGTCGGCTGTGCAGTTCGTCGTCAACACTGGTCCGTGGGGGCAGCGCCAAGGGTGGAGATAGAGATTAAAAGCCATGTTGCTGTCAGTTGTGAGGACGCTGCCAATTTTCCATCTGGGGAAAGATGTGTGAAGTCAATGCTCATCAACCAAGCAACGGTGAGGTCTACGGATGAGAGGAAAGCCAATTGTTGTGGATAACAAACTGTGGAGAGACTAAGGTGGGAATCGGCAACGCTGAAGGTCGAAAGTGGAGACACTGTGAGGCGTCACTCTGCGCTAACATTTTCCTTATCGGTTCGCTTTGCCGAGTTTTATCGGCCAGCTGCTGTCGAGTCGATTCAGTTGAGTCTCGACAAATGAAACTCAACCTCGACAACACCCATCCAAAAAAGGCCGCCAAGTCGTTAAACAGAGAGCCGAGTACCAGTCCATATTTTCCCGCTGCATGTGCGAAATGGCCATGACCTCTTCTTCAGCTCCCTTTGACCTTTCTCCTCTGTTTTAGTCAAGCAATGTCCTCTTTTGGCTCTCGCGTGTGGCCTCGGCGCCTGTAAAGGGACCAAAACAAGCATGCCCCTGGTGGTTGCAGCTGTTTCTCAAAACGGCTTGTTTCGTCGTCGACTCCTGAACCGCTATGTCTTTCCGACGGCGCTTTCACTGACTTGTAAGGGAGTCTAGACTTAAACACGCGCTCAGGTCTTGCCATGGCGTGTCATGGCCGTTTCTCATTTCTGCCTTCGCTCGCTGCTTGCCTACTTCTGTGATGTAACCTGACATCAACTCCCTCTATTGTCCACAAGAAATCTTCATATTTTGCAGCCATGAAATGATGTTCAAAGGAGACACTGCCATTCCCAAGGCCTTCGTCTGGCTGCTTCCTGTCCACGCCGCTGTCGCCCCTTTCGCCATCTATGCCTCTGATTTCGTTTTTGGGCTGAGGGCAGTCCCGTTTATCTTAGCCGTTGTCGGAGTGAGTCCACCCTTAACCTAACGGCAGAGCCAGATGGCTGAGACGTAGCAGACTGTCATACACATTCTCCTTGAAATTTACGCCCTCGTGAATCGGGCTAGCCCTCGCCGCTACCATGGGTACATCACAGTCTCCTCACTTGTGGTGTGCGCTGGTCTCTGGTGTGGTCCGTTGGTTTACTTCGGATGGCATATCGACCACATGGACGACGCAGAAACCGTCAAGGGGGAAGAAAGACACAGCTCGCGGCTGTTGGCAAGATGGGCTAAGACCGGGTGTGCCATGTCTGCTCTGAGTGTGTGAGTCGTGGCCATACCTCTTAGGACAAGGAATGTAAACTAAAGATTTCCAGCTTCATTGACCTCGTTTTTTTGGGCATGTCCCTCTTGAGCTTTATACCACAAAAAACGGAACATCAACAAAAGTCATCCGAGTATACCTCCTCAGCTCCATCGTCGATCTCCGCCACATCCGAGGTACGTTTTGCCTGAGTTTTTCTCAGAATATCCATCTAACCAACACTCTAGATCCCACCCCAACTCCCACCACTCCAATATCACCTCTCCTTCACCCCTTCTCAACCCCCTCAACACTCTTCCACCCACCCCTCTCCTCCTCCCCAACCACACTCCGTCCCAGTCGACCACCACCACAATCACCACAACCAACACCAGCTTAACGAAATTATCCAACACCAGCCTAACCAACACCAGCTTTCCTGAAAGCCCCTCCCAAACCCCTCCCTGCCCCTCCACCACCCACACCCTCAACCCCCGAATCTCCATTTGAAGTTCCCCCACTCAACAGGATCTCCCTCCTCCTCCTTCTCCCCCTCTCCAATCCCCCCGGCTCCTTCCCCCTCCCGCACCTCACAGCCTCCTCCAATCCTGGGCCAGCGGCAACAACAACAATAACCACCAACCCCAGTCGGGACATACAATCAACATCCCGCACACCTCAGGCCAGCACGGCGCGACTGCGCTCGCGCAAGCGTGTCTGATTGACTGTTGTATGTATTTGTGTGGCGGGCGCAGAGGGAGGGGAGACTGGGGAGGTGGGGGTGTTGAGGTGAGGAGGAGAGAATGGGGGTTGGAGGGGGTGGAGGGTGGGATGGGGCAGGGTAGTGGGAGGGGTTGGAGGGTTGTTACGAGGGGTGGAGGGCGGGGAGAGGGCAGGGAGGTGGTTGAATCGTTGAGTATCATGGGTACATGGTTATGGTGGGTGATGAAGGATAAGGGGTAAGGGGTGGATTGCATCGCGAATGGAGTTGGTTTATCAGGAGGTATGGGTTGACCGGCATGGATGGCGTTTTGGGATGGGTTAGCATAGATGGTGTCTTTGGATTGAAGGAGAATATTTAGATGGGCCGTGTCGGAAGATGAGGGGTGATAATTGTACTACTCACCGCCGTTGTAACGGCATCCAAGAAGCAAATCCTCGGTACTCAGACCTGAGGACGTGCAGGGTGGTCTGGGTTAATCTTGAAGCGAAGACCGAGACACTAAGAGAACACTACCACCATCGAAACGATCCTAGTGATACACGCAGATTTTGAATTCAGATCTGCTTTACTCGTACATTCGTCTACTGAGGAAGGGTAGACCACCAAGATGAGGCCCATATCTTCCAGGATCTCGTATCGTCGAGCCATTCAAATATACTTTTACACATCCAACCCAACCAACTAACCGACCACCAACCATCCAATCCATATCAAATGTACGGAATACATGCACACACATTAACCACTTCACTTTAACCATCAACACCTCACACCTCCTGCCCCCTCTCCCTCCACCTCAGCCCCAACCGCACCCCTCCCAAACCTCACCCCATGCAACTCCTCCAACAACTTCTCAAACTGCTCCCTCTCCCTGACCTCCTCCGAAGCCGCCACATCCTCCAGCAAATCCTCCTGCTTCCTCCCAGCACCCCCACCAACTGCACCACCACCCCCAACAGCAATCTTCCCATCCAGCACCGCCTGTGCACCCGCATTCTTAATAATTCGCCACGCCCTTCTAAACTCATCCCTGATTTTTACAATCCCCGCATGCGTCACCGTGCGCGCAACATTATGATCTAGCTCGAAAGGGTCTTCGATGGCGAAGAGGTAGCGGTAGCGGACTTCCTTCGTTTCAACCTGGCCCTGCCCCTGCGGCTGCGGCTGCGGCGGGGAGGGTTGTTGCGGGAAGGATGTCGAAGCGGACGGGGCAGGGGTAGGGTTATTGTTAGCCGCAAGGACACCCGGGTTCGTGACCTCGACGACAGTTTTAGCGCCGGTCCAGCCCTTGGCCTGCTTTGTGAGCAGGCCGCCGTGGGTGCGCAGCGAGAGGACGTCGCGGCCCCAGTCGAAGGAGCGATGGCCGCCGGGGAGGAGGGACATGGCGGGGCCGCCCTTGGCGTAGTACTCGAAAAAGCCCCGCAGCAGCTCGCCGAGGGACTCGCGGTTCTGGGTGAGCGCGTTGTTTTGCGCCAGGCGCACAATCTCGCGCTCGTCGCGCCAGAACTGCACGTTGCGGCCCTTGCAGGTGGTCATCTCCTCTTGGATGTGCGGGGGCAGGTTCGGGTCAGGGGGTGGGGCGAGTTGTTGCAGGTTGGGCAGGACGAAGGGCTGGGCGACGTTGATGAGGTAGTGCAGCATCATGAGAGAGTAGCCGTAGCTGCCGAGGGTGCCGCGATAGGGGACGTTGATGCCGCGCACCTTGGCCCAGTGCTTGACAAAAAGGACGAGAGGGCGGACGCGCGGGTCGCAGTGGGAGTAGCAACGCAGGAGGAGGGTGTTTTGGAGAGCGAGGTGGGCTGAGAAGTTGATGTCGCACTGGACACCGACGCCAAACTTGGGGAACTCGAGAGCGCTGTTGTACTTGCGGTCCCGGGGTTGGTTCGGCTGTCCTCTGGATGGATCGCCAAGCAGGCGGATTTCGGGGAGGAGCGACGGTAAGTTGGGAGGAAGAGGGATTGTGGCGTTGGTGCGTCCTGGAGGTAGCGGAGCCCGCAGCAGTTCGATATACTGTCGAACTAGGTCCGCCATCTCATCATCGTAAGTCCCCTTGTTGAGGGACGTCTCGTACTCGTGGGCGAGCTGCAGGCTCTTATGCCTGCGGCCGACGACCCTCAAGCTCCTGATGTTGTGAGATTGTGCGAATTCCTCCACCGCTTCCCTGATGGTGGTATCCCGGATGCCTGCAATGTACTGCCGGAGAACTGCCGGCGCAACCACAGGAGCTCGCCTTGTATCGTTGCCGCCGAGATCGTATTGCAGCTTGAGGGCCCTGGAGCAGTAGCTTGCTGCTGTCTCATTCTGGGCCTGGGCGAAGACCAGAAGTTGGATGGAAGGTATCCTCCTCAGCTGCTCCACGTCCACTTGCAGCTCCTTCTGGAAGCTGAGCGGGTCGCGGCTATAATCGAGGCGGTTCTGTGTGTCTTTCCAAGCCCTGACTGTCCTCTGAGCACCTGCCTCACGAGCCCTGTCCCTCTCTAGGATGTCGCGGGACTCGTCAAACAGCATGGCCATCTGCTCACCTTCGACTTGATTGAACAAGCCCAAGAGAGTACGGAGATTCCCCTTGGAGGTCAGATCGTACCTGTTCAGCGAACGGTACCTCAACAATCTGTCTCGCAGTTTGCTGTCGGCCAGGCCATCGACAAACGCGAGACAAACTCGGTTGAGGAGTTTGGCATCCTCAGGCGTAAAATCTGCGAAGTTTGAATGTGTAATATCCCGACCGTGGAGCTTTCGGAGCAAGCGTTTCGCGGACGCGTAGTACGTAGATAGGGAGGTTCCCTCGGCCTGTTTGAAGCGTTGGAGTTTCTCCTCAGTTGTGATCTCGTCGTCGTGAGCATAGGTCTCTGGTTGCGCCTCGCCGGCAGGCTGGTGTTCCGGAGCATCGTGAATCTCGGGAACCTCCTCATCCTCGTGGTCCTCGGTGAGGCCCTTCTCCCATGCGGCACGAGCTTCGAGAAGGCCCTGACGGAGATGGTTGGGAGGCTTCTCGCAGACCTTGATGATAGGCACCCGTGTCTGAGTAAGCAAGCGAGCGGCAAGGCCCATGTCAAGAAAAGCCTTCTCGATGAGCCTGGGGATCGGGGAACCGGGAGCATCAGGTGGAATGGGAGACAGCGGTGACAAAATCCCAAGATCCATATCAGAAGCCTTGGTGGCAAAGCCGGAAGCAAGACTACCGAAGCACTTCAGTTGGACGCTCTCCGGAGGGAAATCATGGATGCCGTTTTGAGTCCTCTCGTACTCGGCAATGGTGAACCTGGCAACCTTCTCGATCATAGCGCGGAAGTTTTCCTTCTCCATAATCTCGGAGAGCTCAATCTCAGCGCCAGCGACGATTGTGAGACAGAGATTCTCAAGCAGGTCGGCTTGTGCCCTAAGCTCGTCAGCGGTAACTCTTGGGGCCCCGGAGACGTCAACTTCGGAGCTGCTGTGCTGTCTCATGCGAGTCGATGACGGAGCCTCAAAAAAGCCAGGCGGCTGAGGCATGTGATGCAGATTTGGCATTTGATGTGGCAGCTGCTGTGACATTCTCGGGTCTCTGTTATGCATTGGCGCTTGAGACCAACCAGACTGGTGCGGCGTCGGCAACGGTCCCTGGTTGGAGAGGGAAGGTTGGTGACGAGACGGCCCAGGGAATGGCGTGCCTCTCGTCTGGGAACTCTGTGTCTGATTCTCTCGACTGGGCGGAGGGAAGGCGGCCGGGCGTGGCCCCAAAGACTGGGGCCTGTAATGACCGCCTCTGGCGGCGTGATGTTGATGTGGGTGAGCTGGCGAGTTTACAAACGGCCTCTGCGGCTGATGAAATTGTTGAGGCCGGGACTCGACTGGGATCGACAGCTGGGCTGACATCTGGCGGCGCTGTGCTTGGTTTGGCCGCTTTCGGTTTGCTTTTTGGCCTGATGCTCCCTCGTTAAGCAAGGATGGAGTCGAGGTATGGTCCTGAATCATCTGTCCCGCATGTTGCGTTGATGGCTGGAGTCCTCCGTTTGGTGCCTGTGATGCGGACTGACTGTCTGAGTTGTTGAGAATAAGGCCGCGCAGTCGCTCCTCAAGGGGGCCGCCTCCAGACTGGCCGCTAGCTGCCATCCTGAACGGTTTGATGTTTTGGCTGGAAATGAGTGCAGAGAGCGGCTGTGTTCCTAGGAAAATTGGCCGAGGGAGTCGGCTCAGAGGTTTGAGTTTCGCCAGGGTGAGAGCTGGGACAAGGCCAAGAGGGGAACAGCTTTATAGATGGCAGGTTCCGAGGAGGCACTGGCGCAGTTGTCGGGAACGATGACGGCTCATGTGCGTAGTCGCACGGAATATAATCGGCTGCAGCTAGCTCCACGAAGGCCGAAAATATCTGTGACCACAGGTGTCTGATGCGTCAAGGCGTTGGTCAAAAAACTAATGCAAGGAGCCGGACACGTTTGGATGACGGAACTAGTGCTAGACTGGCGCAATCGGTCAAGCTGGCTCAACCCGGCCAGCAGTTGGGATTAAAAAGAGAGACTCGTTGATGACAGATGAATGGATTCTGGATCCCAAAGTTGGTTTGCTTCAGCTTCCAATGGACATAAACTCGGTATTAAGATTTAATATTCTTGCATCAAAAGGGCGACTCAGCTGTCCTGTTTATGTGCATGAAACCCCGCTATAAGTAATGTTTGCACAGGGATCGGGCAACCTTCAAACTGGACATCGCTTGGCTTACCTACCGACTTACCTTGATACTGACAATTTACCTTGAATTACCCAGACATTGAAAGAAACATGCTAATCAATCTGAACACCTCGGGGCATACTACCTCACTCACCTCCTCAGCTCTCCGCCTTACCTTCCTCATCCGCCCAGTGCGCCAGGATCGCATGAAAGACCTCCATCGCGCCGTTCCCGAACGCCCACATGTGCGGCTCGAGTCTCGGTCACGCTCTCGAGCGCCCTTCGATGTCTCCGTAGCAATAAGCCAGCGCATCCTGATCCCCCACACGTTGGTCTCGATCCGGGCCATGCGTGTGACACCCACGTATCGGAGCACCACGAGTGGCTCTGCATCCAGCGGCGCGCCCCGCGCAATAAGATCCCACGTGAGCGGCGCCACGCCGTCCCATTTCTCTGCCGGTAGGCACCAGTTCCGGCTAGGGTACGACGCCAAACCGTGCAGAGCCGTCCAACCCTCGTCTGTCACGGCCTGGACGCTGGCGCCATGCTATAGCAGGAGGTTGACTAGGGAGTATAGGGGGTGACCTGGTTTGACTTTGGTCGGGGTCAGAGCGCAGATTAGCGGTGTCCAGCCGTTGGCGGTGCGAGAGTTGACGTCAAAGCCGTGGTGTAGTAGGAATTCAACGATGTCTTTGCGCCCACCAGCTGCCGCGTAGTGCAGAAGGGACTCGTCGCTCTGGGTGCGGAGGTGGAGAGCGGCGTCTGCGGACAGGGAGCGGCAAGCGGTGAGACAGAGCTGGAGGTGCTCGAGGGTGCCGGTGTGTGCGACGGCGTGGAGTGCTGTTTCCCCGGCCTCGTCGGCCAGTTCAGGCATTTGCGCCGTATTGCAAAAGAACGCCGAGAACAATCAGAGTCTTGGAGGACGAAGGCCGACTGAAGAGGCTGTGGAGAACGATTTTGCCGCTCTTGTCCTGATCGTTGACATTCGCTCCCTTCTCGAGAAGGCCTTTCAACGCGCCAATGAGATGTCTAGATTGCGCCGCGACATGAAGAAGGGGTTTTTGCGTATAGTCGCCCAAAATCCTACTCGGGTTTGCACCAGCATCGATGAGCTGACATACCACGCGCTGCAGCCGAAGGTCGTCCTCGGGGGTAGTAAGGGCTCAGGTAAGGAGACCCAGGCCGCTGGCAGGATTGGCCCGCGGGCGATGCTCACTTCGAGCGCAGCCTGGAGGGTATCGGCTTCGTAGGGAACTCTGGCGAGGAGCAACTCCAAGACTTTATCATGCCACCCACGTGCGGCTGATTTCAGCGCGACCGATGCTTCCCTTGCAGACCATCCGTGCCAGATATCAAGAAAGTCGCCGACCAGGTCGACGTGACCGTTTTCTGCAGCCACTGCAAGGCAGGTGAGCTTGAGAGGGGAGGCTCGGCCATTGGGTCCGACGAGCTTCCACAGCAGTTGAGCAATCTCTCGGTGGCCAGCGAAGGCAGCAGTCAGGAGGGGAGTGCTGGTGGGATCCTCACAGTTCAACACTATTGGGCTCACCCCAGCATCGAGCACCATCTGTACAACGGTCTCGTCGCCCTTAAGATAGCGCGATGGAGCACGTTGCCCATCAGTCTGTGGCCTGGGTCGATTGCGGGCGTCCAGATGCGCAGAAGCTGTGCCAGGAAATCTTGGTTTCCATACCTCAAGTATGAGAGCACAAAAGTGCTGAAGTCGGGAGGAGGCCCAGGAGGCAGCCTGTCAAAGTTTGCCGGTTCCATGAGGTCAATGATTTTGGGGAAGAACAACCGAGCTTGCGCATCAGACCATGTGATGGGTCTTTCGGTGCTCCAGATCTAAATCGGATGACTGCTGTCTTGTTGATTCTCGGCGCTTATGGGGGGGGTCGGGCTCGGCAGGTAAGGTGGTCGTTGTTCAGGTTCCATGTGGCTCCCACTACACGCACATCCATTTGCGCTTATGTAATCCCTAAATGGCTTATGCAATAAAAAAATGCATCTAACAGAGCGCTGTCCTACACCACCACCATTCTCCACACCATCCTCAACACCAAAGTCATGGCTACCTTTCCAGACGACTGCCCCCCCTCCCAAGGGCTTTTTTCAGCCGCGCGACGGTTTATTGAGGTTTGACACATAAGGGCCTCTCGGGCGTGCTCAAAGCAATATCCAGATATTGTGCAGATTGATTGAATTGAGTGCTTTTGGTGTTGAGGATGGTGTTGAGAATGGTGGTGGTGCAGGACAATGCTCTGCTAGATGCATTTTTTGGATTACATAAGCCATTTTGGGATTAACTACCTAGTTAAGCGCATATGTGCGTTTAACTAGTTAACGTTAAGTTAGTGGCAGCCGTTCCATGTGGCTCCATACTCACTAACTACGTTAGACGCACACTACTGTACGCTTACGTAAGTACTTTAGAAATGCATCTAACGCAGCCCCTCTTTGCCCCCCTTTTTCACCACCACAACCAACTTATCGCCAACACTGCAGCCAGCCAGCCAGCCATTCAATCAATCCTTACAACATCTGAATAACGCTTTGGGCTTTGCGTACACGTTGATTGGTTCAAATAAGGCCTGTTGAGACAATGTAACGCGGCGTCTTCCTCGCACCCCCACTATCACTACAACCATCGCCATTGCTATGGCCACGGACGGTGCTTAAGGGTCCAGGTATTGTCAAGGACTCTTTAGCTAAGACTGAAAACTTACAACTAGTCTCTCGAGTAGTTGTCTTTCTTTGGCGCTCTCTTGCAGTTGTGGGTGGCTGGGACTTGCAATCGCATGCGTAGGTGACTGTAACCCCCCCGTTCTTTTCCTTGGTTGACTTTCCAACCGAAAACGCGTAGTCTTTAGCAGCGGCCCATGTTTTGATCGACCTAAATAAGGCATCTCAGGAGTCGTATATAGCTTCGGGGGGCAAGACAGTCACCCGGAAAGGTAGCTATAGCGAGGCGATGTTTGTAGTGATAGTGGGGGTGCGAGGAAGACACCGCGTTAGATGCACTTTTGAGTGCTTACATAATTGATGGTGCTTACGTAGTCCGCGCGGACCCGCGCATCTAGTGGGAGCCACGCATAGGCGGCGGGCTGGGGAAAAGTGGGTCGTAGCATGGGTACCTTGGGAAGGCTCCAGCGCGACCTTTGTTCCGACACCTGCCAAAGACATCCTACACAAATCAACCTGCCACTTCCAACTCATATCGCCGACATCTGCGTCGTTGATCCCGCTTTTGGCCATCGAGCAGTGTTATTTGTTGGCTGCAATTTGAGCCGCTTGATTTCATCCTTTTCTTTCCAGCGTCGACTGCACCGATTGTCATTTCGCGGCTTGATGACGGACCTCACTTAAGTTGCCATCTCCCTTACACGGACCGCTGCCGCTCGCGGTTGTCGACCGTTGGCAACAACCTCCCCTTGACTCGAATCTCGATTGACCATGAGCGGTGCTCCTCCTCCTCCCGCCGCCAATGGCGCCCCGCGCCCCCAGGTTATTCAGCGTAGGCCCATGACCGCCAATCCCCTCGTGGCGAGAAAGAAAACGAGACCAAAGCCGGCCTTCGCGCGCCCACCCAACGAGGCTAATCACAATACCATCGTCACCAATAAGATCGGAGACGAAGAACCCGAGAAGCTCAAACTCAACGACATGAGTGTTCCTGCCATCAGGGAATTGGCACACCAGCGCGCCCAGAACGGAGGCTGGAGTCAGAAATTCACAGAGGGCTACCAGGATTTTCCTCTGGTCATGACCAAGCGCTCCATGTTGGAAGGCATCCGCCACCACATCATGCGCCTGAGCAAGGGCAAAGGAGAAGGCCTCGTCGACATCACAAACCAGGACCAGTTTCCCCGCCCAGTTACCCTGCTCCGCCGCGACCCTCGCCTGCCGCCTGCGCACAAGATGGTCATGAAGGAGGAGCCGCCCCCGATGGACCCCGCCGAAGCCGCCGAGTACGAGCGCATCCGTCAGATCAAGGTCGAGCGGGACGCCCAGCGCGCCCTCGACCAGGCGCAGATCGCTCCGGTCGCGAGGGGAAACGAGCCGAAGCGGCAAAACAACAAGAAGGAGAAGACGACTGCGTTCTACGGCCGGAACTCGGACACTCAAAAGAGGGAATCCAAAATCCACTACGAAGAGACGTGGCCGTGGCACGTCGAGGACGCTGAGGGCAAGGCCGGGGTGTGGGTTGGCTCATACATTGCTAGTCTATCGGATGTGCACGTCGCTCTCGTCATCGATGGCGCCCGCTTCCGCATGATCCCGCTCGAGAGATACTACAAGTTCGATGAGAAGCCGAAGTTTGACACCCTCTCTCTGGACGACGCCGAGAAGATGATGTACGAGGTCAAGGAAATCAAGCGCTGGGTCATGAAGCAGAAGGACCAGGAGCAGATGGAGAAGGAGAAGAACGAGACCCGCCAGTTCTTGCGCGGGCCGACCCGTGTCAAGACGGAGAGCGCCACTTCTCGCATGGCCCGCAGGACCGAGAGGCAGGATGACTACGAGCTCGATGTTTCCGGCGACGAGTTCCAGGATGACGACGAGGCCCCCGGCTTTGAGGCCGATGACGAGGATACCAAGGACTCCAAGGACCGCATTCGCCGCGAGCAGGTCGCTGCCAATACTTTTGGCGAGGGAGAGGAAGACAAGGTCGAAAAGGAGGAGCGGGAGGAGCAACTGGAGAAGCTCAAGCGGAAGATGATGGGGAAACAGACGGTGAAGACGTTAAAGAAGCTGGAGCACGCCATGGATTATGAGGACATGGAGTCTGGGGACGAGAATAACCCCTTCACCGACTCTTCGGTAAGTGCTGCGGGAGGCGGGATACATCTGTGCCCAAAAGACTAACGAAACCAGGACTCCGAGGAGGAGGATAAGGATGAGGATGAGAAGGAGGACAAGGAAGACGATGAGGCCAAGGACCAGAAGGGTGCCTCCGGGGCTAATTCTAAGGGTAACACGACGCCTTCGGGGAGGCAGCGGACGGTCGACCTGAACAAGAAGGGCAAGCTGAAGCGTCTCGGCTCGCCCAACATGTCCGAGTCGAGCGACAACGAGGCCGCCCGCAAGAAACTCAAGACAGGATTGGGGTCCGTGGCTCAGAGCCGCGGGACCACTCCGCTCCCCGGACGACCGAAGCCAGTCGGCGCCGCTATGAGCGACGGCGAGGCTACCGCTGGCGAAGGTTCTGACGCAGGTGTGAAGCTGAAGAAGAAGTTGAAGGTGAAGGGTGTACGGCCAGGCGGTACGCCGTCGGGCTCGCGGGCGGGAAGCCCTGCTCCAGGTGGTATGTTTCTTCACACCTCGCTCCTTGCAATGCATACCCCCCTAACACCCACCGTCGCAGGTAAACCCAAGTCCGACACCGTCACACCCAGCGGATCACCTCCCCCAGGCCAGCCGGCAGCTGGCAGGATCCAAGCTTCGGACATCGCCGAGGCGCTGGCCCCGTATGCCAAGGACGGCATCCCGCTGTCCGACTTCTTCCACAAATTCAAGAAGTACATCAACAAGCCCGGCAACATCACTCAGGGCGAATGGATGCAGATGGTGAAGGCCTTGTCCGTCTTTGGCGCGGACAAGCGTCTGCGGCCCAAGACTGGCGCGGAGTCGCCCCGGGCTTAAGATGGAGGGTTTTAGATGTAGAGGTGTGCCAGGTGCGTGAGATTGTCACGCAGTTTAGGTGAACCAGGATATAGACTTGGAGGACGGAGTGGTTTCTGCCTTCGGATAAGCAGGGAGGATTGTTTTTCGAGGTTGGGCAGGCGTTCTCTTCCAGGGAAAAAAGCAGATATGGATGGGGCAGCCAAACACTCGCACAGGTGCCACGGCTGTCTTTGTATATGTACCTCAGCGAAAGGAGAGCATTTTGCCCTCTAAGTTTCCTTTTTCCACAGCATACAAGCCTTATGCTAGAATGAAACCCAACTGAAGTCTACACCATGATGTCCATGGTGTACAAACTGCCCTATAACTGCCATCCCCAACGTAAAACCCATCCACAATCTCCACCCCCCCAACACCTAGTTCCCCCCTCACTCATCCATCTGCCAAGCATACTCCAACCCCTTATTCATTTCCCTCCTATTCAACGCCCTAAATCTCTCCGCCTCAAACCCATTCCCCGATCCACCCCATCCCACCTATACCCGGGCTAATCCCATACCGATTCGGCGCCGCCCGCCCTTATAAACCGGCCTCCTCCCCAACACCCCTTCTTCCCCTCCTCCCCTTCCCACCTCCCCGTCACCACCCTCCTCCAAAAACTGCGCCATCGGATCATTCCACCTCCCCTCCGCCCTCAACCCCTCATTCATTTCCACATCATCTTTCCCCCTCGCCACCGGCATCAGCGCCGCATCCGCCAGCCTCTCTCTCCTCTCCCGTGCGGCCGCAACCTGCACCTCGCCCTTCAACAGCTCCAGCTTAGCCCTGGCAGCGCGCTCGGCTTCCGCCGCCTGCCGCCTGAGCTCAGCGCGGTGGAGGGATGCGTCGATGCGTCGGCCTGTGGCGTCGCGGAGGATTACCGAGTCTTGGTGTTCGGTTTGGGGGGTGTTGGAGGCGGTGGCTTTGAGGGCGGCGAGCTCGGCGGCTTCTTGTTGTTGGCGGATGCGGAGCTGGGCGGTGAGGGCGGAGGCGGATTGCAGGCCGGCTTGGGCGCCGTTAGACATTAAGGGTGTGGGGGGCAGAAGATCTTCGGCTGCTTCGGCGGCGGCGAGGGCGGCGGATTCGGCGGCGGCGGAGGCGATGATGGCGTCTGCGTCGGCGGAGTCGGTTTTGGAGGAGCCGCCGCCGAGGGGCTTCCAGGCGGATTTTTTGGTGCGGCGAAACTCGGAGGTGGTGCCGGCTATTGTGAGGGGGGCATCATCGTCTGCTTCTCCGAGGGGAGTGGTGGTGCTGCCGCCCCAGCCGGTTTCGTCGTCGTCGGTTATGAGGAGGCCGGAGGCGGTGATGGGTTGCTTGCGCTTGCGCTTTTTAGTGGAGGAGGAGGAAGGTTTGGAGTCAGAGGAGAGGTAGCGCGCTGTGAGATAGGCTGCTTTGTCGGGGGGCATAGTAGCGAATAGGCAGTGGAATAGGGAATTGGTGGTTTAGGTGTCAGGGCGTGTCGAGTCGCGTTCGCAAGAGGTCATCAAGGTGTTCAAAGTGTCGCGTTGGGCTTGGCGGAAAATTGGGGTCTTTGCTTGGCAAAGGGAGGCACATGACATCACTGATAAGAAGTCGATAAGGGGTCTCTGTGGTCTTGGCATCTTAAACAACATGAACAACCTGTGAATCCATCTATCTCTCCTCTGATGACAATGCCCTTTGTTGCTGTTGCTGACCTTCCCATGTCTTCCGACACACCTCTTTCATAAGGCGCTTCGGCGCCATACGTCCGGTCATGAGCTCAAATGCCTCAATGGCCATCTCCGCGACAACCTCTAGCCCGTCGACCACTACCCATGATGGACACATGGTGTCGCGGACAGCATGCATCTGGGCAACGAGAGGTGTGACTAAGGGTTCGTAGGCCAACTGCACATTATGTTAGTTTCGTGTGTTCCTCAGGTGGTAACGTGTGGGGTCAAGAGGGCAGTAATAAAAAGGGGCGTACCTCAACAATTACTCCGCCCGTCGGACTCCCCAGCCAGTCCAGCGGCATGACAAAGTCCGCGGGCGGGTTCCCGTCCACATTGTTGGCCGGCACACAGGAGACCACCATGGTCGGCAGCTGGTAGCCTGCTGGCCACGGCTCCGCCAGCGACGGTAGCACCCTGCAGAACTCCCTCGACGACGACAGCCCCGGTGACCCAGCACCACCACCCCCATTCCACCTCGGACTCCCACTCCCGCCATTCACCACCACCCCGCCCTGAGACGCCGCCCACTCATTAAAATGCCTCGCCACCGCCTCAGCATTCCCCACCGTCCTATTATAAACAAAACATTCCGACACCCCAACTGAAACAACGCATAAATCGCCGCCCTCGCCATCCCCGGCGCCCACCACCAACCCTGTCGTCCTACTCGGCTGCACATGATTTCTCGGACTTATCGCCCTCCTCAAACACGTATAAATCGAGCTCCAATCCGTATTATCTCCAAAGAACCCCCGCCACGCCCCCTTATTCCTACTATTCGCATGATCCAAAACCGCGCCCGTCCTCCCCCTCAGCGGCAGCAGCACGTTCACCGCCCCGATCGCCGCCGCGTGGTGACTCCTGACCTTCAGTCGCGGCAGCACGGCTACCTTGAACGGCGCGGTCAAACACGCGCCCCCAAACGCGTCGCTGGCGCAGATCTGGGTGAGGGCGTCGAGGGTCGAGCAGGTAACGCTCTGGAAGGAGTGCGGCATGCCTGAGGCGTCGTAGGCAGCGGCGTGCATCGCCGGGGAGAGGGAGTAGGAGACTCGCGAGCCGAGGACGTAGAAGTGCAGGGGGTCGAGGAGGAATTGGCGGAAGAGCAGCTCGAAGGAGTGCGGGTAGGAGGAGACGGTGGCGAGGTGGTCGCGGTCGTTTTCGATGTCTGGGAGTTTGACCGGGCCGAGGATGGTGGTTTGGAGCGGGGTGCGCACGCCGAGGACGGAGAAGTCGTATGCGACGAGGGGCGGTTTGGGGTCCGGGATTGTGGCGTGGAGGCGGGACTTAAAGGAGGTGAGGTATTCGGCCGGGCTGTCGTTGGTGCAGAAGCGCACCATGCGGATGACGTCGCAGCCGAGGGATTGCGCGTGCAGGTAGTTGGTGAGTTGTTGGTCGTCTTGCCAGGCCAGCGCGCGGAAGCCCATGTACCAGTAGTTGCCGATGATTTTAGTGCGGCCGCGGTGCTGGAGCACACGGTTTACCAGGGCCGAGTCGCGCTGCAGGTCGACGCTGATGTAGTCGACGCCGAGGCGCAGGCCGAGGTCCAGCAGCTCCGTGTCCATGGCGTTTTTCTCGGCTGGTGTCCGGCGCCGTTCCCCACGCGGGTTCTCCTCGACGTGGTAGATGATGGGCACGCCCAGTTTCCTCCTGATCAGGCTGACCTGCCGCGCGATGACGTTGTAGAGGTCGGCGGGCCAGTGGTCGATGATCAACTCGACGCAGTCGCCTTTGGCTTCAAAGTCCTCCCACTCGAGGTCCATGTCCATCAGGTAGGATATACGGAGCCGTAAGGTGTAAGAGTAGGAACGAAATTCTGGCGGGATGGCGGCGACTGAAAAGGGGCTTTCCAGCCAGGCTTTGGTAACACCACGTCCTGTGATGATGTCGAGGAAGCGGGCAAAATCTTCCTGGGCGCAGAGTAATTTTGATGGCCCAGGCTGCTGTATATTTACGGGCGTGCTGGGGCCAGATGTTGAGCCTGATGGCGAGGCAGTCGTTGAATAATCATAGATGTTGTAGTACTCCAGGTTCGAGCAAGTCCTGTGGGTGCCGTCGGTCTCGAGTAACTGGCGGGCATCTCCAGAATCCATAAGCCGTAATATCTGCTCCTTCTCGCGGTGGATGTACACCACCGGATGTGTCTTTGAGTACTCCCGCAAGGCTTCCTGCCCCGCGGTGGTCAAGCTGCTCATGCCGCATTCGATGACGCATCCCGTTCGGTTGGTATCCAGCATACGCTTGAACACATCCATGTTCTGACGGGTGAAGTTCTCCTTGCCATGAGCAGCAAGGTACTGTCCCCTCGTCAGGCCGGTGAGTTTCTCAAAGTAGTGGTCCTCGGTCACCAGGCGACGGCGAAGGTGGAGGGCGCCCATGAAACCCAGAGTGCGCTTGCCGGCGCCGCGGCAGCCGACCAGGACGATGGAGGCATTGGGCTCAAAGACGCGCTCATTCCTGGGCGGAGCCATGTCGGGTACAATGCCCGGGGTAGTCGAGATTAAGGTTCAAGATGTTTGTACAAGGTCAAGTCTCCGCGTTGGTGGTCTAAGGCTGAGATGGAAGGATGGCTCTGGATGACCCGGATGAGGTTGTCAAGTGGCGTCGAAGGAATGGATCATCATTGTTTTAGTGACAGAACCGGGGAACATGGACGAGGTTGACCAGCTATCCAGATCTCATATCGACCGTCTTGATGCTGGATCATCGGCAGATATGCCGGGACTGATGTTCCGGGAAAATAAAGACCCTGCTGTCTGTGTGATCTCCATCCGCTGCCGATGGCCCCACAATGCCTTCCGGCTCGGGAGAGTGGGCCGCCCCGCTTCGGACCTCTCATCCGTTGGATCTCCAAGTTGGATCTTACGGGATCTTACTTGGATTGACCTGCTGCTTGATGGAAGAAAATTGGTGATGCCTTGCTACTCATGTATTTCACCATGTTTATTCTCAATGGAAGACAAGCTTGATGAAACTTTCAGTCTCAGGACTCAACATCCCCTTGCAGTTCATGGTTGACGTTGGCCCCACTTTGATCGCTTGGGGGAAATCCCCGCGATTTCGATTTCGGCTCCAGGCCAATCTTCGGTTCCGGGCCCTACGCCTCCTTCGGCTCACTCAATACCCCAATCAACACTCTTTCTCACCTGAAGTAACATCGTTCGATTCTCTCTTGGCTTGTTGTTCTAAAAAGGAATTCTTGATCCGGCTGCATGGGCTCGTCCCATCTCGGTTTCAATGGAGCCAGTGACCACGAGAGACACCATGTCTTCACCGGGGAACGCACCACCGGCCCCTCCTCCGGTCAGTGACGCCAGCCCAGATGCTCGGAGTGAGACACCAGTCAACCCTCGAAAGAGGAAAAAGGCTTCAAGAGCGCAAGTCCCACCCTATTGATGACACCAGAAAAACTCACTCACGCTCCCCAGCTGCGACTTCTGCCATGTAAACCATCAGCCATGTGACAACGGCAAGCCCAAGTGCGCCGTCTGTACCAAACACAACAAGCCATGCTTATATCTCCGCCCAACCAAGCGCCGCGGGCCCCAGAAAGGCTACCGCACCGCTCTCAACACCTACAAGGAGAGCGCCGCAGCCTGGGGCGCCGTCCTCGGCGCCATCCCGGGCCTGGACGCCCTTATCGAGGGCCACCTCCGGGGCAGCGGGGGCAAGGCCATCATTTCTTCGATCAAAGACTCAAATCAACAGGACACCCTGGTAGCCCGATGGCAGGATAGTTCGGTCTTCCGGGCATTCTTCGGCCACAATGGCCCACCCCCAGCATTGCAGGCCGCAGAGGGGAACATCTCTCCCGCCATTCTACCACAAGAGGTTGAAGTCGAAGAGGAAGAAGTACGAGAAGAGACGCCGCTTGCTCGCCCACCACCCGCCAAGCGGGTCTCACAGCCCCCCAAGCCAGAGAAGCCAGTCAGTATCGAGCTGTGCGGTGCCTGAGTCAAGGTTACCAACCACAGTGACCACGCTGGGCTCGCCGTTTCAGCCCCAGGAACCAACATCTTTATCGGATCTCGTGGCTAAGGATGCTGCTCAATCGTATGCACACCTGTTTGTATGGCTCTTTTTATCGTATCTGACATGCTGGCAGTGCCACCCGCGCCTCACAAACTCTTACGTCGCTCGGTTTTGCGCCAGACGAAACCATCGCCGACTTCTACAGCATGGGCTCTAATCCCGAGCCCATTCCCGAGCCAGCGGATCCTGAATTTGATCCGTCTTTGGGAAGCGAGGCTGAGCAGAGAGCTTTCTATGAGCTGCTTATGGGGCGGTCGTTTCCGGGGTGAACTTGAGTTTGTCGACCAGCTTAAGATGCAGTGGAGACTCAAGGAGACTGCCACAGTATTTGGGCCCTAACCCGACTTGAGGCAAAAACAAGGTTGAAATTTGCTGCAAAAATATTTTCATGAACCAAAGAGAGCCATCTCGTCAACCGTTCTTCTAAATATCATGCGATGCTGTCTTGGAAATGCCTTCCACCACCCCACAGGATCTGGACTCCATCATCCAGATCAGCGCCGATCTGCCTTCTGCGCGGTCAACCACCCGATGACCCTAACATCATATCAAGCCACGCAACGATACCGATAATAATACCAGATAATTGGGTATGTAACCCTTGCGTCTGCAAAGCAGGTCCTATCAAAGGCCTCCCCGCCTCAGCCAAACCAGGCCGCGCCCCCATAGTATGACAAAAACAAAACTAACCCGCCTGCGTGCCCAAGTCAAAGAGAACGCCACCCAAAGCGCCAGAAAAGAAAAAGGACCTTCCAAAGGAAAGGGGAAACCAGATGGCCTTAAATCAGCTCAAACCCTCATCCTCCCCGGCCCTCTCCATCCCTCTTCAAAACCTCCTCGCCCTCCGCCCCTAACCGCCTCCCCACTCCTCCCATCAACAACCTCATACTCTCTCTCCACCAGCCTCTCCGCCTCGCCCTTCTTCATCCTGCCCTTGCCCCCATTCTGCACGACAAACACCTCCAGCGTCAGCGGTCCGCCGGGGGACTCGCGCCGGTCAAAGCTGTAGAGGAAGGGATCTGAGACTTCGTTGGTTCCGGGGTTGATGTGATCCAAGAGGAGGAGAGGGTTCGGGAGAGGTTTGGTGAAGGTGTGCTGGGGATGGGGAGGAGAGGTCGATGTCGCCGCTCAACTCAGTGACGCAGTGGATCCGGGAGCGGACGCGCGAAATGGGCATGTCGTAGCGCGGGGAGGGCTTGATGACGTTGGGGTGGGTTTGGAAGGGTTGATGCGAGGGCTTTTTTGAGGGGTTTCTGATGTCAGTCTCCTTTCTCCCTTGAGGATAAATGTGGGAAGGTGTGTGTGCAAAGGGCTTACCTCGATTCACTCCGCTTGCTCGGCCGCATACCGGCCTGCTGCTCGGGCGAGCCGGTGATGGGCTCGCCGAAGAAGTTGGCATGAACGCCGGCAAGCGGACGCACGCCGCGGCTCCACTTGGTGCGCGAGTCCTTGCTGCGCTTCCACTCCTTATGGGCCGAGCGAAGGTCGCGAGTGTCGAGAGCTGCGGCAGCCATGGTGGTTGTTTTGGAGTGGGTTGTGGTGTTGGGGTGGTTCTGGTTTTGGGAGTTCAAAGGTTGCCGTGGGCATGCGATGTGCCGTGGACGACCCTTCGTGAGTGAGAAAGCTGCTAGACGGGTTGTCAAGCAGCTAGCTAGGTTGAGGTGGTAGTAAGGCTGGTTGATGAAAAGATGGCTAGGTTGTTTAATTTGTTGGAGAAGTTGTCTTTTGAAGGATGGAGGCGTGTGGTTGAGTTGGGGGTAGAGTATTCTAGGGTCTTCCAAGGTCGCCCGAGGTTGGTGTAAGCCGGGAGGTGAGGCAGCTGCCTTTCGGTTGGTGTGATGCTCCGGAAAAAAAGATACTTCTTTGTCACCGGCTGAATCCTTTGGCACGGTATAAAACAAGACAGAAGTCGGCTCCTTTTCGGACGCCGGCCGGTGACTCAGACAAAAAGATGCGGTGCAAGGGGTGATGACTGTCCGTCCTCAGGTGTGAGTGTTAGGGGACGCCGAGATGACAAGATGAGAAGGCTGCAGGACTGTTTGCAGCTGGGGGTGACTGAACAAAGAAGAATGGTATTGGCTTGTTAGATGAATGGATATCAGAACTTTAGATGTTTTTGGTCAATTTGGAATTGTAAAGAGAGGAAAATGGATTCAAGGTGAGGACGCTGTCTCGTGGTTATAACAGCTTCACGAGTCTTATCGGGAGGTCTGGGGTCTCGGGATGGGCAGCTGATGGCAGGGGTGGCGCATCTCGAACAATGTGGGGCTTGGGGACAGTGACAAGTGACGACAATCGGCGTATGACCAACTCCAGACAAAAAAGGGGAACGGACGGCATCTCGGGTCAGGGGATGGACGCGGCGGAGACAACCCGGTGACCACATGTTTCTGTTTCTGGGTTGAGACAGGCTGCTGGCCCAGGCTGGCCGGGTCCCGCCTTGTTCCGTTTGGCGATGATGAAATCGGACGGGCCAGGAGGGCTCTCAGAGTCTCAATTACGTATCAACCGGCGTCTTAGTTGTTGGCCTATTTCCAGATCCCATGGAAGAGACGCCATCGCCGGCTTTGCCAAACGGAGCTTGCGATAGCGTCATCCCGGGCGTCCCGTTCCTTGGAACTGGAGCGAGGCGATAACAGACGCTCTTAACAGGTTCGCGACACCGGGTATGATCGGATCTATTCCAGCCTTCGATTGAAAGGGAGAGATTCATGCGGAGTGCCGTTCATGCAAGCGGGGGCAGGCGCAGCAGAGCAGCCTCGTCAACCACTCGACGGCTGCCTCTTGCCCGTGGAACCGTTTGAGAGAACGGTCGTTTCCGAGCAACCGTTTGTCAGCATCTTTGCCGCCCTTCGACGAGCAGCATGCTTGAAGGATGAACTGCAATTGGTGTGATCTGTTGGAGGAAGAGGGATGCTGCCTTCCAGGTTCCCCAGGTCATGGAGGCAGCCTTGCATCAAGGTGTGGAGATCTGCAGGAACCCCAACGTGCCCCCACATTCCCAGGCAGAAAAAGGCGGGCCTTTGATAAGAGAAGCGATAAGACGCCGCTGAGGTCACACCTCTGCACCCACTGGTTTCAACCTGAACTTCAAACTAGAAAGAGAAGATGTGCTCGTCAAGCTTTGGGAAAGGGGACCAGAAGATTCCTCAATTCATGAGGTCTAGTACCAATTAAACTCCTCGGTATGTAAAACGGGAAGAGCCTGAGACTGATTGAGATGGTGGCAGAAAGGTCTCCTCGCGGGAAGATTGTGACGCCTCCAGCCCAAAGCAGACACAGCGTCGTAGCCTGTTGACATCTGATGATCGGAGTCCGAGAACTCTCTCAAAGTAATCATGGCCACGGCCGGTCTCACTCAAGGGAAGACGGTCATGCAGCGTGCTCTAAATCGAGGGACAAGCAAGGTCTTTCTCTCCCCCCGGTTCGATCACACCACGCCGTTGCAACCTCAACAAGTCCTTCACTATTTTCCCCAGCATCTCATCATCCAGCTTCCTCTGTTCAGCCCAGATGCCGTCTCCCCACCTCATCTCGCCCAAATCCCAGTAGTCCCGGTACCCAAATCCCCATTTGTCTTTTTGCCCCAAATCACCCCCCTTCCGGCACAGCAGATCTATCATCGCCATATTATTTCTCCGAGCCGCAAGATGCACAGCTGCAACACCATGCTCATCCATTCCCTTCACCTCGACGCCAGACCGCAGCAGTATCTTGACAGGTGACATATAGCCGCCCCATACGCACGCGCGAAGAATCTCCTCCTTGGATGACTGGTCCTTCTGCACGAGTTGAACGATGGACTGCGCCATATTCCGTCTTAGCTCAAACGGCGGCGGGGGCAACGTGGGTTTGGCGAAAGACCACGAGTGCCGGAACAAGAACGGCAGGCGGACGGGCTCTACAGCCCCGTTTTCCTTGGAGGTCACGACAAGCGTGTCTGTTTCGTCCCCAAAGGTGATCTCAACGTCAAAATCACCTTGGTTGAGCAGGTCCAGCACTCCATTGACATATGCCTCGCTGTGCTTCCTCGCCAGAGACAACAGCAATGGCCCTGCATCAAAGTGTCTCTTGTTTATCCGGCCAAGGAGCAACTCGGCTGTCCTACGTGCCGAAGCCCGAACATCTCCCCTCTGACCAAGGCCCCAGTTGAGTGTTATCTCAGCCAGCTGGATGAACAGGAGCGGCAGTGCTTTCCAGTCGAAATTTGGGAACGAATAACCCTCATCCAGGATTTCCTCAAATAATAAAAAAGACACGGTATCCCGACGAACCTGGACCTCAAGCTTCTGGTAGCAAGGATAAAACCTCCGGGGGTCGCTGGCATCATGAGACAATCCCAAAAGTGCGTAGACCTTATCCCGCTTATGGGACGCCCTGCTTTTCGCAAACTTCCGCAACAGCACTTGTAGACTTGGAGATGCAGACCACCAGTTGTTTCTGCGGACGCGCGGCATGATATCCAGCACCGCCTGCGTATGCTCATCAACCACCAGCCCAATCAACGAAGGCATCAGGGCAAAAGTACGCGCAGGGCACGAAGACGCCCCGCAAAGTACGCTCGCCGCTCTCGCCCTGGCAACTTCCTGCAGAACCCAGACCCTGGTAAACCATGGCCGAGCAAGCAATTCTTTGAGAACTGCGACCTGTGACCGTTGGCTTTCCGTCTCCGTCTCCGTCTGGGGTAGATCATCCATAAGCTGGCGGCAAAGATCCCTCCAGTTCCACATGCTCCCCAAGATTTGACACTCAGCCGCTCTGCGCTCGAGGCGCGCAATAAATTCCAGAAGCGAGTCGGTCTCATCGTCCCCCGGGCCCAACCAGATGAGCACCTCCTCTGCACCTGCATAGACATCTCCCATCTGGTTGACCTGGTGTCCCTTTTCATTTGCGTCGTTTTGGTTGATGCAGATCGCGTCGACCCAGAGGGTGACGTCTTGGTCCCAGCGGCGGATATGCTGGAGGGCGGCATAGAGGTTGTGAGTTACGTTGATGCGGTGGTTATCGATGAGGATGGAGCGTTTGGTTGGAGCGTCTGAGGGCCAGGCCCAGCCCCAGGTATAGGAGAGGGCTTTGTATGCAGGTGCGCGATCTGGGGTTGAGAATGATTCGAAGAGTTGGCATTGGATTTCGTCCTCGCCAGTGCCCTTTTGGATGAGTAAGAGGCGGATCGTGTTCTGGGCAAAATCTAGGGGAGAGTAGGGGTAGCCAGTCATTGTCAGGTACGACCTCGAAGGGTAGTTGGAAAAGCTGTGGGTTGTGTTTGGAGGTAAGTCCTGTGCTTTTTCACCTCTTCACTGAAAAGAGAGCAGGTGTTTGCCAGTGGACCATTTGTCTCTTGGCATCCATGATATCTGTGGTGCCTTGTCAGCCCGTCGTTCTGCCTAGCAACATTTGCGGGTGCATACACTGGACTCGTCAAGATGATTGGACAAGCTGCCATTAAATTGAAGAGACACTCACATCATACCACTTTCTTGGGTCGTTTCTTCGACAAGGCTCACTGGGGGTGAGCAGACGAGTGTGAGTTTGGCCTCGCAAGGCCTTTTGAGTGTTCTCAAACTCACTGGGCATCGGTCTAGAAGTGAAGTCTGAATCAACATCGAACGGGTATCAACTTCCCACACACTCTCTCACAAGGTCCTTACACCACCACTTTATATCTAGACTCTAACTCACTCAATCCTCCAAACCTAAGTTTCCACCTCAACCCCTTTCCACCTTCCCATCAGCTACTCTTACCCTCACCTCCACCCTCACCACTATCCCCCTCACCTCCCTCACCTCCCTCCCCTCCTCCACACCATTTCCCCACCCCCCTCAAACGCCTTACCTCCCCACTCAGCGCAAGTATCCTCTCATCCCTCGCCCGTATTTGCCCATCCTTCGTCCTCAGATCCTGCACCAGCTGTGCATTAGCAGCTGTCAAGTCTCCTATTATCCCCGACATGCGCTCGAGAGTGCGCGCCATGGCCTCGGCTGTGGCGGAAGGCACGGCGTAGTCTACTGCTGCGTGGGGGATGGGGAGGGGTTGCGGATTCGGAGGGGTGGGGTGGGTGGTGCCGGGTGGTGTGGTTGGAAGGGGGTTGAGGTTGGGGTTGTTGTAATTGTGGGGGTGGCGGAGGGCGGGAGGAGTGAACGGTGGGGCGTTATAGGGCTGGGGAGTGGGCTGGGGAATCCGGGGTTGTTGGGATAGGGAGGGTGGGGCCGGGGTGGCTGGGGAGGAGGAGGATGTTGGTGGTACGCTTGTTGTTGTTGTTGTTGTTGCGGATGCTGGGCTTGCTGTCGAGCTTGTAATTGTTTCTGCTGTTCGGCCTGTTGGGCATGAATCAGGCGAAGGTGATTCTGGGCTTGCTTTTGCAGCTGCGCCTCAAGCTGCCACCGCTCGTGGCGTGCGGCGCGTTCCGCCTCGGCGTGGGCTTGCCGCTGCTCCGAGGCTGCCTGGGAGACTTCTTCGGCGCCGGGGATGCGCAGGCTTGCGGCATACAACTGCTGGACGAGGAAGAGCTTGCTCGGGAACATCTCGTAGCTCTTGCAGGGCCCTTGGTTGATGTGCGTAACCAGGCCACGGCGCGTGTCGAAGTAGGCCCAGCAGAAAGCACAGATGCCGGGGCTCTCGTGGTCGCTGTCGCCGAGGACGGCGAGAAGTCCCGTAATGTCGCCGCATGAACGGCAGGATGAGCTTGAGCCGTGAAGGTATGGCCAGTTAGTCGGGCAGAGGGTGAGGTACTTCGGCGTTTTCCTCCGGCCGCCTTCTTGTCTGCCCTGTTCCCCTTTGATGAGGCCATGTTTATCGATGATATGTTTCCTGTTTAGTCCACATCAGTTTTTCTCCGTCATCCTGCTGGGCAATGGCAACTTACATGATGTACGAGTAGCCGCTGGCCCTCGTCTCGCACGATTCAAAGAAGCACTCGTTCTCGCCCTTGTCGTCCGGATCGGCTAGGTTAGGCTTGAAGAACGGGGAGCTTGTCCTCGGCCGCTGCCGCTGCCGCCTGTGCTTGCATCTGCGCGTCGCCATACACACCACCCTCCCCCCCATTCCCTTGAGACTGCTCAATCCGCCTCCGCTTTGCCAACCGTCGTCCTCTAACATCACCGCCGGCATCGCCCTGATCCTCGATCTCCTCATCGACACCACCTTCAGCATCCTCGATTTCAACCCCTTGCTCCGCAGAAGCATACTGTGGAGTCGAATCCTCGGACTCTGCCGTGGCCTCTTGGAGGCGTTCAATGTCAATACCAGACCACGGCATTTTTGTGGTGAATTTGCGACGCCGGCTTGAACGAGTAAAGTGCAAGGGTCGTAGGAGCTGCGAGATGGTGTAAGTGACGAGGGAAGAAAAGAACGGGGCCGGAAGTGAGTTCAGTGGGGTTGTTGCTGGCTGAAAAATTGGGGACAAATCAGCTGATTGGCAGGGTGGGGTTGGAAATTGGAGGCGGGAGACGCCAAGATTCTCCTTTAGGAGAGGTGAGCAGACAGATTCAAACACAAAAATGGTGAACAATGAATGGAAAGCAACTCTTGATGTATTTGACTGCTGTTCTATGCTGGAACCTTAGGATTTTTCTAACAGGAGCTCATCAAGGACAGTCATATTTTGGCTCATAACACGGACATCACTGCATGGGATGTACCGAGGTTTCTCTTGCCCCTTGTCCATCAACCTTGCGGAAGCGACTCAAAAGAGAGCCTGGACAAAGGGCCTTCTGTCTCGGACAGTCCCGAAGGACAAGTAATCTACCAATGTTCCGTTAAGAGCACGCCCTGGGATGGACAATTGCTCCTGCCGTCGTAAGTGACAGCAATCATTGGGGGGGTTTGAGATTGTTTGAGCTTGAAGGCAGCTCAGCCTCAAGCGTCTGACCAGAACGCCAGACTGCAATCACCGGCAACTGGGCTGCCGTGCTGACCATGAATCGTGAATTCGGTACCTGACTGATCATGCCGTCTAACCATGGTGCCCTGTTTGCCCAGTCATGAGAAGACCTCTCCTGCCGTGAACCCCAACGCCAACGCTTGTGACCCGACAACCCATGTTCTCAAGGAAAAAGAGCCTCCATGCGGTCATCGACAGAAAATGAAACAACAAAAGGGGAAAGAGATATGACCTGCCATGTTTAATCGCCGAGATGCTGGAACAACGGCGACATCGACTCGCCGTAGTGGTTCCGCCGAATCGCCTCGGCCAAGAGGAACGACAGGTCGAGAACCACCAACTTGCTCGCGTTGCGCTCCTTGTTTTCCGGAATGGGATAGCTGTTAGTCACGACGATGGCGTCGATGCACTCGCACGCCTGCATCTGCTCCAGGCAGTCTCCTCCGAAGACGCCATGGGTGGCAATGCAGTAGACCTTGCTCGCGCGGCCGCGCTTGACAACCGTCTCAGCTGCTGCGATCCACGAACCCGGCTTGTCGATCATGTCATCAACGATGAACACGGCCCGATCCTTAACATCGCCCACTAGCGTGATCGTATGCTCGATCTTCGGATCCTTGAGGATGTCGTCCTCCTCGTCTGAGCTCGCGCCGGCGTCCCCAGACCCACCCAGAGCGTGAGGCTGGGGGGCAAAGAAAGAAGAAGCGTGCGACATGGTCATCGGGTCGTCGTCGGGCACGTTGGTATCTGCGGCCGACATCGCCGGCGAGGGGAAGTCGTCCGGCACGATGTGTCCTTGCACCAAGCGGCCGTGTGTCACCTCATGGGCACGCTGGTCGTTGTATTCCAGGCCGTCCGCCTCATCGTCGTCGAGCTCCATGATGACCGACGATTGGGACAGCATGGTTTGCGAGCGGACCGACATAGCCTTGTGGGTCCCGGCGCCATTTGTGTGCGTGCCATTAGCGCGCAGGCGCGGGGATCCTTGAGCATCCGCGACGGTGCGGGGGTCTTCTGACCGGCCGCTGTCTGTGGCCGGGGTCGCACTCTCAGGCTCCGACGAAGTGTTACGCACCTGATGACTGACGGTGTCGACCACTGGCTGCCGCTCCATGGCATCCAGGCGGTATGCGATCATGCTGCTCGCCATGCTAGGGCCGCCGCGCTTCTTGTCTGTCGTCACCATGCCGAAGTTGAGCTTAAGAGCGTCGGCGAGCGAGGTGACTCTCTTAGTGCCGCCGGCGTTCTTGGACACCACCACTGCCTCCTGCCATCTAGGGACATTGCGGCGGATCCAGCGGGCAATCAGCGGCTCTGCGTGGAGGTTGTCGACTGGGCACTTGAAGAAGCCCTGCATCTGCGATGCGTGGAGATCGACCGTGATGACGTGCTTGACACCAGCGACTCCAAGGAGATTGGCCAGCATCCTTGCAGTGATAGCTCCCCTATGAGATTTCTTCTTCGACTGGCGGCTGTAGGGGAAGTAGGGTAGCACCGCTGAAAGGCCGGGTCAATCTCTGGCGGCGTGAACTCGAGAGTGCGGGGTCGGTGTGACATACCAGTGATCTTGTTTGCAGAGCCTCCCTTGCAGGCCGAGATCATGATGAGCAGCTCCATGACGGTGTCGTTGATCTTGGGACTGCCCGACTGCACGACGAAGACGTCCTTCTCGCGAACACTAGTCAGGATGCGAACGCTCGTCTCGCCGTTAGAGAATTGGGTGAGCTCGGCCTCAGCACGCGGCATGCCGAGGCCGTGGCATATTTTTTCTGTGAGCTCCGGGCAGGAGCTGCCGGCAAAGATCAAAGTGCCGCGCATGATGTTGGGTTGTGGGTGCGAGGTTTAGGATGTGAGAGAAGAGTTTGAAATTTTGCGAGCTCCCCCGCGATAAAAAGAATTGGGCAAGTGGGGCAAGCCAGAAAATCAGCTCGGAAAGACCCGCGGACTGCTGGGGGAAGGTGGGGCTCTCTGAAAGTGGCCTGTGCGAAGTCAATTGATCCTTCCTTTGCTGCGACGGAAAGAATCACAAGGATGGGGCATTGCCAAATGCAAGCACACGAGAAGATGTCCTGCGTTCTCACAAGAAGTCTGTTCGCTCAGATGGCCCCTTTTTCCTTCTTTTTCTTCCCTCCCCCCTCCCCGCAGCTTCCGGTCCAGTCTAGCTGCCGAGACCACTATTCAAATCTGGAAAGCCCGTGCCAAGCGATCTAGAGATGGTGCTTTGTTGTGTTTGGTTTGCCTTGATGAACCTCGTTTGCCCGGCTCTCTATGAGCCAGAAAGCATTGACTCCTCCTGGGTCATGAGCTGGCACAGGGCTGCGAGGGTGTCAATCAGTCCAGCCGCATTATAATGAGCAGCCTCGGTTGAAACTGCCGCCTGGATTCTACGCCACGGCTGCTGCCTGCCTGGGAGCTTCCTGTTGTGCTGTCATTAACCTACCTTACCTAGCCTCTGCCAGAGAAGCTCAAGTTCCCATTCTCACTTCTTTGCACATTCAAGCTCATTTTGCCTGGACCAAAAACACAGTGCCTTTCTTTGGCCAGTAGCCTACCGGTCTGGATGCGGTGCTCCGCCGCCCACGACCCGGGCTCTGGGAGCAGTTCCTCGCCCAACCTTGCATCTCTTTAGACGGCGATGTCCTCATCCACGCCGGCAACCTCACCCAGTCAGATTCGCTGAAGGAATTGCAGGCCACAGTGGCCTGGTTGCGTGCCCAGCCGCACTTTGTCAAGATCGTCATTGCTGGGAATTAAAATGTGCTACTAGATGCAAGCCGTGACGGCCAAAGCGGCTCCAGGGACGCGGTCGCCGAGAGGAACGAGATCGAGTGGGGTTATATTATCTATCTGGAAAACGCCGATACCACCGTCACATGTGCCAACGGTCGCCAACTCCGAGTCTACGGCAGTCCTCGCTCGCCCCCGTAACGGTAACTGGGCTTTTCAGTATCCGCGCGGCGATGACGTCTGAGCGGGGACGGTTCCGCGGGACATTGATGTGGTCGTAACGCGCTGCCCTCCGCGTGGTCATCTCAACCTGTTGCGGTTTGGCTGCGAGCATCTGTTCCGAGAGCTCTGGCGTCTTCGCCCCAGGCTTCATGTGTTTGGCCATGTTCATTAGGGCGCTGGCACGGAGTGGCTCCAGTTTGACAAGCTACATGATGCGTGCGAAAAGACGGTGGTGGCAGGTGGCGGCCTTTCCAATCTCTTGCGTACCGTAAAGGAAGTTCTTCGTTCATTCTTTTACCCAGCAGCAGAGGCGAGGTATTTGCTTGTGAACGCTGTAACGGGCCACGCGTTGGCTGGAATGAATGCACAAGGCGTGGAAGAAATGACTTGATTGCTTCGAATGAGGAAGAAAGGAGAGAACGCTAAGATAGGAGACGCGAGGACAGCCTTTTGTCATGCAGCTGTCACGTGCGCCCGCACGTGCACAGGCCGAGGGTCACCGAGGCCACAACGGGCCTAGCCCGTCACAAACGCAGCAGAGCGCCGTCGGCCGGTCAGGATGATGTTATAGTGGTATAGCTGCTAGAAGTTTAGCCTTTTATTCCGAATGGTATGGGAATGGTAATTTACAAAGCTCACAAGACACTTCTTATTACTACTGATAGGGTAACCTATGGGAGTTACGGCGCCCCATTCTCTTGGACAGCCCATGAGGTTCTCACTTGACAACGTTCAAGATCACTTGAAGAACTGTCTCCCTCTACTCTTTTCTCCTCAATGCAGGATTGACGTTAATTGAAACTAAGACTCGCCTTTGCAGAGGGCGAAGAAGGGGGCACGGTGGCGAAGGAGGTTGTATAAAACGGGTTAGGGTTATGTACGCTTCGTCTCGGGAGTCGGTTGCGACAAAGTGGGTCTTGGAAATTTAACGAACTTCAGGTTCAGACTTCAGCATCGTTACACCCTTTTCTCCTTGTCTATTCTACAAAGAAACTCACCCTGTTCTGGGCAAGAACCCCCTTGACACCATCTTCCTTTTTCATTCTTCAGCCAACCGAAACCTGAGACAGAAACCTTAGCCCCAATTCTCTTGGTAGCTCCCCATCACGGCAGCACGCGTATCGCAGGCCGTGATGGGAATTCCTCAGCTCAGAAGGCGCTTGGAACACCTTGCAAAGAGAGCTGTCATTGAGCCAAGCAGTGTCGTGATAGATGGTCCATCACTGGCATATCATATCTTCAATCTCTGCTCAAAGGCAAACCACCATCCCAGCCCATTCGATCAACCGTCTTATGGACTGCTGGGTGAGACAGCCAACGCCTGGCTCAGCCGGCTTCAAGAATGTGGCCTGTCAATGTAAATACAACCGAATTCTTAGTACGGAACACAGGCCTCATACTAATACGATGCGCTCTCAAGCTCTGCCATCTACTTTGACAGTTACCTGCCAAATTCGAAGCGTGCGGAAAGAATCCAACGGCTCATCAAATCGACACAGTATTTGATCAAGTACCACTCCAAAAATTTGGCAGGAGTACCAAATGCCTCCAATCAAGCATCCGATGCAGTTGTCGACTTATTTCCCACCTCCCTGCCTGGAAAGGGCAAACCGCCCCCGCTCGCATTTCTCGTCCCAGCTGTCATTGACGCTCTGAGAAACTCGTCAGAGTTCGGCCACCTGGTTACACTAGTTCCTGGGGAAGCCGACGGGTTTTGCGCTGATCATGTCCGGCAAAATGGAGGAACGGTGCTCACATCCGACTCTGACTTGCTCGTATACGACCTCGGTCAAGCCGGTGGAGTCGTCTTTTTCGAAGATATCGAGCCCGCTTCGGAAAAGAACAAGCTCGTCGCCCTTCAGTACCGATCCTCGGCCCTTTGCGAGCGCCTGTCTATCAAAGCCGACACCGGTTTCCAATGGCTTGCCTTTCAGTTTTACAGAGATTCGCACCTGACATTACCAAAGGCCATAGAAAGGACTGTGAGAGAAGCAAGCCCGGCGTCTCAGGCGGACTACACCGGGTTTCTCACAGACTACCTGTCCCCGGAAGTAGCAACAAGCCCAAAGATGTCCCAAGTTACAGCGGTCGACCCGCGGGTATCCGAGCTGCTCCTCCGATCTCTTCGGATCCCGGAGCGCACCACTTCGTCATCCAAGAACGATAATGACAACGAGCTGGAGATGTACCTGCCGATTCTTCTCGATTGCCCAATTCGGACGAGCGCATGGGAGGCGAGCACACCCGTCAGGCAGCTGGCCTATGCACTTTTGCAGCACAGCCAGCGGAACAGGATACCGTTTGTTGCAGAGATGAGAAGACTCCAGTCCGTGTCCTCAGGGTTGCGGATCGATGTTCCCCGCAGAGCTGAGGTCGACAAGCTTGCAACGTCGCTGCTGGCGTTGTTGACCAAGATCGAGTGTACTGTCCGCAGGCCTGAGCTCGTCTGGGTAGTCCTTGCTGTTTACCAGGACATCGTCATGTCCGTAGACCGCGGCAGGGGCGTACCACTCAGCATCGAAACTCTGCGCCAGGATGCGGAGGGCAAACTAGATGCATGCTCCTGGCCCTTCATTCATCTCTTTGCGCAGGTCCAAGCAACGATCTACTCGCTGAGAATGCTCCGTCAAATACTCGACTACACGGCGAGCCACCACAAGCCCCTATCTCACACTATGTCGGATCTTCAACGTTATCTATCACGCCTTCCACCTTTGGCAGATTTTCCCTCGCCCCGGAACTTCCCCGACACGGTGCGGTCGGTAAGACAGGCAGGTTGTCTCGCCAGCTTGGAGGATCTGTGCGCCGATCATGAAGATATCATCTCGCACATTGGCGTGATCAGAAGGCGGCCGCGCGATGGGGAGGGGAAAGAAAGGAGGCAATTAAACCAATCGAAAAAAAGAAAGGCATTGGAGTCGGCTGAAGAGAAACCAAGGGCTCGTTCGAACAACCCGTTTGATCTCCTCGCTGGAAGTGAGTAGTCTCCGGGTTGGTAGACTCGCCTAGCAGAGAACATTGCCAAGTTTGCGTTTGCCAAGCATCACAGTCGTCCGGCAGGCGTCTGATACGCATTCCACTAGCGGCTGGGTCATGAACCATCCCAGCAGTCTGGAAACATAAACCAATACTTCTTTGCCACCTTGACATCGTGATTGTCACTGTTCTCTGCTTGACCTTCAACCACCAGAGGAAGCCAGGGGAAGCGATGGTAAACGAGATGCTCACGAGCTCAAAAAATACGAGCTGCAAAAAGTGGAAAAAACATACAACACCAGGGATTCGCTGGTCGTCACCGACCCAACTACTGATCTGGCCCTTGTCATGGTTATCTGTTGAGGTGAAGGAGGTCAGAATTTGGCAGTCTTGAGCATCCAAAAACGGGTGCCTCTGAGCCGATGTTAGTGTGGACCGTTGGAGAAAACGGTGCAGACGGCTGTGCCGCAGAACGACAAGGTGACGTGGCCAGTTTACGCAGAGAACCTGGCGGCAGCTCCAAGGTGGCCGGCCCAGCCAGCCCGTAGGACCCACACTGCAAACGCCAATTGGTTGGCCGGGTCATTTGATTTTCCGGGTAATCGACAACTTTCTGCTGACTCCATTGGGTCGTGGCACAGTTGATGTGGCTGGGACTTGCAGCGCTGTCAACAAGTCAAGTTTATCAAGTCAAGTCTTCAAGTCAAGTCAAGTCGATGCGTCGACTTGACTTGACCAGACTTGGACACTGGATAGGGTTAGGGTTTATATAGTAAATTCGCTCAGATTTTGTTCAAGGTCACGAGGGTAACCCTAACCCATTTGTCTGGGGAACCTGACTGCGTCGCGTCTCCCACCGCGCGTTGATCACCCCTGGTCAGCGGAGTTGGTTGCGCGCAGCCACAAGACTGTCGAGCCTACTCTCCCCGCCTGCAATGTTCCCGAGATGGCGATCGCCGTTACCAACGATATGGCATACACAGCACTCAATTCTGAAGATATGTCTAGTGCGTCGGACATCGATTTCGAGATCCCCTCGGCCCTCAACGCGTTCGACGCGCTCGGCAACGACAAGAGAATATTAGAGATCCAGCGGCGGTTTGTGGCTTACTTTGATACGCACCACCCAGCAGTCGAGCCCGCGGCACACCCATGCATACCGGAGCAAGTCCATGGCTTTGGAGATAGCTTCTACGATGCCCCAGTTGCCGGCGGTGTTGTGGATGAGGTTGGGGAGTATTTACGGGGGCCCGTACACCCCGTTGACGATCCAATACAATGGTGGTTGGCCAGGAAAGACGAATACCCGCGCCTCACGAGTATGGCGCTCAAAATACTCTCAATACCTCCCTGTTCAACGGAATGTGAGCGGACCTTCAGCCTCACAAAGCTCACGATAGGGTCACAACGGCACTCACTTGGCGACAATACCCTCTCAGAGCTTCAATGTGTACGAAATTGGTCGCGGGAGGAATTATCTGGGAAAGTTGTGGTCTCATGACAGTCTTGGCGGCCCATTGTGTGTATATCTCGTGTTCGGAATAACCTCATCCGAGCGGTCTTGGCAAGTCTTCCAAGTCAAGTTAAGTCGGGCGTCGTTCAAGTCAAGTCTGGCATAGATTTGTCAAGTCAAGTCAAGTCTGGGGCCAGACTTGACTTGACTTGGCCCCACGGGTCTCCTGAAGTGCTACGGCCCAGTCGTGGACGAGCTTCAGATCGTCGTCGAGATCCCGTCATGTGCAGCTCCTTGGCTTGCTCAGCGAACGCAATAGCCATCAAGCTGCGAAGCTTGACTTCCTTGAACACTTCGTGGGGGTTCGCCGCAACCAACTTGGCGAATTCGTCGGCGTCGACCACACCAGTGGCCAGGAGGGTGTTGCCGTCGACCCAGACTTCCAAGGGCATGCCTGGCCTCTTCGATCGGGTTTTTCTCGCGAAGTGGTCCGCAAATGCGGCCACCTTGTTCCTCACGCCCTCGAGGAGGCTCTCGCTGGTCTCGTGGTATCGAATCTCATCAAGTCGGTCGGTGACCTCCCGGCCGAAGTCGGCGAAACTCGGTAGGCGATCCAGATCATCGTTGTCCTGTTCGTTCCACTCGGCCGGCGCAGACAGTCGAGCACTGGCAGAGTGGTGCGACTTTCTCTTTGGTACCTCGCGCGGCGCAGAGTCGGCCACATTCCTTCTGAAATGAACTTCCTTGCGCGCGCCAGCGCTCTCGGGGTCGTGGTATGACACGAAAGAAAAATAAACAAAGCAGATAACTAACGTTAACTACCGGATCAATACAACCAGCCAACATTTCATTCACTTTTACCATATTTCCTCCCCCTCTGATGGAATCCCCTCTGGCCACGACTCCATTACCATGTTTTTGAACACCTTCATGTCATTAATGCCAGCATTCCTGACCCCATCTGGCGCGTTTATATGGAACCACCCATCCTCTACATACCAACTCCATTGTTCCTCAAAGCTCCGCAACAAGAAGATCTTCAGTAGTGATCCTGCAGATGGACCACTAAGAAGGGTAGAGTAGAATTCTTCTGGCGCGTTTATATGGAACCACCCATCCTCTACATACCAACTCCATTGTTCCTCAAAGCTCCGCAACAAGAAGATCTTCAGTAGTGATCCTGCAGATGGACCACTAAGAAGGGTAGAGTAGAATTCCTCACTGCCTCTCAACACAACCTCTGCTAGGCCGCCTGCAATTTTAGAGTCAAGTAACAGTGACAAGGCCGTGAGGATCTGGTCGGATAAGCTGGACTGAGCTTTCAAGACCTCCACGGCAGTCCTTCTGACGTTCGAGTCCTCGTCTTTGAGGAGGGCCACCACGACCGTGAGGCGCTCGTCGGATAAGCTGGGCTGTGCTCTCAAGACCGTTAAGGCGGTCCATCTGACGTCCCAGTCCTTGTCTTTGAGCAGGGCCACCACGGCCGTGAGGTGCTCGTCGGATAAGCTGGGCTGTGCTCTCAAGACTGTTAAGGCGGCGCTTTTGACGATTGAGTCCTCGTCTTTAAGGAGCGCCACCACGGCCGCGAGGCACTCGTCGAATAAGCTGGGCTGTGCTCTCAAGACATCCAAAGTCGTGCTTCTGACATTCAATTCCTTGTCTTTGAGGAGGGCTACCACGGCCGTGAGGCGCTCGTCGGATAAGCTGGGCTGTGCTCTCAAGACCGTTAAGGCGGTCCATCTGACGTCCCAGTCCTTGTCTTTGAGCAGGGCCACCACGGCCGTGAGGTGCTCGTCGGATAAGCTGGGCTGTGCTCTCAAGATCGTTAAGGCGGTCCATCTGACGTCCCAGTGCTCGTCTTTGAGGAGGGCTACCACGGCCGTGAGGCGCTCGTCGGATAAGCTGGGCTGTGCTCTCAAGACCTCCACGGCGGCGCTTTGGACGTCCCAGTCCTTGTCTTCGAGGAAGGCTACCACGGCCGTGAGGCGCTCGTCGGATAAGCTGGACTGAGCTTCCAAGACCTCCACGGCGGCGCTTTGGACGTCCCAGTCCTTGTCTTCGAGGAAGGCTACCACGGCCGTGAGGCGCTCGTCGGATAAGCTGGACTGAGCTTCCAAGACCTCCACGGCAGTCCTTCTGACGTTCGAGTCCTTGTCTTCGAGGAAGGCTACCACGGCCGTGAGGCACTCGTCGGATAAGCTGGGCTGTGCTCTCAAGACCTCCACGGCAGTCCTTCTGACGTTCCTGACCTCGTCTTTAAGAAGCGCCACCACGGCCGTGAGGCACTCGTCGGATAAGCTGGACTGAGCTTCCAAGACCTCCACGGCAGTCCTTCTGACGTTCGAGTCCTCGTCTTTGAGGAGGGCCACCACGGCCGTGAGGCGCTCGTCGGATAAGCTGGACTGAGCTTCCAAGACCTCCACGGCAGTCCTTCTGACGTTCGAGTCCTCGTCTTTGAGGAGGGCCACCACGGCCGTGAGGCGCTCGTCGGATAAGCTGGGCTGTGCTCTCAAGACCTCCACGGCAGTCCTTCTGACGTTCCTGACCTCGTCTTTAAGAAGCGCCACCACGGCCGTGAGGCACTCGTCGGATAAGCTGGACTGAGCTTCCAAGACCTCCACGGCAGTC
The DNA here is from genome assembly GCA_027946355.1 of Collariella sp. IMI 366227. NCBI lineage: Eukaryota > Fungi > Ascomycota > Sordariomycetes > Sordariales > Chaetomiaceae > Collariella > Collariella sp. IMI 366227. Next base: position 1,205,617 of record JAPEUS010000005.1, on the reverse strand, counting down.
CTTCTGACGTTCGAGTCCTTGTCTTCGAGGAAGGCTACCACGGCCGTGAGGCACTCGTCAGATAAGCTGGGCTGTGCTCTCAAGACCTCCACGGCAGTCCTTCTGACGTTCCTGACCTCGTCTTTAAGAAGCGCCACCACGGCCGTGAGGCACTCGTCGGATAAGCTGGACTGAGCTTCCAAGACCTCCACGGCAGTCCTTCTGACGTTCGAGTCCTCGTCTTTGAGGAGGGCCACCACGGCCGTGAGGCGCTCGTCGGATAAGCTGGGCTGTGCTCTCAAGACCGCTAAGGCGGCGCTTCTGACGGACTTCCCCTTCAAAACTGTAGATCCACCATCTTCTAGCCAAGAAATTAATAGATTGACGATGTGTGACGGGAGTGTGGGTCGTTTTGCTAGCGACTTGAGAATTGTCATCTTCACATCAGACTCTTCTTGCAAGGCGTCGAACAAGGCTCCCTCTGGAAATTCCACTTCGCTTGCGAGTCGTGCCTGCCCTGTGAATTTGCATTCAAAGAGCAGCCACTTTTTCAGGCTCGTTTCCAGGCTGCTCCGGAGTGGCATCTCCGCTGATGCTTCGCTCAAACAATGCATGACTAGCCGTTGGTGCGTGGGACCCAGCAGGTCGCGCGGTTTGTCCTCGATCGCATTGAAGAATTCCTCTCCCTTCCCCTCGGTGTCAAGCAAGCCAGCAACGAAGCGCCAGAAGACATCGTAGCGGGCAGTGTATTTGTGCTCCCGCAGAAAGTTGCTGGTTTCGACTTCCTGATGGTTTCCGCTGTTGCCGAGTCCCAGACATTTGAGTGCTTCTTTAGCTTGCCACTGCCGGACGAAATACCGCGCAGCAAAGTACTCTTGATAAGTCAAGTGCAGGAAGTGATAGGATCGGCTGTACCGCTCTGACGAATGGTCCGAGGTCCGGAGAAAAGAGAGGCATGGGAGCTTTTTGGCGAGCCAGATGGTCGTCGTCGGAGGGTCGAGATGTTTGGAGATGTTTGTCTGATGCCTCGAGTCAAAGTCGATCACGTCGTTGTGCAGCCCAGCAAAAGCAAAGCCTTCAAGGACACGAAGCTCGTCCTCGACGAGGGCACTGATCCCGGACGAGTCGGAACACTGGAGCAGGGCTTCGGTCACGGGCTGACCCTCATGTTTCTTGTCCAACCGCATGATGTCCTTCTTCCACAATCCGTCTTCGATGGCGCGGTAGATGGTCGTCATGGTGTCGAGTGCCCCGCGGAACCCACTGTTCCAGGTGAAACAAAGGGCATCTAACTGTATTGGGACACGCACGAGATCCCAAACAAGCGCGTGGTCTTGGAGAAACGAGCGAACCTCCTTGGCCCGCTCAGGGAGGACGCATACAAGATACTCGTCGACCTGATTGGGCAAAAATCCGATTGTCTCGAGTTCGATGTCGATAGGAGCCAAGCCGGGTGGTAATTTGCCTGATGGCCGAGACGTAATGATGACGTTCGGCTGGTTCAGCAACTCCGAGAGGAACCGGGACATGTCGCTCTCATCGAGGATGTCCTGTGACACCTCGTCCAGACCGTCTAGGAGAAACAGAGTCCTGCTACTCTTGGTTGTGTCCAAGGTATCATCCGACAAGGCCCGAGCAAGGTCCTCGGTATTGGTGAGAGAGAAATACTCGTGGTTGAAAAGATGAAAGAAGTTGTACCCCGGCTGCTGCAGCCTTTCGTTCCGCTTCAGACGCCGCAAAGGCACCCAAAGCACGCGGTCGAACAACTTGCTCCAGTTGCTCCATGTACCACGGGTAAACTCAGAGACGATCTTCTTGCACAGGGTAGTCTTTCCCACACCTGGGCGTCCTCGAATCAAGATGCGTCTGGGATTTGTCTCAACATGGCCTCGTTTTCGTAGGTTGAAGAGGGCCGCCAACTCGACCCTCACACTCTTGTCCAGTGCTTCGACCTTCAATCGAGCGGGGAGTGAAAATGGGGAGGACTGGGCAGCTGAAGCTCCGGAGCGGCCTGACGGTTGACTGGGCTGCTCTATGATGGCAAGGTTGATGTAGCACTGATCCATGGACAAGGCGGCGCCCGAGAGCCGTTCAATTTCGAGCCTCTTTGCGGTATAATGCTTGGTGCGAATCCAACAGTCGGCCTGTGCGAGGAGCGTTCCCTTGCGAATCTTGGCAAGAAGCTCTCGAATCTTGCCAGCAACTCTCTTGTAATCTGCACATTCAGGACTGCCGAATTTGTTGGCCAGAACATGGTGTCGATCGAGTGGTAGTGGGTCTGGAACCATATCGAGGGTTGCCGAGCTTGCATCAACCAACTAGTGAGCGTTAGAAACAAGTACACAATAAGGAGTCGTGTTGTGAGATTCTCGCCTGCTTCTCTTGGCGGAACCAGCCGGGTACCCAACCAAGTATCTGGAGGGGTAGGCTCATCTTTCCTGTTTCGTAGAAGGTAGATACGTAACAGGGATGATGTTTGTCCTGGCACAGCTTCGTGAACTCTCTCACGACTAGGCCAAGATCGAATGTGGACGCCTTCGCCTTGTCGAGCAGCTTGCTAGCTTGTCGTCCTCGGGACAAGGCCTTGGCTTTCAGAAGCGGCTCGGCCCAGGCGGCTACATCTTGGAAAGAAGTCCCTCGAAATGGCGTAGCAAGGAAGACAATGCCGCGCGTGGCCCTTCTGAGGCGGCCGTATTCGTCCTGGTGGTCGGCGTCCACGAGAGACTTCGCCAAGACGAGGCCCCCGAGACACGAAGCAATGAAGAAAATAGGGCGGCCTTCTCGTCTTGCGGTGTCGGTCACAAAGAGTTCTCGATAGATACCGTCAAGGAGAAGCAGAGAATATTCCTCAACGGTCTTCTGGACTAAGTCTGAGGGTTGGAGCAAGTCGGCAGGCCAGTCGCAGGTGAAGATACGGGCGGCTCCCACCTCACTCGGGAGCATATGCGGGTCGGCCAGCCAGTTGACGGATTGGGTGTGTTCGCTGGTGTTTACCCAGGTCCACGTGCCCGGTGACTTTGTGTCGAGGCCGTGAATGGCAATGATGTCGATGTCGGTATTGGCCTCGCTCTTGGCGGGGTTGATTTGACAGAGCTGGACACCTCGGGGCGGAAATGGCGTGGCATCCGAGGTGGGCTTCGGCAAAGAGGGCGCCTGCTTGGAGCGGCTAAGCGGGAACCAGAACCAGAGATAAACAGCAGTCGCGCCGACCAAGAGGTAAAGGAGAGTTGTCCATCCGGCCAGAGAGGTGCCCTGTCCGAGGATGGCGGAATTCATGGCTCGACGGCTGGCGGAGGTTGGACTGAGTGAGAGTCGTTCAGGCTTCCCGCACTGCGGATTCTGTGGTGCCTTCCGGCGAGCGTTTGGCAGGGCTGGCCGCAAGTGAAGGGCCTCAACCTCGCTGCCAACCTTTCTGATGGATCATGCCCACAATGGCTGTTGTCGACTCTCGGGAGAGCCTCGCTCAGCCGCACGGTGCGGGCGGGGCGGGGCACCAGGCACTCATGCTGGCTTGCTGCCTGCCGCGATGCAATTAGGCCGCCATTTGGCGCCGAATCAACCTGCAAACCAGCAATGCGCGTCAGCGAGCGAGGAACGCATATCTTGTCCTGAGATTCCTCCCAATCGTGTCTCGTCAGACGGCTAACAATTTTGTGCACCGTGGTCTCCACTGCTTCCGTCTCTGCTCCGTCTCTGCTGCTCCACAGCAATGCCAATTCGTACCCGCCCAACACCCCGAATGACTCCGCTGGATTCCCGGCTCTGGCCGGTACGTTAGCAGCCCCGCATGTAGCAGCTTAACCATCCATACTTCTGACCACAGCAATACAGCTCGCAACCGAGGTATTTGGAAGTGAGAATGGGAAACGCACCACAGACGCCTTACCAGCCACCTACCACTACCACGCGACCGCCAGAAAGCGGGCCGTCGGCGACCCGGCGGAGGACACGCCGGCCTTCCTACGGAGCGAGCTGTCCCTCGGGGGGCTGCCCGGCTTGCAGAAGCATCTCTGGTTCGCCGGCGCAGCGCGTCCCGCCATGCCGCTGCACTCTCACGTCGCCCGGGGCCGTGAGATCGTGGTCCTGGACCAGATGGACATGCACCTCTTCTGGACCAACGAAGGCAAGCTCTTCGTCAAGCCTGTCCCGCGCTTCCTTCTCAGCCCGGCATTCTGCCAAAGCAATCTCCAGTGTCCCCCCAGCTGTACGTGCCAGGACCCCCCAGCGAACACCTGCCGGGCAATCCCGCGCAGAGTCGCCCTCGGCTTTCTCTACACCTACGCCTGTCTGATATCCTCAGAAACCGACTTCCACCTCGCCAACGAAAAGCGCCTCCTCCCTCGCAAGGATCACGACGAGCCCATCGCATGGGCCCACTGGAAGGCCCTCGCCCGGGAGCTCCTCCACACACACGAGCACGACCCAGCCGTGATCCACCCGCGCTTTCAGCGCGCCGAGCTCCGCCTCTCGCGCCTCAACACTCTCAGCCGCCTAACCACCCTCCGCTCCTACACCCGCAGCCGACACAGCTACGGCAGCTTCTTCCGCGACAACCTGGCGTGGATGGCGGCGGCGACCGTCTTCGTGGCGGTCGTGCTGACGGCGATGCAGGTCGGCCTCGCCACGGACCGGCTGCAGGGGGACGCCGCCTTCCAGCAGGCGTCGTACGGGTTTACGGTTTTTGCCATCCTCGCGCCCATCGGCGTATTTGTCCTGGTGATGCTGCGCGCGCTGTTCCATCTCGTCCGGGACCTGCCGTTGCTTCTTGGGGTGCAGCGCAAGGGATTGCGGCGGTCGGGGTTAGCTATGTGGAGTGGAGTGAATGAGTTGGTATAAATCCTTTCCGCGATGACCGGCTCTAGCAGCTTGCCGAGCGTTGCGAGGAGTGACATCGGTCTCCAAGCTTCCGCAACGGTGTAGTCGTCCTTGCCAGGCTTCTTGAGCGGTATGATCTTGACGTGTCGCCACTGCCTGGGCACCGTGCCATGCTCTAGAGATGTCTGGTTTCATGATCGGCTTTGCCGGGCTCACAGCAGTGGCTGGACAGGGGTTGCTAGTAAGGTCACAAGAAACCGACCTCCAGCCTGCCAACTATCGACGGCACCCCGCCTCCGTTGTTCCTGTCGCAGTCTGCGACTCCTGTTTCCAGGGCTTGGAGATTGCGGCGGAGGGCACCGCTCTTTTTTATATCATGAGAGCTTTGTTTAGTCAGCAATGCAAGAGGCTGTTCCCGACAACGACCGGATGTGGTTGTTCTCGATCATGTCAGACGTTCCGATGAAGACGGACCGATGCGCCGCGCCCCACAGTGGGGTTCCTGCGCCGCTGGGCCGCTACAAGGGCCGGAAAGACCCGCTAGGCACGCGGAACGCAAAGTCGGAATGAGGGGCTTTTGGTCTCCAAAAAGAACAGACAACACAAGGAATTCGTCAGGTACCGACCCAGCTACAAATCCAGCCCTTACTAGCTTGTCTATGGGAGAGCGGACGGGATCCCGAATTTTCTAGTAGGTATGGTCGTATGTGAAAGTCAGAGATGGAAACGCGGCTTATGAGTTGATGTTGGGAGAGTTCTAACTGTAAGTTGAGTTGCTAGCCCCTGAACTTCCCTGAAGGAAGCCTCTCAATCATCAAATATG